>JAWNOR010000211.1:6555000-7788853 GCA_035045885.1 Drosophila borealis
CGATCGCCAACATTTCGAAACAACAACAAATAGTTTTTTTTTTTTTGTATATGAATTTTATTTAAGTTTAAACTTTCAAGTCAATAGAAAAAAAACACAAATGCCGACTTAATTGGGAAACAAACAAGTCCATAAGCTCGAACCAGTTATCAACGCAATTAGTCTGCATTGACGCAAATTTGGTAAATACATTTATTATCATTTGGAACATTTTATTGAAAACTCTAAACTTCAAACAAAGTCATTTAGATAGTCTTCATCTTTCAGTTTGAATACTTAATAGGCTGTTTAAAATCTGTCTTGAGGGGCTTAAACTGGGCCATGTTAGATTGCTCTTAATGTCGGTCACAGACCAAAGCTGAGGAATTCATAAATAAGATATTTAAGGTCTAAATAAAATCGAATGTTTTAAATATAAATGAACATATTACATTCAATTTCAAACGCAACATACTTTTTATGTTTAGTTGAAATACAAATATTGTTTAAACAATTTGTAGCTTTATTTTAAATGAATTCATCCGGTTTATTTGAAACTGGTTTTTCTTTAAATTCTAAATACACGTTTACCCGTTTTTAATTAAAATTAATACAAGAACCTTCGCACGATCATTAAAAAAAATACAATAAAAAAACACATTGAAAGCTGAGTTGTGCTTTTTTTTTTCCTCCTCTCTTCCCGCTCTCTTTCTCTTTGTTTTAAGTTTTAAAGAGTTGTTTGTCGATTTAATGCGGTAACTTTTTTTACTTTGTTTTTGTGGTTTTTTAATTAATAGATAAGAACGTGCACATAAAAAACCCAACCCACACATACGCACAGACCCAAAAAGCACGCATTTCTTATCTTATCAAAATGAAATGAAACCAAGTTTTATGCCCATTCACGGTCAATGTTTTTTAATTTGATTGCAATTTTTGCTTCTTCTTGAATATGTCACTGAGCGAGCAAGAGAGAAGGCAGGAAAAACGCATTTCCGTTGAACTTTTTTGTTGTTAAAAAGCAACAAATTATGCAACCATCGGTTTGTTTTTTAAATCGGTCATTGAACGTTTATTTGACGAGTTCGGGTGTTTTGCTGTTGTTGTTGGTTTACCCGTTCAGCAAGATCTTCCAGGTGACGCTTATAATTCGATTGGTTCGCTGTTTGGAGGGCAAATTGTGAGTGAGTCCGTTCAGGGCACAGTTCATTGTACGCGTTCGCTTTGTGCTTGATTTTCTCTCTCCCTCTCTCTGCACATATCGTGCTCTTTTGTTAGAAAAGTTACTCTTTAACTGCCTTGGCCTTGAAATTTGCAGTTTTTGCTTAGGTGTTACTCAAAGAACTCATGGTAAATAATTGCAAATATCAAACAAACCTAATTCCTATAAAAAAGTTCGTATGCATGGAATTTATTTCAATCTTCCAGCTCATAACACAAATTATTCTAACTGCTCATAAAATTAAAGAATCGATATTGTGAACTTTTTGCAAACTGTTTATATTTATGGGAACCACATTTCCAGAGGCGCGCATTCCGTTTAGAGTTATGACTCATAGGTAATTCCGAATACATTTGAAATAAGTAATAATCGGCATAGCTTTGTTTATGTCCTATTGGACGAAGGTTGAAGAGGATTTTGTAAAGTTTTGCAGTCGGCATCAACAGCCGAGTCCATCCAGCTAAAGCTGAAAGTGCAAGAGACTCGGCATTCGGAATATAGGTTTAGGTTCTTTCATTATAACGAGGTTATTTTAAGTAGTCGAAACGATGCAGGGTATATTATTCTCGGACGCCGTTGTTCACGAGCGAAGCCATTTTGAAATATCGTTGCAATCTTTATATTTGCTGTAAAGCGATTTATCGACGATTCCCCAATACCCGCAAGCCTGTTGCAAGCTCGCAGGGCATCGTTTAACGCCTTTCTCAACATGAAAACAAATAAATGTGTATTTTCACACTGTGATGCCTGTGCCATGAGTCACATTTTGTTTTAATGCTTTTGTTGTTGTTTTTGTTGTTGTTATTTCTACTCTAAAAATAGCAAAAGTGTTGAATATACGAAATTCAAAATATTGCCATAACATATAGTCAGGCATATACATACATAGCTATACATACACATAAATACATACACATATATATATGTATGTGTGTGTGCTCTCGCTGCCTGTTTTTGTTGTTGTTACTGTTAATGCATCGTGTACAACGTGTGCATGATGGCAATTTGGGATTCCCGTGTGGCCAATTGCCCTCAAAGAGAGAGGGAGAGTGGAGAGTCGCGTCGGCTGCCTTTTATTGTTGCTGCGACAATTGATTATTTATTTTATACACACACACACTCAAGCGCGAGAGACTTGCACTCCACAGCGCCCTCTTTTTATCGTGTAAAGTAATTTTTTTTGTCGCATTTCGACTGGATTTTTGGTTTGCCGTTTTGTGGCTGCGCTGCCCCATACAACAGTTTTGAACATCTGTTTACAGTTGGGCTTTGTTTTGTTGCTGTGCAGCGTTTATAAAGTGTACATTTTATATGTTTTGCACGTATTTGAGCACACACAAACCTTTATTTGCATAAATTTGTACGTATATTGTGCGTATGATTGTCTTTCAGAGTTGCATGCGTTTTGTTAACGTTTTTAATCCATTTGTTTGTTGTTATTATTTTTTTGGTTCTGCCTGTTTATCGATTCAACTGTATTTCGATCGATTTGGCGAAGGTGGCAACGCTGCCGGTGCGCAGATAGCCGCCGCATTTAGTGCTAGTGTCTCTTTCTCCCTCTCGTTTGACATTGTTATCAATGTTTTTGTTGCCATAAAGAAGCGCAGCACAAAGCAAAAACTGTCCGCACAGCTGTCAGCTGCACGGGTGCGTTGCCTGCGTGTGTATGGTGCGCATTTACTCATACACATTACACATACATCTGCATCTGTATGTATTATTATATATGTATGCATATATATATTTGTTGAACTTGTGAGATTTTTCCTACCGCCCTTTTCTCGAGCATTCCGTTGCACACGTTCACGTTCACACGTTTTTCATAGGTTTCCTGCATATCATTCTTTTCGGTGGTTGTTGCTCCTGTTCTGCTGTGAAGCCTGCGGCCAGCTGTTGGCTGCTTGAAGTCCTCACACAAACACATACACAGACACAGACAGGCACATTGCGTCTCCTCCGTTTTGCTGTCTCGTGTCGTTGTCGTCACGCGCAGTGCATTGGCCTTTCGCTCACAAGGGCTCTCAATGCTATTTAAGCGGCGTTCCTCCGAATGGCCGTTTTAACAAATGGCCGCCGACTTCGTCGCGCGCTTCAAACTTGAAATTGTATTATTATTGTTGTTGCTCTTTGGGTTTTGGGTTTTTTATTCGGCTAATTTGTTTAACGTTGGCTGCAAATTTGCTGTTATTGGAACCGAGAAACACACACGCCAACAAATCAGGGGCAACAATATTTTTTGTTTGTATAAATGAACTTCAAGTTGTTACCTTGGTGCAAATCTTTTCTTTGTGAATGTGCCTCTTGTGTTTTTATGAGCTTTTAAAGTTTTGCGAATTAGCCATTAGACTCATCCTGTTTAACTCAACTATATACATACATACATACATACGTACTTATTATCCAATGATCACCAGGACGGATATATGCGGGACAGAGACAGACATAGTTTACCTGAATTTTATGACTTTGTTTTGCTGTCACTTTGACAGCTGCGGCGACCTGCCCGCCAGATTTGCTTCCTGCTGGTTGTAAAAACCCCGCAAGAGAACATCAGGTGTGCTCTTGCCTACTTACATTGCATATTCTTCAAATGTAAAGCACATTTCCATGTACATAAATACATTATGATGCATGCATGTATGTATATTTGTCAGTGTAGTGTAGCTAAAATTCCTAGCACAAAAACAAACAGAGATAAGCCCACCACACGGGCCAACCTAGCTGCGTTGAAAAGACAAAAAGCAGGCACGACGAGACGCGAACGAACGAGCACAAGACTAAAATACTAACACGACAACATACATAGACATGCCTATGTATATGTACATCCAATCATATACACAAGCGCATCGGCAAAGATCTCTGGCTACGGTAAATCTACCTGAAAGCGGAAAATTTTCGTATGCAAAAATGTCAAAAGTGAACGAAAATTAACAACACTAACATGGAGAAAAATTGACATTCGGGTGTCCGGCTCGTGCGCTCTTTGTACTCGCTTTGTGCTCTCTTTGCGTGAAGAGAGTCGCTTAAGAGAACTCGTGTGTAGCGTAACGGTGTGCAACGTAAACATAAAACAGCTGTGCTTCACGTAAGGAAAACGTATGATCGCGTGCGCGTAACGTACACAAACACAATTGAACAAAAACATAACTCAACAACGGCTCTCAACGGTGGGAAGCGGAAAGGCAAATGAATTCAAGCAAACGAAAAGAAACCAGTGCAACCTATTTTTAACATAACTTATCCTTTTAAAGTGTAGAGTGAAACTAAAAGCAAATGCGTAATATAAATTAAAAGCAACAAATCAGAAATTGAGGAGAGCACAACTACAATACAACAACCACCAGCAACAACTATAAAAAACAACGCATCAATTATTTATCAAGCTGCAGCAACAAAATCTAAGTATGCAAAAATACTTGTAAATTGTAAAAGTGATTCTGACTTAAATTGGTCACTATTTTTATAGAACAACCATCAGCGGTAGCAACAATATTAACAACAATAAAGTCATCGTCCGATTGAGTAGCACCAGAAAAATACAGCACTTGCTATCGATTGCCCGTCAAACCGATATATACACAGTTTTCAACACTGTTCGGACGAACAGCGAGCACAGCTGATTGTGCCTGGTTGGCTGTTGTGTTTTTTGGGTGTGCGCGGGGCAGTGAAAGGTTTTCTGCGTGCCGAGCGACCGAGAAATAACAGTATAACAACAGCAGCAGCTACTACTGTGTGTGACGTGGTGGAAACACAACAACAAAACACACACGACCACATCGTGCAGGTGGCAGTTTAGAACAGCTGTTTCAACACATCAAAACTAAAAAAAGCCACTGAAATCTACAAAGCGCTGTCGACTATTAAATGTAAATACATTCACATAAACATACCTATTGTAAGTACATTAGTATTTGCGTCTTCTTGTGCTTTATTTCAATTCGTTTAAATATTTTGTTTTCATATTGTTGTGACGCGTGCCCCCACGCCTGTAGCTTTTCCAACAGTGGTGAGATAATTACACACTCGTATACATTCAACAATAATAACAACAAGAACCAAGTAAGCTAAAGTTTTTAATTTTGCTAAGACGTGCAACGGGCCGCAAGCTATTTCAGATAGACAGACATACCCACACATTAAAACGAAAAAAAAACGTGTATAAGTAAATGTTCGAAGATAAGCGTATGTTTTTGCTTTTGAACGAAAAACGTAAGGTCTCCACGTTGAAAGAGAGGAAGAAACGCATAGCGAAAGAGAGTCACCAATACGAATAACGGACTGGCCAACGGCCAGCGGCAGAGTGCCAAGTGCGCACATTAAATTGCAAACTTGTTTTTCATTTTTGCTCAGCGCTTCACTTCCATAATAACTATATTACAACAACAACAACAACAGCAAATGATTGTCAGCAGTAGTAGTAGCAAGTGATACAAGGCACGTACGTATTTCAAACGAAACATCGAGACGTTGTTTGGTCGCTGATTTTCAAGACGAAGCGGAGCGAGTGAGCGTGCGAGAGTAAAGCGAAAGAGCGCCAAACTGATCGCGCGTATACTCAGTGCATGTGTGTGCGAGAGACACGACGACTTTTGCCGTTGATCTACTCCGTCGCGTCACACACTCGTCGACTTCGCTGTCTTAGCATTGTCAACGGGGCGGTGGTGAGCGGTGTAATAATAAACGAGTGCACAGCAGCAGCAGCAAAGCAGCAACGGCAACCACTTGAAAGCAACTCGTTTCGATTTCATTTAGCAGATACCTTTTGTACGTTGATTAAGATA
Source organism: Drosophila borealis (assembly GCA_035045885.1). Lineage (NCBI taxonomy): Eukaryota > Metazoa > Arthropoda > Insecta > Diptera > Drosophilidae > Drosophila > Drosophila borealis. Next base: position 6,560,986 of record JAWNOR010000211.1, read on the forward strand.
CCTTGGACACACAGGCACGAGCAAATTTTATGTGAAAAAGGAAATAAAATGCAATTTTACAATTATTTTGTAAGCAAACAAAATATAACGCGTGAAAAATACGTTAACTTGACAAATTCCAGTGCCGCCATATGTGTTAAAATAACGCAGCAAATTCCCAAGCAAAACAGTCTTGAGTAAAAGTGTTGGCGTAAAAACCCATAATATATGCATATGTATGCATACATATAGACTCACGCACACAAAAGTAAATGAAAAAACAAAAAAATAAGTGTTAAAAGGCATTAAAAAGTTAACAATACTTCGAGTGCCTGAACTCTGTGCCTACAATTTCAAATCTGATAGTGCGAGTGTATGCGTATGCAAAGAAAGATATTCACACATATGTATATGCAGCTAATATAGAAGTGGACAAAAAATATAATAAGCAGCAAAAAAAAAAATTTATATATATATATATAAAAAAATCAACGTACAAACACAGATGATTTTTAGCAAAAAATAAAAAAGCGAAAAGAAAAAAGATCAAGCAGCAACAACAACAACAGTGAGTGGTGAAGCCAATCAAAACAGCAGTTGTCCCGCTTTAGCACGCTGTGATCGACGAGAGCGCGAGAGCAGAGCCAACAAACCAGCGAGCACACACACTACCAAAAGCAGTCAAGCGACGTGTGTCCATATCGGTGTATGTGTGTGCATGTGTGTGCGAACAGCATTGATTGCTCGCTCTGCTGTCTTTGATTTTGCTTATGGCTGCCGCCCGACTCACACATACATATTGACAACTTGAGCACCTGGCGCAGGAGTCACACTTTCAACTGAAGCAACCAAAAGTTACAACAGCCATTCGCACGCCTTACACACCGTCATGTCAAAGCAGCAAAAACAATAGCAACAGCAACAACAACAACAACAACTGCAATGCATACATGCCTACCTTAACCCAATTAAAATACATACCATATTATTTAACAAAAGAAATTGTGTTATTTGCAAGTGGCACACAAAGAGAGCAGCAACAACGTGGAGTGCAAATATGAACTAGACTTGACGAAAGTAGAGAGGCAAAGAGAGAGAGAAAGAAATGAGACCTATGTATACGGAAGTGAAATTCTCAAGCAACAACAAAAATATTAAAAGTTGTGCGTGTGTTTGTATTCGTGCCTGCATTTCAAATCAAAAATTGAAAAAAAGAAAGAAAAGAAACGCAACGCAACGACCGACGATAGCAACAATAGCAACAGTAACAGCAGCAGCAGCAAGTTTGCAGCGCAGCTCAAAACTCTCCGGAGAGCGAGCCCAGTGCACACATGCGCATGCATGCAGTAGTATGTATTAATGTGTGAGTGTGTGGTGTTATTTTTTTTGTGAAGCTATGCATTTACCTCTGTTCACGTCTTAGCAACAACGTAAATTTTACTTGCGATTACAACATACTAAAGAAAAACATTATTAAATTGCACAGAAACTAAAACAACAATCAGTTGCCATTGGGCCCCAGGCTTCTACGTCACATTCGAGATCAGGAGTGGTGCCAGCAGCGACGCATTCAACATTATCCTGCAACAGCTCTAATCAAAGCGTGTTCGTTCGGCAACAAAAGAACACAACTACAACAACTTCCAGTTACCGTTGCTTCCATAAGCTTCTTCCGCGCAAAAAAAAAACCCTTTAATTTATTGTTCAACACTGGCGCGCTAGCCAAAAACTAACATTTGCCATTTGCCACGCAAACGTCACAGCGTCTAAGCAGCCAACTTAACAGCAAATACAACGCGTAGTTCAAGTAATTAACGAAAACAAAAAACAAAAAAAAACATCAAATTATCATTGTGATCATCATCATCATCAACAAAAACTTTTGAGGGGGGCGGACACGTTATGAGCAATTCGATTGCATCAACAAAATGCCTGCCCAATGTCTCGCTCTCGTCCGGAAATTATGGTATGTCACAAAGCCACCGTTACACCGATGATACAAAGGAGTACATATTCCTTAAGCTTACCGACTCTGCCTTCCGTGCCATCGAGGAGTATCAAAGAAACGAGAATGCCAAACGCCTGGCGCCCGGTCAGTGCGCAAAAATCCAATGCAATGGCAACACTGGCGTCATACACTTCCCGCTGCCAAGCAGCGATAACAATTCTGTTAATAACGGCAGCGGCAGCGGGATGGAAAGCGGACGTAAATTTGGCTTCACCATTGACGAACTGGAGGGCACATTGGAGTGCATACAGCAGCAGCATCAGGATCTTGATGTCCTTGGTGCATTGGCGCGACGAATGCGAATTCATGCCAACGATGATGTCTACGATACGACGCGAACCAAAATGGCTCGGGCCGAGGAGACGGAGAAGAGCAAATGTATACGCGAGATCAAGCCAAATCAATCGGATATTGGGCGTAAGGTGAAGAAGCCGGCCTCGGCATCATCACATCACAGTGGGAACAACAACAACAACAACAGCAACAATAGCAACAGCAACAGCAGCAATAGTTTTAACAGTAACAATAGTCGTAAGTTAGTTTCATCGCCATTTAATGGCCTGACATCATCATCAGTTGCAGCAGGAGCAACAGCAATCACAATCGCCTCACGCTCGCCCAATCCCAACACGTTGGGTGCCAGCGGCACAGTCAATGGCAGTCGCAGCACAGCCCTGGCCAACACATTCGCCAACGGTATCTCACAGGGCTATGCGCTAAGCGGCAGCTCGCCCCGAGAGAACAGCACAACAGCAACTATTGCGGGCACAGCAGCAGCAGCAGCAGTTGGATCATTCAACAGCAGCAGCAGCAACAACAGCAACAGCAATGGACGCAATAAAATGCTCAACGGCAGCGGCAACAACTCGCGCAGTGGCAACGCCAAATCGGGTGGTGCTGGCGGCGGCGGCGGCGGCGGAGGTGGGGCAGGTGGAGGTAATGGCAACAAAATGTCTGATGTATCGCGGCGCAGCATTCGCGAGCGTTTAATACATTTGCTGGCCTTGAAGCCCTTCAAGAAGCCCGAGCTGTATGCGCGCCTCAAGAACGAGGGCATCAAGGATCGGGAGCGCAATCTAATTGGCAATATACTCACGGATATAAGCACCATGTCTCATAATACGTTCAATTTGCGCCGCCAGATATGGAACGATGTCGACGAGAATTGGCCGTTCTTCAGCGAACAGGAGCTGCAGCAGCTAAAGCGTCGCAAGCCCCAGAATCTAACGCCGCCCATGAGCTCCGATGCGGGCAGCTCGACCTCCGGACAGAGTCCAACGTCCACCCATACGGGCAGCCCGCCGCCGTTGCTGCTGATGCCACCAAATGTGGGCCAGCAATCGTTGGGCAACCACAGCGGCGGACCCGGCAATGGCGGCAACAGCCTGAAGCGGAGCAGCATCGAGTACGATGAAATGTTCAGCACGGTTCATCCCAAGAAGCAGCGCATCAGTCATTACAACAGGGAGTCGGGCGGCAGCAGCGGTCCACAGTTTACAGCCGCACCCGCTGGCTGCCCCTCGGCCAACTCTGGTACGTCCTATCGCAGTCGAAGTGCTGCCTATACACCGCCGCAGCGGCAGCACCCGCAGCTGGATGAGCAGAGCAGCAACGACTTGACCTACAGTGTGCTGGACAACATGGACGAGTTCAGGAGCATGACAGCAGCAGCAGCTGTTGGTGAACAACAACAGCAACAACAGCAACAACAGCAGCAGCAGCGCAGCAGCAGCAGCAACAGTCGGCGTGGCAGCGGCGGCTCCTCGAAGCAGAGCAGCAGCAGCAGCAACGGCAACGCGGACAAGCGCAACTCGACGGGCAGCAACTCGAGCAGTTCCAGTGGCTATGAGACCCAGCTGGAGCGCAACAGTCGTCAGTCGGCGGCGGCGCAGTCGACGGCGACGGCGGCTGCACACAGTCGAAAATCCTCAACAACGCCGCCCAAATTAGCTGCCAGCTTTGTGCGTCAATCGGCGCCGACAACGGCGACACAGCAGCAGCAGCAACAACAGCAGCAGCAGCCGCAGCCACGCGGCAGCTTCAGCAACAACAACAATGCGCACGATGAGTACAATTCATACAACAACAACACGCATGCCGCGTCCAATAGCAAAAAGCGCACGAGTAGCAGCAACAGCAACGGACAACGTCAGCGCAGCAACAACAACAACCAAGTCTATCAACAGCAGCAGCAACAGTTGCAGGCACCAGTGCAGCAGCACCAACAACCTCAACAGCAGCAACAACAACAGCAGCAGCAGCAGCAGCAACAACAACCTTATCATAACCGCGAGTCGACAAGCAAAAGCGCAACTGGAAGCGGCGGCAATCAGACGACGACGGCCAAGCATCCGTCGCCCACACAGCAGCTGGCAGCGGCTGCCCATGCGTACGCGGCGGCGACAGCGGATGCGGATGCGAATGCCACGCCCCGCTATGACTTCAGCCAATATGCGCCCATACGCACGCTGGAGGTGCGCAGGCGCTACAAGACTGAATTCGAGAGCGACTACGACGAGTATTGCAAACTGCTGACCAGCGTCGAGGATGTGCGCAACCGGTTCCAGGATCTCTCCAAGCGCCTGGAGGGCGCCAGGCGACGCGGCGGCGGCGACTACGATCAAATCAAGCGGCAAATTGTCAGCGAATACGAGCGCATCAACAGCGATCGCAGCATACACAAGGACAAGCTGAGATTCGACTACTTGCACGCCAAGCTGGCCCACATCAAGCAGCTGGTAATGGACTATGACAAGACTTTGATGAGTGCCACAGCAGCAACATCAGCAATGCCCGAGGCAACAGCAGCCGCAGCAGCAGCCCAAGCAGCAGCCCAAGCAGCGGCGGCAGCAGCAGCAGCAGCTGCGGCACGTTTGGCGGAAAGCAGCAACTGCAACAGCAACATGCAACAGCAGCAGCAGCAGCATCATCATCGCCAGCAGCAGCAGCAGCAACATCATGCAGTTGAAACGATACAGCAACAGCAACATTTCATCAACAACAACAACAACAACAATAACATCAGCAACAACCACGAGAGCGACTCGGATGACAGTTCCGGCAGCTCCGATTCCAATGATGATGATGATGACGATGAAGATTGCGATGATTCCAACTCCAACACTGACGATGACGAACCCTACTGAGAATAAATGAATCAAAAAAAGCTACTTCTTGATAAAACGATAAACGAAACAACAGCAACAACAACAAAACAAACAACAAACAAACAAGCGGCGGCTGCAGTTGCAGTTGCAACCAATGTAAAAAGGCAAAAAAAGAAACTATTATACATAAATATATATTATTATATAAATATATATATTATTATATTACACACCTAATATAGTAAAAAGCAACACCAACAACAACAACAAAAAACAAAGCGTTCTAAAAAAAACACTTGTACTAAGATGAAAGTAAAAACAAAACAACAAAAAAATGTTAAAGTTATGTTAACAATTAAACACAAAACAAACGAAAGGAAGGAAGAAAAACTATTTGCAAAAAACGGCGTAAAAAGCAAAAATAAAAGCACGCATATATTTTATAAAAAGAAAAAGAAAATAAAAAATCACAAAAAATCAATATTTTTTGTAGACTTGAAAACAGAGTAAAAGGAAAATGTCAAGTTTTATATTTGTTTTTTATGCGTATTTTTATTATTTCCATTTTAAACGTTTCGTGTGTAATAATAATTAAAATATTATTATCAAGCAACTTTTTAAATATATACTTTTATATATATATACATATAGAGAGCGTATGTTTCTTCATTTGAAAAGCACTCGAGAAAAACTCTTTTCTACATAAATTGTTTCTTTTTTTTTTCTTAACAATCATTTGTTACAAGCACACGCATACGCATTCGCTTCATTATTATAATTATTATTTCTTGTTTTTCTTTTTCGTTTTTATTAATATATATACTGCTTGAGTGTATAATTTCCTACTACCCATCCCATGTCCCATATTCCCCCGTGCACTCTGATATATATTATACCGGGAACAACAATAATAACATATGATTTTATGCACGCACAGTGTGCCAAGAACAATTTGTTTTTGTGTTGCGCCTGTGCAGCTCTGGCAATACATATACACACACACACAGATACACACACACACACACATCTTTATATATATATATTCTTGTTGTGGTGTTGCATGCGGGCGTGCCTCTTTAACAATAGACTGAACTTTTAAACGGCTTGTTAATTTTTGCCTAATTGTAGCAGCTTGTGTAGAAAAATTTCATTTAATTTTTAGTTTCTTTTTGTAAATTGTTTAAATAGTTAATTTTTTGTTATATAATATACTTTTTTCTCTTTTTTTTTTTTGTGTGTGTACACGAAATATAAATTTGTTTTAGAGCGCATTTTGTTTTCTTCTAATTGGCCAAAACACGTTTCGAAGCAATCAAACAATTATTATTTCGTTTGCCCCATTTAAGACAAGGTTTTGCTCAAAAACATAAAACAATTAAAACTATAAGGGAGTTCATAAATTTACTAAGCAACTGAGTTATAGACATGATTGTGCGGTTGTATCAGGGCCCCAGAAAAAAAAGAAGCTGTTTCTAGTTTTTTGGAACAACTTTAAAGCACGCTACAGACGCTTCCTTACAAATATTTACGCATAAGGAATCAAAATATCAAGTCAAATATTTTGCTTGAGAAATTATTCAATAATTTGCTGAAACACCTTAGTGTCCAAAAACAAAAACAAAGAGAGATAAAAACACACACACACACACAAACAAAATTTGTAAGTAAAAGAAAGAACCGACAAATCCTTTTGTTAGCTATTTCGTTGCAATATTTTTTATATACCATATTTAAGTGTAGTAGGAACAAAACAAAAGAAAACAAAACAAACGAAACGAAAAGGGAAAATCAAATGAAACAATGAGATCAAGTTGCAAAAAATCAAGCGTTTAAAATCGATTTGTAGCAATTACAAAACAACAAACAAATGATATATACAATTTATATACAACAAAAACTATATATATATATATACCTATATACAACAATGACATTTGATAAGTGAGAATGAGACGGGGGGGAAAAACTTACTAGTTTTATATTCATAAATGCCACGCCCACACGCCACAGACAAAGCACACTCACACACACCCACACACGCACACACACACACATAAACTAATCTACTGCAATTTGAAAGAAGAAGAAAACTTATTGATAAACAAAAAACAAAAACAACAAAAAAAAAAAAGAAGATTGTGTAAGCCGCAAGGAAAAAAGGAGTAAACCAGATCAAGAGACATGAGAAAATTATTATTATTATTATTAAAATTATTATTATTATTGTAAGTTTAAGAGCAAAATCGCTGACAAAACCAGCAGAATTAAAAATCTTAAAAAAAATGAGATATTGTTATATACTAGTAATTCTTAAGGCGACAAACAAAACAACAAAAAAACAAAACAGAAGAAAGAAAAAAAAAACTTAACAAAAAAAGCAAAGAAAAATAGAGTCAAATAAAATATTGAATCGAACATCGTCTAATTGTTTCTTATTTGGAATTAATTTTTACCCAACGATGGGAATTACAAGAGCCGATCTTTACCCATTTCCCCAGCCCAATTTCTAGTCAATGTGAAGTATTTATTTATTTTCTTTCTTGAGTTCCTTAAATTAAATAGTTTTTCGCTTGAACTTGAACCACGGTAAAGACAAACAGAGCTTACAAAAGTTCTGTAAAAAATAAAACCTTTATTGATAATATATATTTTTGACTTGTAGAAGAGGAAGAAGCGGTTGAGGACAATGCGCAGGTGGCGGAGCTGTCCAACGATTCCGATGCCCCATTGAAGCCCAATGTGAGTAGCTCAGTTTTAATCTGGAAATCTTTAACTAATGCTTTTGGTGTGGCGCAGAATGACGAGGATGATGATTACGATCCGGAGGATAATCGCAAGAAGAAGAAGGGCAAGAAGCGTAAGACCCGGAAGGGTGAAGAGAAGGGACGCAAAAAGAAGAAGCGCAAAAAGAATGAGAGCGAGGAGGACAGCGATTTTGTGCAGCACGACGAGGAGGTCGAGTATCCGAGCACTTCATCGAAACGTGGACGCAAGCGCAAAGAGGAGAAGCAGGCGCAAAAGGAGAAGGAATCCTCCTCCTCGGGTGGGCTGCAACATAACACAAATTAATATCTATTAAAAGTATGCTAATCCCGTATAAATATTACAGGGATGCCTTCTGTCGAGGACGTGTGCTCCGCGTTTGGCGTGTGCGACGTGGAGATTGAATATAGCGAGGAGGAGCTGCAGAGCCTGACCACATACAAGGCATTCATGCAGCATGTGCGACCCATATTGCAAAAGGAGAATCCGAAAATCGCGGCGCCCAAGCTCATGATGCTGGTCGCGGCCAAGTGGCGGGAATTCTGCGAGAGCAATCCCCATATTCAGCAGGAGCAGCAGCAGGGCGGACAAGCGCCGGCGGCAACATCGGCGGCAGAGCCAGATGAGCCGCGTTCGTCGCGCTCGTCGCGTAACGAGAAACCGGACGACATTTACGAAGAGGAGGAGGAAGAAGAGGAAGAGGAGGAGGAGAAGAAGCCAAGACGCAAGCGCAGCGGACGCAGCAGCAACAAGAAGGGACGTCGTCCGTCGGGCAAGGTGCCCACATTGAAGATCAAGTTTGGCAAGCGCAAACGCGACAGCTCCGACGAGGAACCAGACGCAAGTGGCGCCTCCGAGCGTGACTCTGATCTGGAATTCGAACGCATGCTGCAAAAATCGGACGATAGCGCCGACGAGAAGGAAAAGGAGAAGGAGAAGCAGCCAACAGAGACAGCGGCCGCAGCTGCGGCCCAGGAGGATGGTGCGCCCGTGGTGCGCAAGAAGGCCAAAACCAAAATTGGCAACAAGTTCAAGAAGAAGAACAAAATGAAGAAAACAAAGAACTTTCCAGAGGGCGAGGACGGCGAGCACGAGCATCAGGACTACTGCGAGGTGTGCCAACAGGGCGGCGAGATCATCCTCTGCGACACCTGTCCGCGCGCCTACCATTTGGTGTGCCTGGAGCCGGAACTGGACGAGCCGCCAGAGGGTAAATGGTCGTGCCCGCACTGCGAGGCCGATGGCGGCGCCGCCGAGGAGGAGGACGACGATGAGCATCAGGAGTTTTGCCGCGTGTGCAAAGACGGCGGCGAGCTGCTTTGCTGCGATTCCTGCCCATCGGCATACCACACTTTCTGTCTGAATCCGCCGCTGGATACCATACCCGACGGCGATTGGCGTTGTCCGCGCTGCAGCTGCCCTCCACTGGTCGGCAAGGCCGAGAAGATCATCACCTGGCGCTGGGCCGTGCAGCGTCGTGGCAGCAGCGAGGCGTCCACCTCGAAGAGCGCCAAGGTGGGCAATCGTGTGCGCGAGTACTTCATCAAGTGGCACAACATGTCCTACTGGCACTGCGATTGGGTGTCCGAGGTGCAGCTGGACGTGCATCATCCGCTGATGATACGCTCCTTCCAGCGCAAATACGACATGGAGGAGCCGCCCAAATTCGAGGAGTCATTGGACGAGGCCGACACACGCTTCAAGCGCATCCAGCGCCACAAGGACAAGGTGGGCATGAAGGGCAACGATGACGACGACGAGGCCGCTCTCGAGGAGCGCTTCTACAAAAACGGCGTCAAGCCCGAATGGCTAATTGTCCAGCGCGTCATCAATCATCGCACGGCACGCGATGGCAGCACCATGTATCTGGTTAAGTGGCGTGAGCTGCCCTACGACAAGTCCACCTGGGAGGAGGAAGGCGACGATATACCCGGTCTGCGTCAGGCCATCGATTACTATCAAGATTTGCGCGCGGTGTGCACATCGGAGCAGTCGCGCACCTCCAGCAGCAAGAAGAGCAAAAAGGGACGCAAAACCAAGAAGCTGGAGCTAGACGACGAAGATCGTCCCGTCAAGCACTACACTCCGCCGCCGGAGAAGCCGACAACGGACCTGAAAAAGAAATACGAGGGTCAGCCGGCATTCCTGGACGATACAGGCATGCAGCTGCATCCCTATCAGATCGAGGGCATCAACTGGTTGCGCTACAGCTGGGGCCAGAGCATCGATACCATACTGGCCGACGAGATGGGTCTGGGCAAGACCATACAGACCGTAACCTTTCTCTACTCGCTGTACAAGGAGGGCCATTGCCGTGGCCCCTTCCTGGTGGCCGTGCCACTCTCCACGCTGGTCAACTGGGAGCGTGAGTTTGAGCTGTGGGCACCCGATTTCTATTGCATCACCTACATCGGGGACAAGGACTCGCGTGCCGTGATACGCGAGAACGAGCTGACCTTCGACGAGGGCGCCATACGGGGCACCAAGGTCTCGCGGCTGCGCACAACCCAATACAAGTTCAATGTGCTGCTCACCAGCTACGAGCTGATCTCGATGGATGCACCCTGCCTGGGCAGCATTGACTGGGCCGTGCTGGTCGTGGACGAGGCGCATCGCCTGAAGAGCAATCAGAGCAAGTTCTTCCGCATCCTCAATAGCTATGCGATTGCCTACAAGCTGCTGCTGACTGGAACACCATTGCAGAACAATCTGGAGGAGTTGTTCCATTTACTCAACTTCTTGAGTCGCGACAAGTTCAACGATTTGCAGGCATTCCAGGGCGAGTTTGCGGATGTCTCCAAGGAGGAGCAGGTGAAGCGTTTGCATGAGATGCTCGGACCGCATATGCTGCGTCGCCTCAAGACCGACGTGCTCAAGAATATGCCCTCCAAGTCGGAGTTCATTGTGCGCGTCGAGCTTTCGGCCATGCAGAAGAAGTTCTACAAGTTTATACTGACCAAAAACTATGAGGCGCTCAATTCGAAGAGCGGCGGCGGCTCCTGCTCCCTGATCAACATCATGATGGATCTGAAAAAATGCTGCAATCATCCGTATCTATTCCCATCGGCCGCCGAGGAGGCACCCACCTCCGCGGGCGGCATCTATGAGATCAACTCGCTGACCAAGGCAGCCGGCAAGCTGGTGCTGCTCTCCAAGATGCTGAAGCAGCTCAAGTCGCAGAATCATCGCGTGCTCATCTTCTCGCAAATGACCAAGATGTTGGACATCCTGGAGGACTTCCTCGAAGGCGAGCAGTACAAGTACGAGCGCATTGATGGCAGCATTACGGGCACAGTGCGGCAGGAGGCCATCGATAGATTCAATGCGCCCGGAGCACAACAGTTTGTCTTTCTGCTCAGTACACGTGCCGGCGGCTTGGGCATTAATCTGGCCACAGCCGATACGGTTATTATCTATGACTCCGATTGGAATCCTCACAATGATATACAGGCCTTCTCGCGTGCCCATCGTATTGGCCAGGCCAACAAGGTGATGATCTATCGCTTTGTCACACGCAATTCGGTGGAGGAGCGCGTCACGCAGGTGGCCAAGCGCAAGATGATGTTGACGCATCTGGTGGTGCGTCCCGGCATGGGCGGCAAGGGTGCCAACTTTACCAAACAGGAGCTCGACGATATTCTGCGCTTCGGCACCGAGGATCTGTTCAAGGAGGACGACAAGGAGGAGGCCATACACTACGATGACAAGGCCGTTGCCGAGCTGCTCGATCGTACCAATCGCGGCATTGAGGAAAAGGAATCGTGGGCCAATGAGTATTTGTCCTCCTTCAAGGTGGCCTCCTATGCCACCAAGGAGGAGGAGGAGGAGGAGGAAACGGAGATCATTAAACAGGATGCCGAAAACTCAGATCCCGCCTACTGGGTCAAGCTGCTGCGTCACCACTACGAACAGCACCAGGAGGATGTGGGTCGCACCCTGGGCAAGGGCAAGCGTGTGCGCAAGCAGGTCAACTACACGGACGGCGGAGTCGTGGCGGCGGACACGACCCGCGACGACTCCAACTGGCAGGACAATGGCAGCGAATACAATTCCGAGTACTCGGGCGGCAGCGACGAGGATGGCGGCGACGACGACTTCGATGAGCAGAACGGCGAACGCAAGGCCAAGCGCCGCTTGGAGCGACGCGACGATCGTCCCCTGCCGCCGCTGCTGGCACGCGTCGGCGGCAACATCGAGGTGCTGGGCTTCAATGCCAGGCAGCGCAAGAGCTTCCTCAACGCCATCATGCGGTACGGCATGCCGCCCCAGGACGCCTTCAATTCGCAGTGGCTGGTGCGCGATCTGCGCGGCAAATCGGAGCGCAACTTCAAGGCTTACGTCTCGCTCTTCATGCGGCATCTGTGCGAGCCGGGCGCCGACAATGCCGAGACCTTTGCCGACGGCGTGCCCCGCGAGGGTCTCTCCCGGCAACATGTACTCACGCGCATTGGCGTCATGTCGCTGATACGCAAGAAGGTGCAGGAATTCGAGCACATCAATGGCTACTACAGCATGCCCGAGCTGATACTCAAGCCGTGCGAGCCGGTGCGTTCTGGTGGCAAACAGGAGGCAGCTGCTGCCGCCTTGGACGCCGCCACACCGGCCACCGGTAAGCCGCCGGCGGAGAGCACCACGACCAGCAACAGCGCAACGCCGGCCACGAGTGCAGCGCCCAGTCCCGCGCCTGCCTCGGAGAAGAGCGAAGATAAGGCTACGCTGGACAAGGCGACGCCCGAGAAACAGGAACCCAAATCGGAACCAGATGCTGCTGCTGCTGCTGCTGACGAGGACAAAAAGTCGCTCGATGCGGCCGTTAAGCAGGAGAGCGGCGAAGAGTCGGCCGAGAGCGAGACCAAGACGACCACCGCTGAGGCGAGTGTCAAGAGCGAGCCGGCCAAACTGGAGCCCAAAGAGGAGGGCAAGGAGCAGCCAGAGCAACTGCCCAAGGAGGAGCCCAAGAGCGAGCAGAGCGACGACAAGGAGAAGGACAAAGAGAAGCCAAGCAGCGAGGAGAAGCCGCCGCCAAACAATCCCAGCAGCAGCAGCAGCACAAACATCATTGACGATGACGACGACGATGTGATGATTGTCAAGGAGGATGGCGAACTGGAGAAGCCCAGCGCCAGTGCCAATGCCAATGCCAATTCGCCCAAGGATCAAAAGGGTGCGGCTGCGGCTGTTGCCGGAACAGCAGGAGCTGGCAAGCTGGTTGAGGACAGTCTCGAGGTATTGAAACGCAAATTCATGTTCAACATTGCCGATGGAGGCTTCACCGAGCTGCACACACTGTGGCTTAACGAGGAGAAGGCAGCTGTGCCCGGCCGCGAATACGAGATCTGGCATCGTCGCCACGACTACTGGCTGCTGGCGGGCATTGTCACCCATGGCTACGGCCGTTGGCAGGATATACAGAACGATATACGCTTCGCCATCATCAATGAGCCGTTCAAAATGGACGTGGGCAAGGGCAATTTCCTGGAGATTAAGAACAAGTTTTTGGCGCGGCGCTTTAAGCTGCTGGAGCAGGCTCTGGTCATCGAAGAGCAGCTGCGACGTGCAGCATTCCTGAATCTCGCCCAGGATCCCAGCCATCCGGCCATGTCGCTGAACGCTCGCTTCGCCGAGGTCGAATGCCTGGCCGAATCGCATCAGCATCTGAGCAAGGAGTCGCTGGCCGGCAACAAGCCGGCCAATGCGGTCCTGCACAAGGTGCTCAATCAGCTGGAGGAGCTGCTTTCCGACATGAAGAGCGATGTCTCACGTCTGCCGGCCACCTTGGCGCGCATTCCGCCCGTGGCGCAGCGCCTTCAAATGTCCGAGCGTTCCATCCTATCGCGCCTGGCGGCCACCGCTGGCAATGCCTCCAATGCGGGTAGGTTTTACCATATATACAAATCTTGAGGATTATTCATAACCCATTTATCTCATTGTCTTTTGCAGCTCAATTGATGGCACAGTTTCCGGCCGGCTTTCAGGGCACCACCTTGCCGGCTTTCACTGGCGGGCCCGCTGGCAACTTTGCCAACTTCCGGCCACAGTTCTCTGTGCCCGGGCAGCTGCCCAACAATGCGGGCAACTGAGCACCATAGCACCATAGCCAGCCGCATTCAAATTCCATGGAAATTAATTAAAATCTTCAGCTAAGAATTTAACGCTACGTATATAATAAATGCATACCCGAAAACACATTTAAAATATTTATCATAAACAATTGCAATGAAATTCAATTAATTATAACCGTTCGTTCACAAATTCAATATTTGCCGCATTCTAGAATCGTAACATTTTGGCTGCTTCCGGCCGATTATTAATGACAAATTATTATAAAATGCTTATTTTACCTACTCTATGTGATTTCATTTGATATAGATACAAATACACACAAAATATATAAATCCAATTCCATTGCAAAAGACAAGGCATTTTCCGAGTATTTTATTTATTCGAATTTCGCATCGATCGGTATTGGAAATGTATAAGCTCATCTTAGGATAGTAAGCTTGTAAAATTTCAGCCAGAAGGATAACATATTGGTAATTATCTCGGACAGGACGATTTTGTTGCTAGTTCGCCAGATTTTAGCCATGGCTCAAACGAAATGTCCGACACAGATATCGAGAGGATCCGCAAGGGTACGACCGATTTAACATCTTCGCAAAGATTATGCTTTTATAAAAAATAGCTCTAACTCGGCTATATCCATGCGTATTTTCAAAAGACATGTGGCGTTAGGTTCGCAAGCACCAACCCCATCGAACTGCATCAAAACATTATGGGGTCATCTAAGAATCCAAGACTTGTAAAATTTTAGTCGCGGGCCGCACGTAATTTGGTCGAAAATCACAAAATCCTTGATATCTTGGAAACTACAAGGACGATCTCGATGCCCTTTGGCCAGTTGGTAGCCCTGGTCAATACAATTTTTTTGACACAGGACTCGTCAGGATACGCAAGGATACGGCCGAGTTATGGCCTATTTTCTATTGACAAATTTGTCCTTAAAACTTCGCTGTTTGAAGGACTTTCGTCCTTCTTGTTATATATTCTTAATTGGGACGGCGAGGACTACTTGCTGGCCAAAGGACATCCCGATAGTCCTTCAAATGGCGAAGATAGCCCGGATTTTTTCGATTTTTGCCAATTTTGCGACTAACCCCCTTGCCAAAATTTTGTTGAAATTTTTTGTCGAATCCTTGAAATCCTTGAATGCCAATCGATAGTCCTGCTCTCCACGAGCTCAAAAAGGTATATCCTTCCGATATCCTTAAGGATTTGGTCGAGTTATGGCTATACAAAGAATGTCCTTTTTAGAAAATTGTCAATATTTCGGAAACCACAAGGACGATTTTGTTGTCCTTTGGCCAGTTAATTGTCCTTGTCTATACGAATTGTTTGACACGGAAATTGTCAGGATCCGCAAGGATACGGCCGAGCTATGACTACTTTAATGTACGAAAGAATTGTCTTTATATCTAGGATGTCTGAAGGACCTCCGTCATTTTTATTGTATATTCTGAATCGGGAGGATGAGGACTAATGGTTGGCCAAAGGACATCACGATCCGCAAGGATACGGCCGATTTACGGCCTTCTTTCTTTTCAGACAAACATTTATTTTCTTCAGCTCCTTGAAGGACTTTCGTCCTTTTTATCATATATTCTCAGTTGGCAGGACAAGGACTGCATGTTGCCCAAAGGACATCGGCATTTTGCTTGAAATGAGCTATTTATGGTCGAAAACCCCAAGGACGAAACCTTGCGATTTTTAAAGGATGCGGTGCGTCGTGATCGCAATCATTTGGGATTCGAGGATATAGGTGTCGCGTAAGTATATCGAATTTCAAATCGACTGCAATGTGTAGGATTGTAAATTTCTTTAAATGGATATACAATTAATTTCATTTAAGCGACAGACTTATTTAATTTGATACTCGTAACTTTGTTTCTTTGTATTATCATTGTATATATGTATATATATATACATATATATATGTATGTTTGTATATTAATTATAAATTAGTTAAGTTTGTATGTGTATATACTTGTGTGTATACATATGTATATAAGTAATTTGTAAATATCGAATACATTGTCCTTAGACAAATTGAAGTCATTTGATAAGCGCAATATTAATTTCAGAAACGATTCGGTGCACACATCATTTACCATATATGAGTAGGGCGCAATATAAGTGCATATTCTGGATCTATTATTTAGCAGCATTTTGCCAAAAATATTGCTAATTAATATCAAGGTTCCGACAACATTTGACCAGCAATTACCTACCATGGGCATTTCGATCATTCTATTGCAATATCGATCTCCATTTCGTTATATACAATAGTTACAAATAAATGGAATTGCATATTCAATATATATGCATATACATATTACGAGTAATTATAATTAATTACAAGCGGGCTCTGGCGGCCTAATACATAATACAAAGTACAACAAACGAAGATGCGCTAATAATCAAAATAAAATACAATTAAAAAAAAAAAATAATTCAAATTTAACAAACAAACTGCACATCAACACCAAATCCGATGCTATTAAATAATCTAATAATAAATGTGACAAAAACCAATTATCTGCGAACTAAGTTTGACATTACACATATATAGAAATAAAATATGAATAATGTATAGCATTGTATGGTACATTATGGTATGGAATATGGTACATTAAACAAAATCACATTTGCAACGCGAATGTGCGAGTGCTCACAACAAACAAAAAACTCAAGCAAGTTTGCCTCTAAAACTAGATTTTGTGGGCAACTTAAACTAGAACAGCAAATCAGCTTAGAATAGTAAATAACAAAAACAAGCACACTCACGCTAACACACACACACAAATAAACATAGGCATACACTCACAAATATATGCGTACATATGTAAATATATGGTATATATATATATATAAAATTAAACACATTCAAGCGATTGAAGAGCCCATCATAGCCTTTAGTCGTACCCCCGTAGAGCTGCTGCAGTTTGCAACAATAAAAATACAATATTATGATATTGTGCATAATTTCTTAAGCTCGCTCTCCGACTCGTCCACATCCAGCTGGAGGTTGGCGGAATTTGGCAGCGCGCGTCCCTCGATGTTAGGCAGGTAGGGTTCATAGTCGAGACCCTGGCGCTCATAGAAAAGCAAATAGGCAGCGCTCGGATCAATGTTTGGCTTTTGCGATATCTCGCGACAGGAGCTGTCATTGTAGCAATACCAGGAACCAGTTGTATTTGATGCATAGGAAATGTAATGACCACCATTCAGCATGCCAGAGTGCGACTGCAATGAGATACCATCATTAATCATCTTCATAATTCAATGGTTCTATCGACCTACCACCACGGCATACAGTTTGTATTTGGGATCGAACTCATCAACACCCGCTTGGAGCTTGTGCTGATGATAGTCCTCAAATTCCCCATCCACAATGGGCGTCTTTGTAAGGCTAGTGGATATGAGGCGCTGTCGCCTGGCGGCATTGCTTGATTTGCTCTGACGCAGCACGGTTCCAGCGGCCGACGGTGTTTCCTTTGAAGAAGCCACTTTTTCGCCTACTGCCGCTTCTATTGGAGGGGGAGCATCTGCTGGAGGGGGCGCATCTGCTGGAGGGGGCTCATCTGCTGGTGCTTTGTCGCTGGCATCTACTTCATCCAGTTCGCTAGGAACTTCATTGCTGTTACCAATCAAATCCCGCTTCAGCTCTAACAGCTCCTTGTGCCGCAGTATCGTCTCCTGTGGCACTGATGCTAAATAAGGCGTTGGATCAAAGTCATCGAAGGGGAAGTGCACCACCTTCTGCGATTTAACCCATTTGCCGTTGACGCAATTGAAACGCTTCAAATGGACAATCTACAAAGGAGCAGCCAAATAAATAACTCAGTTTGTACTTAAAATGATAAAACATTTACCAGAATCGGTGGCAATTTCCATATTTGCAGCTTCTTCGTCGCTGGCTTCTTGCCCTTGCAGTGGCTACAGTGGTACCACTGCTCCAACTTTTCCTCGGAGGTAAAGGCGCGTAGGCAATGATTCAGATCGACGGGCTCCACTTGCTCCCGTCGGCATATGGCAATGGTCTCATGATCGACCCAGAGCTGAGCGGCAACAAGAGCAATTAAATATATACCCTCGATTTCCGGCGGGGCTGTCTACTTACACGCTCCAAGGTGCTTTGATAACGTAAATGCAACGCGGTTGGGTCCCAATCGATGGCAATGGTAAAGTCTTCAAAATATTTTGTTGTTGGAGTATAGGATAGCGATGTGGTGTACTCCGGTGCTCGTTTGGCCTCCAGATTCGGTAGCGATGGGCATTTTTCGTTCATTTTTGGTGTGGCTATGTTATCTAAAAGAAGAAGCCAAAACCAGTTGAAGAAGCGTTGCAGTGCAGGACATAAATCCAGGATAACTTACTGGCCACACAGTTGATGGGCGGCAGAGCGCCCTGAAGCACGTAGTCATTGTTGCAGCGAATTTCGCAGCCGCGACAAAAGTTCGACCAGGGACAGATGGCGCAGGTGAGGCCGTCCGCTTTGACTGCACGCAGCGTGAAGGGAAAATCATAGCCCAGGCTGTCGTCACTAAAAGACAGATTCGATACGAACATTAAAAGAGGGATTTATGGATGAATCATTATAATTACCAGTCGGCAGCATGGTTAGCCTGTTCGGTGGTGGCTGGCAGAGGACTCAGCAGCCGGCTAACTTGCAGCCAGACGGCGCAATACAGATCCTTGTGGGTGCCGCCATCACAGTTGGGTATCAGCAGGGGCACACCAAAGAGGCTGGGCCGTGTTTTGTGGTAGGAAAGGAAGTAGCTGTCGTGGCGCGTGATTTTGCGATGGACGGCCACCAGATATTTGGCCACCTTGTAGGGCTGCGAGGAGCGGCGCGAATAGACACCGCTGCTGGTTTGATTGCCGCTCGTGCTCTCCGGCTGTGAGGTGGTTATTTGCTGATCCGGCTCCTCGCCTTCGTCCTGTCCATCCTCATCGTCGTCGTCCGCATCAGCTTCCACGTCCCGATCAAAGCTATTCACGGCCAACGTGTGCGCTGTGCTCATGACGCTGGAGTGCTCATTGGTGTTGCGATAGGAGGCGCCATCATCGCTGTTGCTGCCATGTTGACTGGCAGCCAGCTCCGCCACCGGCATTGGCTCCGTTAGCGAACTCTCCATTGAGTTCTCGCCAGAGTGATTCGTATACGATGCCGAACTGGTGTTGCTCTCCGTGTGCAGCAGCTTGGTGGATGAGATGCGCTTCTGTTGTGCAGCCGCGTTGTCCATAAAGTTGTTATCCGGGCTGCAGCTCAGGATCAGCGACTCCTGTTTTGGATGTACCAATGAAGTTGGCCGAAGTTTTGCATTAGTTGTGCGTTACTTATATTAATGTTAGTCTTTATGTGTGTGTGTGTGTGAGTGTTTGTATTTTTAAGCTCTTGGAATTTAAACAATTAACGATTACTACTCGCAAATAGGCAACATTTTTATAAACTAGGATAAACGCTCAAAGTCTACAAAATCGTGAAAAAGTACTTATTGCGGGTGTTCAAAATTAGCTGATATATATATATACTATATAAGAACATGTATTAAAAGTTGTAATTTTGTTAATTAGTTCGCATTGTTTGTGGTTTTTATGGTGGAAATGAGTAGAAGAGCATTTGCAATGTGCACACTAGCGGGTGATTCAAGAAAAATTGCAATTTATAACAATATTAATCTTTAAACTTTAGTTAAATATAGCTCAGACTAGTTTGCACTAGTCGTTACTCTCAAATCTATGAAAATTGAGTGCAGAACAGAGAGGAGCAAATATAAATAAAAGGCATTACATAAATTATATTAAATATATAATATTATATATATATATATATATATTAATATTTAAAAATAGAAACGTAATCATTTCATTTATCTTTACAGTGCCCTACTCCAGTACTTCAAATAATTGTATGTTCTTTTGCCACAAACTGAGATGAATAATAAATATTAAACATTATAAATAAATGAGAATGAATCACCCTTGCGCAAAATTGACAAGCTATGAGAATTTATAGAGGCTACTTGTACCGTAAATGACGAAGGAAAATGTACAAAAAACGGTACAGTTAAATTATAAATTTTGGATACTCGATGAGCAACGATAACCGATAGCGACAGCGATAACGATAACGATAACTATAGTAGCTAAATGGTGAGTCTAATAAGAATTGTTTAAAGCAAAAATATACATTAGGTATTTTATTAAGGCCAGCAACAAATTAAAGATGTGTGTATTAGTATAGGGAGGAGCATAGAAATAACAATAATTAACAAGAAATACGAGTATATTCAGAGATTTAGACTAGTTGAATAAGTGCGTTTACGAAATCAAAGTACAATTAGAGGTTTAGACGGGTGTGGGGTGTACATTAGGTAGGTGGCCCACAAACCAAACAGAAACTGAAACGGCAACTGTTCATTTAACATATTTGTATTTAATATATATAGATTTTCGATTTCGATAAACATTGCGACAACAGAGCGGAGAGGGGCGAAAACGAAATGAAAAGAATGCCAGTTACGCCAGAATATTTTGTTTTGAAATTCTTGATAATCTTCGTTTTGCAGGGGCTCGTCGCTGGAGCGAGTTTATCCTAGGCAATGGGGAATTTGTCAAAATCATTTTAAATGCGACCTCTGAGGGCCCATGAATCTAACATATTAAATACGTGTATGTTAATATAGTTTAGAAGCCATACCTTGAAGCAAAAAAGACTGTGGGGCATGCACTCTCTCTTTCCAAAGCACCGGCTTACCTTTCCGGCATCATCTGACTGCAGTTCGTGCACTTGGCCAACGCTGCTGCCAATGTTGTTGTTTTTGTATTTGGTTAACTCATGGTCTCCATCGATGCCAGCCGCCTCCTGCCCATCACTGAGATGGCCATTGCAGATCACACGCGACGAGGATGTACGATTTGAGGTCTGGAGTGTGCTAAGCGATGAAAGTGAGTCCTGTGTCGTGATGAGCGCTAGAAAGAGTCTAAGGTTAGCCAAAAGCTACACTTATAAGCAATATATAGCAATTACCAGAGCTGCGCTGTATGTCCTTGAGGCCCTGCTCGATGTGCATGCTGAGTGCCGAATTTGAGCGCGTTCTGGCGTTGCTCTGCTCGGGCAACTGATAAACATACAGATCCTTGGAACTTTGCGTGCGCAGCTTCTCCTCATCAGCGAGCACCTGGCGTATTTGCGAATTCCACAGCTCACACACCAGCATAAGGCTTGGCTGCAGCGGACACAGCGTGGCCAGCTTATGCTTCAGATCCCCGTATTTGCATTCCGAATTTAGACGCAGACCGTATTTAATCGGCACACTGCCGTCCAACAATATCACTGTAATTTAATAGCAGAGATATTGATTTTAAATTAACAAGCAAAATTCATGAGTGACCTACCCAGCACCTCCAGATACACATAGTTCTCCACAGGCAGTGGCAGGCTGAGCAAACTAAATGGGTCGAAACGCACAGACTCGTGCCCACAGCACAGGCAACTGACCTTCGACTTAAGCTGGCCATAGAACAGATCTATGATAATGGATTGATTGCGTGCATGATGCTGGGACCAAGCCTCGGCGGCGACAATCTTGTCGGGTCGCCCATTGGAGTCCTTGAGTTCGCTATAGGGCTTTTCCATCACACGATTGAGGTCCTCATGCAGTGCGTCGAGCAGCCATTCAAGCAGCTCCTGCGAATCGTGCTGCCCACCGCCGGCAAACTGCGGCGCATGTTTGTTTACACAGAAGCGCAGCTTAAGCGGCGCCACGGAGCGTGTCGTAGCCGTCCACACTTCCTTGAGCAGCTCCGCATAGCGCATGGCAAGCTGACCGCGTGTGCCGAGCTTATTGGCCGCATTCAATTCGAAGCGATGCATCTGACGATGAAAGTACTGCGCCAGCGGTTGCGTATTGAAGAGCACTTGGAGTGCCGCGTTCATGAAACAGGTGTTACCCAGATTATGGAGCCCAGTGGCGCCCGGTGCGTGCACGGACATGATGGAGGTGCGCGTTAGACGGCGCCTATCACCAGGACCGGCACCAGCTTGACCGCTTTGCGTGCTGGCCAGCGAGCTGAGCTCCTCGGGCCAAGTAAGATCTTTGTTGCGTATCTCTAGCAGCAACTGATCGTTGTCGCGTATCAGAAGCTCCTTTAGGCACATGGTATCCTCCTCCAAAAGTATGGCACTATTATCCAGCGTTGCGCTCGACGGCGGTACATGCCACAGCCGTATATCCTCCGGCTTAAGGCGCAGTTGCTCGCACAGAAAGTCTCCCACCTGTCGTACTGTCGCCAGCCGACTAAACGCAGCCGTGTACGCCAAATAACGCTTGGGCGGTTGCAGTACACTGCTGGCCGCAATGGCCGCATAGCCGCCGCCAGATGCCAGAACGCCATATCCACCGCTGACTGTTGAGCCCCAGTTAGTGATTTGTGTGTTGGCTCCACTGATCGTGGGTGTCTGCACCTGATGCAGCAGTATGCGCAGGTTAAGCGGATACAGCTCCAGCTCCACCTCCGAGTTGGGCGGTTGTATCACCTGCAAGGAAGGAAAGAAATATTAGCTGAGGACTAGAAGTTTTATGGCTCATCAGTTTACCTGTCGTGGCAGAGGAAGATTGTCGCCATACCAACGATTCACCGCTTTCCACAGCGATTTGGGCACCAGCTCAAAGTCGTGATTCTGTACAAGTGGTGTATCACGCTTCAGATGACCTCCCTCACCGGTAAGAGTGCGAACATTGCGATAGGGATTTGTGGTAATCAGATTGCTATTGTCAATAGGTCCCGGACGCTGTTGGCCGCAGTGGCGGCCGGCAGAGATGCCGCTGCTGCCGGATACGGAGCCCAGTGAATAGCTATCGTGTTGCTCCAGGCTGTGCGTGTTGAAGCTCTCATCACAGACGAGCGCCTCATCGACTGCACTGCGCTGGCTGGCGGTGCGCTTGCAGTAGTCGCAGGTATGCGAGGTGTGTTGCGTGTACTGCATCCAGGTGAGCCACCAGTCACGGGAAATTAGATACCAGAACTGGCCAACTCGGTAGGGACGTCGCTCCTCGCGCTGCAACCAGCCGCGCACAATATCGAACTCCATATGCTTGCATTGCGGCCACAGACCAAACACTATGTGGCACAGCTCAAAAATAAGGTCCAGCAGCGGTTGCATCAGCCTTAGGCCGCACTGCACATTCCACAGCATAAAATCCTCCGCTGTTAGCGAGACATTGTCTCGTGTGAGCGTACTAGGCACGCCGTCGGGACTCCTGCGCTGGGCAAACTCAAGCAGATCACTAATCACATGCTGCTTGGTCAGATCCTTAAATTGCTGCGCATCGCGATTTTCCTTGGCCACGAACAGCAGCACGTTGATCATTTGCAGCGTCTCCTCGTGACTGAGCACACCATCCCGATCCACGTCAAAGATCTTAAAACAGACTACAAATCGGAAGGAAGAAGCGGGTCAGACTAGTTAAAAGAGATCTTTGACAGCACTTACAGCGCGTGCGCTCTACGCCGGGTCCACGACAGGCGGCACTGACGCCACAGCAAAGCTCCTTAAAATCAATGTGACCATCACGATTCTCGTCGAAGGCATTAAATAGACCGGCCAGCGCGTTCTTTGGTATGGGTGGACTGATAAGTGGTCCCAAAAATTGTAAATCGATTTGGCCATTCTGTGAGGTGTTCTTCAAGCGCCAGAACTCCTTCTCCAAGTCGCCAATATCCTGCAACAATGAGATAAGATTACTAAATGAGTTTTACTTAAAATTACTGGGTTTGGTTTCTCCTGCATTGATTTTTGTGTTGTGTCCGTATGCAAACGATTTTTTCCATTATATAACATTAGCTGACCTTTTCTTCAAGATGCGTAACACCGGCCAAACTCTGATAGAAGGTTGGCGTCTCCAGCTCCGAGGTGAGGCTGACACAATTGTCAGCTAACAGCCACTTGGACAGCACCGTTGCATTGCGGTGCTTCACTATCCAGTCCTGGAACTGCTCAAAGTTGACGCGTTCGCTTTGGGCAAACAAGGAGACGCTCTCGAATGGAGCTAGGCTCACATTGCGCACGTAATCGGATTTGATGATGTAGGTGCCAGCATCATTGCAGTACAGGTTCCACAGAAATCTGTCGAGGCAAGGAATTAATTTATATACTATACATGCTGTTGTGTATTTCAGCACTCACTTGGTTTTCTCCTCCTGTGTGCCGCGTGTGATCAGCACCAGGCCGCACAGTAGATCCTTGAAGGATATGCCGCGCTGTGTGCCACCACAGGCGGCATAAAGCATGTCCGTGATCTTGGGCGGCACCCCCTCACACAGCACGTCCTGCTGGAATGCATTGCGACTGAGATAGAGTCGCCCCACGCCAGCTGACTTCTTGAAGGCATCTTTAAGGCGTCGCAACTCGGCGTCGCTAACTGTTGAGTGATTAATGGGTATATAAAAGATTAATATCAGCTGGGTTATGCATATAAGCAAACAAATCAATGGGTTAAACCGAATTAGTGCGAACACCTTGTAGCGTATACAATGAATGATCAGCTCGAAAGGGGAACACCGAAAACGTTTTACAACCTTGAGGTTTCACGACCGCCGCTTCTAATGCGAAACATTCTGACGTTGTGTTATGGCGGCTAAGGGAATATATTGTGTTAAGCTCATTTGAATTCAGATCATTTAGAATCTTAAAAAAAAAACGCTTAGTGAGACATGCAAGAACTACCAAAATACTATTTACTTGATTGTTTGTTTTTATAATAATAAATATGCTGGTAGTTGCGTAATTTATTTACAGTAAAATTGTACAATTGGTGTTAATAATGCATTTGCAGAACTTTTTTTTAGTAACTTTTGATATTTTCCAGCACTTCTTAGTCATGAAATCAGACTTGCTGCATGTGAAACCTTTGTTATATTATTTATTGAAAATTAGGTGTTCCAGCAATTGAACTATTTTGCAAATAAGAATAGCCAAAAAGTTATATTAAGACACCACTGTATTACTTTAACATATCGTACTGTTCATTGAAAGATCTTTTTTGTCCATACAAACAATGTTTGCACATTCCATTTGAATAAAATAAAAACTAGTTACTTGAGATCTGCTGAGTCATTCAAGAAAAACAAACAAAACTGCATATGTACACATTTATACATGTATATATATATTGGGGACTCATTATGTACAAACGTGCAGGTAATGAAAAATCGTAACGCATTTAACGTTATTAACGTTAAAGCCTGCGTACTAAATCACAAAACAAACAAAACCCGCTAAACGTAAAACACGTAATCAATTAACTGTCCAATAAAGTCAATTTTTAATAGCGTTCCGAGAATGGGCTACTAGAATGGCGGGGTGGAGGAGCGTGTGGGTTAAACATAGGCAGCAATTCATAATCACAAATTGAGCATGAAAAGGCAATGCGGAATATTATCTCTGATTGCAAAGAATTATTATGCGACGTCACGCGACAACGGTATTTCATAGCAGGTTTTGCTGTTGTCTTTTTATTGTTGTTGTTTTTGTTTTAGCTGCTGCACTGACGGAAATTTCTGCATCGGACTGCATTATGATGTGCAACTTAGAGGGGGGCACAGGGCAGAATTTGCACAATGGTCTAAACTGGACTTGCATACGTTTTCATAAGAAGCAAACCGGTCCGGGGTGCTGTCTGTGTGCCAACAATCGACACCCGCACCTGAGCAGCAAGTATGGTGGTACAGGTACAAATATAGATGGCGGCATCTTATCAGTAACGTTCGTTTTCTTTGCCTTAGCTGCTGGCCATAAAATGACAACAACAGCACTGAGATGAATGCCAATGCAAGGCGTAAGAAAATTAGACGAGTCAACAATGTGACAACAAAAACAACAACGACGACGAGAACGCAGACGTCACTGCGCGTACATCAGATTTAAAATAATGAGAAAGAACAACAAAAACACCGCACAACAACAAAGAGTTATAATAACTGTTTCTGTATGATTATTTGCTTCGTCTGCTCTTTTGCTTTGTCTCAGAGACATTCCCGCTCCACCACGAAAAAAACGCGGCTGCTGTGCTTTTCTATTGTGACGTCACTGATGGCGACGACGCAAATACTCATACACACGCAAACACACACCTACACAGTGTTGAAATTTGCACGAAAAACAACAGAATAAGACGAAATGAAAAGAATTAGCTGTGTCCAGCAGCAAAAGGCAACAATAAAAGCATGGAAATAGAGTGGAAACAATAATAGAATCGATAAAGCGCAATTACACCTGTGTTGGTGCATACTATTATTGTTTTTGTTCTAGAACCTTATGTGTACTCGTATGACCCATTTTTCCCTTCTTTTCTTGTTGTCTGCAGAACTGCCAGTGCTGCACTCAGGTATTGAAGGTTAACACTTACCACGTTTGACTGCATCCTCGTAACTGATGCAAGCATGTTTGGATTCTTTTGTACCCATTATTGCCTGGGCGACGACGGCAAATTCTTGAGTGCTTCTGCTGGCGTCGTCGTCTTGTGACTTCACTTCTCACATTTGTTTATGTTATTTTCTACCGGGCCTTGAGGGCAAATCACAGACAGAGAGTCATGTATATGCAAAAGCAAGTTTTGAGTTATTTTATTTTTGAATAAACTTAGTTTTTTGTCACACTTTCATTGCTTTACTAGTTTCGCGTTCGCTAATATTTTTTAACTATCAGCGATCAGTGTGACCACGCTCGTGACATAAAAAATACTGTAACTTCGGGACATTAGAAATTTTATCAGCTGTTTTACTGATTTGCTACAAACAAACAGCTGTTTAAATAGTAACCCCAGCGCGCTTAGCAACACTACTTATCGATAAATCGTTTCGTTTTTGTCCTACACAACACTGCGACATACCAATCATTTATTGTTCGGGCGTAATTAGAAAGCAATAATTAAGCGTAATTTTTACGTGTAACTAACAACAACACAGCACACAATTGCATGTGCAGTACGTACAATTGTAAGGCATCGCGCGTCCATTTACTATTGCCATTTAAAGTGCTTAAAACTACGTCGCCATTTTTCAACAAGGCCCGAATCGACACACACACAAAAGAAAACCAGAGTCAGAGCTGAAAAGAGAAAAAACTGTGCGTGCTTGCGTGTGTTTGTTTGTGTCTGCTGTGTGTGGTTACGTCTATGAATTTTTATACATACCCATACGTACATATAATAAATACCAACCCGCAGCAGCAGTTATAGTTATAGTAATTTAATCGCCGACATTAGCATAGTGTGTAAAAATAATCAAGAACCACTGATTACCAACCACCGCCATATAACAAACGCAACAGCGACGACAGCAGCAGTTATCGACGTGGACGATAACACCAAAAAGGAACAGCATAAGTTAAAGAGCGAAGAGCTGCATCTTTAACGGGATACTGGCACAATTAGAAGCACAACTGTGATTTAATCATACAACAACAGAATACAATGGCCAAAACGTACGACTACCTGTTTAAATTGTTGCTGATCGGTGACTCGGGAGTTGGCAAAACATGCATACTGTTTCGATTCTCAGAGGATGCTTTCAACACGACGTTTATATCTACAATAGGTGAGTATATTATGCATAGCGTTATCAATATTTGTAATCTATGCACAACAGAGAGCTGACAACAACAGCAACAACAAGCGCCAGCGATCCAAACAAAGTGCATGCATCATCAGTCATAGCCCACAGTCTGTCATCCTCAGTAATCAACATCGCGCTCTCTCTCTCTCGTTTTTTGCTCTTTCTCGGAAATTTTTTAATTAATTATGACGCCGCCGGGCAGCAATCGCAACCGCACAACACTCTCACACACACACATATATGCGTATTCAGGTTCATGCTCTCAATCCCGTCTCTTGGCTCAGCTGTAAGCAGCATACACACACACACACATGCATAAAAATATGTGACTCATTTTGTATGCTCTTTTCTTGCTCTCAGTAATGTTATTTGTCATATTTGTTGTTGTTGTTGTGCTGCGTACAAGGACGTGGTTCAAAAGGGAATAGCGACTAGAAAAAACGAAAAAAGTAGTGACCAATCTAAGATATTGATAAATGCGTACAAATAGAAATGACAGCAACCATTCAAAAATACTAATCATAGAAGTTTTGATAACTGAGAACGCTTGATAAATACCGATCTAGGTGCATGTTCAACCCAATGTCATTGCACCCCATTCTACTGTTATTCAAGACTCACTTCATTTGCCTTCAAGTTCCCGGCTGATAAGCATCCGATGCACAGTAATGCTAAGATGGGTTCCATCAGTTTAAAGCAACATTGAGACACAACCCACACACACATGGCACGAGCTCAGCAATTTGTCTATTTTTATATTTGGCACATTTCCCTGCACTAATTCCAATTTGGGTTATTTACTTAACGACGCCAACGTCTCGATTCAGTTGCGTATTTTCAACTGATGGCTCTGCGCTCTCTTTTGTCTCTTGATCTATGTACATATACACATACATACATATGGTCAGGAGGTGCATGATGATTAGTCGCCAGCTGCCAAAAATGATTTAGATTAATTTGTGGTTGTCTATGCTTATCACGTGTCTCCTCTCTTCTCTCTTCACGACTTTTTCGCAGGTATCGATTTTAAAATTAGAACGATTGAGTTGGATAACAAGAAAATCAAATTGCAAATATGGTAAGTTATCAATTAAAAATGTTGAATATCGAATATAAATAATAATATAAAACCATTTCAGGGACACTGCTGGCCAGGAGCGCTTTCGGACGATCACTACGGCATATTACAGAGGTGCCATGGGGATTATGCTGGTGTATGATATAACACAGGAGAAATCCTTTGAGAACATCAAAAATTGGATTCGAAATATCGAAGAGAATGCCGCCGCCGATGTTGAGAAAATGCTACTGGGCAATAAATGCGAACTGAACGATAAGCGACAGGTGAATGCCAAAAACAGTACAATGAAATCTTTAAACTTAAATTGCGATTTCTTTGTTTAATGCAGGTTTCAAAGGAACGTGGGGAACAACTGGCCATTGAGTATGGCATCAAATTCATGGAGACCTCCGCGAAAGCAAGCATTAATGTTGAAGAAGCTTTCCTCACGCTCGCCAGTGATATCAAAGCGAAAACGGAAAAGAGAATGGTATGTGAATATATCCGATCCATTCACTGTTCATATGATTTGTAACAATTTGATCTTTCTCGTTTTGGCAGGAGGCGAACAACCCACCCAAGGGCGGTCATCAGCTGAAACTAACAGAGATTCGAACAAAGGACAGTTGGCTGTCCAGGTGCAGTCTGCTTTGACGTGGCAATGTGCGTGTGGCACTGATGCGGTATGGTGGTAATGATTATGATAATGTATGTGGTAGTAGTTTTCTTAACTCCTGTTAAGTCCCAACAACCAAGCGAGCAAACACCCCTGAATATGCAAGATAATGAAATAATACATAATTATAATAATATAAAACAGTTCAGTTATAAAATTGTATATGCAATCGAGACATGTCTACAAGGTGTACGAAATATGCATATATTTATACATATATACATTCAATATTCATTTAATGTTAAAAACAAAATAACACACACGTCAACATTGTGAATTGCGAAAACTGAAAATGAACGAAAAGAAACCATACAACCCGCCCCGCCCAGCCCTGCCCTGCCCTCCGCTCCGTTCCGTTACAGAGTTTTCTATTTTCATTTTTAATGTATAATTTATAAATTTTCTGTAGAAAGAAATTAGCAGCCATGGTTGTTCACGATTTGTAAACCAATGACAAAATAATAATTTAGAAAATAAATATATGTATTTATATTTTATATATATTTTTTATATCGTTTGCTCTTCATTTATGCTCAGTTATAATTATTTAATTTAATTGCTTCTACTTGTTCGTAGAACCCCTTGCATAGCCCTTAATCAGTTCGCAGAACGCAATCTAGACTCAGACGCACAATTTTATATCGGTCCACTTAGATAATGCAAGTTCTAACTGTTGCGGGTGCTTAATAACATATACCACGGGGCGTTGTCAATAAACAGGCCGTTAATCTCTAATGAATATAATTAACATTTTGCGTGCGTAAAGGGAAAGTATAATAAATGATATGAGCATATGCAATACGAATAACAAATAAAATAAAAAAACAAAAAAAAGAAAATGCCGAGCAGTTAAAATACATATTGTGAAATTAATTGGTAACTAAATCGAAATGCATATTTGATATTAATTAATTAATTATGTATGTACTTGTAATATTAATTATTAAACGTATACAATTTTATAAAATAAATCATGTGCAAGCAAGCATTATTTATTATGTATTTACATTTCGAGTTCATCCAAAATGGACAGATCTGCTAGATTATATAATCTATATCCATAGCCAACCTACTTACCTTTTATTCCCATAGAAAAGGGATGGATTTTCATTGCCGAATTTCCAAAGTAAAATATCTGAGTTAAGCTAAAATTAAGATAGTCATTTATTAAATGCATATATTTAAAAAATGCGCTTCATTACGTTGAAATCAGTACAGAAACCGATAAATTTTTTGCTTAAAGATAACATGAAATTGGACAACTTAAATGTAAATACAATTAATTGTTGGATTAGAACAATGTGGCTGAACAAAACACACACTTTCACATGTACACACACATAGATTAGGATCCGGTAGCATAATTTGACTCGAGACAGGGATTAGGATATGCGTCTCAGAAACATACAAATTACTTGAACAACAAACACATTATATACAAATATGTGAATCGTGTAAAAACATAGGACGTGAGGGATATACATATAGATATATATATATATATATATAGCTAAGCGAATTGCACTAATTGTTGTGCGGAACTGCCCTCCGTTGCATCAACGGGCTGTCGGTTACGCCTGCGGCAGGTTTTGATAGTAGGTGGCGAGTATTTTCCAAGCCTGCGGCTCCATAAAGCCGTTGGGCGGACTGGCGCCGGTTTTAGCTAGTGTGCGCATTTTGGTGCCCGAAATGAACTCAAAGTCGTCCTTGCGTTGCGGCTCAAAGAAGGCCATGCGGCTGGCAGTCTTATCATAGGCGGCCACACGGAAGGGCAGTATCTAAATTGAATATGGATTATGTTTATGGAGTTCAATTTACAATTATTTCAGATAATCACCCACCTCCATGCTGTCCAATCCTTGGGCCATTTTCAGTACACGTGCGCCGTGAGTTGCATCGTAGAGATTGCCATCGGGATAGGCCTGCTTGTCCGGATGCGGCATGCCAGCTGGATCGCGTCCCACAATATAAAAGTTGGCGCCCGCATTCATGCGCGCCTTGGCATGCCACTGCACTTCCGTTGGACCAGCGTACATCATGGGCGATGGGAATATGGCCAGAACTGTGTCTTCGCGTCGCAGTACGCCCGCATCGAGCACGGCCTGATGCTGTGCCATGCGCACCTGCAGCGGCACATCATCGTCCTTGGTCCAGCCGCCAAGTGGATGGAGCAGCAGCACCGGCTGCTTAAAGCCGCGCTCCAACAGCTGCCGTTTGGTGTCCTGCATCAGCAGCGCGTGACCGTTGTGAATGGGATTGCGCAGCTGAAAGGCAAAAATGGCATCCGCATTGAGCTCCTTGAACCGGCAGCGCAGCTCGTTGGGCGTCAGCCGATATTGATCGAGTCCATCCTTCCAGCGTATGCGCTCGATGACCGCCAGCTCGCCACCGACCAGATACTCGCCGGACTCGTACACCTGTTTGCTATACGGATGATTCGGATTGCTCGTACCAAACTGACGTGCCAGACGCTCCTCCTTGCGCTGGTAATAGAACTCAGGGCGACGCAAAATGGCTACCGATTCACCCTCATGCTGCAACGTCAGGGCTGCCACGCCCTCCAGGCGCTGTTTGTCCGCCGCAGTGGCGCTCAGTACAATGGGCACCGAGTGGTTCTCGCGATAGGAAACGTCCAAGCCACTTTGCAGCGTGTTGAAATGCAGCGTCTGCAGATACTCGTCCTCGCGCATGAAGCCGCGCAGTGGATATGCCCAGCCCTCGGACAGCACCTGCACCCATTGCAGCTCCACCGTGCTAATTGACAGAGCTGGCAGCGACTCGGCCTCCTTACGCAGGGCCTGCACTTCGCTGGCCTCGCTCGGATACAGCTCTGGCAGCAGATCGACATCGCGCAGAGAGCGCGGTATGATGCCCTCCTGCTCCAGCAGCGCGACCAGCTTTTGCGTTGACTCGCGCACCGTGCAGTCATCCGTGCTGACCACCAATTCCGGATGCTGCGGCCGCTCATATTCCTGCGTGATGCCCGTGAAGCCCTTGATGACGCCCTCGCGCGCCTTTTTGTACAGACCCTTGACATCGCGTGTCTCGCACACGGACAACGGCGTATCCACGAAAATCTCGTAGAACTTGAGGCCGGCATCCTTGTGTATCTTGCGCGCCATCTCGCGATCGTCCGCAAAGGGCGACACAAAGCTGCAGATGGAGACGACGCCGCTGTCCGCAAACAGTTTGGCCACCTCGCCCACGCGCCGTATATTCTCCTCGCGATCGGCGGGCGTAAAGCCCAGATTCTTGTTCAGGCCGGTGCGTATATTGTCGCCATCTAATCCATAAGCGGGTATGCCCCTAGAGACCAGATACGCCTCCAGCTCAAAGGCAATCGATGTTTTGCCCGCGCCACTGAGACCTGCAAAGCAAGGCAAAGAGTACAATTCGAATTAAACTACCTGATTTGTATAAAGTTAACGAACTCTTTCGCGAGATATTGTATACTAGCGGGTATTGCTCGGCCTTGTCCGTGGCACGTATAAAATAAATTCTCTCAAAGATCATTAAGAAAGAGCTTGAAACCGATCGGACGGTAAACAAAGAACTTTCAAACAATCGTTTTCCGCCAATTTTCCATTGTTGGGGGTGAAATTCCTCAAATCGCGAAAACACGGATTCATTAAGTTCTTATGTACAGTTTTGAAAAGCTTTTTAAAGCAAATTGGATAAAACCTAAAACTGTTCCCAAAAAATCTTTGAATCGCATTTCTTCCGAGGAAGCTTGGATTCTGTGAAACACGCCTCAAATGACTTTTCATTTGGAAATGAATTCGAATGGATCTTCCAGAAAGTGAGAAACATCCTACAAATGAATTTTAACAAAGATCTTTAGAAATAAGCTTGAGGCCGATCGGATGGTACCCAAAAAAGTTTCATATAAACCTTTATGAACCTTTATTACATTAGATAACTCCAGTGACAATTTCAGCTTCCTAGCTCTTACGGTTTGGGCTGTGCATCAGTCAGTCAGTCAGTCAATAAGTCAGTCAGGACAAAGAGTTTTATATATAGAGATAACAGGCAGAATGGCGTGCTCAAATATCTTTAAATCATCCTGAAATTATAAGTCTGGAAATTGCATAAAAACCAAACATTATTCGGATATCCATACCATGTGACAGATAGGAGATATATCTTTATGACACATCAAGTCGGTCTTGACTTGAGAAATCTTAACAAGTTGTTCAAATAAATATATTTATTTAAGTGTAAATCTTTTGCAAATTAAGTTGTCTCTGAAACCACGAATATGACATGAGCCGGGTGCAAAGAGCATTAAATCTTCTTTAATTTAACAAATCTCAAAAGCTCAACAATATTCTTGAGTATAATATCTTAAGTTTTTATTAACGTTCTTATTTGTATCTCCTTGTCTATTTCTGTCGATGATACGATACGTTCTCTTTCCTAATTCTGCTCTGTCTCTATTTGCCAACCGATCAGAGTCTTGAAAGGTTTTGCTCACCTGTTAGCCAGACGGTGCAGCCTCTAAAGCCGCGGCACAGGCCCAGGTTTCTGCCGCGCGTCTCCCGGGTGACATGATGCTTCTGTTCGGTCACATTCGTTGCGACCTGGAGGCACTGCAAAAGAGCGAATGAGAATTAGTTATATGCTTTCTTCACATAAGCACGTATTTGACTGCGGGCTTTTATTTCCCAAAAAATTAACATAAATTAATATTCATGCCGCCTCCAGCTGGGTCGTTTTGACCCTAAGGCGGCGTTGCGGCCATTCAATTCGCTGAATCTGCACAGTTTGTTGACCCTTTCTTTAGACGGGCAAGCGGCCAACTCGTGTGTGAAAAATCGCAAATGTTCTTGCGCCGAGGGAATATGAGATAATGATACCACATATACATATGTATGTGCTCCAATAGATAGATGGGCTCACATCAGGCCAGAGGCAGAAATGGAGCCAAATGCAAAAGAAAAACATCAGCCTGCGATCTGATTGCGACTTTAATTCATTATTATTTATAACTACTTCATGCTGACAAAGGATAAATGGGGCACAAGGAAGTGGTTAATTGAGTAGCCAAGTCCAATTTTAATAGCAGCAACTCCTAAGGTCAATTCCCGGATCGAAACCCTGAAATTGATTATCAGCAGAAGTTTAGAATTCGTTTGCCTTCTACAGGGTAAACAATTGTCGAGCTTTATTTGCACGCGTTTCTAGATCGTTTCTAGCCAATTTATTTGGGTCAAGGAACACTTCAACACTTTAGTTCAGATCACAAAGCACTTTGAACGTTTCATGGCCTAGAATGGATGGCGCATGCGCAGATCTCTCAGGTCGTACCCTTCGCTTGATGTGTGGATAGAAGCCGATGGGCGGATTGGGCATGGTTGTTCGGCTTATTTTCTTTATTTAAGATTCAATTATAATCTTTTGTGCACTTTTTAACTTAAAAGGCAACAAATTTGAATTAATGTCGAGCAGCGAACTGATTCCCGTGTTAAATGCACGCAACGAGCGCTGAAGGCGAACTGAAAGTTTCAATAATATTTACCGTGTTATATTGCGGCCCGACTGAAACTGAGAGATCGGAAGCTATTCAGTGACAGAGAGAGAGAGAGAGAGAGAGAGAGAGAGAGAGAAGCCGAACAGCTCTTTACGCTCGGCTTGGTTCCATCTGGTTTTCAGATCGGTTTTCTATCTGCCAAGCCACGCACCATGCATGTATTTTTATATTATTATTATTATTATTATGAAAGAAATGCCAGTGTGGATAATCTTTGGGCTTACTGTTTACATTCTTTCTGCTGATTGTCTGCTTAATTATTCAGAAAACATTTTAATAACATTTTAAAAACAAGACAAGCAGTTCCCAACTTGGGAGATGCCCTTAAGCCAGGCATTTTAGCTCCCTCTCTTTCTTCCCTTAGCCCCACACTTTGGGAAATACTTTCTCGAGTAACTCGACTGTATATTGTCTGATCATTATGAAATTTTTCGATCATAAATGTCTCATGCAAATGTGGATAGATCTTAATGCCCAAGAGTCTACCTCCAAAAATACAAGTGTTTTTTTTTGAGGTGAGAAGTATTTAAAAAGTGACATTTAACTGATGGAAGATATTCTACCCGTCAAATATTGTGCCTCTAGCTTTTACAAGCTCCGAGATCTGTTTAAAAAACAAGATGGCGATATTAATTTTGATAGATTTTGTGGGTTTAAAATTCCACATATCTAGTTCTTTAAGTTGCCAAGATAGACGTTACAAACATTTACATTCAACTGTTATACCCGTTTTGTCTAATTTCAATGGGTCATGGTACGGAAATAATGCTAGCAATGTTAATGTAAACAATGTTTTCTAGTCAATAATATACAAATACAAAATTTCTCCCCATAAAAATTATGTTAGTCATTCAAATTGTTTAAAGTGCTAAGCTCTAAGCGGTAAGGACTGTCTAAGAGATACCCTGTAAACATTTCAAACTAACGTTTAATAAAAATACTTATTTGTTTTACATTTTCTTCTAAATTTTATTCAAATTTAATTTACTGACAGATAATTAAAGATACACTGCTATACATTTTTTTTTGGTTATCAGTTCTCACTTATTTATAAATTAATTGAATGGAACTATATAATATACATATATTATAAACAGTCTTGCTTTGCGTGCTTCTACTAAACAATCTAACCCTTAAATATATCTTCCAAAAGCAACTTAAACGAAATTCTTGACGGGGAACTCGAGTCAAGTACAGCTGAATAAATCAATGTCATGACCTATTCAACCGGATTTCGGCACGAAATACAAATTGTTTACATATTTTTTGAGAAACTTACCAAATCGCTGCACTTTTCATGATTTAACAGACAACATTTGCTATTGTTATTGTTATTGTTATTGTTGTTGTTATTGTTATGGGCCGCTTGAAGCAAATTGGCGCGTTTGGTAAACATTTTCCGTAGAGTCTTAAGCAAATATCGCACAAAAAGAAAGCGCAACACAGCAGATACTAAACAGACAACGAGTCTCTGATAATTAAACAAGTGAGAGTTTTCGATGAGACCGAGCGAAAATATATGTATAAAAACAAACTAAAAACCCGCTGAACTTTCTCGACGAAGCTCACAACTGCAACTGATATTTCTTGGCTGTGCCGTGAGTTAAATGCAGCTGAGTCTGGAACTCCGAGGTTGGAAACTGACGCCGTGGGACAATAACTTGTTGCCCAGCTATTGGCACGAAAAGGAATTACAGCGAATCGTAACAGTTTATGACAGAACAAATAACATTAAATGTAATTTAATAAAGATTATTTTCATTTGTGGAGATAGTGTAAAGCAATAAACAAATACAAATAAATATATCGTAGAGAGCAAAGGTTTGGCATGAATAAATATATAGAGATTTTCCTTTCGACAAATTATAAAGTTTTTCTTAGATTTTTATACCCAGAACCCATTGAAAATGGGTAAAAGGGGTATTATGTATTTGTGCAAATGTATGTAACAGGCAGAAGGAAGCATCTCCGACCCCTTATATATTCTTGATCAGCATCAACAGCCGAGTCGATCTAGCCCAGTCCGTCTGTCTGTCCGTATGAACACAAGGATCTCAGAACCTATAAGAGCTAGAGAATTGAAATTTTAGCTGTAGGTCGTCCTAGTCCCTGCGCAGATCAAGTTTGTTTCCGATATTCCAAGTAATCGATAAAAAAAAACAAAAAATCACGAATTTATGTTTTCCGAGCTAGATTCACCAAATATGACATGTAGCTTCTAGAATAGTATATATATATATATATAAGTATCTTTCATTTTATACCTATCACATGTTGGAAGAAGAGGGTTGAGGGTATCCCCTAGTCGTTAAAAGAAGGAAATGCTGAAGTCATATCCCGGGCTGGATAGAGCTTAGTGATATTTTTTTAATATTTTCTTTTGGCCGACTATCAGTTATTTTTTTTACTGTTTCCACGGTTATATTTCTAAGTTAGATTTATTGTTTTAAACTATAATCTACCGGCACGTGTAATTACAATATAAAAAAGGAGCACCATTAGCACTCGTGCAAAAACTGCATGAATTGCAGAAAAATACTTCAAGTTCATGTTTAAACATATTTGATTTTCAAATTTAGCAAACTTATAAATTGCCTTTAAGTTTATCTTAATTGTGTAAGTTACTTGGAGTGAATAATTGGATAACAAAATCATAAAACAAATGATGTAAAGCTATTATATAAAACGCAGTCATATTGCAATCCTGACTACAACATGCCCTGGAATAAATGTAACAAGAAGAAAGAGCTTCGGAGTGCTTGGAAAATTAGTTTTCCAAAGTTTTCTAAGACTTTGCTGTGCTAGGAACATAGTAAAGCTCGTAATTGTTGAGTTTTTAAACTCAAACACGAAGTGTATCTATATGATATGATAGTTCAATTCGGATGATTACGAAATATGTGCTGTCTACAGAAAAGAGACCAATCTGATGCATTTTTCTTTTACCAAAATATCTTTTGTACATTTATTTTCGTTCATATATTAGTCACAACTCTTTGGAATTAACCTGGAGCCTGAAACGGACAGACAGACAAACAGATGGACAAAGCTTAATAACTCGGCAGACTGTGCAGATCGAGAATATATTTATAAACATTTAATTATTTGTTTGGCTGGCTCGAGTTCCGGGATTTTAATTCAAGACAAAAGTTAAGGATGGATGTTGAAACCTTCACCTCCACGAGCGCAGACGCGTAAAAGTGCAGTCGAATCCGGCATTTTCCATAAAACTGCCCGCAATATGTTCACAGGGTATCTTCAAGTTTAGCGGCAAATATAAAGATAATCGTTATTTAAATAAAGATATGAGTTGGCACTTTATCCGGCACTAAATAAGAAGCAGAACTAACAGGGGAATGCAATTGTTTGTCCTACAGGTGTAAGTGAATATTAAACGCATGTTAAACTAAAGCCGCGACCCAAATATGATGACAAAACAATTGTTGATTATATATAACCAAACTAACAGCAATTAACAAGATTTGCGGGCCAACATACTACGGTGGTCATTCAACCTATAACTGAATCTGGCCGTTGACCAAGTTTTCAACTAACAGCAACAGCAACAACAACAACAGAGACAAGAGCTCGAATTGCGACTGAAGTGCGACAGAGATACATGTATTTCAGGTTGTTTACAATTCGTTAGGATGGCCCAAAATATACACAAAGCTAGGCGTCTTCCAATATACTTTCTTTTTAATTTCAAGTAGTTTTAGCCGACAGCAATAACTGTGTGTGCGTGTGTGTGTGCAATAAAAAACAAGTGTACAAGCACTGACAAAAAATAACAGTTGATTGCATATTGCATAAGATTTAACATAACGTTTACCTTATCTGTAGAGCAATAAACTGGCTTCAAATGGTCTGCAGACGGGAAAACCCCCTTGGAAATAATTGTGGAACTGATATTATCTATAATACTGTCCCGACTGACAAATTGGTGATTAACGCACAGCCCAAGTATAGCTGAAACTTGTACTATAGTTACCTTATGTGATGTAAGTGTTGGGGATTTTGGAAATTTCTCTCAAAAGTGTTAAAAAGTCGCGAAAAACGGTTGCGTAAAATTCGATTAATTTGATCCATTCGATAAATATTTTCAACATCCTTAATGAACATCCTTCATATTTAATTATCAATTGCCCGTTGTACTGAAAATATTGCAAGCCGTAGATATTTTCGAATGCAATATGCGGGCTAAATTTTATTTTTAGCCAAAATTGACAAGCATTAACACAAAACTGTCTTAGTTACCAACATTTTTGTTTACTCATGTGGACAAAAAGCCAAACAATTTGTGAGTCTTTTGTTTTTCTATTTATTTGTTGATATCTGAGAATGATAATATTGACAGCATATGATCTATACAAAAATCGACTCAGAATATATTTTAAGAAATTTGTGTTTCTTCCGTCCAGGTATTGTCCATATGTTACAGTGAAAAAATTTGTTTCGGCCCAAAGAAAACATTTTTTCGGTTCCACGTTATTTCGATTCGGTTAAGGTACTTTTATTTTGCAAAGTCGACAAATTATTAGCTACACACGACATGTTTACGATTGTAATAAATTTTTTTAAATATGCATATATAGTGCAAAATATTTGTTTAATTTCCAAGTCTCGACCCGTTTCGAATACTGTAATTAAGCTGCCTGATAAGCAATTTTCATGGCATGGCCTTTGGGTAGTTTGCGTAGTTTTATTTATATTATATTCTTATCAATTTGGGCCACATTAATACACTATATTCAGTTGATGTTGTTGTTAGATACCAAATACAGAGGCACTGCAAACGCAGTTAGCTGACCCTCTCAGGCACAATTTTGATATAAAATGGGCATTACGTGTTTTTTGTTAATAATAACCCGGAAAGTGTTTAGCAATGTTCTGGATTATTTATGCCAACAGCTGTTTAATAATAATGAGTTTTAACCCGCTCTCAACTGACAGCTTTTTAAATAAACTTTTCCCCCTTTGAAAGAGTCGGATGGGTGGAGAGTGGGGGGGGGGGGGGTTGGTTGATTTCGTGACCGAGTCACCGACTCTATTTCCTTGGCACACTTGTACAAATACAGCGCAGAGCAGACAAATGTGGCGCAAATACTTACCGTCTTTTGACGTTTTTTGCTGTGCTCAGGTGCTTCATTCATGGCTTGTGCTGGCAGTTAACAATAAAACGTCCACCTGCTTAACTAATGCAAACAATACTGATGTGGCCAGTGTAAAACGGCAAGCCGATTGGGTTTTTCTCTTATGCTAAACGTAAAAATTCGCTGATCAATGAATGAAATGTTTGCAGTTGATGAATAACGATTGGCTGTTGTGTTTTTGCCAATTGCCTCGTAAGTGTTGACTTAATTGTAGGAACTAATTGTATTGCACTATTTAACTTTAAACTATAACTAATTATAATTAAGCTCCTAAAGCTGCCATTAAATTTGGTCTTTTTAAGCACGCACGCACACACATATACTAACACGCACACAGCCACGAGCAGCTGTTTCCAGTTACTCTGTTATCGATTGCAATGTTATCGTCTGTTGCATAGAGTTGGTAGCACCGCGCGCTGCATTCGAAATTTAAAAATAAAAGAATTATTTATTGCATTTAGCATTGATAAATATTCGTACACAAGTGCATGCTTTACAAAAACTAGAATACTCTTAACTAATAGGGTGGCGGCTGATGTGGGTACTGCTGCTGCTGTCCCATCATGTTCGGCTGATTGGTCATCTGTCGCTGGAGCTGTGCCACCAGATTGGGAGTTTGCTGCTGATTCATGCTCTGCTGTTGCTGGACCATGCCGCCGCCGCCGCCAGCACCTGCACCGCCGCCGGCTTGTGGTCCACCGCCCATTCCTCCACCGGCCATGCCCTGCATTTGCATCATTTGCTGGTGTCGGAGCTGCTGCTGCTGGAATTGTTGCTGCGCAGGCAATACACCCGGTTTGCCGCCACCCGTAGACTGCTGGCGTGCATAGGGTGGCACCTGGCCAACGCCCACGCCCACACCGCCTGGTCCAGGACCCATCATGTTGGTCATGGTCACATTCGGCGCCTGGTTCATATATTGACCACGATTGCCGGCCATCATACCGCCAGGCACTCCGCGCTGTTGCTGCTGCTGTTGTTGCTGCTGCTGTTGCTGCTGCTGGGCAACAACTGCTGCTGCCATAAAGTCGGGATTGTTGCGTTGCGCCTGCTGCATCTGAGGATTGAAATTGTTCATTAGACCGGCTTGCTGTTGCTGCTGCTGATTTGGCGCCATGCCCACGCCCACACCGCCTCCGCCGCCGCCTTGCTGCTGCATGCCTTGCTGCTGTTGCTGCTGCTGATACTGATTTTGGAAATTTTGAAACTGCACCTGCTGTTGCTGCTGGATCATGCCCTGCTGTGGCATACCGCCCATGCCCATGTTCGGATTATTTCCACCAGCGCCAACGCCCACGCCGACACCGACACCAACACCGCCATTGCCACCAGCTCCACCTCCCTGCATCATTGGATTGGCGTTTGGATTGACCATGCCCACCATGCCTTGTGCCATCTGCTGCTGCTGCAACATCGGGTTCTGCGGCATGCCCTGACCAACCATATTCATGCCACCCATCTGACTTGGCGCCATAGCGCGCATGTTGCCACGCATGAACTGTTGTTGTTGCTGTTGTGCTTGCTGTTGCTGCTGCTGCAACTGCTGCTGATTGGGATTCATTTGCTGCACATTTGGCTGCTGCTGCTGCATGGCATTAAAGGCGGCTGCAGCCTGCGGATTTTGTTGTGCATTCATTTGCTGTTGCTGCTGCTGCTGCTGCCGCAATTGCTGTGCATTTATTTGCTGCTGCTGGGGCCCTTGTTGCTGCTGTGCCTGTTGCTGCTGCTGCAAGGGATTAAAGCCACCAGGCGGCTGTTGCTGCTGCTGTTGGAATGAGCCAGGCTGCCGTTGGCGCAGCATCTGTGACAATGCTTGCTTGGAGTTGCTATTTAGCGGTGGCCGCTCAATACGATTCACTGCAATCATAAAAATTTGTTAATTCCTGAAGTCTGGGGAGGATTGTGAAATAACCTACTTTGCATGTTCTGCTGATGCTGATACTGATTGTGATACTGCTGCGGTTGCTGTTGCTGCTGCTGGGGCGTATTGTGCCATTGCTGTTGCTGCTGCTGCTGCTGGCCGGGCATGCCCTGTGGGCCACCGGGTCCGGGACCCTGCATAAAGTTCATTTGTGCATTCGGTTGGCCATTTCCGCCCACGTTAAGCTGCTGCTGCATTTGATTCGGCGCCATTTGTTGCATTTGCTGCTGCTGCTGTTGTTGCTGCTGCTGCTGCTGCTGCATCAGGGCAGTCTGCTGCTGCATCATGGCATTGGGCCCAAACTGTTGCATGTTCATCTGCATTGGGGAAAGGGTATCATTAGTCGCTAGTCGCTAGGCTTTAGTTGATGTTAGTTGCCTCGTACCTGCATATTCATGGGCATCTGCCCCATCTGGTTAGGCTGCATTTGCTGCTGCATGTGCTGTTGCTGTTGCATTTGTTGTTGCTGCTGCTGCACATTGGGCGGCTGTTGCGGCTGCGGCGCCAATTGTGGTTGCTGCTGTTGCGTGTTGACCACTGGTGGCGTTTTAGGATTTTTCGGCTTGCGTTTTCGCGTTGTTGTGCCTTTGCCCCGGCCACGTCCAGTGCCAACCACAGCGCTTGGCGACTGATCCACCGATGAGGGCGTGTCGGCCTTCATCATTTCATCCTTCTGCAAAGTGTACGTTGAGAGGATTACTTTTTAGGATGAATGCAACTCCATCAACTTACGATGCAAATCTTCTCCGGAACTGGCTCAATATCCTCCGGCGGGAGCGGCAATGGCTCATAATAATAGCTACTGGGTTTGACCAGACTGTGCGTATGGTATTTGAGATTACGGTGTGCTTCCTCATAGGTGAGCGGCTTGCGTTCCAGCTTGACGGCACCAAACCACACCCACGAGAGCGGCGCTGGATTCTTGTGACCCTCGAGAATGTCCCACACGCTGATGCGCTGTTTATCCGAAATGCGCAGCTGCTTTTTATCCATGTCACAAATCTTATTGCCCTTCGTGTCCATTCCTGCATGCTCGCAGGCTATGACCTGAAAAAAGGATTAGGTAGATTTTCAAGAATCTGTCAAGGTCGACGCTTGGCTGAGTCTCAACAAACCTCTGTGGGTTGCTTGTAAAGCGGCAACAGTTGCCTAATGACGCGTATCGAAGCGTTATTCTTCTCGCCGATTTCCTTCTTGAGTTTCTTCATCAGGTTTAGATAGAGCTTCTTGTTTTCATCTCGCTCCGATTGGCTATCGGAGACAAGCGTCGAGTGTACCAGAGTGGCCAGCATGTCCACCACAGTGGTAAAGAGCTCCCGATTACAACTCAGATCAACGACACCCTGGCAAACCAGCTGCGCGAGCAGAATGGCCCAGTCTGTGGTTGGCGTGCTGTTCTTTTGGATGGCATCAAACATGCCACCCACCAGCGAGAAGCGCAGCTGCAGTGCATCGAGAATCTCCTCGCGTGCCTGCGGCTCGTCGATGCCGCCAATCGTGTCCAGCTATCAATTGGAATCAATAATTAGCATTGAATACAGAAAGGATTACAGCAAGCATTTACCTCAGCGAACGACTGCAGGCACTGGGAGAGCTGGGAGTAGAGTGAGACGAGCAGATTCTCCTTGTACTCATCCTGAC
The DNA here is from genome assembly GCA_035045885.1 of Drosophila borealis. Taxonomy (NCBI): domain Eukaryota; kingdom Metazoa; phylum Arthropoda; class Insecta; order Diptera; family Drosophilidae; genus Drosophila; species Drosophila borealis. The sequence goes on from JAWNOR010000211.1 coordinate 6,604,501, forward strand.
CCTTTAGGCATGTGAGTATAAGTCCCAGGAAGGGCTGATAGTTGAGCGGCATCTTCTTGTTGCGTGCCGTAATGCTTCCACCGCCGCCGTAGCTGTTGCTGCTGTGACAGCTGTTGCTCTTCTCGCGCTCATCGCCACTTCCGGAGCTATTGCAATCGGACTTGGGCACCTTGGAAAAGTAGTTCATGCTCTCGAGCACTTGGCCTGCCACGCGCAAGATACGCCCCTGTACAGCTGGTGTAAGCTTTGCAATGAGCGGTGCCACCAGCCATGTGGAGGGCTTAGGCTTGTGCGTGGTTTTCAGTGCGCCCGGCAACGTGACCTCCTCCATGTGGAACACATCAATGGCCGCTCGGGCCACCGTATCCAGCCAAACATTGAGCTCTGTATTGTTGCTGAGCGATGTGTTGTTGCTCAGCGATTGGCGATACATGAGCTGCAAGTCCAGCCAGGAAATGCGCAGCGTCCATTGATCCAGGTGCTCCAGAATGCGCACTATCATCGAACGCTGATCCAGCTCTGAAATAATATTGAACTCGGCTTCCGGATAGCAAATCATGTGTAGCACACGTTGCGCCTGTTTGGCGGTCAGCATTTCGTCAATAATCATATCGCATAGTTGTTCCGCATTCTTCAAGCAGCGCTCCAGCACATGCTCCTGGGCACAAATCTGCTTGAGCACGGCCTGTGCAAACTCCAGCAATGAGATTTGCTCGTTGCCCGCCAAGCTGCTGCCCGTTGGCTGCTGCAGCGACTCCTGTTCACTGCCCAGGCTGCCAAGCTGCAGGTCGCTGGTGCCCAGTATCTGGCTCAGATCCGCCGGTCGCTGTTCGTTGCTCTTGGGCGTGCTGCCCGGATGGACGGGCGTATTGAAGCCGCTGCGTTTACCGCTGCCAAAGGCGCTGCAACTACTCGACGAGCCCAAGCCGCTGGAGGCCAGCGGCGTCTTCAGCGCCGCGTTGTCCACCACAATGAGTATGGCCTTCAGAACAGCCAGCACCGCCGCTATCGGTATGTTCTTGTGTGCGCCCACCAGCAGATGACGATCGCAGCTAAGGCGTATGCTAAAGTCGCTGCCCACAGCATGCAGCGGATTGGGCGATGTGCTGACCGAATACATGCCCGGTTGTGGTATTTCCAGGGTCTTGAACAACTTCAGCACCAGATGACATGTGAGCCGTGCGCCCGCCTCCGCATCCACGCTCAGCTCACCGCCGCCGCTAACCGAACGCGCCAGCGTCGGCAGCGCAAATTTGCTAACGAAATCCGCCAACGAGAAGCAATGCCGCGCCACCAGAATGCACACGAAGACGGCCAGTGCATTGTGCGTTTTGCCCTGACCAATGTCCACCTGACCGCCGAGATGCGGATAGCGCGGGCTTTTGCTGCCGCTGCACAGGCTCTGCAATGCCGCAATCCACTCTTCGGACAGCACATTGCAGCTGGCTGTTAGCTCTGCGCAGGCGAGCGCGACATCGTTTAGCCGCTCGTTGTCCGTCTCCCGGCAGACGGCAATGACGGCATTGGAAACAAAACTGTACACATTCGCTGGGGATTCATGGAGTTGGCGCAGCCAGTGCGACTCGAGCTTGCCGCCACGTCGCGGCGCCACAAACAGCTCCTGCAGCAGCTGTGGATTGTAGGCCTGGGGTGTTATGCTGTAAGAAAACACTTGTTAAATTTGTACAACTCGTGAATGCCCTCAACCACTCACCTGAGCTGCTCGGGCGTATTAAAGATATCCTTAAAACGCTTGATGCAGTTTAACTGTTGATAATATTCAGCTGCCTGCTCCTTGCCCTGCAGCAGTATGCAGGACTCGTGCAGATCGCTGAGGTAGGCGAGTATACAACGTTCCGCGGAGCTGCATTCGCTGGGATCACTCACATGGCGTATGGTGCGGCACAGTCCCTCAAAAACGGAGACAGTCTGCTCCGGCGACAGCAACAGGCAGCTGTGATACCGTCGCAGTATGCTGACGATGTAGAGGGCCAGGGAGGTGGTGTAGCCACGCACCATGTTGGACTTCTTTAGCTGCAGCTGGTGCTCCACCTCAGGCAGCTCCTTTAGCAAGTGATCGCACAGCTCGAGCAGACTGTAAATGTTGAGCGCCAGCTCCATTAAATCGAACAAAAAGGCCACATGCTCCTGCACGGGCAAATAGTTGTTGCTGCCCAAGGCAAAGCCGTTCAGCTGCTCCAGCACATTGGCCGCACACTGGGCGGTCACCACATGCTGATCGAAGTAGGCCATGTGCTGGCACTTGGCTGTGGTCGCCTCAAAGTTGAACTCATTGCGCGAATGTTTCTTCACCTTGCCGCCCTCCGCCACATCGATGCTGAATTTCTTGGTGAAGAGTTTGCCAATCTCTTTGGACATCTTCTTAACCGCATGCTTCTTTTCGTCGCGCTCCTTGCCCACACCAAAGAGCAGTATGTAGCGTTGATTGCTCTCGCTGCTGTAACTGGACATGCTGGGATCATCCTGGGGTATGGGAAAGTGCTTCGTGTACACATAGTGCCTGGATATGCTGACGCCAGAGGCAGGCGTATCGACGCCGCCGTCACCATCACCAGGCGCACCAATCTTGGGACTGTCGGGCGCCTCGTGCTGTTGGCCCTTTTCCTTAATGTTCTGCACCAGTTTATCCAGATCGTCGTCCACATTGGAGTCATCGAACTCGTTGTGTTTGAAATCAATGCCAATGCCCGAGCCAAAGCCATCGTCGTCGAATCCGTGGCTTGTTGCGCTGCTATTGGGCGGCGGAGGCGCTGGTGGCGGTGGCGAACTTTTCGCTGTCGTCTTGTGCACCAGCATCGATTCCAGCAGCAGATCCCCACGCGATATCAACGTGTGCATGTACGCATTATGCGAGAAGACATCGTGCCGTATGAGCGCGCTAAAAAGCTGCACTAAATTGGTAAATTCTGTGCGTTGCTGGGCGCTGCTGTTGTGCTCATCCAGGACGGGAGCATCGTGGTCCAGAAAGTGCATTAGAACATGTTGGAATACGGGAAGGCCATCGATGATGCCCGCACCGGATGCCAGCGAATCCTTGTCCTCCTTATCTCCGCATAGATCTGCTGGTGTGCTGGTCACATCGATTTGACGCTTGTCCAGCAAAATGGCCACCACAATGGCCCGATGCTCGCCCCAACGCTGGCTAGACACCGCCCATTCGCAGAGTATGCGCACCGTGTCCGCATCCTGCTTGGGCTCATATGGAGCGCGCTGCTGTTGTTGCTGCTGCTGTGAATCCTCCTCGGGGCGGCGCAGTTGCGCTGGTTGTGGTGGAAATATGTGAGTGTAGAGCGTGTCAATTGAATTGCACTGATCCATGCGCTCAAAGCAGTGAGTGTCCAGATGATCCAACGTGGCCAGCACATTGGTGTAATGATTCTTTCCCGCGCTCAGCCACTTGGATGCGAACCAGCGCTGTTCCGCGTGCTGGGTACGCAACACAATATCCGCCTCGGCGGCACGCAATTGCTTGCGTAGCTCATGGTTGGTGCGTGGACAACGTGAAGGCATTGGCAGCACCGAGGGCGCCAGCGGCAAATGATCAAGGGGACTGCCCACCAGGGAGGAGGGGGCACGATGTGCAGCTATGCCGCTCCACACCAACGCCGTCGGGCACTCGATTGTAATCACCTGAAGAATGGTGCTCAAATATAGCACTATGTCACGATGATGCGGACAGTTCATATAGTCATGCAGCGCCTGCTCATATGGATCAATAGTTGGATGTTGCTGCTGCTGCTGCTGTTCCTCGGGCGCATCGAGCTCCATAGCCTGGGACTTGATTAGGGCCTGCTGTTGTTGTTGCTGCTGCTGCTGCTCAACGGCCGCATTGAGCAATTGAGCCAGCTTTTTGGCCACCAGATTGGCCATTTTACGGCACAAACGCTCCGACTGCACAAAGTCGTGCATATACTGCAGCGCAAAGCTGAGAACCAGCTTCTTAAGCGGTTCATCAAAGCTGGTTTGCGTACGCATCTTATCCAGCAGATCCAGTATCCAGTTAAGAAACTCCTGGCGATCCAACAATGACTCCTCGTACATATACTTGCTTAACTGATGGCAATACTTCCAGTATTTCAACGCATTGCGACTATCCTCGAACTGACTGCCAATGCCCGATATGCTTGAACCTGGCGGCACGGCACCTGCGTTTGCTCCCGTTGCGCTAACGGCTGCTGAGCCGCCCAGCGTAGCCAGCGCTGTGCCCGGCGTTGCAGCAGTGCCGGCCACAGCGCCACCAGCTGCAGCACTGCCAACAGCACCTGGCTGGCCATTGGCTGGACTATGTATGGGCGGCAACGGACTGGACATGCTGGGCACCGGTATCACATTAGGTGTGGCGTTGCCCACAGTGCTGGTATTGTTGCTGGTGTTATTGTTGTTGCTGCTGCTGTTGGCGCTGCCATTACTGTTGCTACTGTTGCTGCTAGCGGTGGATGAGCTGTTGCTGCCATTGGGTTGCATTCCATTCTTATCGTGCGCTGAGCAAGCATTACGAGAAGAAAAATTAGAGCTGTTTTTTTTTTTCGAAAATAAAAACATTCTTTTACTTACACTGCTGGTAGTATTCTTGCAGCTTGGGCAACAGCTCCTTCATGAACTTGATCATATTACCTGTCCATTCGGCTGCCGGGTCATAGATGCTGCGCTTTTTGTTCTTTGACTCGGTAAAGCTGAGCGTATACGCTGCGCTTAGTTTTATAAACCAGGTGGCTCGCTGCATATTGACCTGGTTCTCGCACAGCGTTATAAATATTTCCTCCTTCTTGTTGAAGGAGGGTGCACGTTTGGCCAGACTAAGCAGTGGCTTGTTGCCGGCCAAGTCCTTGAACCAAGCATCCACTGTACATTTGCGACGCGGCGATACCGGCCAAAAGTTGTCTTTACAATTAATTTGCTGCTTTTTCCGCACGGTATCCTGCAACGTCATCAGCTCCTCTTTTTTGGCCAGCACGCCGCTAAAGAACGCGCCCACCTTACTAGCGTTCACATTTGATGTGTGCGCCGTGCCAAATTCATCAGAAAGCGGCGGCGTCGTTGTAAAGCCATGTTTCACATTTGTGGGCGTCAGTTCGTCCTCGCGCTGCTTGGCGTCTTGCGGATATATATCCGGCGGCCCCAGGCGTGTACGCTTCAGCGGCCGCTTCTCCTGCAGCAACGAGAGCATCGTTGCAGCCTTTAAAATGTGTTTTTACACAATTATTTTGCAAATTTCTTTGCAATTTTCACTATGGTCAGACACAACAAACAACACGAAAACAAAAATACATATCGATATCGGCAATCGATAACATTGTTCCATTTACTCTTTGCAACACTTAAAATCATAGAGATGAGCGAAATACAATTTTAATCGTGTTAATAAGAAATAATTTATGTGATGACTGCCGGTGATCAAACATGAATGTATACATGTGTGTGTATGTATATGTATGTTTGTATGCATGTATGTATAGATATTTAGATTTGTCCACATGTATGCACGCATACATGAATGTTTTCTTTTACTTGCCGCTGCGCTGCAAAATCAAAAAATAACGTATTTAAATTAGGCCCTCCTCCGCGATTCTCACGAATTCAAGTAGGACTTGTAGGTTTTAGTGCTTTGGTGGTAAGTGAAGTATTTAATTTTGTTGGTTGTATGCATGTATGAATCTTATAATATATATATGTATGCAAGTAAGTATGTACATAGTACGTACGTGTGTATATACATATGTATATATGTACATATGAATGTATGTTTATACATTTGTATGTATGTGTGCACATATGTTTATATGCATGTACGTATGTACATATGTGTGTATGATGTATGCATGTACATATGAATTCACATATGTATGGATGTATGTACATAGGTATGTACATATGCGTGTATGTATGTACATATTTGTGCACATGTGTATGTATGTATGTACCTATGCATTTATGTATGTACATATGAATGTACTAATTATTTACGTATATATAAAAATATATATACATGCGTATAGCGACCAATATCCAATAATCACATTATATCTCATTTTGGGAACCCGCAATATTTACAAAAGAGTTCTTTTGATTAAGACGATTACAAAATGTATTCAATATATTTAAAAAGTAAGCCTCAATATTTAGAATAAAATACTAGCACTTAGTGTAATATAACAGAGGGAAAAATATTTTAAATACTCTTATCAAAATCTGAGTATATAATTTGGTATACAAACAGCATATTGGTATGCCCTTATGCGAATATGCATAATGATGTGTATAAACTTTTTTGAGTCCTCGAACTTCCACTGTTTACCGATCGAATTCGGGCTCATCATTATAAAAATGTTCAGCGGAATGCATGCCTTGGCTGCACTCAAAGTGTAGGATCAGCAACTGGGAGGCAAAGTCGGCTGGTAGCTATTCATAAATATATTCACGTTTAATCAGAATGCTAGTCGCTATAATGCAATGTCAGCTACTCACTCTGTCTATTATATCGTGCCTGATATCGGTGGCCGCCGCGTACATTATCAACGGCTGATGTGTACGTCGCTTGGCTAATATGTCCAGCAAGTCCACAATGAAGGCATCAGTTATGCCCAGGCAATAGCAGATGTTCAGATATCGCAGCTGTTCATTGTTACGAATAAGTTTAAGGAGCTCCGATTCACCTATGTCTCGGGCACATTGCAGTGAGAGGCACTCCAGTTGAGTCAGATTCGCTAGCTGATAGACGCAGCGATCGTTGCGTGGCTTGCACACAAGCCATTTCAGGGTTTTGATGGCGCCAATGCGTTCCGCCTGCTCCTCGTCGATCCATTGCTTGCGATGCAGTATTAGAAATTCCAAATTCGAAGCGCACTGGGTACTTAAAGTTTTGAACAAACGAGTTTTCTGATTATCTGGACAATAAACATGAAGATATCGCAAGTTTGAAAACATCGACAAGGCTGTAAGGTCTGCGTCGCTGTCCTGAAAGCAGAGTTTCTCTATCTGGCGACAATTGATAGCCAATTGCTTTAGCGTGTTCGTGGTCAGAAATTTCTTGGCATTGCGCAGCTGCAGTATGCGCAGGCTCCTTAGGGATTTAGTAATAGCAATGAAGTCAGAAGCCGTCACCTCGTCGTACATTTGCAGTTCCTGTAAGTTGGTAAAGTGTCGCAGCTCTTGTACTACCGTGAAAACAACAAACATTAAAGCTCAAGTAAATCAATAACTTTAACACTACGTACATTCCCGCCGTTCGAAACATTCCAAGCCCAGATATTGTATGTTGGGCAAACGCAGCTTCATGCATTTGATCAGATCTGTACTGGTGCATTTGTAATTACGCACATACACCTTCCTCAGCGTGGTCAGTTGTAGCAGAAACGGCTGCGCCTTGGACACCGTCGCGTTGCGCAGCGTGATGCTCTCCAAGCGGATGCAAAATCTGGCGACAAGGGGCAGCACCTGCAGCGGATGGTCGTCGTCACGGTAGCAGGTTAACCTTTTGACATTGGAACCGCACATCCATAAAAAGGCGCGCCAATTGTCCAAATTTCGTAGCTTAATGTCGCTGTCAACTATTTCTTCAAATCGCTTGCGATGCAGGTAAGCGAATGCATCGCGAAATCGGCGACAGCAAAGTGCCAAATTGACCTGGTCCTCTAAATTGTGCAGCAACTTGAATATCAACAGCAAGCATTGAAAATTGAGGTCCGAAAAGTCGGTTGTGCGCGCCATGGTGGTTTACGTAGCGCTTCAATTGTAAGAAACAAAAACATATTTTTTAAACAAAGGTAATTAACTATCAGCTGATAGGTAAACCTATCGATGTTTCCTTATATCGATTTTTTTTTAAAAGAGTGGCTGCATTTCGCATATGCCCAAATACTGAACTTCTTATCACAGAATGAGCTCATGCTATTCGATTGAAATGCATTCGATTAATTGCAAGCATATCAACCCTACGCACAATAAGAAAGAACGACGATAACGAAACACGAAAGAGAGGTAGCAATTTAATAAATTACAAAGGAAAAACGGCAATAAAATACTTCAAGCTGTGTGTCTGCTTTAAGCAAGTGCATAACTCGTGCAAGGACACTAAACTCCACGACACGCATACAGACACAAACACACACCAGCAGCAGCAGCAACACACACACATAGTTTAGATGATGAGCAGCAGAACGGACACGGATGGCTCCTCCATACGTTTCAGCGATCACACACTGGACAAAGCCACCAAGGCCAAGGTGACGTTGGAAAATTATTACAGCAATTTGGTGACACAATACGGTGAGCGCAAACAGCGCCAGGCCAAATTAGAAGCGCAGCTGAAGGACGAGAGTCTAACAGAGACACAGCGCCAGGAGAAACGTTTACAGCATGCGCAAAAGGAGACGGAATATTTGCGCCTCAAGCGATTGCGACTGGGTGTCGAGGACTTTGAGGCATTGAAAGTCATCGGACGTGGTGCCTTTGGCGAGGTGCGTTTAGTGCAAAAGAAGGACACGGGACATGTGTACGCCATGAAGGTGCTGCGCAAAGCGGACATGCTCGAAAAGGAGCAGGTGGCACACGTACGCGCTGAGCGCGATGTTCTCGTCGAGGCGGATCACCAATGGGTGGTCAAGATGTACTACAGTTTTCAGGTGAGTGCAAATCCCACACACATCGCCCACGGTTCGCAATTGCAGCTGAAAATCAATAAACCAATACAAGCACAAAAGTGCTTGCCAAATCATATGGTCTGCGTCTTTGTGCTGTTGTTGTGGTTGTTTGTTATCGTTGTTGTTGTTTTGATTTGTTCTTGGTGAAAGTTTTCACATACACATTTACACACACGCACACACACATATATGCATGTAAGTTTGTTTCTATGTGAATACCTATAAGAACATCGCAGCATGCAAAACGTGCAGAAATCAACATTATTTCTCCGTTTCGTAATTTTTTCACTTTCAAATTCAAATCGCATCGTTTGTTTATTTAATTTGTATTCGTTTACATTAGGATGACATTTACGAAAATAGATATGCAAAAGCATGAACAAGATAGGGAAGTATGCGTGGCAGTGATTTTTTTATTGAAAAATATTGAATTATCTTAGCTTTTATACTTTATTTTACATATGTATGTATTTCACTAGATACAAGTTTTACAGTTTAAAATAATATCAATATGAAGGGGTTCGGTAACAAGCATAGTTTTTGTTTTTATCTCAAGTCTTGGAATCTGCATGGGTTGGTTTTGTAATAGTGCGGGTAGTCTTTAATCTTTCCTAAGTCAATTAAATTATCTGCTAAGTTGTTCTCAGCCTTATGTTAACAAATTTCCCTGCTTCTAAACGTAATACAGGACCAGGTCAATTTATATTTAATAATGGAATTCTTGCCTGGCGGTGATATGATGACGCTCCTAATGAAGAAGGATACGCTATCCGAGGAGGGCACACAATTCTACATAAGTGAAACGGCGTTAGCGATTGATTCAATCCACAAGCTCGGTTTCATACACAGGGACATAAAGCCAGATAACTTGCTGCTAGATGCGCGAGGGCATCTAAAGGTAAATGAGGAGAGCCTTCTGCAATTAAACATAAAAATTAGTAACGATGCCTATTCCTATGCTTATATTATTATAGCTTTCTGATTTCGGACTGTGCACAGGCTTAAAAAAGTCACATCGCACGGACTTTTATCGTGATTTGTCGCAGGCAAAACCATCCGATTTTATTGGCACCTGTGCCAGGTGAGCAACAATTATCAAGTAAACTAACGAACTGAAATTCACTTCAATTGTTCATTGTTTGAGCAGTCCCATGGACTCGAAACGGCGCGCAGAGTCCTGGAAACGAAATCGTCGCGCTCTTGCCTACAGCACTGTGGGCACGCCAGATTATATAGCACCCGAAGTATTCCTGCAAACCGGCTATGGACCAGCGTGCGATTGGTGGTCACTGGGCGTTATTATGTATGAAATGTTAATGGGATATCCGCCATTCTGTTCGGACAATCCGCAGGACACGTACCGCAAGGTGATGAACTGGCGGGAAACATTAATATTCCCGCCTGAAATACCCATATCGGAGGAGGCCAAAGAGACGATTATCAATTTCTGTTGCGAGGCCGATCGACGTTTGGGATCACAGCGTGGCTTGGAGGACCTGAAGTCGGTGCCGTTCTTTCGTGGCGTCGATTGGGAACACATTCGTGAGAGGCCAGCAGCAATACCCGTGGAAGTGCGCTCCATTGACGATACGTCCAATTTCGACGAATTTCCGGATGTCTCGCTGGAGATACGTAAGTGCAATTCCATTAAGTATAGTTGGAAATTATTAAAACTCAAAACTATTTATTATGTTGTACAGCATCAGCGCCTGTGCCGCAGGGCGGCGAAATTGCCAAGGATTGGGTCTTCATCAATTACACGTACAAGCGCTTTGAAGTGCGAAATTTGGAGTGAAGCTGCGCAGCTTGCCGGTTGCCACACTTTGCCACCATTATCACCACCACCACCAACACCAACACCACTCCTCACAACACATCCAGCAACAGCAGAAACCACAATTGCAATCGCAGTCTCTCTAACACCGTCATCAAATGCATTCTCAAACGCTATAAAACTTAATTTTTTCTTTGAATGTCTTACCTACATGTGTATTTAAATACTATAGCTAACATTTGTGATTCCAAAAAAAGAAACAAAAAACAAAACAAAAAACAGAACAAACAGCAAGAAAAGTGAAAAATATGTATGTATTGTATTGTAAATGTTTTGCGCCTAAAATTAAGTTAAACGCTTAAACTAACTAATTCTTCACTGTGTATGGCTTTGTTTAACTCCACTCTACGCCCCTTTGAAATCGTTGTGTTAAGAAATATGGCACTTGAATAACCAATTTGGCAATTGTTTATAATTATATATATTTGTTTTCCTTCATTGGGCAGCAGCGAAATTTGTTGATAAATTTCATGCATGTATGTACGTATATCCAAAATATTATTATTTAGACAATTGTGAAATGTTTTATATTTAGGCACGTTATTTAATATACTTACATATGTATATGTTTTGTATTTATTAAACACACGTATTGTATGTACCAACCACACAAATTAGTTACTAAACTAGCCACATCAGCAGCAAGAACAGCAATTTAAATATCGGTTTCGTTCAGTGTACACAATCCTCACCCACACCCACAGCCACACACACACACAGAATCTTCCTACAACCTTGAATATTCTTGTAGTTATTTCTTACAGTTTTTTGAAGTTTTGTGTGTTTTCGAACAAAAGTTATCGCTGGTAAAACGCAAAAGAAAATTAAATCGAATTATATACTACAGCTAAAAAAAAAAAACGAAATACAAAAAAAAAGAAAAATCTACCCGAGCAAAACTTAAAGTAATTAAAGCATACCTATAAATAAATGAAACGAGTAAAAAAAGTTTTAAGAAATTATTTTTGGTAATAGACTATAATAATAAGCATATTGATAATATGTAAAGCAAAATGCAATAATAAATGAAACATGTGCATAATATTGACTAACAACTAAATTATTTTCAAGTATTTTTGGATGACTCGCATAAAGGACATTTTTATAATGAATATTAAAACCGTTCCTTAGAGGTGAATATATATTGACAATGATAGTTAAATATGTATGTATATATATTTACAGTTTTCAGCGATTTATACTCCTCTTATAAAAATTGAATAATTTTGTTCACATGAAGGTTGTAAATAATTAAAAATGCACTTTGCTGATCATAGATCATCTCCATTGCATATTTGATCTGCTTTAAGAGAGTACATCAAAAGGGTAAGAGAGCTGCCAGAGTCAATTAAAAAGGAGATGCCAGAGAGTGCATCGACAGAACGAGATGCCAGAGTACGACTGAGTGAGATGCCAGAGAATGTGCGATTGAAAGCGATGCCACAGGGTCAAATCTGCGCAGTCAAAGGAATTTTAATTTCATCATAGAACGAGCGCATTGTGAACAATGTCCGAAGTTGCTTCGTAAGCTATCGGAGTGAATTACTAGAAGTACAAGCAAGAAAAAATCGTGAGAAAATTTTCCAAAATGATAAACTGACAATACAATAAGTCAACTGAAATGCGAACGATCAAGACTATCAGTATTTAAAGTGAAATTAGGATAAAGATTGCTTTGATTATACGATAAAACAGTTAAAATTATTCAAACGGAAACTTATTAAGCCCACTCAACTTATGCATTGACGTTTTCTGCGTACGTTCCGAAAAGTATGCTATGCTATACTTAAAGAATATTGGCCAACAAGGAAATCCTGTAAGAGCTACCAAATATTTTATATATATTTTTGATACACTGAAGTACTTACCTAAAGGTATATTTTCATTTTCATCAACACAAAGAATACGACAACAAATAAGCGTTGTACATTTAAATGTATGTATATATTTTTCTTTTCTTTCATCGCACTCTCTTTCTGCTTGTTCTGTTCTTGTAATTGTGTTTGTATTTGTTTTTAGAAAAAAACGTTACAGACATCTGAAAACAAAGATTTCAAATTCGCTAAGAATTGGTTTCGTATTATCAACGGACTCTAACTGATCTGTAATATCTATTAGAAATTTGTTTAATTGCAATTGGTTGTGCTCGTGTGTGTGTGTGTGTCCGCTGTGACTGTGTGAACCGGAATATATAGCTAGTTTAAAGATATTTATATATATATAATATATATACTACATACATAAGTATATATGAATGTGTTTGCATATGGACTACGTACTACTTGAAATGGTTACAGCTTCTTACGAGGGGGAAGAGGATGTATGTGGGGGCAAGAATCTTTACAATGGAACGTGGAAGAAAGTACCACAACGACACGGAAACTTACACACATCTATGTAATTTGTTAATAATTAAATGTTTTTGCAATTAAATGTTTGTGTTTTGTTTGGTTTTCTTCACATCTTTCATTTTTATTTATTTTTTTTTTTTGTTGTTTGAAATCTTTATTGGATGCTTGTAACGACGGGCAGTAGATCCATAAAATTATAATCGTAAAATGTTAAAAGTTTAACTATGTGCTTAGTGTCTAATGAAAAATGTATACATAGACGAATATGTATTGTATTTCTGCTTATTTTTCGCGTTTGGTTTTGTTTTTATTTTATTTTTTTTTTACTTTTACTTTTGTTTCATGCAAAAATTTGTCAAGCAGAGAAAAGTATGATGGGGGGAGTTGTTTCGGATTGGGGGGACATTGTTAGTTATGCTATGCGCTTTGCAACTATTTATAAATTTAATTTAAATTGAATTACACGTTAAAGTTATCGGATTTTGTTGCATTCTATCAAATCGCAGCTATACTTTTCCATTTACGCTATGCCAAGAAGCCCGTTTTGGACGCTTGCTTTGATTTATGCTTGCTACAAAACTTCTGATTATTATTTTTTGTTTTTGTTTTCTACGGTCGATAGTAAAATGTATATATAAATATATATACATATATATTTATATAGTTATATGTACTTTTAAGAATTACATTATAATAGGACATAAGTCTAATGGGAGGGCTTGCTAAGGAGTTGGACACATGGGTATTGTGTACTGGTTGGAACAGGGAATTGGTTTATCTGATTGGGATAAGGGGGCCTTGCGTAATCATATATTTAATTAGTAGTAAAATTTGTATGTACAATTCGTTACGTTGCTTAGGACTGATCATCGATCAATAACATGACCTGTTGCGTTGTCGTTTGTGGATTCCTTGCGCACTCCACCTGATGAGCATTCCAATCCTTGCGCTGGCAAAATTCCGAACAATACGGCGTCTTTCGACACAGCGAGCACTCGGCCAGCGCCTCCCGATTACAGTTGGCGCACTGCAAACAATTCGAATGAGAACAAATTTAGTTTTTCAATATTTAATATGAAATTTAGTATGTGCTTACCTTCTTTGCCGATATGATCTCGTTGCCATGTAATGAGCCCGATATATTGGGATCATCAATGTCTGTATGGACCTGGACACGCATCGCGGATACCGCCGCATCGCGTTCCTTTTGCAGAACCTCGATGCGTCGCTCGTAGTTCTGCTTCATGTCGTTGAGCAGGCGTTTAAAATCGTTGGTTGCCTTCACCATGGTGCAGTAAACGTGTTCGATGTTCTTCATCGATTGACTGCTATCCAGCACGGCAATGGAGCCCGTATCGTTGATGTTAACCACAAACGTTTCGCGCTCGTACGGATTGCCCATTTGCGTTTGGTCAACCAGCTCGGTGGAGGTGTCTAAACTGTCATTGAGCGCCGCCCACGGTTCATCCTTGGACGTAATGTTGTCTTCGGCTAAAAACATGTTATTATCGTCGACAACATTGGTGGCGGTTGCTTGCGTTGGGTCCACGTTATTGTTGTTGTTGTTGATGCTGCTTCCGCTTGTGTTGTTGTTGTTAGTGTTGCTATTATTGTTGTTATTATTATTGTTGCTATGTGTATTGCGTTTGCGTTTGGGCCCAGGTTCCACATCGAGATCGGTTTGATTTCGCTTTCGTCGCTTATACGGCGTGAATAGACGCACAGGACCGGAGGCTGAAAGACAAGTTTTCTGGTATTAATATAATTGTTTGTTGTGCTGGCACAGATAAGAAAACCGTCCCAAAAAAAGGATGTTAATGTGATCAAAAGTCAACTCTAAGATTTGGATCTATTTAAATATATCACCGATTCACTTTTAACTTAATTTGTTACAAATTGGGTAGGCCTTAAAATTTCTAAGAAATGTTTGGTATTTAACGATATCGAATTGTCTACTTAGGTGAAGTCGGTTTGAATCATGATTAAAGCTAGTCAGAGTTAATACAAACTATAATTTCTAGAAATGCCTTTTTGAAATTTGTATTGAATATAGAACAAAATATATATTTGAAATTTAATCATTCTTGTTGCCGATTTTATATGTGTCTCTTCAAATAAAAATGGTTTCTCAATAATAAGAACAATGAATCGCCTCAATTCTTGTTCGAAACCAGTTTAAAGTTCCTTATTCTGATTCTGATTTGAAACTCATTTTTTTCTTGCCAAACAAAATACATATTAGGAAGTTAATAGCCTTTGTTTTGGGTAAATACAAAATTTCATAATAAGAATTTAAGTACTAGACAATTACTGATGGCATTTGAAATTTCTTTTGGACTATAGAAATGTTTATTAAAAAAAAAAATAATAAGAGTGGGTGTGTTTTCTGTTTTGTTTTGTTTGATAGTATGCATCTCTCACCTGACTCACCTGCTTCGTCGTCACAGCAGACTGTGCAACTGCAGTTGGTTGCGTGCGGCGTAAGCGTGCCCTCATCGATGAGGGACTGCAACGATTTGCCACCATATTTGATAGAGCGTTTCCAATCCTTACTGGAGCCGCGACCGCACACGTGCTCAAATTCGCTGGGCGTGTGCCATTTGTCTTTATATTTGACACAACGCCCTCGGCCACCGGAACCCAGTTTGCTGCGATATAGTTCGGCGGAGGTGGTTTTACAGCGTATCTGGAAGACCTCCATGTGCTGTGTACTAGATGTTGTTTCCGCCCAGCCTGTGGAGCCCGTTGTGTTGCCGCCACCACCGCCGCCAGCAGCATGCTCGAGTGTCCCGATGCTGTCATGGCTATTATTGCTACCAGAGCCATCGTGATTCAGTCCAATGGTGTTTGTGGCGGTGGTGTTTGTGTTGCCAGCGCCGCTATTGACGCTCGTCTGTGTCTGCTGCTGTTGCTGCTGCTGCTGTATGACAATCGTTTTGAGGTCGCTGCCCATGCTGACCGTGCTGCTGGACAGGTAGCCATTGTTGTCGACGCACAGCATCGGCTTGAAGTGCGGCAGCTGATCGGGCGTAATCACATTAAAGGCCGTCCCAGTTATCATTGAGCCGATGGGCAGTGATACGGGCACTGATACAACGCCGCCACCGCCGTTTGCACCGCCGCCGCCGCCGACACCGCCGCTGCCGCTGTTGTCGTTTGAGGAGGATGTGACCATGCGAACTTTCGTATCCAACTGCATTACCATAGCGCACATTACAGAGTCACAGAGTTACAGCGTTGCGTTGTTTGTTTGTTTGTTTGTTTGATTTGCCGTCACACGAACATTTACGACAATTGTTAGTTTTAATTTATTTTGTATTTAAATTTTAGTTTGTATTTTATTATTAATTTTACATGGAAGAAATCAAAGAAAATTTCGTTTGTGTAAGTAAACAACACAGCATGGAAAAATGAAAATCGGTATACACAACAATTTGCGCCACACACAAATTCTGACGTTGCTGGAGTTGGCTGCGGTGGTGGTGGTGGCGGGCTCTTGCTCTGGCTTTGGCTCTGAGACTCTAACTGTCACTGTGGGCTGTGTAGGGCGCAAGCACCGCGCGCATTTTTGTTGCGCCGCCTCCGCCTCCCCCTTTCACAAGCCCAACAGCACGCCGCCGCCGCCCCCCCTTCCATTCACACACCACTTGTTCTATAGAGAGGCACACATACATACACTTGCACATCCCCACTCAAACACACACACACATGCACAAGTAGGCAGCGCGTTCTACAACTGCGCGTTGGCTGCGCGGGCATCCAACGAAAACGAATGAACGAACATACGAAGGAACCAACTGGCGAACGAACCACCCTTGCCGCCAAAGCCAGTCAGAGTAAGTTTTTGTATGTTGATTTACCTGATGATGATGGTGATTCTCTAATGTGACCTCTTCTTTCACAACATCGCGCACGTCGTCGTTTAATGCGGCCAAATCTTTCACTTCACGTATTCTGCTCAAATGCAGTTCAGTTGAGGAATCCTGTTCCATTCTGCACCACAACAACACGACACAACAAATTCACTCTTCTTCTTCTGCTTCTATTGGTTTCCTTTTTCTGTTTGTTGGATATGAATGTGAAGTTGTTCATCGAATTGTTGCAATTGCAATTGGGCTACGGCTACGACGTCTGTTGTCGTTACTGTTGTTGTTGTTGTTGCTTTTTTGGTTATTGTTGCGTTTACAATTGATTTGCGCGCACACCATTCACACTGAACTCGTGTTGTGCACGTTGCCTTTGGCTATTTACAGTTATTTTATATGTTGCAATTTACATTTTTACATTTCTTAAAAGTTGATATCCGTAGCGATATAAGAAACACAACGATGTATCGATATAATCGATATATATTTTTTACGGCATTCGATTTATATTCGATGAGGGCATTTATTTAGTATATCGAACAAATAAATAAAAAACATATATTTTACATTTCATGTACTAAAATTAAAGCCATTATTGTTTATGCATATATTATCTGCCGGTTTTTAATCAGATATTTTTATTTATTTAAAATCGACTAACTGGGCATGCGCATTGTATCATTAATTAATCGAATAGTTCGGTTTGGCTGCGACTTTTCAGTTACAAGTTTCACTAAAAAATACTTCTAATAAACGATTCATGCTCATGTTCTCTGTAATTCGTCTGCGAAAAACAGAAAAACAGAAATTCCGTTTATTTTTATGTTTAGTGGTTACAATTAAAAAAACATTAATGTTTAATTTCTACATGTGTTGCATTAGGATCTAAAAAATATATGTTAAATCAAATCGCGACAAAAGCGGTATAAAATAATGAACCAATCAGTTACTTTGTTCGCTCATTCGGTTCAGTCCGTCGGTCTATCGAACTTGTTGAAAGCAATTCGATAAGACTCTGATAATAACAAAACTAACAAAAATGGTAAATTTAATATTATTAACTTAATTAATGGATATCAATGTATTTGACATTGTTTTCCTTAGGCGGATGTTGACGTTTTTATAAGCAACTACACCCTTGTGGATCCAGAAATTTACCAATTATGGATCGAAGGATTTTCTTGTATGTCGTTCATCAATGCCTTTATTTTTGTTAAAGTGTTTTTTGAAACCTTCTTTCCAAAGCCAGCGAAGCGGTGTGCTACTTGAAGCAGAAAGGATTTGGTCATTCAATGGGTGCGCCAATTGACTTGATTGCTTCCGATGTGTTGGACCATTATCGAACCTATTCACTGATTGAAACTTATTTGCATGCGCCTACAAAGTTGATGGAACAATCCTGTTTCCAACTGGAGCATCATACGCGAGACCTAATCATTGAGAAATACTATTCGATCGATGATGTAGTGGCACGCGAAATCTTGGGAAAGAAGTTGAGTTCACGCTATCGCAAGGATCTGGACGAAGTGGGCGAAAAAACGTGTGTTAAGCTTAAGTCGTGTCGGTACGTAATATGTGATTGAATATAAGTATGGATGTGAATATTATTCACCTATTTGTCTTCGAGCAGACGACAATTTGACAACGTGAAACGCATTTTCCGGGCTGTTGAGGAGCTGCCCGGAACGTTGACCAATAATATCATGCAGCATTTCTTTATATCGAACGAACTGGCCAAGTAAGCAAATTATTTATACATGGGTACCAATTATATTTGACAAGCATTTATTCGACTCTAACGTTTATTTCAGGAAATATGCCTGCATAGTATTTCTGGCTTGCTTGCGCTTCGAAACGTCCAAAAAGAAATTGCAATATTTGACCTTTAGCGATTTGCTCACATGTTCACACGCCATCATGATTTACTGGACATACACTTACCAGGTAGCCATTGCGTCCAAAATAATGAACGCCTAATAAGTTTGATATTTTATTAGCACACCGGACCCGAGTACTACGACACGGAAATGGATAAGGAATTTCTGCTAGACTTACGTGAACTACGCTGTTTGCTGGACAAGGAAAAGGAAATTAAACAGTATGTCTTCTTAATATTATATTTGCTTATCTTCTTGTTAACTGATTTGTATATATTGCAGTCTTGTCTGTTTGCGGCTAAAGCCTGTTTTTCTGGAGCGAGTCTTTCACGAACTGGATGGTAATTTCCGTTCATACTGGCGTGCGCTTATCACCATTGCGTGTAATCTGCATCGAAATCGTGAGCTGCGAGATCTATTTGTCGATCTCTGCGAGAGGCTGGTAGATCCTTGGCGTCAAAACGGCTGGAATCGCGAGCAGGTTAACAAATTTCTGTCTTCAATAACACAGAGCGTTCTGGATTTGGAAATATCTAGGTAAGTTGATCTTGTTTTATGTACGTTTTTGCCAAACTAAAGTATTTGTTCTACAGGGACCAAGAGACGCGTTGTCTTTGGGATCGCTATATGCAGGTTATAACTATATGTTTAGACAAAATGTATCATATTTAATTTTTAAATCGTGTTTTGTTTTAAATATGTTGTTTATTTTATAAAATTAAATTTTAAATGAACTTTTTTATAACAAATAAAATTAAAAATTCATAAATTGTGAGCACAATAGCTTTGCATTGCAAATGCAACGAGCTTTCTATGCAGCGACGCTGCGAGTTGCCAGACAGGCAGAAAAGCTTAAGTCTGAGCAAAAGCTTGCATTTGGCAAACTGCAGATACTTCCCAATTGTCGTGTTCGTGCTGCGATTCGGTTCTGTTGATGGTTCTTACAACTGTTTGTAAACAATAATTCTTACCAACTTAAATCGTATTTAATATCTAAACACCATTGCTGTAAATTAAGGCCAAAGCGTTTGCGAAGTTTTCTACGCAAAACAATGCAAGATATGTGAGTTCTTTTGCTTGCGCATTGCAAATTATACATTTCCTACGTATTTATAAGTGTGCGTGTATAATTCCCTGTCTGTCACACACATACACTCACGCACACACGTTCAAATTCAGTGGGTTTACGTGTATTGTTGGGACAGGGGATGTAAGTAGCCCGAGCAACAGTTGCCTCATTATTTTCGGCTTAATGGGGTGGATTTTTTTTTTTTAATATATTGATGGTTTCGTCAGGTATTTTTATTATTGCTGTTTAATAATGTTTGATTATTATTAGCATACCTGAGAGTACAACAATATCCAAAATAAAGTCCATCTTACAGTGAAAACCGGAATGAACTAGAAGATGAACCATTTGATGAGGAAAAGTCGATGCGCACAGATGAAAATCGGAAGTATGAACTCGCTATCTCTATATACAACTATAAATATATACATAACATTTTTGTAGGCAAAATCACAGTGAAATTGAGAAAAGGCGTCGCGATAAGATGAACACTTACATTAACGAACTGTCCTCAATGATACCAATGTGCTATGCGATGCAGCGCAAGTTGGACAAACTAACAGTGTTACGTATGGCTGTGCAGCATTTGCGGGGTATACGCGGCGGCCTACATCCCTATAATGGGGCTAGCTATACGCCAAGTTTTCTGTCTGAGCAGGAGCTTAAGATGATCATATTGCAAGCCTCGGAGGGCTTTCTATTTGTTGTCGGTTGTGATCGCGGACGCATTCTGTATGTGTCGGAATCTGTGTCGAGCGTCTTGAATTGCACTCCGGCCGATCTGCTAGGCCAGAGCTGGTTCGATGTGCTTCATCCCAAGGATATAAGCAAGGTCAAGGAGCAGCTGTCCTCACTGGATCAGTGTCCCAGGGAGCGACTTATCGATGCCAAAAGTGAATATACAGCGAAACTACCAAATGAATTGATTACTAAATCATTTTTCTAATCACTTTCACGCAGCCATGTTGCCCGTCAAGACAGATGTGCCGCAAAGCTTGTGTCGCCTTTGTCCGGGCGGACGTCGATCCTTTTTCTGTCGAATGAAACTGCGTGCCGTAAACGATCAAATTAAGGAGGAGTCGGACACATCTTCGAGTTCACGCAGCTCCACAAAACGCAAATCGAAGCTAAGCATGGACCACAAATATCAGATAATACAGTGCACTGGCTATCTGAAATCGTGGATGCCGATCAAGGACGAGGAGCAGGATGGCGATAGCGATGATCAAACAACGAATCTCGCCTGCCTCGTGGCCATTGGACGGATCCCAATCAACGTGCTCAAGACGAGCATGCCAACCTCGCTGGACAACAATCCGAAAATCCGGCATGTGCTCTTCATATCACGCCACTCTGCGGAAGGCAAGTTCCTATTTATTGATCAACGGTAGGTCATAGCAATTGCAATATATTCTCATTTTACATATTTGGTTTTTGGTGTTGTTTTTAGTGCTACGCTGGTGATTGGCTATCTGCCCCAAGAAATACTGGGCACCAGCTTTTACGAGTATTTCCACAATGAGGACATTTCTGCTCTGGTCGAATCCCATAAAATGGTTATGCAACTGCAAGAGAATGTCACCACGCAGGTTTATCGCTTTCGCTGCAAGGACAATGACTACGTACAGCTCCAGAGCGAATGGCGCGCCTTCAAGAATCCATGGACAAATGACATTGACTACATAATTGCTAAGAACTCCGTATTCCTCTAGAGAATAGCCACGCAAAGGAAACCTTTTAATGAAATCGATTCCAAATTACCTTTCGTTCCGAAGAGGTTTTTAAACTATAAATATCCGATTTTATATTGTATTGATTTATTTGATATTTACATCAATTTTCACAATGTCAATATAAATGTGTACATTTATATATAGCATTGGCTTTTAATTTAAATGAAGTATCTAAAATTGTTGTTGATCAGATGTCCCTATATATCAATTGATATTTCTAAATACTACATTTTGCATGCATTATAAAGAATACTTTAATTTTCAATGGTTGAATTTTGTAGACATTGAACAACCGCTTTAAGTAATTACTAAGAGAACGTAATTCAGAGGCTCTCTTTATATAAAAGAGTGCTTATATTAAATAACTGTAGTTATCAAATAGTTCTTGCTGTGTTTGCCTTTATCAACATTTTGTACGATCAATGGGCCCACATTCACACGTAGCCGGCGCCAACGCCAGTTCTGCGTGTGTGTGTGTGTGTCGCTGTGTGGCTTTTGCACGCCTCTCTCGACGCTCTCTCGGCTCGAGTGCGCACATCCAATTGGTTTTAGTTTTAGTTGGCATCGAGCGTGCGAGGTGTGCGGACGCGTTTTAATTGTGTATGTCGTATGTTTTTTCCGTGCCTGCAATTCGTTTACAGATATTGCCAAGATGAGTGTCATCATCTTTCTGGTTACGGTTCTAATTGGCTTTCTGATATATTCATTATTGAACTCAATCAGACGTCCCCGCAACTTTCCGCCAGGTGAGTGAGCGACAAAAAATAGTCAAATGGAAAACACTTTAAAAATTCGCACAACTGTCTGGATATCAGTATCAAATTTCTATATTTCAAATGAATGCTACAAACGGAAGTTCATTCATTCAATAAATTTACTTGATTAAGTGCTATAAAGGAAGTACTCGAGCTTAGAGCACATGCCCAGTCAGCGAATAGAACTTGGCTTTCTATGGGATTGCATTTCACTCGATTGTATATCTAGATATAATTACCTGGCTTCAAATTTGTTTATCAATATCGGTTATACATATCCATTTGTCTGTGGCATGGATACAGAGTGTGCCCACTGGCACTCGACCTGCCTCACGCTCCCTGTCCAGCTAGTCCAGAGTATTCGCATTGACCAACTGGAAATGGGCAGCTGAACGACTATGGCCAGCCCACGGTGACCAGCTATGGCGACGTCGACGGCGACGGCGACACGCGTCTGGCATTTCAAATAGGCTTCATTGATAAAATTGTCACACAACTAGATGACTGACACCTCACCCCAACATTTTGAGTAGGTGTCGTGACATCAAACTGATTTACATATGAATTTTCCAAGCCTAAATCTTATGCAACAATACTCAATCGAGAAATAATTCATTATATTTGGATTGATTATTTAGTTGTATATTAAGTGGGTACTTCTATGTATTATTCATTTATTATACTGATTTAATATCCCTATATAACATACTTATTATATATTTTAAAGACGACAAATTAAATATATATCAAGAGTTCTATATTTGATAAGTTATGAGCCACGCTATAAAGATTGGGATTTGGCTGTCGATTTTGCTATTAAACCAGATTGCCAAACTTTCGGTAGTGCCAAATAGTTCCAGCGATAAGATTAAATTAATAATCATTCGTTAAACTATTGCTGTAGGGATTTTAATTGCCTCTTTTATTGTGTAAAGCAAAAGGCAAAACTCAAAATTTATAAAAATAGTTGGCATCTTTATCTCTATGAGATCTCACAAGGTTGTAAATACGATCCAAGGTAAATTGATTTTAACCCATCTAACTAACTTTACTTTTAGGTCCTGGCTTCTTGCCTTGGTTGGGTAACTCGTTGCAGTTCCGCAGGGAGGCGCGTGCCGTTGGTGGTCAGCACATATTGTTTGAGCAGTGGGCGAAGCGCTATCAAAGCCAGCTGCTCGGATTGAAGCTGGGAGAGGAGTATGTGGTGGTGGCGCTGGGCCATGAACTGGTGCGTGAGGTGCAGCTGCAGGAGGTGTTTGAGGGTAGGCCGGACAACTTCTTTTTGCGACTGCGCACCATGGGCACACGCAAGGGCATCACGTGCACGGATGGACAACTTTGGTACGAGCATCGTAACTTTGCCATGAAACAAATGCGTCAGGTGGGCTACGGCCGCAGCCAAATGGAGCAGCAAATCGAGCACGAGGCGGAGGAGCTACTACAGCAACTTAGTCGCACAGAAGCAGCGCCCATAGAGCCCGTCAATTGGTTGGCCCAGAGCGTGCTCAATGTGCTCTGGTGCCTGATTGCGGGCGAGAGAATAACCAATAATGAAGATGGTACACTGCGCCGGCTGCTCGAGCTGATGAATAAACGATCCAAGTTATTCGACATATGCGGTGGACTGCTGGCTCAGTTTCCATGGCTGCGTCATGTGGCACCCGATCGCACGGGCTACAATCTTATCCGACAGCTGAATGCAGAGCTCCACAGCTTCTTCATGGAAACGATCGGGGAGCACAAGCGTCGCCTGGAAGAGTGCCAGGCGCGTGGAGAGCAGCTGCCCGAGAACGATCTCATCTTCGCCTATCTGCAGGAGATGCACAGTCAGCGACAGGACACCGATAGCTTCAACGAGACCCAACTGGTGATGACAATACTGGACTTTTTTATTGCTGGCTCGCAGACTACCAGCAATACAATCAACTTGGCATTAATGGTGCTGGCCATGCGCAAGGATGTGCAGGCGCAGCTGCATGCTGAGGTGTCCGCCAATGTGCAGACTGTTGGCGCAGAGACGGATGCATTTCCTCATCTCAGTCGGCGTGAGTCCTTCCACTACATGGACGCCTTCATCATGGAGGTGCAACGCTTCTTTCACATAACTCCCATAACGGGCCCGCGTCGCGCGCTCTGGCCTACCAAACTGGGCGGCTTCGATATACCCAAGAACACCACAATACTAATTAGCTTGCGGTCAGTGCACTTGGACGAGCAACATTGGAGCGAGCCACACGAGTTTCGGCCAGAACGTTTTATTGATGCAGCCGGTAAGTGCTGTAAGGACGAGTACTTTATGCCATTCGGTCTGGGACGGCGCCGCTGTCTTGGCGATGCGTTGGCGCGCGCCTGTATTTTTTCGTTTCTAGTGCGGATTGTGCAGCACTTTAGCATTGTCCTACCAGAGGGTGAAATGCCATCGCTGATCCTGCAACCGGGCATCACACTAACGCCCAAACCGTACAAAGTACGGTTCGTGAAACGCAGCTGAATTCGTCCAGCTGGAAAATGACATCAACCCATTATATACATCATTTAAATTGAATTATAATTTTAATACGATTTTTAAAAACTGCATTAAAAAAATAATTGTTGAATATTTCTCTCCGTTTACCAAACAACACAGTTTGATTCAAAGACATTGTCCAATCGAAGTAGCCGCTGAATTGTATTATATCGCTATTATCGATAAGTCATTTGATATCTTATCGACCTGCCACCACAGCATATCGATCAGAAAATTTTTAAATGTGCTCAACTGTTAGTGTTGCCAATGAACATAATTTGTTGTACAATTAATTTGATGAACTCAGAACCGTGATGTCCGATTCTTATTAATATTAAACCAAACGCACACTTTTTGTCTGCAAGAGTGCAGCCTTTTTTTATGTATATAAATGCAATTAGAATTCTAGCTGCGTTTCTCTGGATACACATTTTGTTCATCTATTGCATCGTACTTAAAATTAAATGCGAATTGCATGTTGGATAATTCATATTCAGCATTACTGATGGCAAAATCTCGGCATCTATTAACAAGTTCCAATTCGTATTCGAGGTTAAATCTTTTAGAACATGCTGTTAGAGCCAACTTATAATTCATATTTGACAACCAACTATCCTCTGGACCAGAAGGATCACCAGCAGCTTTGACTGGATTTTGATATATGTGACATAAGGAAGCGATTAGGTCCTTGAGCTTGGAAGCAAAAACATTTCCATTCCAATCCAATTTCAGCAAATTGCTTTCAAATTGCCGTCAAAACAATCGCTACTTTCGCCAGAAAACAGTAAACGAACATGCGTCAAGTTTGGGCAATGTTTACTCAACATTAAAATAAATAACTCAAAATGATTAACATTGGTTGTGAAATCAACGTATTCTTCATGGATCAAAACATCAGCGCCATTTGCTTTGAGAACAATTTGCCAATCTGTTAGGGCTTTATGCATCCATCTGCTGATTATTTTGTAGCTTTTATTAACAATAAGCGACATGTTGAATATCTAATAATATACTGGATTCATCCGTCAGCCAGAATTCAATTAAAGTGTTATCGCAATTGTCGTCTACATATACAATCGATATCGATATATGTCTGTCAATATTTTATAGTCGTATTCCATGCTATAAAATATATTCCTATAAAAAAACTATATAAAGTTTTTAAAATCATTTGGGATTGAAACATATCGTACGTGCTTGTAAATGATTTTATTTTATTTATTTCCTAATATAGTTTGTTTTACATATTTTGTTAGTATATAGCGAGTTAGTTGTTGGTTTTGTTTTCGAAACTCTTTAGAACGACGAACGCTTATTTCAAACAATGCAGAAATTAAATTTTTACACCAACTTCTAATATCAATGTGCATAGCAAAAAATAGTACAACTAAGATTTTATATTCGTCCTGGTCTGATTCTTGTTCTTTATTGAGTGACAATTTATATTAAATAAACATTTTTATATTTTTAACTTAAGCGAATATTATGGTTTGCAACTTTTTTAACAAAATCAAAACTTTTCAAGTTATTCGTTATAAATTTAATGTAGATATAGGTATACATACGTAAATATGTATAAATAACAACACCAAAGCCGGCTTCGAACTAAGTATGGAGATATATGCGTATGTGTGTACTTATATGCATAATTAAAATATTTACAGTCATAAGGAAAGCATCGCATATACATAAAATATAGGGGTTTATTAATGTAGCTAGCTAAAAATCGATCTTGTATTCACATACATACATACACACATATGTATATTTTGCAACTTGCATACATCTGTGTCTGTAACGTATTTGGATTAAAATGCAGGAGTCGTGGTCCTGGACCATATGCACACATCGAATTTTCGGAACGCTTCCGCAAATAATAATAATGATAAAGAGTATGTAACAAAAGAAAACAAACAACGTAAAAAAAACGTAAAACAAAGGTCGGGGCCGTCTGACTTAAATGCTAATGACTGCACACTGCGGTGTTGTCAGTGCCTGTCGTTGTACCCGTTCTACACACACATTCCGATACTACTCTCTGAATGCGTCCAGAGATTACCATTTGTTTATGGTTATATTTTCTGTGTTTGCTGTTGTCATGCTAGAAATTGAATCCACTGTCGGGCAAATAATGCGGATTAAACTCGTACTGCTGAGTGCCAGCAACGGGCGCAACACGCGTGTCTTCCTCCTCGTTGCCGAAGTATTGTTCAATGATGTAGAATGATTTATGATAAATGTCGCGATTCTCGTGTGCCTGGAGGTATTCAATTTTGTCGAGACCTGTTGAATGTTCAAAATCAAGTACTATTCTGATAACAATTTTCAGTTCATCTTACCGCCGCACTTTTCAATGGTCATTGCATAAGGATTGGGGCGCACTTGATACTTTTCGCCTGCTTTCAGAATGTTCTCTAAGGCGTTCAAAGCTACCTGGACAATATCCGAATCGACTACGGTGAGAAAGTCGCACATGGGCGGTACGCAGCCAACCTGAACCAAATAATGTATCTGCTCAGAAGTGCCACTACTGGTTGCGTTTGTTATGGCCCAAGCAGCTTCTTTACGTGTTTTAAAGTCAGCCGTTTGCATTATGGTCATTAGCTGTGGGAAAATATTGGCATTTATAATTGCCTGAATTTGCTCGCGATTCCCAGCCGCAATATTTGATATGGTCCAGCAAGATTCCTTTTTAATAGTTTCGGCCGGTGAGCATAGCAAAAGACTGATGCACGGCAAGGCATTATAGCTCAATATCACTTGGGTCTGCTGATCATCGCCGGTGACAATGTTGCCCACAGCGCGAAGTGCCGCCGTGCTCACATTCTGCTGAGGATGCCTAAAAATATTTAACAAGTTATCATATTATTGCAAACAACTATTATTTATCAGCACAACATACAGTAGCAGCTCGACAAGCCGCTGACAGACGCCCGCATCAATGACGGCCTGAATTTTGTCGTTGGGACCATCCGATAGATAACTAATGGCCCAGCATGTATCGCAGAGCACATCCACGTCAGTGTAGTCCAAAAGGCGCGCTAATATGGGTAGTCCGTGTACTATTTTGGAGAAATCAGCTGGCGGATTTTTGCCGCGGCATAAATTTGATAGCGTCCAAACAGCATTGCGTATCATGGTAATGCGGTCGGAAGTGCTCAGCACGCTGGAAAAGAATTAAGTTAATCGTAGAGCTGATCTTTATTGCATTACTTACTGCAATAGCGGCAACAGAATGCCAGAGCTAAGCAAATGATCGCGGCACGTGGGTGAATCGCCAGCTATGTTTCCCAGTGCCCAGACAGCCTGCTCCTGCACATCGTCATGGGGGCTGGACAGCAACTCTATGAATATGGGCACTGCGCCGGCCTCGATGACAATCTTTGTTTGGTGCGAGGTACCCGACGCAATGTTTGTCAGTGTCCAGGCTGCCTCAAACTGTAGCGTTGCATTTGTGTTATTGCGCAAGAATGTCACAAATTGAGGTACAATGTTTTTCTGTATAACCTCCTCGATTGGTGGATTAGGATCGCGGGACAGAAGCTTGCGAAACTTTTGAGTTGCCTCCAGCTGATCGCTTTCTTTATCGCTGTATAGCATCTGAATCATCTCTGCATTGATAATCGATTGCGGTACAAAGCCCTCTGGCTGACCAGCCCCATGTGATTGCATTCCTCCCCCGCCCATAACCATACCATGGCTGCTACTGTCTGCCATGTGCATGTCGCCGCTTTGCAGATGCAACTCGCCACTGCTGCTGCTATCGATGCCGGCACCTGTCGAGGTGGCCGGTGTTGGGTCAAGGACAACATTGCGACGCTTCGAAAGCTGCTGTTCACGTTTGGTTTTACGCAATTGTATGCCAACCTCCTCGCGTCTGCGCCGCATCTCTGTTGAATTCAGAGCGGCATTTTTATAGCGCTGTTTGTGTGTGGCGGACATTTTATGTCTGTTGATATTAAGAGTGCTGCAAAAGACAGAAAATAATATATATAGATATTTTTTTTTTAATTTTTATGCTTAACAGTTGACAATTTTAGTTTTAGTTCTGTTGAGCTCAGATTGCGCACACAGATTCCCAAACAAGTCGTAATCAGTGCCTACATTGATGAGGTGAATAATTTGTATTGAAAAACTTACGCACACATATGTACATATGTACAAAGGTGTAGGAATCAGCTGTGTTACGCGTGTTATGATACAATTCACACACACTTAATATTAATGATAGACATTAGATATAAAAAATATGCTTGGGACTCAACATGCATGTAAACTGATGACAATTAATTACCTAGTTTTAGGATCTTTCAAACGTATCTTTTAAGCTTTTTGTTATATTTTATAGAGCATAGACAAGTCGACCACTCTTGCCTTTACTTTACAATAACCTTTTGGTACATTTACTAAGTGTAGTCAGCTTACGCACTTCCTTTTGGGAATTGAGCTTGCATTTGAATCATTGCGGTGAAAGGACGCTGGTAAATGGTAATTTTTAATATCATAAATGCACTTTATGAGTAATTTTATATTTGCACAGCGACAAACACTTTCACATTCTAATGGTAAATACATACAGACATGCATACAAGTGTAGGCGCGTTTATGTGTATGTGTGATGGGCTTAGGTCAGCGTCAGCAAATGCTCCATACTATTGCTCTTTTTGCTATTGACTACTTGGGGTTCAAGACTTTTCATTTTTATTTCTAGATATAGCACAATTTGTTATCACTTTACCTGTGTATCTGCCAATTCCAAGCGTCTATTTATAGTACAAAGCACAAATGCAAATTTTAGTCACGATACTCCACACGTTTTTAGTTGGGTGTTAAGGTTGCCAGACTAATTTCACTGCACTCTACAGCTGATTGTGCAACTTGGTAAATTTCGATATCGATATCAACAGCTAAGGCATAACAATAAAAAGCGCCAACAATGAATAATTCCAAAGAGCAAGAAAATTCCAATGACCAAATAATCAGTGAAGATCTTTTGCTAAAGCAAAAACAAAAACATTTGAAACTTTTACACGAATATAACAATCTTAAAGATGCCACCCAAACTGTGCTAGGGGCCTTGGCGCAGGCGAAAGGATTACCGATTAGGGATATACATAAGATTTACAACCTACCAAGCGGTGAATGACAAGAACTTGGATTGTGTGAAGTGAAATGATTCGTTATTGTTTTATGTATTTATTTTCAAAATAAAGATCCAAATGCTTGTAAACAGCACGGGTTAGTAACAAATTACTAGGCAGTACCTGTCTGTTTATATTACTTATAATTTCACTTACAACTAAGCAATTCACTGCACTGCCTTCATTGCACGCTGATATCAGCTCCGCTAGCCTACAAATTCATTGGCCAGCATGAAAATAGGCTCTACAACGTTCATTAAATGCTTTATATGTACGTTCCTTGATGATATCTTCCACACTAAGTTCCGCTTGCAATACTCTCAGCTGACAAAAAAAACGAGATGTTTGGTTTGGCAATAAGCAAATACACAAATTTGGAACGTACCTTCCGTTGCTCTGCCTTAAATTGGCTGTCGGTGTCTACATCATTAGGCTGCGCCTCTCTTTTCTCGCGTAGCTTCTTCAATGTTGTCGCCGACAAGGTTATGCAATTACGTATGTTGGTTTGCTGCCCGGATCAAAAATCAAAATGTATTGGAATTGAGAGAAATTCAACATGTTTTCTTTAAGGCATTTACCCGTGCGAGATGTGACTGCTGCAGCTTAGAGTACAAATCGCGGCAAGTACTCTCACTATTCACTTGCCCCTTGAACGATTCCGTAGGAAGAGCATTAAGAGCGTAGATAATTTTATCGTCCACATCGCGCATCTTTTTTAGCGCCTCCTATTATCAAAGGCAGAATTGTGTCCAGTTGTTGTGCAACTTATAATTATATGCTGCGACTTACTTGAAAGCCCAAAAAGTCAAAGCACGAAGCCGCCATCGAAAATATTTAATTTCAGTAGAATTTATTAAATTAATAAAATAAAAACAAAAATATACCGGCGCAATGTGCGTTTTGAAAGCGTTGCCACATTATTCAAGTTAAATATCACAATTGCCGATATTTTCTTTATAATAGATTGTATAAATTAATGAGTAACTTTTCCTGATCAGTCGTTTTGATTTTTGCAGACAATGTTTTTTTTTTTGTTAAATTGCCTTTAATTAGTTTATAAGCTTAACAGTAATGTTATATATAAATAACAGTAACGTAATCGACAGTAACAGTCGATAGTGGCATACAAATTGCATTCGATGTTTACCATCTCTATATAGACAAGCCATTAGTAAAAACAATCACAACAAATTTATCCAAATAATAAACAAGGGTAATTCTACTCATGGCTGCCAAGCACGAAGATATACGTGATAAAATTGAAAATGGCATCTACAAACTTGCTACAAATGATAAAAGCACACGCAGCACTGTATGGCGCGTGTATCGAAAAATTGAGAAAGAAGACGGCAAAATATTGGAACACGTCTTGTACTGTATAGGATGCAAAAATCTTATGTCGTTCACCCATAAATCCACAACGAACTTGCGCCGCCACAAGTGCCATTTGCAATACTTAAAAAAGCAGGCCTACTGTAATGGATATGCAGACGCAAATATCTCAAAGGAATGGTTCAAAGATGATGAGGCAGAAATGTCAGTGGAAGACATTTTGATGGAGGCGGAGGCCGAGCTTAAAGTTGACAACGAAGAGAGTTCCGGGGCGCAAACAATGATTGACGAGCTAGATAAGAAACCCACATCAACAGACGTTGCTGCATTTATTGCTCTCCGAGGTGCTGGCGCTGGAGCTGAGCCTAGTGATGCTGGCGTTAACACTGGGGTTCTTGTCCAGCAAGCTAAAAGCGATGATGATCCACTTAATGTTGGTATTACGACCATTCCAAACTCAAATTCACGTCTCTCTGAAGTTTTTGTGTCCCACGATGTTAGTGGGGCGGAGGAGTCGGCAATATACGCACAGACGTGGTCTTTAGAATACCGCAAGCTTACCGAAGATCAAAAATTCTATGCCAAAAGAGCGATTGACGAGATCTTTGTGCTGGGCCGGTTAAGACGTTTAACGTTAAACACTGTGCCATCGGTAACCGAGTGAAATTCTACAATATTGTTATGCTTAGGCTAATTTAAATTAAACTTCTCTTATGTGTATGTAAATAATGTATATATTTATTCGATCAACTCTGTGGTCTCGGTTGTTAAGAATTTAATAAATATAAAAAATAGTCTTGGAAAGACTATTCTTTCCCACCTAACGAAGCCAAAATTAGAAATATAAAACTTAGAATTTTTTTAAGCTTACAACTGTTTTTTAATGAACATTTTTGTAGGGTGTATATTTTCTGATATCGATATAAGTATCGGTCTTTATAGAGACGCTACATAGAAGAAAGTTTTTTATTTCAATATGAAAATGCATATTTCCAATTAGACTTGCATTGCCAATGCACAATAATTTTATGTTAGCTTAGCATACGTTGGGAAACTGTTATAGCTCTGTTATCAATTGTTAACTCACTTTATCAGTTATTTAACGCAAATTTACCCTTCAAAGTACTGTGTTATTAAGTAAACACATTAAAAGAACTTCTCGTTCAATCGATTAAAATATGAATTCGAGTGCGAAATGTCCAACGGCAGTTAAAAACAAAGTGCCCATTGCTATCGGAGTTTAACATAATGTTAAGTTTCCAGGGGCCATATGTTGTTTTTTTTTTTTGCCTTCGACAAACCAACAAGTACTGTAGCAGGCATCATAAAGCTGTTGACGATTCATTAATTACAAGCAAACAGGTGTACGGATATTAAAATGACGAGCCGAGCTTCAATACATGCACAACGTAAACTCAGTGGCTCCGGCTCTCCTACAGCAAATTTATTGAGTCAAAGCGATATCCAAGGTGCACGCAGTGTTTACTATCGGGAGGAAAATAACTCAAGTGACGATGAGAACGAAGTTCTTGAATCAGATGAGACGCCGGATCACGAACAATTGCCGACGACGGATACAGACGAGGACGATTCACTGCAGCAAAGTCGCCCTTTGCCAACAACAACACCCAATCGATCAGTTACAGCTCCTCCCAGGGTAGAGAGCCAGCCGCTTGCTAAACCTGCAAACATTCAGCCGTCAAAATCACAATTCAAATCGATACCATATGCTATTCTTATTATATTGCCATTGTTTGCATGCTCGCGATTGCTTAAATCGGAGCCTCAAGTTAAACGCTGTGCGTTTGAGGATTTGCGGCAACGTCCGCCGTTGCAGTCAGAGGATGTGTGGAAAGCGCTCAGCATCAATATTGAATTGCTGCTAAACAAGAAGATTAAGTCTCCCAATGTTTACCTATTTCTGCACTCGAATCAGAGCAGCGAAGTTCCAATTCAAAAACTAATCAACGATATTGCCGTGGAAACATCCAAATGTTTTGGTAAGTTAAATGCAGCTATAACCTTAATCCACCTACATACCTAATGCACAGTTTCCCATTTTTAATTCATAGATGGGCAGCGACCCATAGAAATGAGCCTAAAGGATTTCGAAACCCAGAATGGCGATGACTATGGCTATCCCATTGAACAGTACAAAAAGAAACTCAGAGAGGGCAACGTTTTTCTTATTGTAAATCTCAACGATGTTAGTAGTCCCTTCATCATTTTGCAAGCAGTTTTATTTTTCTAATCTTCTTCTGTCATCATTTGCAGATACCACCAAATTCAGCACGCGCTCTTCACACCATTTGCGACACTTACAGTCCCATTGCGCCGGACGTGGTCATCTTTATGACTCTGCGCACACACCTTACAACCGCTGTCGGGAGTCCTGCACAAATGGCCTATAAGACACTGCAAGAACTCTGGAAACAAGTGCCGGATAATGAATTGGATGCATTGATAACACGTGTTATTGATCAGGTGTTGCTGTTACAAAGCTAAGCTTAGGAATATATTTTTGCACAAATTTATTTGAAAAACAATTGTCTATAATTTACAGCTGCAAATAGACTAGCATTTAGAATTTTTCCACCTGAACACACCACAATTCGCCCACAAATGCCAGCAGGCTACAGGTCATGCCGAAGCACCACAGCAGGACGAGCCCAATAAAATTATCAATGCCAAGTTCAACGGGTCCAATATCAAGGTTAGGTCTTTGGGAGGCCACAATGCGATTCTGTCTATGCGAATTCATATACTCAGCCGCGATCCGCCATTCCCAGTACTTGTCAAAGCCCGACGAATGCCAGGCGAGTATGAAATCATTGTGGATGCTAGAAAAGGGCCACAAACGTGGCACATAGGCAGCCGTGTAGGCGAAGTATATATCATCTACCATTAACTTAAGGCGAGGTAGGGCATCGTCAGGAATCATCTCAGCGTTGGCCAAGTGACCAAACTGCATTCTCTCAACCACAAAGCCCATCTGTTCGGTTCGCGATTTAGCGGCCATAGTAGCCGCATCATTTACACGATAATTCTCCATTAATCCCAGTAAAACGGGCTGAAAATTACAAAAAGAAATTTCACTAGGAAATGGAGAGAGAAATCCATAAGACCGTCGCTTACATCTACGTTTTCGGCATCAATAGTGGCAATCCAGGCGTGAGATGTTGCCGTCCAGATCAGCTTGTGCTCATAGAGACGTTGTCGCGAATCGGCAGCTTCCTCAAGTTTTGGCAAGGTCAGTATAGCGGCAAGTCCTCCTCCATAAACGGTGGTCAGGATTATGTCGATCATATAGCTCGCCAGTAAGACGGTGCGTAGAGAATACGATGTCGCCACATAATTGGTGCTCTGGTTCACAAATAGCTTTAGCGTGCTGACACAACCGAAGCGCAGACTCTGACGCCAGCGCGATTGGTTGGCATTTGATGTTGGTGAGCGCTCACATTGACGCGTGCCGGCCAGAGCTAGGCACTCCAAGATGAGGCAAATTAGTACGCATAACCACAGAGTGCCTTGGAATGGGCGCAGAGGTAAAGCCCAGTTAATCATTCTATGCGGAGCAGGCACTAGACAGGTGACACCGGAACGTCCCAAAAAATGTGTCATATCCATTTGTTGATAGGCATCATACCAGACATACATGCCGCCAATTCCATAATCAATGGTTCTCTCCAACACCATTCCCATTAATCCATAACCAGTAGCATTTGCATAGATATCGCCCCATTCGGACTTTTCAGCTGTTGATAATATGATAATCCTATTTTATTTAACTTGTTTAAATGATTTTACTGACAAATCACAATATACGGGTATCAGCGATCAAATGAGAGTATGAGAACCGCGGAGAAGAGCAACATTTAAGAATACGTCTCTCATGAATAGGAGTGGGAATTGCAGAATGTTATACTCCGATATTAAATTACGAAGCGTTTTGAAGAATTTGTTTTGTGTGCTGTGCTGTGTATACATACAATGCATGTATGTGAATCATACGAAATGTATATATAGATAGGTATGTATGTAGATTTTTGATTTATTTGCATCGTTTTATTTAGGCGAAAACACACCACAGCTCCTATCGTTGGTCTGTAAATATTTCCCAAGCTTATATTTGAAATTTCGATATACTTAAATTTCGATAACGTGCAGAGTTGTCGGCAATGCAGAAGGTTCACGATTCACTCATTTGAGTAAAAGTTTTGGCAACCCTGGACTAAGAACCAGCTGACCGTGTTGAATCCTATTTCGAGCGAGTTCGAAATTGCGGGTTACCAAAGGGATATAAGAACAATTAAAGCTCGCAAAGAGCACTTGCAGAGATGTCAAGCATGGCAGACGTTTGTCGCTCTTGTTTCAAAAGTTCAGACATGCTCGTGGACATATTTGCTGAGCGGCATGAGGATGAGCCCAGTTTGGCTACAATGCTAAGTCAATGCGGAGATTGCGAGGTGAAGTGCGATGATGCACTGCCCAAGCAGCTGTGCCTCGACTGTGCCATGGCCACAAAGAATGCGTTCAGATTAAGGCGCAGCCTGCTAAGCTCGGATAGTGGAGTGTATATGGAAGCAGCTGAGGCATATGGGGTACTCGATGACAGCGACATTGACTTGGCTCATCTTAATTTAGAGTCTATGCTGGAAATGAGCACGGATGCAGGCAACATTATAGCAGTAAGCAGCGAAGAGGACAACCGAGAAAATCGTACCCCAACCCCCGATGACATGACCAAATCGCAACGCTATCCGGTTCGTAAGCGCAAGCGCAAACGCTACGCCAGCGAGGAGCGTTATTTCAGCGAAGCAAGAAATTCGAGCGATGAGTCTTATTCCGGCGAGAAACATGTTTCTAGCGAGAAGGAGAACTGTTCGTCAAGTATTTCGTCTTCCACTTCTGAGAAGTTGGCCACGCCACGCACGCAGAAGAACGAAAAGAAACCCAATTTTCGAAACAAAGAGCGTCCCTGCAAGTGTCCTTATCCTCGCTGCACGGCTGATTTTATGTCCAACAAGGGTTTGAATGCCCATATGAGACGACACGGAAAACGTACCCACATTTGCGACAACTGCCCCAAGTCATTTGTCAGAAAATATGATCTCGATGAGCATAAGCGCATTCACACCGGTGAACGACCCTTCAAATGTCCCCACTGTCCGCAGAGCTTTACATGGAACAACGTGCTCAGGCTGCACGTCCGCACGCACACGGGCGAACGTCCCTTCCAGTGTGCCAACTGTCCGAAAAGCTTTGCCTCCAGCCACTCTCTGAACGAACACAGTCGCGTCCACACCAAGGACTGTCCCTTCGTGTGTCCCCACTGCCCCAGTTCATTTAGGCACAACAAGACCCTCAAGAGACATATTCTGGGACACACTAAAGATCTACCAGCATAAAATGAATGTAACCAAATACAAACAAGTACAAAAAGTTCATTTGTTAGTTAGTTCTAAGGTTGAAATGAATTTATATTATTTTCTGAATTAGACGGATGTCCCGTGTTTTAAAAGATTAAGAACCTAATATTGCATCGAAGCTTAAATTTAAAACTTGAATTGAATTCATATGATTTTTGTGTAAATGAAGCTGATTCTTATGTTTCGGTTTTAGGTATGGCATGAAAATATTTTACTGTATTTTGTTTTAATTATTTAAAGATTAATAGTTATTACTTAAGCGCCTATTAAGATACATAATTTTGTAAACGTAGTTGAGCTCATGTGTTCATTTTTTTTTAAACTTCAATTTAATTGTTATGGTTTATTAATTTTCCCATGAAATGTGTAGAAGGACATATCTTCCATCCCAAAAGTATATATTTAGTCTTGATAAGCATCCACAGCCGAGTCGATATAGCCATGTCCGTCTGTCTCATAATTTAAAAAGAGTATTCAGTCTTCGGCGTGTCACATATAAATAATTTTTTTACTCGACCTAATATCAATTTAAATACTGATTCGAATTGGAAAAACTACATTTAATTGGAATTTGTAAAATAAAGGATTGGATCCGAGATCTATTGATTGAAATATTGCCCATTAATATTTCATATTTCGCTTGATATTTTCATATTTTTTTACCATTAAGTTTGATACTCACTTGTATCCAATTGCACCGTGCAATTGTAGAGCTCGCAAAAGGTTCGCACAACTCGAACTTCGGTGCCATCTGCAAAAGCCTCCGCTCTTTTTGAGGCACGATCGTAAAGCGCTGGTTGCTTAAGCTGGCGAGAACAAACAAAATAAAACAACTTACATATGATTATATATTATATTATATTATATTTTTATACATACATAGTCCAGCAGCATAAATGGTTCGTAATTGAATAATCCCAAAATGATTTCACGTCCTTGTAAATTTCGCATTTTTCCCGAAATGTCTGTCTCGCTATCCCATGTTACTTTCCCAAGTTTGGCATCGTAAATCTGCATGGTATAAAAGGCGGCTGGCATTGCTTTAGCCCCAAAATATCGGGGACCAACAAAGCGATTGGTCTTAATCTCAAAGACGCTTGCATTAAGAAATTGTGCGCTGACCAAAAGAACGTTGGGTTGATCTTTGAGAGCCAAAACTGAATAATATTTGGAAAATGAAAGCGAGGCTCGAGTGGCTTACCGTGAAATAGGTAGCCATCAACATAACTATCAGATTCAGTAGATTCCTCCAGCAGTTCATCGGTATACACAAAAATAAAACGATTTTTGATTGAACGCCAAATCGAATAAGTGCTGGCATTATAGAAATAACGTGCAAACTTTGGTATTTGCTCCTGAAATGCTATGAAACTCTGTAATTGCAGTAAATATACTTTAACATTCGATAATATGAATAATATACTTATATTCAGTGGATTTTGGTTGGTTGTTTAAAATTGAATATTTTAGCTTAACACATTATATTGCGGGCTTACAGCGTTTCACTGGCGTCAGTGTTGGCTAACACATTTGTATGCACTGGCCTTAATTTCACCATTTCAAATATTTCAGCGAACTGGCAACCCTGCCAAAAAAAAAACAAGAAAGCGTGCGCTACTCCAATAACAACACACGAATGTAAGCAATGCAAAAACTTGGCCTAGCTTGTCCGCTGGGATTCCTTGCCAGCAAACCGCAGCGGCACAAAACAAATATTTTAAATTTAAACTACGACTGCTTTGTGGCGATATTTTCATATCTTACTGCGATCGAGGACAAGTTAAATTTGGCCAGAGCGCACCCGCAGTTTTGCGAAGTTCTGACTCGGGAGGCACCGCGTCGCTATGCCAAAATAAATATGCGAATGCTTCGATGCATTTCCGATTGGGATTTTCTATTAAAGTTGTGTGGCGATTGTGTTGTCGAGTGTGAGCTACGCCATGGACGGTGGGACGATAATATCACTCAACCGTTTCTGACACTTTTGAATGCACACTGCAAAAATTTGCGGCATTTGCACCTGATATTCGCGCACTCCAATATAAAGCCGCCGGCAGAGAGCGGAGATCTTAACATATTGCAAATGATTCAACGAAAAGATCTGCAAAGCGTGAGCCTAATCGATGCAAAGGCTGCTGAAGGTGATTTTTAAAAATTTACTCGAGTTCGCGAGAATTGCAGTCATAGATAGTTTTATAATCTGTTGCAGTGCTGCAGCTACGGAACTTTACCGAACTGGAAGCGCTGCATATTGATGGATTTGATGTCGATTTGACTGATGCGAATTTCATTGAGCTGTTCCAGGCGCTGCCACAGTTGCGCAGGCTTTCGCTGCGATTCGCTTGGAGGCGGCAGTTGCCGCCCTTGGCCGAATATTGCCCCCAGCTGGAGCATTTGTCACTGGAGAACTTCGAAGGCACGCTAGACGACGTGGGCGATTTTCCGCGACTTAAGTCGTTGCGTCTGCTGTGGCGCTTGTCCGTACGCTTGAATAGTCAGCTCTTTCGATCGTTGGCCAAACGCTATGGGGATCGTTTGGAGCAGCTGCAGCTGACCAAAGTGAATCCAGAGCACGTGGAGCACATAATATCGTTGCAAAGTCTGAAGGCACTCGCCTGTCACATGTGGCCCAGCGAAACGCTCAAGCACTTAGGGAAATTGCAGCAACTCGAGTGTCTGGCCCTGCAGTGCAGTGAACCTAAATCTAGCATGATGCAGCTGCTGGACATAATTAGCAACTGCTCGAAACTGCAGCACTTGAAGCTAAGCAGGCACTGGCAGGAACAGGAGCTGGACCGCTTTCTATACGGACTACAGGAGGAGCTGCGCAAACAGGCAGCAAACGGAAGGCGTGAGAAACTTATGCTAACGCTGGAGCTACCAGCATCTACAGAGGCTCAGAATCAGGTTGTTTTAGCTGACAGTTCCATTTCTTTTATAATTCTTATTATTTCCCCTTTTCTAATTTCAGTTAAAGCAAAATTTAAACTCGCAATTGTTGCAATTGGACTGGCTGGGCGTTGCATGCCCTCTGTGTATGCCGGATCGACACACGAAGCAATCTATTCCAGGATTAATTTGGTTCTGAACTCACCTCGCAATTAGTCTGTTCAATTGCAACGGTAAGTCTCAAGATCCAATCGTTGTACACCAAGCTGTTCTCTTCGAATTCCGCACGTTTCCGTTCATAATCATAGAAGTCCTTATCCCGTTCCAAGCTAAACCAATTCTGTGGCTCCAGATTCAGCACCGCAAGTGGGTCGCTTGTTTCCAGTTGTATATCAAACGAGGAGTGCCATAATATGCACGTGGCATGCGAGTCCATAAAATATTGCTGTGCTATAGTACAGTTTTTCTCATCAAAGGATTCTTATTCATCCAAGCAAAACTCACCGAGAAACGTTAAAACGTTGGACCAATAATTGGCATCCAGCAACATGTCTGACATGTCGTCTAGTTCTGTGTTGTATGATCCCTATATGTAGCTTTATATATTGAATGTTGTGTCCGAAGGACCTTTGTTAATTGCATATCAATAATGTAATTTTCTTAGACTTGCAATTCTACTTGCAATCACGAAGATTGTTGCTACTAAATAATTGCTTATCAAATATTTAGCATCCATTTATAAACGAAAACCTATCCAACTATGCACACATATTTAAATTAATATTTACGCGCGCAAAGAGGTTTAAGAAACCCATTTCCTAACTAGAAAGAAGAAATATTTTACCTCTAGTCGGGAGTGACCGACTAGGAGATGACCTAAACCAAGCGATGCCTTTAAAAAGAATTCAAACCTTCTATCAAAAACAGAAGCAAGCACGGACGCCGGCGCAAGCTATCGAGGTTAAAAAAAATTACTTCTGGATGGATTGATTAAGATATATTGTATAGAGCTTTGTGCCCTTCCTTCCACCTGTCAAACTGATCAGCTTTAAACTCGTATACCTGGAGGAAATCTTTGGTATGGTTTCGCTCAGGTGTAGCCTACCAAGAGATCCATTGAAAAACTTCATAGATAAATTGTATTCGAATTAATATAAAAATTAATTAGATTGTTTATTTTAATAAATATTGTATTGGATTGTGACACCTTCCCCTGGATTCACAATTTAATAAACCAAAAAGCCAAAGCGGAAATGAATCCTCTATCATTTCACAAGTGTTATTAAAATGTCAAGCTTTATTAAATACATATCTATTTAAAAGAACAAACAGAATTGATTTAAGTCAAAACCTTAGATTTAGCAAGCGCAGTTTTCATTAAACTCAAGAAAATTGTTTTTTGTATTAAAATTGTGATAGATAGTAACACACTTGTATTTTTCAACCTCACTTTTGTAAATTGTAAAGTAACAAACTATTTATATAATTAATAAGCAGCTCTCGTAAGTGGGGGAGGTTCAATTTGTGTGCCGAGATAATTTGACTTATTAAGTGCATGCACAGAAATTCCAAAGAAATTAAACTGTTCAAATATTTATTGAAATAAATACATATATATGTGTGTGGTAACCATTATCAGTAAACATATTTCCATTTGTATTAAATGTGTATTAGAATTAATTACAAACTAAACAGAAAATATAGCAGGTATAAAGCGTGGGGATTTGATTGCTAAGACTTTCGTGCTGGTACAGTAAAAACAGTTTTTGCGTGCGTTCAATGCTTTGGATCTCTGTTCGTTCGAGACACGTTCCTCATTCAAATGGCTGTCTTTCACCGTGGATTATCTTAACAAAGTATAATATTTGAACTAATTTCGCGCGGGGCTTAAGCCTTGACGGTGGCACCGCCGCTGCCCAGGGACTTCATCAGTTGATAGCATTCCTTCAGCTTACGCTTATCGCCCACTTTCTCCAGCGTTTTGGCCGCCTCGGCCAGCAGGCCAGCACGTTCACCGGGCGAACTTAACAGCGCAGGCGGCAAGTACTTGCAGGCCACATACATGGCGGCCGCACGCTCCCGCTCGCCGCCCTCAAAGTTCTGATGTTTTCGATCCTTGCTGCCGCAAAAGATGGATGAGTGAGCATTGCGTGAGCGTAGACTTCTGTCCAGCAGCTGCTGCGTTGGGCACGGTGACGCGCCGGCCATCAAGCGACAAACCGCCTCATACAAATAAATCCTCGACTGAGCGGTCTGCGAAAATATTGAAATTGGTCTTAGATAGCCGCCAGACCGACTTGTTGACTTTCGCTTACCGGTATATTCTCTACAATGCTGCGCAATGAGTTCAAATCGGTTTGGAACTTTTCAAGCACATCCCCGGTGACCTGATAGTAGCCATCATCATCGATGCCCATGTGCTCCAGTTCCCACAATGCCGTGCGCGTCTCCAGTAACCAATCGCAGGTCAGCAACTGGAAAAGCTAAATAAATGTTTTTAATTAGACATTTTGGTGGCTTTCTGCAGGTAACCTGCCCAACAGCATCCGACGTTGCGTGTGAACTGCACGGAGCTTGCACTGCAGTTGTATTGCCGCGGGCAAATTTGAGACAGACAATGCGACTACAATGCACCTCCGTAACAGCTCCAGAGATGTTGTATCTTGGCTTTAATGTGGGAGTGCTCCAGCTTACCAGTTTGATGCCTTTGGCATTGGTGATGCGATTAACCGTGAGGCATTCTTGCAACTGGACACTTGACTCATCGCAGAGCCGGTTGATCGAATGCTTTAGTCGTTTGTCCAAAGCGTTGCCATTAATCCTGAAAAAGAAAGATTTGTGAATAATTGAAATATATGTAGATTGTAGAATCAACCACTTACATAAGCAATATCATCTTGGCTCGCAGCACCGCATGCAGTGCTTTGGGCAGATGATCATTGTCGCTGCTCTGCTGCAGTTGAGCCGGCAGCTGCTTGATGCTATCGTACAGCTTCTCCGCCAGTGCGTCCTCGCCCAAGAGCCAGTGTACAGCAATCTCCAGGACATTGGCCCACCAGACAACGTTGGTGTCACGCTCATCCTCGTCGGCCCAGAGCGTATCCCTCAACAGCGAGGTGTACTTAAGCACATTGCTCACAATGGTGCCGCTGTGCTGCTGCTCCGCCTCGCTGCCAGTATGGTTGCTGTTGTTGTTAGGTGCGGACTTGTTTGGCTTGTGTGAGCCGGCGCCTACCAGACACTGAATCGCCTTGTGCAGCAGGTGCTCGCGATATTGCTGTGAATTGTAAGCAGAGCATTAGTAAATCACCTCCAAGTTGAGCTTGCAGCTGCTTGCTTACCTTGATGGCATGTGCGGCCGGATCGCAGGGATTGCGCAAGCGTGTAAAGAAACCATCCTGTTCGCCGGCGTTGAGCTCATAGTCAAACACATGAGCGCTGCAGTAACCATAGCCATAGGTGGTAAACGCCCAACGCAGCTCTTGGGTTTGCTCTGCGGCACGTGTGCGTCCGCATTCCTGGCGTGCTCGACTCATGTAGTAGCGGGCGCAGAGCTGCTGCAGCCATTTGGGTGCACTGCGCTTCATCCTCAGCGCTGCCATCACATGAATGCAAATGGTCTCGCGCGGCGTTAGCAAATTCTGTGCCACCTCGGCCATGTTGCTGGCGCAAAGAGCCAGCATGATGCCATTGCGATCACTGCTGCGGTCACCGGTCAAATGCAGTTGATTCAGGCGATTAAATAGCAGCGCCAGCTCCCGGGCCGAGGATAAAGCACGCTTGCGTGTCGTAGAATTGCAAAATAGTCCGCCGGCGCGACGCGACAGCACACGACCCAGCCAGAGACGATGGAAGAGAAAGCGCAGAAACTGCCAGAAGGTCTGAAGATAGCATTCAAGACGGGACGTCGGCAGGCTCAGGCCGTACATGTGCAGACAGTTCAGATAACCGGTATAGGCCTGTGCAGCCTGACCCTGGGCAAAGTGCGCTTCGGCGCGTTTCTTGTGCTGATAGTAGGCATCCGTTTGGGTATCCAGCTGCGGATCACCGTATACCAATAGCTTGACCAGACAGCCCAGCATCAGCAGCAAATTCAATAGCCAGAGCCATGAGCTGTGCTGCCAGCCAATATAGTCCGTATTATCTAAAAGAGAGAAGGCATTTTTTAATTAACTATATATTCCATTCAAGAGGAATTAGCTTATACCATCGTAGGCCAGAATGCTGCGTCGTTGACGGCTCAGCTCGCCACCCAGATCGTCAGCATCAAAATCGTTTGAGTCGGCGCCGAATTGACTGCGTTGCAGCAGCGCCTTGAAGGGATTTACGGCCAGCACAGCAAACATAAACATGCATAGGGCCAGCCGGGAGTGGGTGGCCATGCCACGCATGGAGCTGGGCACCACCAGCAGCTCATCCTTGCTGCTGCCGCTGCTGCAGCTGGCCGTGGAGCCACCGTATGGTGATGGTGGCAGCGAAATATCCGAATGCAGCGGCGATGACGATGGATCCGACATATCGCTGCGTGGCGGCGTCAAACCCGCATCCGTATCGCAGGCCAGCGATTGCTGGCGACGCTTCTTGGAGGTGGAGCCCACAATAGTGCTGCTGCTGTTGCCCAACTGCAGCAGATCCTTTACCTTGGAGCCGTCGCGTGCCATCAGCTCACGCTGCAGTCGCTGCAGCTCCGACTTGAGTTCATAGTTCTGGCGCTGCAGATCCCGTATCTTGTCAATAGATTTGCGCAGCACCGCCGACTTGTTCAGCTTGGCCGCATCGCCCACGACGAGATTTTTGAGCTCAATAATCTTGTCGTTTATAGAAGTGCGATAACGACGCTCGATCGCATTGTGCGCCGAGCGCTTCACCTCCTTCACCTTGGGCTGCACACGCTGAATGGCGATCTTGGCAGCCGGGGCTGCAGCTGCAGCTGCTGCGGGCGTTGGTGTTGGGGCCAGCTCCACGGGCGCTAACTTGGGTGTCGCCTTTGGACTGGCGACCGCTGGCACCGTCTCGATCAGCACAGGCATGGGCGCAGCTGTCAGTATGGTTGCATTGCTGGCGGTATACATCAGAGTGGTGGCCGGATTG
This sequence comes from Drosophila borealis, assembly GCA_035045885.1. Taxonomy (NCBI): domain Eukaryota; kingdom Metazoa; phylum Arthropoda; class Insecta; order Diptera; family Drosophilidae; genus Drosophila; species Drosophila borealis. The sequence continues at coordinate 6,649,034 of JAWNOR010000211.1, forward strand.
ACGGCGGGCGCTTGTAGCAGAAAACTCTGCTTTCCACTCGCCAACATGACCGGCATCTTCTTGCTGGCATAATGGGGCGCCTTTGTGGTCGCAGCCGTTGCTGCTGCCGGCGGTGACGGTGACGAGGTTTCAGCTGGCAGCTGGTATACAAAGTCATTGTTGCACGGCGTCGTTGCATACAGAATGGCCGGCGTGGGCGACGGCAGTGGCACTCGCTGACTGCTGTCCATGTGGTGTATGGTCCTTGTGGGCTGTGGCTTCAGCAGCTGCGGCAATGCCTGTGGACTGTAGCTCGAATTGGAGGCTATCAGCGGATCAGCTTTATATAAGGGCGGGTCGAAAAGATTATTCTGCTGCGACAGCAGCTCCTCCTTGACGTGCACAGGCGAGGCGTGCTCGCTTTTAACATGTTGCTGCTTTTGCTGTTGTTGTTGCGGTTGTGGTTGTGGTTGTTGTTGCACCCGAAGTGGCGGTGACTGCTGCGGCGCTTGTTGCATGTCCATTGCGCATTCGAGCAGTGGCGGCGATCCGAGATCCAAGTCCATGTCATTTAAAAAGTTATTAAGCATATCGGAGGGTATCATCTCCTTGATTATGTTAAGCGCATCCTCCTCCTCCTTCCACATATCCATTGCGCTGGAGATAAACTCCATGTCCAAAGATGCTGGATCAATGTCCATGATCTTTATTCTTTCAGCTGACGTGTTGTTTGAATCGATTTTCAGTTGACGCTGCTGATAAACAAAAACAAAACATAAATGCTCGACTGATATATACCCTGCTCACTATCTACATACGCGAATCTGCTTAAATAGTTACAATTTTGGGTATGTCTATGACACCCTAGTTGTACATTTTTTGCTTACAGGGTATTTTATGCTGTAATCATTGTTTTGTTTATGAAATTTCAATTTCAAAGCGGCGCAATAACACACGCCGAAAACAAAAACAAATAAACACACACGCACACGAACGCGCGCACACACACACACACACTTGCAAGCGTGAAAAGCGCCTTTCGACCAATCAGAATGCGCGCGAGAATCATACGATGTGACGGCAACAGCGCCGATGTCACCGCCGCTTTCCAGTTAATTGACCAGTGGGCAATTAAAAAGCGTAAGCGCATTGTAACTAAACACATATGTTTACTTTTTGCTAAAACTAGCGGTTCACTAATTTTATTGAGCAGTTAAATAACCTACCTATCCGATAAGCACTATGTTGTTACTTCAAAACACTATTGTGGTTTATTGTTGGCCATAATTATAGCCACAAACACATATGTATTGCAGTTTACACACGCAAATACGTTTGCAAGTGGGTTGCGCACATTATAGGTGTTTGTATGTTCCTTGTTTTTAATCAATAAACAAATTGTTGAAAAGCTTTACGAAATAAACAGTCGGTCAAAGTCACACTAATAAGCCCTTATAGCATTTATCGATTTATATCGATTAGAATGCGAATGAAAAGTGACCAGCTTTAAAAACACGAAAACACCCCATTTGGTGTTGCCACACGATCTATATATTTATCGATATGACAGAAGCAACTAAGTGTCAGAGAAAATAAAAAATTGTACAACACTAGCTATAGCTGCCATGTTTCACTTCCTGTGCTTGCGAACAAAATAGAATCGCCAAGAAAACCCTGCGAGTGAGTGTTTCAACATCACACTCGAAAATAACATCAAAGTGGTAGTTGAAAGAGTGCCACAACTCGAACCGCACTTATACCAACACCAACCAATAAATTGAAAGTAGCAGCCGAAAACTCAAGTCAAGAAAAAACAAAGTTGCGGCAACCACCAGCAGACGAAAGTTTTGCCGCACTCCGTCGACAAACAGCAGGAGAGGTTACTTTATTTATTCTTGCTTATATTTTTGGAAGCTCGAGTGTGTAGGTGTGTGTGCGCGTTTGAGGGAGAAGAACAACGAACGTAGCTGGAAAGATGGCAGACTCGGAAAAACAGCAGCAGCTACCCATTGAACAGCAGCAGCCGCTGGCCCAGGAAGAAGAGCAGGATGAGGGGCAGCAAGCGCAGGGCAAGCCCGCGCCGCCACCAAAGGAAATTATTGGTAAGCATACAAATCAATTCGCATTTTCATTCATGCAAACACATGGCGACTGCTACCAAAATAGCAATGAAAGGAACGGCGCGCTATATGTGAAAAATGTGCGTGTTTATACGTATGTGTGTGTGTGCGTGTCTTAAAATATACGCGCGACGCCATTTTGTATGCTGCATATACATACATACATATTCATACATTCGCCGGCTCGACTGCTGCCGCATGTGAAAAGCGGCGCAAGAACGAAATGAAAATTCTACTTTTTGCCGGTGGCACAGCCCACCCCCGCGGCCCCATCACGCGCCTGACCGAACAAATGCTGGCAACCCAATTTGTTAGCCGCCAACGTCGTTCCGGCTGTCAGCTCTCGCTCTCTTTCGGTGCGCGCACTCTCTTGCCTAAATGAGAGTGAGTTGTGTGCGTGCATAAGTGTATATATATATAGGTAAATTTATGTGTGTGTGTTCATTGTTTTGGTAACTTTATTTGTATACAATTTTGTTCGAGCACCCAGTAGAACTTTTTTGGTCCGTGAAATTAAGAGTGAATCTGTTTAGTGATGTTTTTTAAAGTTCAATGGTATTATGCTAAATTACTTTTTCTTTCTTTAAAAAATCGATTCAACACAGATGATATAAAATGTAATTTATCGATTAAATAATTGTGGTAACATTGTTTTGGATTCGTTTCTAACCTCACAACTGTGATTGCCGTCCACTTCCAGCCACTAAAGTCACCGGCACTGTTAAATGGTTCAACGTGAAGAGCGGCTACGGCTTCATCAATCGCAACGACACCAAAGAGGACGTCTTTGTGCACCAGAGTGCCATAGCGCGCAACAATCCTAAGAAGGCGGTGCGTTCGGTCGGCGATGGCGAGCTTGTTGAATTCGATGTGGTAATTGGCGAGAAGGGCAACGAAGCGGCCAATGTAACTGGGCCTTCTGGTGAGCCGGTGCGAGGCAGTCAGTTTGCTGCTGACAAGCGTCGCAACTTCCGACCATGGATGAAGAAGAATCGCCGTAAGCAACCAGGCGAGGGTGACAACGAAGGCGACGAATTGGCGCCGGCACAACAGCAGCAGCAACAGCAGCTCGATGGCCAGCAGCAGCAGCAGATGCAGTCGGGTCCACGTCAGCCACGTCAGAACTATCGTCGCGGACCCGGCGGCGGCCCTGGTGGTCCACCCGGTGGCCCACGCGGTGCTCCACGTGGCGGCGGCCCAGGCGGACCACCCGGTGGACCCGGACAACGTCGCTATAACAACTACTATCCGCGCCAGACGCGCCGTGTGCTCGGAGGCGGCGATGGCAGCGCTGAACCAGGCGTTCATGATCCCAATTCAGATGGTGTACAGCGGGGCGGCGATGGACAGCCGCGTCGTGGTGGCGGCGTTGGTGGACCCCAGCGACGCTTCTTCCGGCGCAATGGACCACCCCCGCGTCGTGATGGTGGCGAGTACAGTAAGTTATCGCCTCATAAATTTGCCAAATCATATGATAAAAAACATATTCTCTTCCTTGTGTAGTTCAGGGCGGCCAAGGACCGCCGCGTCAGCCGTTCCGTCCACGTCGCCAGAATCGTAAACCCAATGGACCTGGCGGCGGCGGTATGGAGCAGCAGTCACAGCAGGTAATGAACTAAAAGCCAAACAAGCAAAGAAACAAACAAACACCAACGATAACAACCACATCATCAACAACAACAACATCTTTAACAACAACAAATACTAGCAGCACTGCAAGAACAACAAAAACAATAACAACAAGAACATGGCTTTCGGTGGCGGCAACTACAAACTAACGAAAAATGCATTAAAATGTGCTCATTTAATTAACCATTAACAAACTCACACACTCACACACATATTATTAGTTAACATAAGAGGCTTTGGTTCTTAACATTTCCTTTCAAGTGCATGTAACAGCGCGCCGCTGAATTAACGGTACACTTGTATCTGTAAATAGACTTAACAGTGGGCTAACATCATGAGACAACGAAATGTGTCTAAGTTAACGTCATAACCATTTAATGCAAAGTTGCAAACAATTTTGATTTTATTTTAATTATTTTGTTTCTTTTTATTACGACCTATTTTTATTTCAATGTCTGACATAATGCCCAACCCGCCCTTCCCCCAACCTCTAATAGAACGGCGCTCAAGAGCTGCAAAATACAACAACAGAAAGCACCGCATAAAGAAAACTGCAGCAACAACATAAAAAAAATAAATAAAAACAGTCAAACATCAGAAACTACAAAAAAAAAAGAACAGCAAAAGCAAGCAGCAACTACTGCATTATACAGAAACAACAGCAACAAATGTGCAGTAGCATCATCAACAACAAGAAAAATCAACAAGCAGAAGATGGAGAAAAAGAATACATCCATCTATAAATTTGTAAATGGGCCGCCGCGTATTTTATGTTTTGTTTTCATCTGGGGCAAGCGACAGGAAAACCAAAATGTAAAATTTACAAACGATAAACCAAAAAATGCAAACAAAACACTTCAAATTCACTTCGAATGATATATTTGATAAAACATATTTATGTGTGTGCATGGCAGAAAGTGCATAAATTTCAAATTGTATTATAAAATCAGCAAACACTAACAATAAACATCATAAAAATGCATATATATTAGAGGCAAAACTGCATATATATAAATATATACATATATTTATACACATATTTATACAAAAATAATTATTTGAACATTTATGAATTTGTAATTTTACATGAAAGTTTTGCTGTGCGTTTTTGCCAGCTTTCAATTTTAAGAGTTTCGTATCGAAGATGTTGACCTAAACCATATATTAAAAATAATTAATTCATTTATGCAACATACACACATACACTCATTGATAGGCCCTCAATGATACATCTAAAATACGTAAGCTCTCAATACTGAAAGTCAGATTTAATTATAATAATTGATAGATTCAGATCAGGCGAAACTAATTAAATATGCCCCGCAAATGTACACGAACATCAAGCGAAAGCAGATGACAGAAACAATTTGTAATTCACAGCAAAGAAAAGTATATACAAAATGCAAAATGCAACAAAGAAAAACATTAAAAAAAAAAACTAAAAAATATATTGGAAAAAATAAAAAAATTGAAAAATATAAAACGCATTTCACAATCTATGGCTCTTAACGCACATAACGAAAAAAAAATTTTTTTCATGTAGATAAGATTTAGTATATTTGTTGGCTTAATATAACTCAGGTAAACAAAATCAAAATTTCGATCCATTCAATATGCAATGTTTTATTAGTTAATTTCGAGATTTCGTAGCTTATATTAACGTTGTTGATAAGCGACCATCTTTCGTATCTGTCTGATAACTGGCACTAATAGAATTTAAACAATTCCAACCATGATCAAAAGTATTGCATTGCAAATGGTTAACAATTTTCACAGATCAAATTCAAAATTAATTACATTTTATTAAGGGACTTTTTAAGGAGGGGGTAAAAATTAATTTAATTCAATTAAACCTATTTAGACCATGTTAAGAATGGCTACTTCTCAAGCCTTATAAGCTGGTTGTCAACGATGTTACTGTTGATATGTTCAAACGTTCCAAGCGTCCCAGAACTAGGAGCTCGTCAATCGAACGTTTCGCATAAAATTTCTGCTCTTCGCTTAATTTGAGGAATGCATGCGCCCAGGCGCGGGCGTAGCTTTCAGCTTCGGATATCGCACTGGCGTCGATGTGAATGAGGCTTGCGGAATTTGGCCGGATTGTCTCCTTGACGAATTCCTGCGATACATCTTCAGTCACATGATCTATTTCAATGGCCTGCTCTTCGGTCATTTCAGGTGACCACGCTTCATCCTCGGAAAATAACTTCAGAAGCGGTCGCTCATTGGGTGCAAGTGATGTTTCTGGGGATTCAATATGCTCAATCTGTTGAAACGAAAACACGTAAGCTAAAGCAACTCTCCAGATTGGCCTGCTCTGGCACTCACCTCTGAATGTGTAGCAGCTGGAATGTCCACTTCTTCATATTCTTCTTCCTCATCGCTGTATTCGACGGCCTTTGGATCGTTGAGCTCCTCGTACATTTGCATTTGCCTCTTGCTTGCCGTAACCGGCATCCTTTGCAATTTGCTGCTGCTGCTGTGTTGTGTCTTTGGCGTTTCAGCAACTTTTCCGTGTTGCTTCAGATAACGTACATGGCATTTGTGTATGCGCAGATTAGATGTAGTGCCTCCAGTTGATTGCATTACTCGCTTGCAGCCCAAGCAATAGTATCTCCATTTTAACTTGGTGCCATCCGGACGGGCGATTTCTCGGTACACATTCCAAACGGAGCTGCGTTTGTTCTTTTTCACTAGCCGGTACTGGCCGTCATGGATTTTAAGTAATATATCTAGTTGGGATTCTGTGCATTTTGCCTCCTCTTCCTGAACATTTATAATAAACATTGCTTGTTTTACAGGCTTTGCCATTGCGTGCGAATCAGTGTGGCTGTTACTGGCTATCGCAAAAATACGAAATGCCACAAAAATATACTAAAATACCAGAATAAAATGTGGGTTGGCGCGGACGTGGAAAAATGCGTTAAATAGCCCAACTCTACAATTGCAAACATTTGAGGTATTTATATTTTATATTTATGCTATAATTAAAAGCTTAGATTAAAAAAATAAAATAATATATAAATTATGATAATACAGCTTTCGAGGCAGTCATTGAATTTATTAGATAGTCATTGTACAGAATCTTATAAATATATTCTAGCAAACCAACAATATAAATACTTTTATCAACGTACGATTTTTATTATACTATTTTGCATTTCTAAGCAACTCAGTTAACGTTTGACCGATCGATGTTAGTTCTCTGGATATATGCTTCATGACTTGTAGTTTTTGTTTTTCGACAGCCAACTTCTGTTCTTCAATTTGCAGCATTCGTTCTGTTGGCTCTCCTCTTGATGTATTATAAAAATCATCCCTGTGAGATCTTGGTAATACCGTTGGGGTCTGTTCTACATTTTTATCTACACGTTCTTGTTCCTCGACATCTTCCCCTGGTACTTGTTCAGGTTCTGTAGCTGCAGTTATCTCCTGTTCCGGCTCCTTGTCCTCTGACATATTGTTGGCTTCGGTCTCCGCGTCGCTGCTGTCCGCATTGAAAAATGTTGAGGACTCTGTGTTTGGAAGTTAAAATAATGAATGAATGCCAAAGTTGCGTCTGACTTTACTTATTACCAGTATTATCAAAAATGATTTCTTCAAAATCAACAGACGGCGTTCCAACTAAGAGAGCTTGAACTCTCTTAAAATACCGCCAATTGGTTGGTTTTCCAGCCTTAATCTTTTTCATTTCCAACCTAAAATGAAGAAGCAATGTTTCAATTATGGTTAGCTACTTTACACAAATATATGTTAACCTGTATTTTCTAGACATGTTGTCCATTTTTGTTTTAATTTCCCGGTGAGTTGGTCCATATTCGCTCATTTCCTCAGCCATTTCTTTGTGTATGTGGGATTTTTTTAGCGGCCCTCGTATGTCCTTTAAGTGCTTTTCCCATAAGTCCAGGAATATATTGGTTGATTTTGGCGACCATTCAAACCGACTGAGAGTATCTAACCTAGGGCATGCAACTATGGCCTCATCTTCCAGAAATAAATTACGTTCCTCTTCTTGCAGTGAGGCTGTGTCTTCATCTTCCTCTTCAGAGGAAAGATGAATATTTTTGTATATTATCTGCCGCTTGTCATGCAACGCGTCCTGTACTGTTGTACTGTGAAGTGCTGAAGCGCTCTTTTTAGGTGAACAGGAATCTTCGGAAAACAGCTGGAGCAGCGGGCGCACCGTGGAATTAATCGACTGGAATGCGCGTACCTGATTGTCGGCTTGATCCCGCTGTAAGGACAAAGTTTTAGTTTTTTATTTCTGTGCATTGTTAGTGGGAGCATGCCTCTGGTTCTGTCAGATATTCTATATCACTCAACGGGGACAGGTCGTCTTCCTGATATTCGTGTTGAGGCGACAAGTTCCGCGTCGCTCTACCTCTTAACTTTGTTTGGATGAATCGTTTGTTGGACTGCTTTTGGGTTGTCGATAAGCCGGCTTTGCCTATAATTTTTAGTTTCCTATTGTTGTTGATGACCCGATAGCGTTGGACGGTCTGCTGCCCGTTGTTGGATCTCATTATGCCGAGGAAATTAATATTATTTTTGTTTGTTGAATTTACTACAAGCCCGCAGCTGCTGGTTTTAGTTTGGTTCTTTACAACACCTATGCATGTCGTTTGAAGCACTTTCGATAACATTTCGATAAAATTCATTAGTCTGAAAACGGCAAATACTGGTTCTGATTCGATAAACATCATTTGGCGCGTTATTGAATTTAAAAAATGCTTTGATCATGCATAGTATTTAATCGCGTTATTTTCAATACATAACTTTAAAATTTTGCCGTATTCTATCTTAATTTAAGTCACACAACTCTATAAATGATTTTTGCTTTTGTAAGTAGGGCAAGACAAGTAACTACATACATATGTTGTTTGGTTGATCTAAATAAATTACTGACATCTTCAATTGTCATCGAGTCTATGAAGATTCGCACGCATTTCAGCTAATCAGCTACATTTGGGGATGGCTGGAAAAGAGGAACACAAGAAAAACGGACGACAACAATCAACGACAATTGCGCTACGATTATATCTAATGGGTAGCTGTGCCATCTTTTAGAGAATTGAACAGCTGAACCCCAAGGCCTCTGTTTGTTTCACCAGCACCAACAGCTTCAGCTTCAGCTTCAGCTTGAAGCGCTGTCTGACCGAGAACTGACAGCGACTTGCAGGCCGTCGTCAGCCAGCCTAATTGTGCATTGCCTGTGGAAGCACCCTGCAACCGGTTTTGCAAGAGCATCTGAGCTGTGGCCCTGCTTTTGTCCCCTTGATTTTGGCCGGCTGAAAAAGGTTTGGCTCGTGCTTGGTTGGGCTCTGTGCACGCAGCTGCTTTTGGCCCAAAACTTAGCACTTAAATTGTCACTTAATCGAAAAATTAAATTTTATTGGAGGCCACAGGTGCTGAATTTTATGGCACGTGGCTGATTTGATATAAACCAGCAGCTGCTGCTGCTGTTTTCAATTGGTGGCATGCCACAAAATAAATTTGTACAAGCCTGGATGCGCTCTCTGCAGCTATTCACAATGCTCCACACAGACTTAATTGTTTCTTGCGGTTGTTGGCAGTTTTTTTTTGTTTTTGTGACCGTTCGTTTTGCTGTTGTCTCAGCCACATTAGTTGAGGGGGGGGGGGGGCATGTGGAAGACAACAGCCGCCACGACCATGACTTTGTGCAACTGGCGACATCAAAATGTTGCTGTTGCGGCAACTGGCAACTGGCAACTTGATTATGGCCCATGCATTGGCATCATTATGGCGCTGGCGAGACCTTATTTGTTTGGCGCATAATTTAAGTTAAAGCCTCGTACAAATGTCGCGTCATTGTTGCAATGATGGTTGTTGCCTACGCGCTTGCATGCAGCATGTTGATGATGGCCGTGCCCGGCCAGGCTTGGCTTTGACTGCAACCTCTGCTGCCTGCCTGCTGGCGCTTGATTGCAGGTTGTCATGAGCAGGCTGAGCTCATCCAAAGCTCCGCTTGGCCTGCCGCCTGTCGCTGCTGACATGTTGCATATCCCATAGGCATCCATGGGCATGTCTCTCAATTGCATTTATGTTTGCCATGTCCCTTTTTGACGTGGGTCGCTTGTATTGCTCGTGCTTTAATTTAACTGGTTTCTGCTTTTGCACTGGGCATGTCATTGAAAGCTGCAGTTAGCTATCACTCGATTTATTCTCGCTCGTGTCACGCGACCAACTCCCCTTTTTGAATGCACATCTCTAGATAAAAAGCGCATCTACTGCCCGCCCACCTTATACAAACGTTGCTTTTTCGGCCTGTGTGGGTGGCACCACTAGATAAGATATGTTTACTTAAGCCCAACAAAATCTACATAAATGTGGCACAACTGAAACGTTCCAAAACCAGCTTAAAGTTTCTATTGCATACACATATACATAGCTGCATATGACATTATTATTATTTAGGGTTAGGAATCGATGGCAAGGAACGCCACTTGTTTTGGAACATCTGATAAAGAACAAAGCAGGGTTAAAAATTGCTATAAATACTCTGCTCACTAAAGTTTTGAATGTAATAAAAAAATACTAACATAACATACTTTTATACAACAAATAATTTGTAAACTGTTATCAATTCATGAATCTAACTGTGAAGATCATTAAATGACCAGAGTGGGAACAACTCTTGTAAGGTCAAGCAGATAAAGATTCAACTGAGCACAAAAATCAGCTGCTAATGCTCTCCGAATGGGCAGATTGAACTCTGAAACTAATTTGATTTGACGCAAGGCAATTTACGGCTGCCTCGAATGGAGCGATACGTTGGGGTTGGGGCTTATCTGGGCGGCTATGCGCGCTTCTAGCAATTCGGGGCCATCAAATTAATTACGTACTCGTCCAAAGAGAAGAAACAGTAGCTGTAAAAAGTTAATGAGCTGCGGAGTAGGCACAAAACGTAAGCGAAGAACGAGAAATGACAACAGCAGCAAGAACAACCAGAAGTCAAAACAAAAACAAAGAACGCATCGTGATCGAAAAGCGCGTTTGTTTTGATTATGTGACAAACAAAGCAGAAGAAGAAAGAAATACGACAAAACGACGAAAAGAAAAAGAATTAAAACAAAAAACCGACGCTGTTGGCTTTTAATTTAAAAAGTTGCTGGCAAAGCAGCATAAAACGTGCAGCGCGCGAACAATAGAAAGAGAGGGAGCGAGAGAGCGATCGCTAGACAAGAGAGACGCTAAAGAGGTAGATCAACGAAACAAGCGCAACAAGCAAACACACACATTTGCCACATGTGGCAGGCAGTTAAACTCAAACAAACTGGTTTTACACTCCCACACATACATACACAAACACAGAGAGAGAGAGAGAGAGAGAGAAAGAGAGCAATCGAGAAGGCGCACGTGTGTGCGTGCGTTTGTGTTAGCTCACGCGCTCAAAGTTTGAAGCTCAGCTCCGGTTCAGTTTCAGTCGCCGTTTCAGGCTCGTTCGTTTTTGACGCGCTCGTCGTGGCATATTTTGTGCAATTTTTTCCGTTTTTGTGACTTTGACAATCTATTCAAATCTATTAAATATTAATAGTGAATAACAACTGTCTATTTAAAGTGAACTTACCTTAACAATGCGTATTCCATGTGCTTCGAACAAGTTTTAAAGTGTTGCTTTTAACCAAATATAAAACGAAAGCAAACTGTACATAATATTTTAATAACTGTTTAAGTGAAACCTATTGGATTTTTTTGTAAGACATCATCGACATATCAAAAGCTACCACAATAGTACAGGAATTACGATAAGTAAGTAAAAACCACAAACATATGTATGTATGATCGGGACCATACTAAAATTATGTATGACTATTTTATGTTCCACTTTTACAATATATTATCTAAAAAAATTCTGAATATGCTTTGAAAACGTGACCTAGGCAACATATTTTATTCGACTTATATTATGAACCTACCAAAATCTTGTACAGTTCAACAGATATTTTAATAGCGGCTTTAGCTTCGGTTGTTCTTTATCATAAAAGATCCGTTACTTTATCAACCCATAGATAAGCCCGTCGAACTCGAAAGTTAAGATTGAAAGTTGTTGTAAGCGAACATCTTGTATATCTAATTAACATTTTGACTTGCAACTTAAATGGCATATTTCCACAAATTGACTGCAATTGATTGCATTAATTCGATAACTCTCTTAAACTTTATCCTTTCTTTTCGTAGTCTCTGAGTAGGTTTCATTTATTATTGAGCTGCGGCACGAGCATAAAAGTGGGTTATATTAATGGGTAAAGGCGTTTAGCCTGGCATCATCTTTGGGATCGCGCAGCTGGCCCAATCTCATGGGCTTCGTTATATTCAGATTCGTGACCAGTTTGCGTGGCTGGCCAAAGCGAGTGGGTCGCTTGGAAACCTTCGGTGGCTGGGTAAAAAATAATAATTGTTCGATTGATAAGTAAGACTCTCAGCTCCCAGGCCCGGCCATGTTGCTCTAATTTATTTACGCCTTGTAGTCTCCAACTCTTGCATTTCGTTTTTCGGCCAAAACAGCAAAAGCAATGCAATAAAATATTTACACTTCCTAGCTGGGAGCCTATGTCGGGGCACTGGCTGTGGCACCCACGCCCAGCGCAACCGGCACTTCAATGCCAATCGACATTGCCCTCGACAGTCCCATAATTCTCGGACTTAATTGATTACACCAAGTCCGAGTGCAAAGCCGTGTCCGGCCGGGCTGTGGGTGGATAGTTTCTCCGCTGATAAAATATAAAATATTTCAACCAAGTTTATGTTTACGCCCACCTATAAATAAGCCGCAATTCCAGCATAAATCTCGGCTATGATAATAGTGTTATCTGGAGTCCACAATTGGGTTTCACCTATTGGGTTAAACGTGGTGTCAAGTGCACATGTACTACACAACGGCTTGATAATAACAACGGGTAGTTTTAAATTGTGCACTTGAATCATCATGCAGATAATGCATTCGCTTCCTGGAAGTTGTATAAAATGCATTTAAGAAACTGATTATACGACTATAAATTATTCACATTGAAAATATATGATTGCTAGTAATTATGATTAGCGAGTCAATGTCAACCGAACCAGCTCGAGCCCGATCCAACAAAAACTGAACGAATACTCGAACTCGAATTATTTTCGGACATTGGCAAAACAGACCGCATTAACGACAATTTGTATCTTTTGTTAGATTTGAGAAGAATCTTAAAAAGCCAGCTTCGAATACTTATTATAAAATCAATAAATATTTAAGATTTTCGTATCTGAACATTCCTTTGCGCACATAAAAGAAAGTCCATTTACAATGATTGTTGTGCGCCAAGTCCAAGATGCAGTTCCATCTACAAGAAGCTTGTCGCTCCTCAAATAGATGGTAGACTATGTCTTGTCGAGTGGCATTGGATCGCAACGCCATCGCTTGTCACTAAATTGACCCATTTCAGAGCTTAAGGCGATGCCAAACGAAAAAAAAATAAAATAAAAACCCGACTGACGACTCAGACAAAGCCTAGAATCTGTCCCTGCCCCTGCCCCTGCCCCTGGCCCCGCTCAGCTTACGAACCAGTTGCAAGTTGAGTGCATGTTGTACATGGCACATGCCCGAAACTGAAATTGTTCGCTTTGGCTTTCCTTGGCCGCCAACTTTTGGCTGGCACTGTGCGAGCTCTGATCCGCATGTGTCTGTGTCCGGACTCTCCGACCACATTACATTCTTATCTAAATATGCACATTTCTTCTTTGTGCTTCTGGGTCTTGTCTTGCCTTCTGGGTCGTCATCTGCACAGATGAGCCCAAGTCTCTCCTCTCCTCTACTCATTAACGAGCCAAATAACGGTATACATTGTTGCCGGTTATGTAATATATATATATGTATATATGTATATAGTTTAGCATGAGCATGCTACATGCTGTACCTGATAAATCAATGTGGCAGACGAGTCGCTGCCCGGCAGAGCTGTAGCTGGAGGCCTTCTCCACGTTCGCTTGCTAATGACATAAATTGTCCACTTCACATAGACGGCAGTTATTGACGACTTAATTATGCTGATGAATGCATTTTGAAATTGAATTGTGCTGTGCAAAAAGCAGTTGAGTTATCAGACAGAGTTATATTTGCAAGTTAAGCGATACGTAGAAAAACGCCCCGCAAAACTGGTTCGAAATGCGACGCCAAAAGAAAATCACGTAGCACTCATAAAATGTTTTCTTCAATACACCAAATCTACTCAGAAGTATGCTATATGAAATTGCCAGTTGTCAATGCAGAGTCAACGAATATGAAAATAACTATATTTTCTATATATAAAACTGTTTGTCCCGAATTCCACCCGCAAGTGTGGAAAATTCGCGAAAAACGCATGTATGCAATTTTTTTGTTTACCCCTCGGCTTTAAAATAATTTTCAAAGATCTTTGTGAAAATTTATTTAAGACGTGCTTCAGAATTTTCACAAAATTCCCCTCTTGCATGATAAATCCAGGTAAAAGCATATAGGTGAGCTGTTATAAGTTTCGTCCGATCGGCATCAAACCTTTATTCAAAGCACAACATAAAAACTGAGTAAATATGTATTTCAGCGATTTTGGCAATCAAATTCGCAACTGTGAAACTTTTTTTGCTTACGATCGGAATGGTTTCACGGGTCGTGGGTGGAAAATGCGTGTAAAAAGTTGTATGAATGAAAGTTTATTTTTAAAGATAGTACGAATAGAATTAAATTTTTCACGGATGGAAACTGGGTGCCACGGGCAAGCCCGGCAATATTATCTAAATTATACATATATAAAATGGGTGAATGGGTGTCACTTAAAGTCTCTAAGGATAACATAGACATACATAAAGAATAAATAATATTTGAAATGTGGAAAATCTCGCATTTTCCCATACTCCTATGCTCTCAAAAATTCATGGGATATAATTTGCAGATTCGATAAAATTCAACAATCTTTGAAGATCTTCTTTATTTTTAAGTTTTCTATCCAAGCGTAAATATTAAAAAATAAATTATTTAAATTATTATCTCTTGTGCGAGTTTTCTTTTTTTTTTTTTTTTTTGATTTCCCAACAATCCAAAAAATACCACAACCAAAATTTCTATAAAATCGGTTAATCAACCTTCGAATGGAGCCCATTAATAAACATTATGTTCAATGTCGCTGCTAGTTTGTTTGCCAAAAACCCAAAAGCCATTAACAATCATATATGTCTATATATAGAACGGATGATAATAAATCTTTAATTCGGCAAATACGTAGCCACAAGTTATTGCACCAAATAAGATAAGCCGCAAATTCCGACAACGGGATGTACAGCTTAATTATGATTTGTGAACTGAATAGAGACTAATTAACATAAAACATGTTTGTCTATGCCACACGACAAAGAGCTAAAATAACATGGTCACGGCCACTCTCACTCTTGGCAAAAATGAAAAATACAAAATATTGGCAAACAAAAAGAGTTTGCTTTGATTTAATGAGTCGAGCCGCATTTATCATAATGTCAGTGATATGCTTAAGTTGGTTACTTTTCTTTTTTTTTTTTTGCCTCGCTGGCCGTTGTTTATCCACGGATTAATGTATTTCAGAGTTGACTGAACCCGTGCCTAGGCTGGGATCTACGGAGTGCCATCCACATGGCCTACGTAAGCTCAAGCTCTGCAATTAAGTAGCGCGTTTAAAATTTGTATAAAAAATTGAAAAAAAAAATAGTGTTTGGTTTAAATATTCATGTGATGCGGATCCGGTTTCGACTTTGTTGACTTTGAAAACATTTCTGACACGGATTTTGTGGCGACCGGAAAGAGCAGCACGCGAGGCTTTTTTTTATGGGGCGAATCCAGGCGGAACCAGTTCAAACGGAACTTCAATTAACGATCTACTGACTCGTATGAATGAACACAAATTTAAGGAAATTATGAACATATTGAAAGACTTTTGTTTTTATTTTTACTTATCAGCACTTTAAATTTTGCCATTCATCAACTGAATAACAAAAATTGTGTCAAATTTGCTGTCAGTTTTATGTTTTTGTGCTTTGTTTATTTTATTCGCTTTCTTACAATGATTTTTGAATTTTTTTTTATTTCTACTTTTGTCACACGCTTCTTGAATGTACTCACTTTTTTATGTTATTCGTGGCATTTTCGCCAATTTTATTTTGAATTCAGCTTAGGCATGTTCACGTAAAAGTTTTTCCCAGTTGTTTTCATAATGATTCGCATGCAGGGTAAGCATATTAGGTTTTTGGGAACGTGGGACTGTTGTACAAATTTATTAAATTTGGATTTCTTTTCTCTATCAATATATATTTTACAAATTTCTAAGATGCAAGAAACTATCAAAAAACGGGGTTTGAAAGACATTTTGTAACCCAACGTAGTGCATAATATAAAATCTAGAATTTCATTGAGCTATTCGTGTTATAAATCTGATATGTTTATATTTTGGTATTTAATAACATTTTTTAATTTAAAAATAGTATAAAATCTAGAATTTCATTGAGCTGTTCGTAACATGTTTATATTTTGGTATTTAATCTAAAATTAATATAATTTCTATATTTTCATTGAGCTGTTCGTGTTATATATCTGATATGTTTATATTTTGGTATTTAATAAGTTTTGTTAATTTAAAAATAGTATAAAATCTAGAATTTCATTGAGCTGTTCGTGTTATAAATCTGATATGTTTATATTTTGGTATTTAATAACTTTTGTGAATCTGAAAATATTTTGTTGTGTTGAAGGCCTTAGTTAATAAGTTGCCTAGATTAGTGTTGATGAAAAAATCAACTTTTCTGAGGTGAGTGCAGTATGTATGTTTGTACATATATCTATCTATCGACATCTGAAAAGGTGTCAGTTGTGATTGCGCATTTGTGGCATGTAAATTGAAGAATTTCCAACGTGGGAAAACGAGTTCAACGTCGTTATGGCTGTTGCTCTCACTGTTGCTGTTTTTGTTGTTGTTGCTGTTGCTTTTGCGAACGCCCCAAAATCAAGTCAAGCCGAAAAGCGTTAAAAGTTTAAACAAACAACGTTGCAAGGAAAATCGCTCACGCGTTGCATTTTATGGCGACATGAAAAGAAAACCAGAGCAAATGCCGAGTACTTGTTGAGTGTACTCAGGTACCGAATCGAACCCGCACCCCACTTACCATTTAAACCAACAGCCAAACCAAGTATCTGGTACTCACAGATATCGATTACAAACAATTGCTCGTATCTGCATCTATCTGAAAGTATTTTTTTTGTTTCTTTTGCGGTTTTGGGCTTGGGCAAATTGTTGCAATTCCCATTGATTGGCAATTTCCAGCATCGCCATTAGCTCAATCTTTGCGGCCGCCCCGCCGGCTTTGGCCCCCCCGTTAATTGTGTACAATTATGCATTAATGAGTGCATCTGGCCAAGAGCACGAACTCAGGTTTTGAGAATTCTTGCATGCACTCGCCACTCGCCAACACTGGTTGACAGGGTTGCAGAGGGGGGCAAAATTGATAGATTTTCTATATGAACAGCAACTGTTCGATAAACGATAAATTTTCTAATTGCACGCCACGATCGCATGCCGAGATAATAACAATACCCTCGTGCAAATAATGATGCATTCCTGAGATTTATATACATATACATATATGTATATATATCTAAAGAATATTTAATGTTACGATATTAATAATGAAGAAATAGACAACTATGGAGTACAGTATTTAATGTAAATTTAATGTTTAAATTTGACATTAACTTTTTGTAGAAAAATATGACAGATTTGGCATCTAGAAGCTTTTAAGTAATTTTCTACTAAATATCAACTTTTATTTATGTTTAAGGAGTTGGCTTTTAAATGACTGTCGCTGTCTATAAAAATGAATTTCAATTGTTTGCAGCGTTAGATTTCATTGTTCAATTGTTCTGCCAGGGAAACAAAGCTCGGTGCCCCATTCAAAAGGCAACTTTATGGCCATTCGGAATTTATGGACCCCACAAAAGCGACCTTCTAATTGCAGCCCACACATCGATCGATCGACTCGACTCGATCGTATATATACCCGGTGGCATATTACTTGCCAGACAATTTGCACGTTGGCGACAGCGATTTGCATCGGCAAAATGCAAAGCATAATAAATTGTTGTTAAAGCCGTAAAGTGCATTATTCAATATGCAATTTTGTCAATTAATTAACTATTTTGATTAATTTGCAATGCAGCACGAAACGAACATTAATTAAATTGATCAAATATTCGTGTGCGTGTGTGTGTGTGTGTGAGTGTGTGGGATCTATGGGACACTTGACATTTATTAATATAAAATAATGTGACAGAGGGAAAGAGATAGATAGAGAGAGAAAGAGAGAGAAATAAGCCAGAATGAGTTCTTCTCTTTTAACAATAAATTCGCTAAATCTTTACCCTAATTTGAGTGTGGCATATATATTCAATTTATTTATTTTTATTATATTCTACAAGTAACATGATGACCTTTACCTTTGCGGTACAGGTGCCTCAGGTGATCATTAGGTATGCAGCAACGCCCCATAGGAAATACTTGAAGAGAAGCCGTATCATTGACCTTTCCCAACATTTGTTGATTTACTGCTCAAACTCAAGTTGAACCTGACTTAGATCAACAAAGTTTGTGCTTTTGTGGCAAGTTTAATTACCATAACGAATATCTATATAGATACGAGTTATTACTCGCATACAGCTAAAGATATTCAGATACAGGCGACCTTCAATTGCAAACAAATTTCAAATGCAAATGTTAAGATCATATTTAGGGGCCTGTTTCGCCAAATTATTGGCAAGTAACAATTTGAAGTCAAGGTCCCGCATTTTGCTTTTATTTATTTATTTTGTTTTCGGCATGAATAATAACAATAATGATAATAATTACTGTAATTACTAATTTCAATAAAATTTGCTGACTATTCAGTTTATGTTATTCAGTTTTTGTTATGTTTATGTTAATTGACGTTAGCTGCAGTTTTTTGTTAAAATCCATCAACAGGTTTATAATTATTATGAATTTTTGCTGGGAAATATCTATCAAACGCATTCAATAAATATTAACATTATTTTGTAATTTTTTTTTATAACTTGAAACTCACTTTTTATGGTTCATAGAAAAAATGTCGCCTTTATAGCTATTATTGACTGAATTACAGGGTATCTTGGTGCTGCTTGTGGGCTTTATTGAAAGCATTTAGATACTCTTAAATAACACGCAAACAGTTTGCTGACCAGATATATATCTGACAGTACCTCGAGCCTACAGATACATGGACAAACGACTTTCAACTGCCAGCTTATCGGGTTAGTCAATTAATGTCAGCTTCGATTTCAATTAAAGCAGATAATACTCACGTCTGGCATTTTAGCTATACGATGGTTTTGCCTAATGTGCTGCAATTACGTACATCGATTGGCATTTAATTAAAACAAATATTCACACAGCCAACACGAGCAGAGTGGAAACGCATTCATTGAGATGCGGACGAGGTCCGAGCTCCAATACGATAGACGCCGGAGTCGACGGGCCTTATCTTCACGATAGCGTGGATTTGACAGGTTTAGGTTTTAATTTTTAGCCGTCTCGAGACGCTGGATGCTTATTTTTATGCGGCATTGTTTTTGTGCTTTTTAATCTGCAAAGATTTGCATTTCTGTCTACGCAAATGATTTATTCGCTTTGTTGTCGTTGTTGTTGTTGTCGCCGCTGTCATCGTCGTCAAATGGATTTTCATTCGATTCCCATCCCCCGGGTTTTGTTTTCATTGAAACGGCAGCAGCTTATTTGCCTTTCAATCAAATTCGAACGCGAGCCGGGCTAAAATCTGTACATTTTCAGAGAGCTTTCAAGAGCTACTCGACTTGAGGCACAGTCAATAACCAGTTACATACATATCTGTGAAGGTCTCGTGTCGGAAGTTAATGTCTATGGGCACTTCTAAAGTTCTTTGAATGACAGCTCTAATCTAGCCGAAAATTTCAGAGTGCGCTTCAAATTCCCAACTGGTTCAAGCGCAAGCGATCTGCTTGCCCAGCTTTAAACTTTTGGCTATATTTATTTATCACAATCGTTAAGAGTTATATGAATGTATTCAACTGATTCCCACATTTATTTATCCTCCCCGCTCCTTTAATAAAATTATTATTATTATTATGATGTATTTTCGTGAGTTTTGACACAAAACAAGACAAACAAATTATGTCTATGGGCACTTCTAAAGTTCTTTGAATGACAGCTCTAATCTAGCCGAAAATTTCAGAGTGCGCTTCAAATTCTCAACTGATTCAAGCGCAAGCGATCTGCTTGCCCAGCTTTAAACTGCCGGCAATTTGGCTTGCGCTTCAAATTCCCAACTGGTTCAAGCGCAAGCGACTTGCTTGCCCAGCTTTAAACATTTAGTTATCTTTATTTATCTCAAGTGTTAAGAATAATATGAATGTATTCAACTGATTCCCACATTTATTTATCCTCCCCGCTCCTTTAATAAAATTATTATTATTATTATGATGTATTTTCGTGAGTTTTGACACAAAACAAGACAAACAAATTATGTCTATGGGCACTTCTAAAGTTCTTTGAATGACAGCTCTAATCTAGCCGAAAATTTCAGAGTGCGCTTCAAATTCCCAACTGGTTCAAGCGCAAGCGATCTGCTTGCCCAGCTTTAAACATTTAGTTATCTTTATTTATCTCAATCGTTAAGAGTTATATGAATGTATTCAACTGATTGCCACATTTATTTATCCTTCACGCTCCTTTAATAACATTATTATTATTATTATGATGTATTTTCGTGAGTTTTGACACAAAACAAGACAAACAAATTATTTTTAATTGCTACACGAGCCGCACGCTTCAGCAGCCAGCCCGGGCATATGGAAAGTGTGAAAAGTGGCAGAGCACCAACAGTTGGTGCTGAACTGGTATAAATAATAGAAATGTTGCCGGGCCCGAAACCCAAAGATCGCCAGCGACCGATTGGAGAAAACACAAGCTGGCTGCTGTTGTCAAATCGCAAACATTTGCCAGAACATGGGGAGAAATCCGCGATAGTGCTGCGTGTGTATAAGTGTGTGTGCACAACAAACACCACATGTGGTCCATGGCGAGCGAGGAGTTAGCGGGACGGAATTGTCCAACGCCAGACGATGATCGCTTCTACTTAAGCCATGGCAACAGCCGGCATAAATCCAGGTTTAACTTAAGTGTTGTAATGTTAACCACTCAGCGAGCAGATAAGTGACTAATGTCTAATGACTAATGCGTGTTATGACTTGAGCGGATCGGCATTAGGTATCAGGCATTGGGCATTGCGGAAAGACCAAGCTAGAAAGTAGCGACCTGGCCAGATAAGCTAATCAGGTCTTACACACCGAAAAGTACATTCAAATCAAAATAGATAAAAAGAGTGTTAACCTCTTTCAGATTTTCAGAGGGTATTATGAAAGTGTGTCACAGCTCTGACCCCATCTAAACAACGAGCCATGCTTATCTTTCTCTCTTTGTATTGTGATGTCCATTTTTGTTACAGATACCTAGAGTAATATATTGGCAAGAAGGCTTTGCAGAAGAAAGCGACGGAGACTTGGCAGGATTCAGCCCATCGATCACCCAAACCGGGTACCTAGATAAAGAATAATTATAAAACTTAATAAGTAATGTTAAGTGTGCTAATCCCATGATTATAAAGCTAGGTTAAGCTGCTCAAGAATAGCATCAATAAATTAGCTTAAAAACAATATTATAATTATATAGTTATAGTTAGCCGATATGGACAACACGTATCACCATATTCCGTTGATATTATTGCGGGAAAATTAGGCTTTTTTACAAAATACTATTCAATTTATGCCTCAAGAGCAGTTTTATCCCAAAAGATAACTTAAGCAAACTTGACAATTACATATCTCAGTATACAAAAGGCAAAAAACTTATAAACAACCGCGTACTATATCATAAAGCTCTCATAGGAACAATCGGTCGAAAAAAACTTTTGCTTGAAAATCATTTTAGTTTCTAAAATATTTCAATTGGTCACAAAATAAAATGCTACTCTCAAAACCTAACTCAATTTTACTATATATTTTATTATATATATATTATATAATATTTATTTATTATAGCCTTCAAATCGGCTGATTGAGTGTATAGAGAGGTGTATATATTTTTACCAAACCGTCCAATCAAGAACATTTGCCTTGCAATTGTAATTATTTTAATATCAAATGAAACTTACGTTATTTTGTCAATTAAAGAAACTTCTATACATAATATAAGGTATTTACCTATCGTTAATTGCTATTTCCTGTTTCGCTTGCGATTATAATATTACAAACCAGCTTCTAACGAGTTATGCATAAGACTAGAGTATAGTATAGAATATCTCTGTAACTAAAATGGAAATCTTCAAGTACAAAACTGTTTCTCTTACCAAGTTCAGAGTTTTTGCGGCCCAGACCAAGCGGAGGCCGCGCAACTGGCCAAACAACAGCGAGAAGAAGAGAAGCAGCCGAAGAAAAAAGATATAGACATGTCGATAAGTTCAAGTTCTCTGCGCAGGGCAAATGTGTTTGACGAAGTCGCGTGTTGTGCGGGGGGATGGGGGTGAGCGGGGGGTTGGGGCACGGCAAAGATTTATCAACAATGAGATTCGCTTTTGTTTCTGCAAACACACAGAGGCTGTTGTTTTCTTCTCTCCAGCCAAAAAGAGCTAAGAGCAAAGGAGATGAGCAGCAGCAAAAAAGGGGGCAACAAATCAAGAATAGAGGGAGGAGGGGGGGTGCGACGGATTCAGTTGAAGTACCCCTCAGGTTCAGCCTTGAGCCGCCTTTGGCCATTCTAATGAGTTATTTCCAGCAGTAAAACGAGCGACATGCAAAGCCAACAAGTGTCAACATTAATTTGCAGCGCTCCGCTGTTAATTTCCAATGCGAATGTCACATAAATTTCTCATATGCTCAGATATATATATATATATATATGCATATATATATATACATAGCTCTACAGCGTGTATCTTGTATCTTGTATCTTGTATCTGTGTCTGTTTTTGCAGGCTGCGCATATTTGCCACACCCTACGCAGAATTCTTCATTTATTTGGTCTGTCAACTCTTATAAACAAAATATTGTTGACGCCTCGGTAGCGCTTCAAGAGGGGATCAAAATAATAACCGAAGATTCTATACACTACTCCGAATGAAGAGCGTAAAATAATATTAAATTTTTATAATAGAAATTTGCTAAATACTAAAGAGAAAACATACTCCAATTTTTAAAATAGATGTCATAGCTAAGATACCCCCAATTAGGGTATTTAAACATGCACAAGATGTAGCATAAAATTAAAATAATTTTTGTTTTCGCTTCGCCACGGTTCGTTTCAGTTTTTGTTATTTTGTGGTGTCATTTTTTGTCTCTTCGCGGAGTTCATGCGCAGCATGCAAAATTTGTTGATTACTTTTGGCGCTCTTTAAGAGATATATGTACATATTTACTTTAGTCCAACATTGCACATACATATATGCTGGGGATAATAAAAGCCATGTATTCTTTAAACATGACGTTCCACAGCTTAGCGACATTTGATCTTTACATTTTAGCTGTCTATAACTATAAGTCTGAGACTAGCCGTGGGCGCTGCCTTTGGTTTCGGTTCGTTAAGCTGATTTTCCAGATTTCCCCGAAGCCAGGCTTTTCTTTAAACTCTAGTCTTATAATTATTTAACAATTTTCTTAGAACAAATCAGTTTTGAACTTTCATTTGCCTGGTTTACTCAAAATTCGCATCTACCAAATATGGTTAGATATATATATTAAAAAAACGCGAAAGTAAGGATATCTCCGGCACGCCGAAGATTTAATACCCTTATAGACATTTCCCTTTGCAAATATGTGAGAATATTGCAGCTTAAAAATGCTGAGTTTATATCTCTGGATATAGAATATTTTGCCATATATAAGTGCCTACCATTCCACCGATCTTTCCTATATATCTAGCTATGTGATACAGTGGTCCCATATTGATAAGATTTAGCATTTATATGAGGATTATAATGGAGCTAATAAAGCCCGAGTTTGGTCAAGTTATCATAAAAAAGGTTTTCTTATCAGCACCAACTTTTCGATCGATTCATATCGCAGCTATATGATATAGTCGTACGATATTGATAAGATTTTGCGTACATGTACGGGTCAAAGTAAGACCTATAACTGCCGAATTTGAGTAAGATATTTAGACAAACAAACAAGTGGTTCATACAAGAACCTACTTTTGGACCGATTGTTCCTATGGCAGCTATAGGATATAGTGGTCCGATCTAGCCAGTTCTGACAAGACGATAACTTTCATACTGAGAGACTAGTTCGCATAGAAACAGACAGACGAACCTGGCTATATAATCGATTTATATTGCTAACAATCTTCCTAATGTATTTTTTTACTAGACTAGTAAGTTTTATTTTAGATCTATCTTATCTTATTGCATATTTTCGGATAAAACTGTTGCAGCTTGGTCGTTTCTTTTTCCAATATACGGCTCTACTTATTATCACATCAGCTCCGTGCTTACCTGTAATAAACAATAAGCAAATGTCATCGTTTTACTCTCCGGTATTCTCTAACATTCCCGTATCTCGGGGCTGCACCTGTCTGCATCCCATATCATGACTGCATTAAGCTGGCCTCCGATTTCAGTCCAATTTATGTGTTTGCAGCGCGCTTAAGATACCATTTATAGGTTCAATGCTGCGGTTAAGCTTGAAATTAATGCGACATCAGCTTTCCAGTTGTCCCTGTTGCCCCCGACACACACACACACCATCTCCCCCCCTCTGATGCTCCATCGTTGTCATGTTGTGCACATGTGCCTTTTGCTTTTGGATTTTAAATTCTGCTTAATGATTTTTTATGAATTTATTGCCAGCGCAGCCGGCGCACAATTTGCGCATGCGTTGCCCCCAATGAGGCTGAACACACGAGTGTGTGTGTGTAGGGAGTGTGTGTGTGTATGAGGGGAGAGAGGAGGGTGCGGTCAAACGGCTGCCCACTCCAAAAGGAAACCTTAAGCAATGCTTGAAAGCAGGCGCGAAAAGTTCGCTGCGCATCAAGGCAAAAAGTTGACTTGTGTGTTGCGATTGTGAATGTGTGTGTGTGTTGTTGTTGTTGTTGTTGTTGCTGTTGTGGCAGCCTTTTAAAATTTAAGTGGTTGCGCGAGCTCTGGATGGGCATGCTGCATGCATATGGCGCATGTTGCAACGCCTACTAAATCATCCGGCAGCATGCCTCAATGTGTGCCTCCAGATACATTTGTTTGCACAAACAACAACAAGAACAAAAAAAAACAAGAGCATTTAAAATGTTGCCATACGCTGCATTTCCTGCTCTTTATATATACATATATATATAAATAGCATATATTTTCTCGATCTATGCGCAAGTTTCAATTAATGAATGAATGGAACAGCTTTGTGTAACACAAACAAACTCCACTCAGAGCTCAAGGCTGAGTCAACACACATGGATTCTTAAATAGCCAAGAACTTGCTGGCACAGATCCCAGCACTGTATTCAGCTTCTTATACATCTATATATATATATATATAAATTTATATAGAATTATTGTTTTGTTTTATTTGAATTTGTAGAAACATTTTTAATTTTGCATTCAGTTATATTTTATTTTAAGGCAGTTTTGAGAGAAGAATTTGTAGAAAAAATTTTAATTTTGTATTCATTTATATTTTATTTTAAGGCAATTTTGAGAGAAGAATTTGTAGAAATAATTTTAATTTTGTATCAATTTATATTTTATTTTAAGAGCTAAACACATTTTATGAATTTATTGAAAAAAAAAAAAAATATATTTAGGAAAATAATTTTATAAATTTTTTATTGTTTTATTTGAATTTGTAGAAATACTTTTAATTTTGCATTCATTTATATTTTATTTTAAGAGCTAAGCAAATTTTATGATTTTATTGAAAAAAAATATAAATAGGAAAAAAATTTAATAAATTTTTTTTGTTTTTTTTTGAATTTGTAAAAATTATTTTTATTTTGTATTAATTTATATTTTATTTAAAGAGCTAAACAAGTTCTATGACAGTAAATAATTTTAATTCATATAGGAGATTTTTTATTTGTAATTTATTTAGTCTATTTTTTAATACTTGAAAACACATATTATTTTCAAGAACATTTCGTTTCAAGTACTTCTTGTACAAAATTTGACCTTTTAATTTGCGTGTCTTGCCGAAATGAAATTGTTTTACACTTAACCAGAGCTACTCGAAATGAGCTTTAATTTCTTTGTGCTCTCTTTGGGCCCTAAGACAAAGTGTAAGCAAAGGTCATGACATGCCCCGTGGCGAAAAACTTAAACAAACTTACGCAAGAAACACGTGTAAAAGCTCAATTACACAGAAGACAGTTTAATTCAATTAGTGAAAACCTTGTGTATAAATAAAAATAATTAAAGTGCTCCACACAAAATGCAATTCATTTGCATATTAAGAGGCTAGCATATCAAATTGTTTGGTCATTAAGAAATGCTCGCTTTCAGTTTGTATGTAGCCAAATAAACAATGTAAACTAGAGATGGAAGCGTGAGTTTTGTATTTAGTAAACAGAAAGCTTAGTAAAAATAATTTGATAGATTTTTGAGATTTGAAATATTGATTAAAGATATTACTTTACAACAGGTTTTTGCCCGAAGAATATTTAATTAATAATTTAATAGTCTTTTCAAATACATTTTCAAAAAGATCTTTGTAAATGTGTCCGAAATCAATCCGATGGGAAACAAAAGAGTTGCAAATTTTCGCCTGTTTCCACAGTTGCAAGTGGAATTTCCAAAATCGCTGAAACGCGCATCGATTAAGTTTTTATGTAGAGATGGGAAATTACGTATGAAGCAAATGGGACAAAACCCATTTAAGCTTTCGTCTATCAAATCTTTCAATAGCATTTTCCATCGTTGAAGATTCTGAAAAGTGTCCTTGGAAAAGAACTTGAACGCAAATTTTTGCCAACAAAACATTGAACCCGATTTCCACCAAGGAGGAGTGAATTTTTCGAAATGTGTGAAACGCCCCTGATATAAATTTGAAAGATCTCTGAAAATGATTTTAAGCCCGATTGGACGGTAAACAAAAAATACAATGCAATCGTTTTTGGCGATTATTATTTATAAAAATTTCAGCATCATAGCTCTTACAGTTTGGTCTGAGTGTTGATCATCAATTAAACAGGACAAATAGTTTTATATATAAAGATATATATTTCAGAATTATTTAAGGTGACAGTTCTTATTGATAAATAATATTTTAAGCTTAGAAACTTTGGTTTTGCAGTTTCTTCGTTAGTAATTTTTTTAATTGATTATACGATAGTTAACGATAGTCCGGTGTCATCTCTAAGCGTTAATGAAGGGCTCACTTTGAAGGTGTTACAAGTTGTACGCAATTTGATTAACAAACTGAGACTTCCAACTATTGTAGACATTATGTGGGCTACCGCTAGACAAGTGAATGACCATGATCGCCTCTGCCTCGGTCTCTGCCCCGGCCTCTGCCTCGGCCTCTGCCTCGGCCTCTTCTTCTGAGGCTTTGACCATAAATTGTTTGAGAGCGCCAACTTGTCGCTCGTCTTTATCAATAGCTGTGGATGCGAATTGACAAGCGCGGCTCCGACTCTGTAACTGAACTCAAGTGAAAATGATTGCAGTTGAAAAGCGAAGGCGAAACCAGATACGCCTTCAATCGCCGGATCGACTCAAGCTGAAGCTGGAGGAGCCACTCGAATCACGTTTGCCTCTGCGAAGTGCAAAGGCGTCAGTTTGCATTCGATGGATTCCAATCAGACGCATATCATTTGCTATTTTAAAACTAATAAATAGCTCTTCCTAAGATTGAACCAGATTTGAGTTTTACATAAAATAGAAAATTGGTAAATAAGAGCTTCTACTTTTCTACTTTTCTAATTCTATAATACCTTATATATTATAATAATCAAAATATTTTTTCTTAATCAGTTTGGGTAAATCTATAAAAATCTGATTTCCAATTCTAATCTTGAGTTAAGATCAAAAGCTGTTGAAATAATGAATCGCATTGTAGTCATAGATATTCGCACATAAAAGCTTCTACTTTTCCTAAAATTTATTATATTGCGTCATCTTATAATATCTTATAGCTTATAATAATTAAAACTTGGTTTCATAATCAACTTGGGTAAATCTATACAAATTTTGATTTCCAATTCTTGTCTTGACTTAAGATCAAAAGCTGCTGAAATAATGATTCGCCATAGAAAAATTTCTAGTGAAAACTGCTCAAACACTTATGAAACATCAATCAATGGATATTTCCAATAAGCTGCGAGCGCTCTTTGAAGTCGTTAATCATAAAGCCCAAACTTGGATTAGATACAAACACCTTGCCATAAATCTTTGAGAGGCTCATTTGGTGCAACTGAAAATTGAACTCGAATTTGGTCGAGTCGCAGCCAGGGCCACAGGTTCTGCTCTTTTTGCGGCGGGCCTCTCATGCAGGCCCCCTGAAATATTGCTCGACCTTCAAATGGCCGACTCCACTTCACACACACACACGCACACACACACACACATGCACACTGAGAGAGACGCTAACACATGTGGACAGAGATCACGCCACTCGAGGCTCTGTTGCCAAGTTTCTGGGGCTGGCTTGGCTCGGTTTGGCGGGTAGGTACGGTGGGGCCTGGCTTGACGGAAATGTTGCCGTTCGGATGGGCACGCTAAGATGTTGATGTTTACGTTTACCTGAAGGCAAAGGCGAAGCCGGAGCGATCGGTAACATGTTTTATGCATCCGTGGCAATGGAAAAAATTTATATATAAGAAAAAAAAAATATAAAAAAATACAATGTTAAGAAGAAAACAACAGCAGCAGCAGCAACAACAACAACAGCGAAATACTTTTAAAGGCAACGCGAAATGGCGAAGGTCGTTTAATAGCAATGCACAGTTTATGTTTTACATACCCTGTATTTACTGTCAATAGTTAAACTAGGGTATAATGGTTTGCAGGCAGAAGAAGGCAGCTCCGAATTCATTTTAATAATATCGATAAATATTATGAAACACGATTTTATTAGGCATGGCTGGAAGATTACAATGTGCTGCTTGTACAGGGTATCTCCAAGTCGGATAATAGTCTTGCTATGCAGTTTTCGTGCTTTACTCTATCTATAAAAAGGGTTTCATTGTTTTCTGCAAAAAAATAGGTGCAAAAACTAAAGCAAACATTGAAAGATCGAAGCACGTAGCCAAACACAAAAGCTCTCGTTAAAAAGAGTATCCAAATTGAGTCCACATTATTCGGTTGGGGGATAAACCTTTTTTTGGGCTTTTGCATATTTAAGTTAACCGAAGCGTTACCTACAGTAGTGCGTCCGGGGCTGAGATTTATTTTGCGAAACTGAATGACATTGATAAGAGAATCGCCTAATTGCCTCTGTGGCGGACGTCAACACAGTTTCTCGAGTTTTCAAAATGTTGTTTATTTATTTTTGTAATTTTTGCGCTGGTTCCCATCGTAAAGCCGTCGACTGGTTTCCTTTTGGGCGACGCGCTCCGATTTTGTCAGTCTGTCTGTCAGTCAGTCAGTTTGGCGGCGATTTGTGGTTTTCTTTTTGCCATTTCGCAGCGTTTTTCGATTCCAGTTTCATTTGGGGAGTTGGCCAGCCGCCTGATTGCTTCTTACATACTTGGTATGTGGGTCAAGCTGCGACACTGAAGCCTCACGCATAATGTCTCGATGTAGTACACAGCCGTCCAGGTGGGAACGGCGATATGCTCATGAGGTGTCATTATCCGTTGTACGCAAAATGTACACAAAAAGAAAAAAATATGAAATTATTTTGCCATATTAAAAGTACTTTAATGGTTGACGGATCTTGCTGCCTGGCACTGGACTTTAATAAATGACTTCCCTTAGCTATTTGCTGGATAATAAATACGATAGGAGCTGTTATCAGGATTACTTACTATATGACTAAGTTTATGCTGAAATAAACTCAATTAGGCATATTTCTTGTTAAGAGACACATTTGTATATCTATTGAGCTTCTCGTCTGCCCTTTTCTACTTTTCCTACTCATATTTTCATATCATGTCAATGTCTATTAAATTGTTTAACCACAATTGATAGTCAATTAGGTTTCAATCGAATCCGTTTGGCCTCTAAGCGAATCTTTGATCAAACTTTTTTGTTGTG
Organism: Drosophila borealis; assembly: GCA_035045885.1. Lineage (NCBI taxonomy): Eukaryota > Metazoa > Arthropoda > Insecta > Diptera > Drosophilidae > Drosophila > Drosophila borealis. The sequence goes on from JAWNOR010000211.1 coordinate 6,679,024, forward strand.
TTGCATAAGCACTTCATATGCAACATGTTGCGAAGGGGGGGAGAGATGAAATAAAAAAAAAAATAACTTTCTACAATTATTTTGAAAAGTATTGAACTTTTCTTCTACTTCACGCGATTTACGCAACTTTCACGACCGGCAACAAAAACCACAAACCACATGCAACAACAACAACAACAACAGCAGCAACAACAGCAGCAACAATTTATGGCTGCAACCGTCGCTTGCAACGAAATGAAAAGCTCCATTGGACTGGCCCACGCAATGTTAAGTCGAAGAAACAAAAACAACAGCAGAAAGAGTGAAAAATGAAACCCTTTAGGAAATTTGTATGAAATCTGGCGGCCGATGCATAAATCCGTTTAAAATCGCTGTGCATCGGGCTAACATAATGCGGCAACTGCACCTCTGAACAACACCAACGCAGACCCTGGGGTTACGATTTTGGAGGCGCTGCCGGAGCACAGTGGGCAGCGGTCGAAAATCAAAGAAAACTTTTTGAAATTTTCATTTGGAAACTTAAACAATTCTAAAATGTTAACCAACTGTTAAGTTAGCAGCGACCCGATCATATGATTTCGATTGTAACAATAGTCAAAACAATCGATGTTTAATCGATAAGCTTTGGCTGGCGCTGTTAGAGTGCAGTTGCAAAGCCAATAACAAGCAATTTCCAGGGCTGCAAACATTTGTCATACATATTGCAAAGCTGTGTTTATTTTTCGTTCTAAATTGTTTTAAATTATCTGTGCTCATATACAAGTGTAGCAAGTGGTTTCATATGGCATTTGTTAGTCATTCATGTTAACCAACTGTTAAGTTAGCAGCTGCCAAATAACGTGCTTTCGATTGTAACAATAGTCACAACAATCGTTGTTCAATCTATAAGCTCTGTCTGACGCTGTTAAAGTGCAGGTGCAATTTCCAGGGCTGCCAAAAGTTGTCGTACATATTGCAAAGCTGTGTTTATTTTTCGTTCTAAATTGTTTTAAATTATCTGTGCTGACATAAAAGTGTAGCAAGCTGTTTCATATGGCATTTGTTAGACATGCATATGCATTGGCCCACTGTGCAATGCTTGGATATATTGTAAATCGAGGACAGAGTCTATCGGCATGGTATGGATCGCATCGCATCGCATTGTGGCTGTATTAATGAGTTTAAACGCACGCCTAACACGAATAATGCCACTGGTGCCGAGACTTGTGGACTTTGAGAGTGCTTGCGAGTTGGCTAAGACAGAGATTAGGCCAACTATAGATCGTGGCATCGTGGGGGCGTCTTTGGCGTTGGCAGCACATCGCATATCAAAATGACACCATTATAGTATTATGCCAATCGTTATTAATATTGTGTGGGATCGTGCCCCGCATCATATGGGGGCGATCGTCAAGTGGCACACGTTTCGCTTAGGCTGGGAAAGGCCCTCGGAATGGTAGGTTTCTCGTCTTTGTTCTGCTTGTAACTGTCTGAAATCCATAATTTATGCCAGCCCACAAAACAGTCTATTAAATTATTCAATTGACCAAGTTTGATTTGGTCAAAGCGATTTATCAATATGCTTTTAATTTTTCGTTTGTTTTTTATTACAGCTACAATTCCTGGAACAACTCCTACAATATTAATGAATGAATCCGCATGGACAGGTGAGTGATAGCTACGATAAGCTCACTTTTATTGGACAGTATGTCATTGAACTTATATAAATGCGAGCCACTGTTTGAAACTCGCCTTTCTAGGCGATTTTCATAAATGATAGCGAGTGAGTGAGAGCGAGAAGCGAGTAATAGGGGGACTGATAGAGTTCTATTTAGTACATAACCAAAAATGAAATTGATTTTGTAACAATAATATGTTAAAATTCAGTCTCTACAATAGCATATATTTATTATCAAATCAATAACATGCCTTGGGTAGAATACATGCCAATCTTCTCGGGTATTTATTTAAGCAATTACAGATATTTATTTTTGTTTTTTTTTTTTCTTTGAATTTATGTGCTTGATTTCGTACTGACAGTTGACAGTGACAGCGTTTGAAAACACCAAATGGCCGCCGGCTGGCGCACAAATTCGCAGACAAACTCAATTTTTGAAGCCAATTTCGTCTTGTATGCAAATTTTTGTGTAGCTTTTTTAATTAACGTAGACACAATTTAGCCGCTGTGTGCACTTGCTCGGCCTGGATTTCGCCGTAACTGTTGTTTGCCCGCCCAAAAATCAAATATTTAATCACGATTGAGCATAGTTAAGCACACTTTGCACATAATTTGTGTAATATTTACTTATGCTAATCGCGCCCATTAATCAGGCTTGTTAACAACATGGAACACGAGCCAAGGGTTCGAAAGATCAAGGCAACGAATACAATCGGACAAAATCAACTTTATAAACTTTTGCTCAAGACAAACTTTTTCAGTCTTTTTCTACTTAAATGAAATTGATGGATTTTTAAATCGGAGAAAAATGCTTTTAAATGTGTACAAATAACACAATGGCAACAGAATTCCTTTATTAATAAATATAATTGACAAGGGCTGACCAATTATTTGTTTTATAAATAAAATGGGAGAAAACAAGCCTAAGCTCAAGTAAGCCTTAATACACTCGATATGTAAGCGTATAAGGGTATTTAGTTATCGGTTTCCCGTATTTCTTGATATCCGTGTTAGTTGGATTTATAGTAAATTTCCACATGGGCAATATTGTTTTAACGCACGTGCCACAGAAATCGAGTCGCAGCATCCAAAACAACGAACTGTTGTACAAAGCGAACAAAAAATAAAAAAAATAAAAACCAAATAAAAAATCAACACAAACGAAAGTTGAAAACATAGTACATCATGAAAATGAGGCACAAAGCACGGGGAAATACAATAGGCCACAAAAAGCCGACGCACTTTTCGCTTTTGAAACGAGGCAAGCGGAACGCGTACGTTTGCTGCATTTGCGTGGCGGAGAGTCGGAATTGAGGTAGTATATAGGCCCATGGCTGATGAAACGATAATTTACACGATCCGGCTACCCGTGCCCGTATGCTGCGTTTTCCCCTTCCAAATTCATGTAGTCAGCGCGTGCGCAGCTCACGGCTCGTTGAGCAGACGGCCAAGCTGTGGAAAAGGGGGACAGAGGTAGGTGTCGAAAGCGCAGACAAATATTACACATTTAATTATGACAAGTCGGGTCTGTTGTTGCCCCTGGCAGATGATGCTACATCACCGCCAACTCACCAAAAAAAAATGTATTACAACAAAATTTCGGCTGAAATGCAGCTCAAAAATGTCGTGGGATGTTGGGATTCAGGAGTTTTTGTTGTCTTTTGACACTTGGGCATTTTCAAAGCTGAAAAGATGAGAGATTATTATAAGATGAGAACCTAACTCCATATGGGAGTTAGACTAGAGTAAACTTTATTTATTATAAGATGAGAACCTAACTCCATATGGTACTCTGACTAGAGTAAACTTTATTTATTATAAGATTTTTGTTCGTATTATTTACATAAAAATAAATGTAAAATAATGTTCAAGTCATCCCGCTCCCCTCGTATAAGTGAAGTTAAAAGTAGGCTTTTCGCACCAAAAACGAGAGCATGGCTAATGCATTAGACGTACATCTGTTTTCATCAGCTAAATTTATTTATCTAAACTTCGTCTTTTTATAAGGTGCATTGCATTAAATACTCGGCGTTCTGATCAAATTCTCATACAAGACGCTGTGATCCTCTCGGATGTGTCGCTGCAAACGCAACAGTTTGCGATGCAGCTTGAGGTACGGCTGCATGCTCGCCGTCAGGCTGGCCAGGAGACCCTCTCGCACCAGCTTGACGGTGCTCAGCTGGTAGAGATTGCCCGTGGCGATCATGCAGGTTAGCTCGTCGTCGCGGTTCTGCAGTAGAACGAGATGCTCTTCGATTTTGTTCATGCGCAATTTGAGCTCCTCTTTTTCGGCAATTAGATCCCGTTCGCGTATCTTCTGATCAAACAGATATTCCATTACTTCCTCCGATATATTCGAGTATTGTTGCGCCAGCGCCATTTTCGATAAATGAAGAATTTCGAAATAAAAATAGAAATATATGTTTTTTTTTTGTAAATAAGCTATTTACTTTTTCAATGTGTCAGACAGAGTGAACAAATTTGTACACTTGACTCGACATGAACTTCAATTTGTTGTCTATCGAATGGATCTTTGAATTGGTTTTCGATCAGGCTTAAGCCGAACGGGCTTGCATCCCGAATTCCATTAAAATGATTGTTCTATTGAACAAGAAAAGGAATTTGATGCGGAACTAGGTTCACGAACCGAACTTTACAGCGAGCCACTCATTGGAACCGTGAACCGATTCACAAAAAAAAAGTCTGTTGGGTTTTCAGTCAAGCCCAATCCGTATCATATTACGCACAGTCTAAGGGCCCCTTTGGCCCTTTGGCATAATAACAAATATAGTTTATTATTTATTTATGTTTTATCAAGTTTACTCAACGTCCGTCACACACCTTATAAATCGAGACGTGCTCATGGAATTCCGCCAAACCCAAACAAAGGGGACAACAATGCCGTGCTAATAATAATAATAAATTATCAACACCTTCCGATAGATGCTCAGATTCTTGGTAGCCCGTGCCCCTCGTCTATTGATTTTGCTATTTAAACATCATATTCTACAAATGCCTCGGTTAATACTTATAAATTGTATACGATTCAATGTCTCTGTTTTTTGTCGTGTCTAACATAATTTTGATTTATGTAAATTTACTTAATGGCCTTTTATTGTTGGCTTTTGTCAAAGTGCTAAATGGCTAAGCATATTTTTATACATATATTTTTTTTATTGTTGAAGTATTTGGCTTTTGTGTCAACGATTTTATTTATCAGAGTGAAAAGAATATCTAATAATATTAATATCTTGAGTTAAGCAATGGATTAGTCATGGGTTTTGTTTGTAGGTTGTGAAATAGTTTCACATTACTTGGCTCAAGTTATATATGCAATATTTTTATTAGTATCTATTTTTTGTTATTCTTTAAATTTTATAGTTTTATACCCTGTTTACCCATTTTTAATGGGTTCATGTAATGTATTTGTGCAAATGTATGTAACAGGCAGAAGGAAGCATCTCCGACCCCATAAAGTATATATATTCTTGATCAGCATCAATAGCCGAGTCTATCTAGCCATGTCCGTCCGTCTGTCCGTCCGTCCGTATGTATGAACGCAAGGATCTCAGAACCTATAAGAGCTAGAGACTTGAATTTTAGCTGTAGGTCCTCCTAGTCCCCGCGCAGATCGATTTTGTTTCCGATACTCGATAACTTGCCCCGTTTCCAAGTAATCGATAAAAATCGATATCGAAATCCTGTTTTTTGAGCAATTTCGGCAAATAATATGAGCTAGAGTCACCAAACTTGACATTTAGCTTCTAGAATAGTATATATATATATATGAAATATATATTTTATACCTATCGCCTGTTGGAAGAAGAGGTTTCGGGGTATCCCCTAGTCGGTAGGTCCCGAATAGAACCTCTTACTTGTTTGTATTATTGTTTACAAAAACGAAAGTCTAGAGTTTGTTTACAGAAAGAAAATAAGTCTTATTGACTTTATTTAAAGAATTTCATTTATATTTTTACCTGTTTGTAATTATAAATGTGAGGCTTAGTTTTCTCATATTTCAAAATTATTTAACAATTATATAATATTAAAAATGTCATATCTGGACTCAGTTACTCAAATATGGTATATGTGGTGCGTATACTTTATTCTGTATTGTTTGCTTAACTTTCGCATTCCTTGGATATACATACAAGTCTTTATATCATACTTTTATGTGGAAGACCACACACAGATACGACTGCACACTTTTGTTGGGGTCATTTATGAGCATTTAATCCTTTTCTTTGGGACAACAACAAAAGTGAGCATTACCGAAAAAGGGTGCGTTGCATGGGGCATTCAAGTTGATTTATAAGGCTGGCATTTCATGTGCCTCATATTTCTATGGCTTTCACTGTCGCACATAAATTGTGTGAGCCGCAACACCCACAGCCACAGTGAAAATTAACTTGAAATGAAGACATTAAACGAGTTGGCAACAGATATAAAAAAGTCGACAAAAAGAAACAACCTGGCAAAGGAAGGCGCGCCAATTGAAATTTATGTAAATTCGGCTTCTTTGTGGAACAACGTTGGCTTCTGGATTAGACCAAATGACACACCCCGCCGCCGAGCAGCTATTCCCAATTTATGGTCTGGTCTCAGGCGTGCATACTATACTATGTGTAGATCCTCAACTCAATTGGTTGTAATTGCTGTCGTCTGTGTTTTTTCAAGCTTTTACCTGACAAAAGTTTCTATTTACATTTATGACTCTACACAATTTCACTTCTAAGAGTTACAAACACAAAAACCCAAAAACTAACTTTGTGTGTGGTCCACAAAAGGTCTTTTTTTATATTTTATTATATTTCTTGGGCAATTCGCTAAAATAATAGGAACTTGTTTACACACATTTTTACAACACGCTACGAAAATAAAACCCTTTAACAAAAGTGCTAAGATTTTATAACACAAGTGCAACAACTGCTCACCTAGTTGGCGCTACGCCGAGTGTAATAAAAACAGACCACAGAAGTCGTTACAATTTTTGGGAAAGTTCGGAAAATGGAAAAGTTGAAACACTATATTCCCTTGCTCCTTTTAATAGATTTTCTTTGTGGCTATATAAGGCTTTAAAATGACTGACCTGACCAATCGTGATCCATGCAAGGCAAACCAAGGGAAGATCGCTGGTTCAAATCTCGCAGCAGCCAAATGCTTTTGTATATATATTTAATACAAGTAAGAGTACTTTAAATCGCTTATGAGTATTGACTTGTCAACGGGCATATTATCAAGAGGACACTTTGCTAATTCTCGCACTTAACAATGTCAAATGTAATGCAACTAATTTGCACAGTGTCTGTCATAATTCTGTGGACCATTGCGTGCGCTGTCGTCTGTTGGCCATTAAAAAGACGCGACATCTGAGAGTCTAATATAAAGAAGGAGCACATTGGTGTGATCATTGCATAGCCCTTAATTTGACAACTGAGTATATAAAAGAGTTTGACCTGACCAATCGTGATCAATGCAAGGCAAACCAAGGGAAGATCGCTGGTTCAAATCTCGCAGCAGCCAAATGCTTTTGTAGATATATTTAAAACAAGTAAGAGTACTTTAAGTCGCTTATGAGTATAGACTTGTCAACGGGACACTTTGCTAATTCTCGCACTTAAGAATGTCAAATGTAATGCAACTAATTTGCACAGTGTCTGCCATAATTCTGTGGACCATTGCGTGCGCTGTCGTCTGTTGGCCATTAAAAAGACGCGACATCTGAGAGTCTAATATAAAGAAGGAGCACATTGGTGTGATCATTGCATAGCCCTTAATTTGACAACTGAGTATATAGAAGAGTTTGACCTGACCAATCGTGATCAATGCAAGGCAAACCAAGGGAAGATCGCTGGTTCAAATCTCGCAGCAGCCAAATGCTTTTGTAGATATATTTAAAACAAGTAAGAGTACTTTAAGTCGCTTATGAGTATAGATTTGTCAACGGGACACTTTGATAATTCTCGCACTTAAGAATGTCAAATGTAATGCAACTAATTTGCACAGTGTCTGCCATAATTCTGTGGACCATTGCGTGCGCTGTCGTCTGTTGGCCATTAAAAAGACGCGACATCTGAGAGTCTAATATAAAGAAGGAGCACATCGGTGTGATCATTGCATAGCCCTTAATTTGACAACTGAGTATATAGAAGAGTTTGACCTGACCAATCGTGATCAATGCAAGGCAAACCAAGGGAAGATCGCTGGTTCAAATCTCACAGCAGCCAAATGCTTTTGTAGATATATTTAAAACAAGTAAGAGTACTTTAAGTCGCTTATGAGTATAGACTTGTCAACGGGACACTTTGCTAATTCTCGCACTTAAGAATGTCAAATGTAATGCAACTAATTTGCACAGTGTCTGCCATAATTCTGTGTACCATTGCGTGCGCTGTCAGCTGGTGGCCATTAAAAAGACGCGACATCCGAGAGTCTTGGTGTGAGCATTGCATAGCCTTTAATTTGACAACTGAAAGGCATGAAATGACACCAGCCAGAGCCAGTCATTAGTCTGTCTATATAAAGAACGATTCCAACAAATCTCTGCGAGCGCCATGCTCAACTTCAAAACTTTGCTCGTTTTATGCTTTTCGAAAAGTTGTAAATTGAGTTACCTCCAAGTTTGGCCGACAGCGCTCTAAATTTTATGTTATTTTTATTTATTTCTATTTTGTTTTTTTTTTTAAATAGAAAAAAAAAAAACAAAAAGCAAGGTTTGTAATCGATTTGTGCGAATTTCGGTGCGAGTTTCCATTTGGATTCAAAAGTGTTTTTGGCGTGCTGCATGTTCGGAATATTTAATTTTTTAACTGACATCATTAGGGACACAGCAGGTGGAATTGTAAAAGATCAATATTTTGATTTGGGTGTTGTTGCTTTTTCATAAATTACGTATTCAAAGCGAGAAATTAGCATAACCCATAACCCAGCCACGGTCCATTTATTTCAGTTACAGTAGGAGTTGTTAAAACTTATTTATGTCGGGCGTTATGTAAAAAACAAAAAAATTGATAAATTAGTTCGACTACAATAAATCGTAATTTAAATGAAATCATCGTATAGTTATTTATATGCAAATACATTTTGACCAGCATGGGGGAATTTCGGGCGAGTCTGCAAATAGATGGAAAGAGCTGGGATTTTAAGAGAATTGAGGTATAGGTTTATTTTAAATAATATCCTAAATACCGAAGAGAAAATGTATTTAAAAGAGAGAGTAATAGAGAGTTGAAAGCGAAAAGCTGAACCAATTGGAGTCAAGGGAGTTCAAATAGAGTTCAAATACATAGAAAGGCGGAACAACGAGGAAATTTAGAAAACAATCCGAATAATATTTTGGATATATATAACAAAGATTCTACAAAAATGTATAAATGCAGCGTTTTGGGGTAAAGAAAATAATTAGGCGGAAGTTTTATCTTTTATCTCCAGTAAAACTGAAAGTTCGGATCCGGTTCGCATTTGGATTTTATGGATTCAGTTTGGTTCACTCAAAAGAACCTGTTTCGAGCGAACATTTCAAATATGCGCAAAGGCTGATTTAGGCACTCTAATGTGCCAGATATTATTATATATATATATATGGTCGCATATTTTTACATATATTTAAGCCAATGCACAAATTATTGAACGCGCTTTAAGAGTTGTTCGATCATTTTGCTTGCCCATTAGCTCGTTTAATATTAGCTCGTATTAATATTTTCGACACTTGATTTGTTTCGATTGGAAATATTTGAAATATTTACACAATTCCCAAATGAAATATGTAATTTCAATTTAAATTAGTTGCCAAACGCGCCGCCCCGATCTGGTTCCGCATTGATTTGGAATCTTTTGGGGCCGCTTATCGCCTATAAATGGTGTCATAAATTCAAAAGTTGTCAGTCTGAGCTTGAACCTGAGCCCTGAGCATGGGCCGGGTCGTCGACTCATATTTTCTATATTGATAAATTAAGGCAGCTGCCTTAATTTTCAATTATGTTTGGAAAAACCAAAAAACAAACAACAAGCGAGCTTGCGGCTTGACAATTGAACATTTTGTTTTGGCTTTCGTTTAAAGGCATTTTTCTGTTGACATTTATTTTTATTATTTTTATCGCATAATATTTTATAAAGTTTTATTGTATAGTTTTTATGTGTGTTTGGTGGAAAGTCGCTTAGCATATTTCAATTTTTAATTGCTTGGACATTAACTATGTGTGGCTTTTAATTGTCGCCAATGAGCTTCGAATTTATGACTGTTTGCATATATTTTTCTATTCATACCCTGATTCCATAAAACTCTTTGGAAAGCGTCTGAAAGTAGGGCAGATAAATGTAATTCCCGCTCCCTTCGAAGCATATAGTACATAGTGTACTTATATACAGTATGTCGAGAAATTGTTTTGACAACGCGAAAAATTCATAATTTCCAGTTTAATATGCACTTTAAACAACATTTTTTTTAATGTTTTTTATATTTTATATCGACTTACTATTGTTGTGTTGACAAAACGTTTTTAGACCTACGATATTTATATTATATATTTATATACAATTTGTATATATGTACGCATATACAGCCTAGATCTGTGTGCAGGGTATTTTCTCGTCGATTATACCTAATTGCTTTAATTGTTTCGTATTTGTTTTTTAATGTTTTTGTATTGTCCTCAATCGATGTGCACTCAAGCAATATTTCATAAGCATATTTCATCTGGTTCTTCCTTCATTGGCTTCAATTCTATTTTGAGGTCTTTTCAATTTGCATTCGGAATCGGCAAATATCGTTGATTGGGAGCGAGAGGGGGCATAGGAAATCTGCACTATTCGATCTCGTTTTCGATCGTTTCAATAATTAATAATTTATTGGCTGGCCATAAAATTTTAGTGCCCACTGTGTGTGCTTGTGTTACTTTACGTTTCGAAAGTTTAAGATTATGACTATGGGATAAAATGAAATGGACTTCCTGTTGTGAGTTTAATGGTGTAAAAAATATACATATATTTATCGCTTGTCTTAACAAAGATATTCATTTTAGAGCGCGATCTAAGCCAGATATTCCTTTGACAAGAAAGTGTGACCTATAAAGGTCAATCAACAATAGGCCAAATGAATTAATTCTTTTGTTTTATGAACATTTAAACAGCTGAGTAATTTGATACTATATATTTATGTTCCTTTTGGCTTGTATATGTACGAGCTCAAAGAACAGCATTGTCTATTCGGTAGCCAAAAATCCTAAGTACCCTATACGAAGTGAGATTGTAGTCAAATATGTTCGATTATTTTGTTATCTACGGGTCATAATTCAGTTTGAATGCGCAAATATTGACAAACGACACAACTGAGCAATCACTTTCCCCCTTAACTAAATGGAAACCCTTCATATGCATTTATAACAAAAATGGACAGGTGAAAACCATAAAAGGTCCGGAAGGGCCAGCATTTGCATTGCGCTCTGAGTCCGCGTGATAAGGCCACCTGAATTTATGGCCTTCCTTCCGTGACTCACAAAGGAAGCGTACATCTATCCGAGGGTCGACTTGTGGGCATTAGCATTACAATTGCCCAAGCAGAGGTTGAGCTGTAAATTACCAGAGCCCGTAAATGCAACAAGGCGTCGGCTTTTGGTGCTACCGTAATTAGCATATTTAGGCAACGTCCTAACCAAAACTCGCAGCACAAATCCCAGACAATGAATGGCCTCAGGTAGTCGTATATTGTGAGGGCCACAATGTTTTCTCAGTTCTCGGCCCACCGCACTAGAACCTAGTCTCGGATTGCACCGAGCTGCATGCTGAGGCATAAACAAACAACACACAACCAAACATCGAAACCGTACCGACTTTAGAGACCGATCCTCGGTGATCATGTTCGCAGCATCGGCACATTTCATGTCTTCCAGTCAATGTTTGGGTTCAGGGACCAAGATGCAGCTGTGCCAAAGTCAAGGTTGACAATGAGCTCTGTTTGCAATTGGCAGCAGGACTGCAGCTCAAACTGATCTCTAAAATGTCGTGGGCGAGACGGATCTTATTATAGAGATCACAAGGAAAACACAAGTGTGTCTAGGCAGATACTTAGGCACAGACTTACCAAGTAGAATTCAAGTTTACTTTTAAGTTAATGATTTACTGATATGCTGATCAGCATATTGAGGTCTTAGATAAAAGTCGTGTTAACCAAATCTTAAGGCGCTTCATTCTAGAGCTATACCGAAATTAGATTAAATGAAGAGTTTTTATTCTTAAAGGGAACCACTTTTTCTGTATACAGTTTATAGGATTCTTTATGAAAGATTCTTTATGAGATCGTTTTAAACCAAAAAACTTAATTATGAATTGATTGGAATTGCCTAGAGTCTCTCAAAGTCTCTTAATGAAAGTTTCCACTTGAAATTATCTGATATATCATAAAATGTATGACAGATAGGGGAGAAGTGAGTTTTAATGGATACACTGCGATACGATAAGATCGTTCCGCCCAGCCGTCTGGTATATCACGTGCCCTTATGCGGCGCGACGTTAATGTCAATTTGTTGAGCTACCAAATGAAAACGCAGACTCAGCAAAGTATTGTCCTTGTTCTGGGCACGTCCCGCGTCGGACGTCGCGTCGTCTGTCAATCCCGACCAGAGCTGGGCGACGATCCCAAAAGATTCAGCCCGTAGCTGTTACTGCCAGTAAGTAGTAGTTGGTTGTCGTTGTCGCATGATATATGAGCGCCCTGCCCTGCTGATGCCACTGCAACCGCGCCCAACACAACAAAAAAAAAACACAATCAAGTACGGCTAACTGCGTCACGGCGAAGATTAAATACCCTTGTAGATATATGACTTAAGGGCTTGGTGATATGTGAGGAGAGTTGTGAGGCTCGTAGTTGCTGAGTTTGGCTAAGATATTTTTAAAAACAGAAATCTTTTCCATACATAAACCCATTTTTCTGCCGATTATATATTATTAGAGCTATAAGATCAGATGTTGATAGAATTTTGTAATAAGATAAAGTTAAATTTGTTAAAGATATCTTGAAACAAATTAAATGTTTCATACAAAACTCTTACAGTCACATGATATAGTGATCTGATCCGCCAAGTTATGGCATATTTACTGACAAAATGAAAATACCTTCTCCCAGGGTATAAAAACCAATGCTAAGCCCCGCAGGCTCAAACCGATGTTGTTGTTGTTGTTGTTGTCGCTGCTGCTGCTGCTGTTGAGCTCTCTGCGCAGGCCGAAGAAGCCGGTTCTCAAAGCAAGCATCTTCGTGGGCTGCACATCGCGTCGGCGTTTTGGCCCATTTGCTTTGCTCGCTCGTTCGTTCGTTCGTTCGTTCGTTGATTCGTGCGCTCGTTCACTCGTTCGCTCTTTGGCCGTTTTGTTGTTTCTACGCTCTTCGCCTCTGGTGTCTTTTGTTGCTGCGGCCGCTCCATAGCTCAGTTTGTTTTGACTCGCTGCGCGGTTAACTTCGGCATGCGCGACTCGCTTCGAGAAAAACGGTAATTCTTCGTGCCGTATCTTTCGATTATTTTACTTACAACAATCCCAACTACAAATGTGAAAGATTTCAGTTTTTCATCTGTGCTGTGTACCAATTTATAATTGAAAAAGTCCAAAAGCATACGATCTTAATTAATTGTGAATTGTGAAAAACAAGTGCGATGAAATTGTAATCTCATCATATGCTATCAAGCTCTAAAATGCTTATATAAACACAACTCTTTTGCAATCTGCCTACTTATTACTAAAGTTGAATGGAAAACCATACATAATCTATTCAAGCGCTACGTGACAATATATAAAGTAAGTGTATTCGAACAGCTCTTAACTGTTAACTGATTACTCTTAATCAGTTATACATAGCTAATGGGGAAATATGCTCGGGTTTAAGCCAAAAGTTAACGCTTTCACTTAGCCCACATCTAGTTATATAATGTCATTCAAAATATCATTCATTGTTATATTTAAATATATAAGTAAGGGGTAGGACTATCATACTAACTCGTATAGATCAGGATAATACCCGGATTCTCCTTGTTTAAAGTTCTCTCGTTGAGCGCATATATTGTATATTTGTTAAAATCTGTTTTAAGCCCGAACCCGGTTTTACCCGATCAAACTAAAGATATTTTAAACAAATGAATGTTGTCAGACGGGGCGTAGATCCGCAATAAATGTTAATCTATGATCAGTTGCAAATATTTAATAATGTCTTTGTTCTGGTGTGTTTTTTTTTTTTTGCAGCATGTTGATTTTAAAATATGACAAAATGCAGCGACAGCTGTGGCTTCTACTTCTACTATACTTAACCCTACAAAGCCCAAGGAATACGCGGGCCCTGCTGAGCAGCTACCAGGCGCAGTCAAACTTTGAGTTATTGGAAAATGATTCGCGTTACATATCATATCAAGGTAAGTTGTGCACTATCAAAATCAAAAATAAAACATTAATAATAATATAATGATAATAATTACAAAACTGTCAATTGCTAAGCAATCAATCACGTTAAACACTCGAATGCTGAAGGCATGTGAAAATTGGGTTGATTTCTGTCAGTGCCAAGTGCTTTATTGCGCCAACTGTGCCTGGCTGTTAACAGAGATGTCAGTTCTTAGGAATCTTAACACCCCTTTATATAATAAGTACATATATGTATATATATTAAATATCTTGGGGCTTTTAATCAGAAATCGCTGCGTGTTTATTGTTTAAATATTTGCGCGTCGTCTTCATTCTGTGCTTTTTGCATGGATGTGGAATTCTGTTTTGAAGTACGACTCGATGCGCAAACTCAGCAACAAGTTTTGTTGACTTTGATTTCAATTTTTATAGGCATTTATTTTCTTATGCTGTTTATTTCTTACGAGTGGAGGCTTTTAACTGTTTTTCTGGGCCTTATGCAATGTGCAAAATAAGATAAATTAAAAGGCAATCTTGACTTGGGCATACCCTGTAATACAATAATACCTCTTTTATAGAATATTTATTAATATTAATATTTACTTTTGCAGATTTAATGTCAACAGCCAAACGATTTTACGATCCCGAAACGACTTGGTATTCTGAATTGTTATACGATGTGGCCAGGAAGCAGGTTATTGTTGGTGCCAGGTAAGTTATAAGTTTCTAAGTTTGTTAGCTTAAATTACCTGAAAATTGACTCGCAACTCACAATGACTGTTCGCAAAAAAAAGTAACGATAGCAATAAATAAACGGAAACATTAAATTTGTCAAAAAAGGTAATGCCCCAAACTTATCAGCTAAGTCAGCACGAATTATTGCGTAAATTCGAGACTGATAAGGCTTGTTGATCTGGGAATCTCTTCCGAAAATCGAAAGTGCTGCAGGTCTATAAAAACTGGCACATATCAGCATATTTATCTCAGCGAAATGAACACAAAAGCAACTGGAACAAGCTAAGACAAACAGAATAGAATAGACTCTACGGCCAACAAGTGCCTGCCCAGTCAGATACGTACTCATAGATACAAAGATACACACATTGTCTGCCTATTTGTTAAGCAATTTAATGGTACCCTAGCTGTTTGTGTACCCTATTAGAGAGTATTATAATTTTGTCACGGAACGTGTAATGCATAGAAGGAGATGTAGCCGAACCCTTAAAGTATCTATGCATATTATTAATCTGTCGGGTGGATATAGACATGTAATCGGCTAGATCGGACCGCTATATTATATAGCTTCGATTGGAATGATCTGTGGAAAGTTAAGTTTGGGAATGATAAACTCTATATCATTTGGGTATATAGGAACAATCGCCTGACAATTAAGCCACAAAGGGTATTGGGTCTTCGGCCTGGCAAAGATTGCTTCGTTCTTTCTCGTTCCTTTATGTGCTTAGCCAAAGTTTACTTTTCATTTGCTAGCTCAGAACTCCAGTCATCTTTACAAGATAAGAAGCCGCACTGTGTCCCTACAGATCTTAACCCCTTGGCACAACGTGTGCCCGTTTGAGGTACAGAGATACGAATTGGCTCGTTTATCAAAATGTCGTCGCTGTTTTTTCGCTCTTTTTTTTAACCGGTTGTCAATCATTTGTCGCTGGTTTTTCTTTTGTTTGTTTTGCCCTCTTTCAATTTTCATTCTTCTCACATATTCTAGGCTCTGAATTATGTTGGCCATGCGGCAGTTAATGTTGATAACGAAGGGCAGTTGCTCTACTTACTTCTGGGTAGGCGTATAGATAGATAACTGCGTGGGCATATTAAGTGTCATTTATTTGTTTATAAGTTGTGGGCTTTTTTGATTGTGTTAAAACTAGACCGGGTCCACTGGTCAGAGTTCTTTAGGCGACCTAATAATACCTTTATGCATGGTCTTTAGATATTGCAACAATTCCTAAGGTTTTACTCATTGCGTTAACTCGAAATAATCAGTGAAAATAATTTAATCTTTATTTTATGTTATATTTAAGTGGACTTTAGATACTTTCCTCTATTCCTCTATTTGTCTGTAAATCATATTGCAATTAGGTAACAACCTCTTGGCTAATGATCTCCGCTCACCAAAATGGTTTCCCTTCAGAAGTAATTCAATCCTTATAAAATTACTTTGATAAACTTCGTGTCTCTATGATTTAAACATGTTTTTGTTTGAACAACCGCCAACGTTGACCTTCCTTTGGCCGCAGCTACGAAATTCCCAGTGGTTTTTTGTTTCTGTTGCACCACAGCCGAAAACCACAATGTGAACCCTTTTCTAATCACAAGCCGCAATTTAATTGTGGCTATATTAATGCAACTTAGGCTGTGCTACACATTTACGCTTTTGTGGTTCGGCTCATAAAAGTTGGGTAATTGTAGAGTCATTGGCATGGAATAACTAGGGACAAAGTCCCTATATATACATTTATATGAGAAGCCGTTGCTCCTCGTCTGGCACTTGACACGACTTCAGGCTCCGATTACGAGCGACAAGTCCGGGACGAGCTCAAGTATTCCAACGGCTCCCATGACGTCTGACGATTGACGGGGCGACGGAGCGACGGGGCGACGGGGTGACGAGTGCCTGCGAGTTGCACGTCGCGTAATTTGTGTCATGTACAGTGCATTCGGGGTCTTGTGGCCCGAAATTTGATATAGACTGCATTAAAATAATATACCATTTTGTTTTCGTCTCTTTCATTTTTCCGCCTCTCTTCCTTGTTTTTTGCTAAACAGCCTTTTATAGAGGTTTTTTTTTTTTTTTAGTTTATGGTTTTAATTTTTTTTTTTTTTTTTCGAAGGGGTCTTGAGCGTTGTTGTGGCTTGGCGCAAATGGACCATGCAAATGCAACGCTGCGAAGCATTTGAAATGTTTATACATATGACTGAACATAACCTTATAAGTACTGCAAACAGGGCTGCATTTCGAATGTTTCGATAGGAAAACAACTTTCCGTCGGAAACCTATGAAAGGGGTCCGCTTCAAAGTGCGTTAAGTTCAGTTTTGGAGGGAAGCTAAAGGGAAAATGCAGTCCTTTTGGTTTCAGTTGCATTTAATTTAAATTCAGTTTAAGTTAAGATATTTAGTTCTATAAAGGAATATGATTGAGTAAACTACGTTTAAATTTCGGTACAAAATGTAAAGTAAACAAGTAAGACTAGGAAATACCCCGAACCCTCTTCTTCCGACAGGCGATAGATATAAAATGAAAAATACTTCATATATATAGACTATTCTAGAAGCTACATGTCATGTTTGGTGACTCTAGCTCATATTATTTGCCGAAATTGCTCAAAAAACAGGATTTCGATATTCGATTTTTATCGATTACTTGGAAACGGGGCAAGTTATCGAATATCGGATACAAACTTGATCTGAGCGGGGACTAGGAGGACCTACAGCTAAAATGTCAAGCTCTTATAGGTTCTGAGATCCTTGCGTTAATACATACGGACAGACGGACATGGCTAGACCGACTCTGCTATTGATGCAGATCAAGAATATATATATAATTTTTGGGGTCGGAGATGCTTCCTTCTGCCTGTTGCATACATTTGCACAAATACATTATACCCTGTTTACCCATTTTTAATGGGTTCAGGGTATAAAAATAGAATATACCATTTTTTAACATTTTCAGTGTGTATAAAAAGTAAGAAAATATGTTTTGAATGGGAAATTTCTCTAAAGCTTTAGATAGGTATTTATCTATTGAATTCGTCATTTTGTTCTTTTAAAGCAAGACTGATTTGTTAAACTAAAGATGAATATTTTCATTGTTTCAACAATGAGTTTTATTAAATTAACACTTTTACTTTACTTTTAAAATTGTTATTTAAAACACTTTAGACAATTCTCCATTGAATTGCTTGAGGAAGCAAATACCAAATTTACCAGTTATTTATTTTTATTTTTATTCATTTTTTTTGGTCCCAACTGTAGCCAAATTTGGCAGTTTAAATCTGGGCACAAACTTCACTTGACAGACGCTAAGAGGCTGACAGTCAGTTTAGGCGGCTACTGGAAGCCGCGGCGGCAGCAGCAGCAGCAGCGAAATTGAAATCAAAATTAATCAAAGCAAGACCATGTTAAGTAAAACATATACCGCGCCAGCGGACACATTTCAAAGGGGGGCGTTTTGCATATTTCTATTGAAAATGCCAACAAATAGAAAAAAATGTTAATAGTGGAGCAGTTTTGAGATTGAGAGCAAGGAATGCGCTTGGCGTAGGCAGTGCCAATGCTGAAATTCGCTGCAGTTTGTTGCAGGTTTTTTTTTTCTTGCTAGATCTTAACGGAGCAACGGGCAGTTTTTTAATTACAAGTTACCCGCCAGCCCGTCGATCGCCGCGAGCTGTCGCCAAACAGGCGCTAGACGAACGCCCACGCGCTCCTCCACTGGAGCAGCGCCGTTCCCAGCTGAACAGACGGCGCCACAGTCAAAGCCGCGCACATAGCCATAGCCATAGCCATAGCCTTAATAGCTGCACACGACGTTGCCGCCTTCAACTGCGGCACCACTTGGTGGCACTTGGTGGTGCGCCTTACAAAAAGGCCTTTTTGTTATCTTGTCGCGCGTGTCGCTCAAAACTTAGCCACGGCGCAAGGTGTGCGAAAATTGTGAATGCAAATGCGCTAAGTAAATCCAAGTAAATGAAATATCCGCAGAGATACAGATACATTTACAGTCAAAGATACAGATACAGTTACAGTTACAGCGACATGCTTTCGGATACAGATTGCGGCACGTAACGCACCTGTCGGACAAGGCAGCCACGCGCCGCTTCTGTAAATGGGTCAAATCTCTTGCTCCAAGGAGTTTCACAATTTGGTTATGCAATATTTAGCGCATTGAGGATGTATCTTTGTTTTGAGAAATTCTTTATATGAAGCAAACATTTTTTCTGTTTACCTGTACATCTTTTTCAACAGCATCTGAACATTTCTTTACTTTCCAATAGCCTGAACTGCATTATCTTTAAATCGAAATTCACGTTATAATTCGCAACAAGTTTAGGCTTTGGCAAGGCAAAATTGCATTTTGTTCAATTGTTGATCCCATCAAATAATTTGTAAATAAATAGATGTTTTAGTTAGTTTGGATCTTGTTGCATCCCAAACCAGGTCATGCTTCAATTTCAGGTATGCTCAAGAAATCTGTGCAGTGCGTTGTTCAACACAACAAATACACACATGAAACGATTCGCAACACTTTTCCCACTTGCTCGTATTTGCACGCACGCGCCGCTTAGAGATAACGATAGCGCGAAAAGAACTTAAACAAATACAAGCTCAAAAAAAAAAATTACTGAGAAAACAGTCAGCAAATATTTGCAAAAAGCAAAATGCAGCAACAAAACAAACAGAATGAATAACAAAAATACAAATTAAAAGAAAACGAACAAGAGATAGGCAAGAGCAGAAAACATGTGTATCGACTTTTCACACCTCAAATGTGGAATTTGCCAGCTTCGAAGCGAAGCGAAAGATAAAAACTTGAAAGCGAGCGCGGGGAGAGGGGGGGCGGTGGGGTGGTGTTGTTGCGCCGTTGAAGGCAATGCTAATTTGCAAGGCCGTTCGTTATCGCTGCTGCTGCCAAAGAAATGGAACATTGAACTCTACAAATTCATATTAGTGTAGAGTTTGCGCTAATTTTAGACTCTACATTGCGTTATATTGGAGCCCGGCATGATTTAGTTCGTTTCAAACGCTGTTAACTTAAAATACCAAGTTTTAGTATATTTTCCAAATTAATAAACATAACATTTTTTTTTTTTGGTATATATAAATGTATATATTTTAATTTTAACGGCCATGTTTTGACAACTAAATTTTCACTCGAAACGTAATCGCAAACAAACGTTATGGCGGGACTTGCCCAGTTAAAACAACAATAACGAAAACAACCGTAACAACTGTACACAATCAGCAATAATTATTATTTGCAGCCGTTAAGTCTGGCTGCAATATGTATGCCCTTTTTTTGTTTTTTGTGCACATTTGCCATTTTTTTGCTACGCGACATTTGTCACGTCATTTTCACATGTCGATTTCCGCTGAACCTTACCCAACTTCTGCCCTGCACTCCGCCGTAAGTAGGGGAACCCACTTGAGTTGATAATAAGAAGAGAAGTTTAGAAGGCTTTGGCTTTTGGCGCAATCAAACGAATTGGCACTAGAAAATGAACTACGATAGTTCTCGTTTATTGACACACTCGAAGTCTGGCGGTTAACGCTTATCATAACCTTGCCCAACAAACGGAACGCGGAGGGAGCTCTGTACAGTTACACATAAAAAGCAGCGTCTGTTCGCATCATAAAAGAAACAGGCAAGTCGGTTTCCCCTTAAATAAATAACGTTAGATTAACCAGCATTATATCGCTTAGAGTTCAACTTGTTAATGTCTTATATTACGTGTAATTAAATGGGATGTAAAGGTTTTTTATAGCCACAGTTAATATATTTTTTAATATCCTTTGCTGTTTGCTGTCAGCTTCGGTTTTTGTAGCCACATTTATGGACATACATACTTGCTCGGCCTGGCCATTTTCTGTTATTAAAATTTAATGCCTTTATTTAAATAATGGCAAAACTAAAAACATTTTGCATCTGGCGACGAGACGGGACACACCTTTTGTGCGGCACACTCCAAACAAAGTCGTCGTTGACAGCTGCGCTTCGGGGAAGGGCGTCTGTCGAAGTCGGCTTTTGCGAATGTTGCGCCTGTTTATATTACCTCATCATCACGTACCGCAGAAGTCGCACAACACGCAGCGGCCAAGCTCAGGTTACCACCTGAGAGCTGAGAGCCAGGTGCCCTGGCCAGAGCCACGCGCCACGCTCAACGTTCCACGCTCCACGCGCGGCAGCTGCGTTTGACTGATTGATATTGGGCGAGCTGGCAGTCGATCCGGTCCGCATAGTCCCACATTGGCCAATGCAGCAGCCATTCTTCTAAGCCGCTAAACTGCATCAAATGTTCGTTAGTGAAGTTGTCCAAAGCCAACTGTGGGCTGCTGCTGCCAACGACGACGACGACGACTCTGGCGACTCTGGCGACGTCTGGTCGGCGGCATTCCTTCAAGCGAATTCTACCAGCGAACACTGTCCGGCTCCAGCTCGAGATGTAACCATTTATCTGTCGCTAGCCGCATTCGTATGCACTTGATCTATTGATCTTCGCATTTGTTATGCCAAATACGTTTGAGCACAGTGGTTGCAGTGCTTTGCACAGTGGTTGACATGCGATTAAGTAATGGGAAACTAGAAAATGCTTAGTTTGTCGCATTTTCATACCACAGAGCAGCAAATCAAAAAGTCATATGACATTGCTACTGTTAAAACAATTTGGGAATTATAAGAGAAATGTGCATGTGTGCGCCTTGCGATCACTAAAGAGAATTAATTATTAAAGGAGAATCAATTATTTAATTAGAGAATTAATTATTTAATTATCTGAAGAGAATTCATTATTTATCTCTCACATGCTGCATATCTTTTAGTATTTTTCACTTCGCATCAGACCGAATTCGTAATAAACTTTTATTAGCTCGGCTACACATAACGGCTGCTTATCTTAAATGAACTTCTTCCAACAGTTGCCTAATGTGGTACTAAAGCCATAATTCCGATTCGTTCATCTTGTTTAGTGCCCACATGCGACGCCTACAAGCGCGCTCATTCAAATGTCAGCCGAGTGGCGACCACTGTGCCTCCCGGGCAGGTATCTTTACCTGTTTGCCTTGCAGTTCAATGCACCGGGCAAGCGGGCAAGCGGGCAACCAGTTGGAAATTATGACAACTGGCCATGTGGCAGGGCAGGACAGGGCAGAGCAGGGGGGGGGGGGGGAGCATCTAGGCCGCTGCTCGGGCTGGGCAGGGGTTCGGGCTTGTGGGCCGAATTTAGCTGTTACCATTCCTACATTCGCTTGGATATATACTCAAATTATATTTGCAACATTTTATCGACTCTTTGCAGAGACACCTTGTACCGCATGTCTTTCGAGTTGGAGCCGCTGGAGCGGGCCAGCTGGGAGGCGACGTCTGGAAACGTGCTGCTGTGCCAGCAGAAAGGCCAGTCGGATCGCTGGTGTCGCAACTATGTGCGCGTGCTCCACAGCTACGGTGAGAACCAACTGTACGCGTGTGGGACGAACGCCTTCCAGCCGAGCTGCTCGTGGCGCCAGGTGAGTGGTCGTCGTCGCCATCTCGACGGCTCTGACAGCCCAACAACTGCACCGAACTGAACTCTCTTATAGTATATATGGTATATTTTGTAACTTCTTCTGCAGATGGAAAATCTGAACGTCACCCAGTTTGAAGATGGCGTGGTCAAGTGCCCCTTTCATCCGCAGGCGAACAGCACCAGCCTTCTGCAGTCCAATGGCAACATGTTTGTGGGCACATCCGCGGACTTCTCCGGCAGCGATGTGGCCATTATACGCACACCCGTCCAGTCCAATGGGGTATGTATATACATATATATATACAAATATATATACATTTAGACAAATAAAGATACAAAGTATATATCCATATGATAAACTTATCTATTTCTTTGCCAACATTCTCTTCCAACTCAATCCTGCTCTCTAATCCCTTAACCTTGTTTTTCAGCAATTTACATTTTCTATCATTTTCCGGAACTCTTCGACTCTACTTTTTCCTTTGAAGATTAATCTTGTTTCTGACTTCTGAAATCTGAAATCCCAAGCCAAGATTATAAACCGATAGCTGCTTTTATATTTTTAATCGATTTATAAGTAAAATCGATTGTGCCTGTCAAAATTAGTATGTTTATCGATACATTTTAGGTCGATTGTGGTTGTCAAATCTTATCGATTGTGCATGTCAAAATTAATATAAATCGCAATCTGAAAATGATACCAAATGTCAAAAATGATACCAAAAATTATAATTGAGAGCCAATCGCAAAACTTCACACCAGATTTAAAGTCTTTCAAGTCAATATATGATATATAACATGAGCTTAATATGTCCTTTTGGCTCTCATCTTGAATGAGACCCAACTAAATCCAGATCTTCTCTTTCTACCATTGACTATCTCCCTCGTAACCCATTAATTGTTTCTCCTTTCGGCTCTACTCCTATTCGATCTTATAGGCTTTTTTTAACACCGCTTCTCATTTCTTTTTTAAGGTGGATCGCAAGCGTTTCCTGCGCACCAAGCAATACAACACCAATTGGTTAAATGGGGCCCAGTTTGTGGGCAGCTTTGAGGCCGGCAACTTTGTGTACTTTCTGCTGCGCGAATCCGCCGCGGAGCACATGAGCTGCGGCAAGGTAAGAGTTCAGATCAATTGGCAAGCGATCGAGTTATTTATTGTCTTGACTCTACCTAGGCGATCTACTCGCGCATTGCCCGCGTCTGCAAGAACGATGCTGGCGGGGATCAGGTGCTGCGCGACAATTGGACCTCGTTTCTTAAGGCGCGCCTCAACTGCTCGTTGCCCGGCGATTATCCCTACTACTTCGACGAGATCCAGGGCATGACGTATGCGGAGTCGGAGCACGTGCTCTACGCCACCTTCAGTACGTCGGGGTAAGCGTAAAGAGCCGGTTGCTCCGGGATCTAACTAATATTGGCCACATTCTTCTTCTCAGCTCGAGCATCTTTGGTTCCGCCGTCTGCGCCTACAATTTGAGCTCGATTAATGCGGCATTCGAGGGCGCCTTCCGGCATCAGGAGCACGCGGATGCGGCATGGAAAACGGTGAACACGCCGCAACGCAGTCAGTTCCAGTGCGCGAGCGGAGCAACAGCCTTTGGCCACTTGCTGGAGAGTTCGCGCTACCAGCTCATGGATCAGGCGATACAGCCGATCGGGGCGCAGCCGCTGTACCATTCCCGGCTGGAGCGATTCAAGCATATTGCGCTGGACATTGTGCAGACCCGGACGGAGCAGCTGCATGTGCTGTATGTCTCCAGCAGCGGCAACCACATCAAGAAGCTGTCGGTCAAGTACGGCCAGCAGCAGGGCAAGACGCAGACGTGCCTGGTGGAGATGTGGCAGGCGGACGATACGGGCAGCAACACCTTCTTGCACATGTCCTATCTGAAGGTCACGGAATCGATCTACCTGGGCACGGATCTGGCCCTGACACGCATACCAGCCCAGCGCTGCAGTCGTCATGTCTCGCAGTCCAGTTGCCTCAATGCCATGGATCCGTACTGCGGCTGGAATGAGCTCGTCGAGCGCTGCACGCCACTCGACCCGGCGGGGCAGCAGCCCTGGCTCCAGCCAGCACAGTTCACCTGTCCGGTGCTGAATGCGCCCATCGATGGCGGCTGGTCCAGCTGGTCGCCATGGGCCGAGTGCCAGCAGCACGAGCAGCCGGACAGCAGCTGCTTGTGCCGGCAGCGCAACTGCAACAATCCGCAGCCGCAGCACGGCGGCGTTGCCTGCGAGGGCATCAGCACCCAGGTGACCAATTGCACCCAGCACGGCGGCTGGACGGAGTGGTCGACGTGGTCGCCCTGCTCGCAGACGTGCGGCATTGCCGTGAAGACGCGTCGCCGCACTTGCGGCAATCCGCGACCCGCACACGGCGGACGCATGTGCCTGGGACCCGAGCATGCCGAGATGTACTGCAGCCACCTGCCGCCCTGTCCCGTGGCCAAGCCGCCGCCCATTGACGGCGCCTGGGGTCCCTGGGGCGAGTGGAGCGAGTGCAGCGCCCAATGCGGTGGCGGCTTCCGAATGCGCCGGCGCGAATGCGACGATCCCAAGCCCCTCAACGGCGGCATGGACTGCCCCGGCTGCCGGCTGGACTACGAGGACTGCAATATGCAAAGCTGCGCCGAGGTGCGCAAGCTCAGCGCCTGGACACCCTGGCTAACGGCGGCTGGTGGCAATGCCACGGACGCGCATGTGGAGAAACGCTATCGCTATGCCTGCCGAGCGACCAGCGCCGATGCCAACTCGGTGCGAATCAGCCTGGCCAAGGAGGAGACGCGCAATTGCAACCAGGACGGCAGCTGTCAGCGGCACAACGAACATGACACCTCGGCGGAGCCCGACTCCGAGTGGTCGCCCTGCAGCGCCAGCTGCGGCGGTGGCACACAGCTGCGTCGCCGTGGCCACAGCACACAGAGTCGCGCCTGCAATCTGCAGGCTTGTCCGGCCGACGAGCAGCCGGACAATAGCATTGACAATCAGTTGGAACACGAGTGGAGCTGCTGGTCCGAGTGGTCCAGCTGCTCGGTCACCTGCGGCCTGGGCGTGCGCCGGCGCACACGCAAGTGTCTGGGCGGCCACGAGAGACTCTGTGCGGGACGTGCGCTCGAGGAACAGCAGTGCGCGATGGTGCCATGTGAAGGTAAGCCAGAAGGTTAGCCAGTGCAGTCGGCGCAGTGTAGCTGACACATTTCCATAATTGCAGACTTTCTCGGCTGGAGCGAGTGGAGCGAGTGGTCATCCTGCTCCAGCGATGGCATACGCCTGCGTCATCGCCGCTGCCTAGTGGAGCAGCCAGCGGCCGCGGAGTGCCGCGGTGCCGAATTCGAGAAGACCGCCTGCGTGCCGGGCGAGTGTGACGGTAAGCTCCAAGGTAGCCCGAACATTTGGACGGCTTTTGTTAATGTCCCCCTTTTCTCTGCAGAGCTGCAAAGTGCCTCGAGCGCAACGCTGCCCATTGTGATTGGCTGCTTTATGCTTCTAACTGCCGCCTGCTGCCTGGCCACATATCATTTTACGCGGCGGCGTTGCCTGCAAAACGTCGAGGAGGCGCTCAACAAGACGACCACGACGACGGCCAGCTTCGACAGCTATCCCAATCAGTATTCCAGTCTGCCCACCAAGGATGTAAGTGCTTGGCCATGAGTCCCTCCAATTGCAGCCCCGAACTAATATGCCCACTTTGCAGTACTACGATCAGCGACCCAAGCGGCAGTCTAGCTTCCGCATGCCCGCCAAGACAAGCAACTTATCCGTCGGTGGCGGCGGCGGTGGTGGCGGCACGTTGAACCGGAACAACATGCACCACAACAACACGCCCAAGGTGCTGGCCAAGACCTACAACGATTGCGAGACGGGCACGCTGAAGCGTCAATCGGCGCTCAACAATTGCCGCACAAACATGGACGACGAAAAGTTTTAGCCAAGGATCTGAACAGCCCTGAACAACCAAGTGCCATTGTTGCCTTGTGCAATCCGAATGGATTTGTTGAACCGACAACGACAACGAACACATTTTGCACGGCCAGCCTGCAAAAACGTTCCTTCTCTGACTCATATTGAGTCCTTCTATTAGCCTAGTTGTAGATCTGTATGTTTGCGTTAAGTTAGCTTTAAAATCAAATCGATATATTTCGGGTAAATAGTTTGATCAAATGATGACAATACTTGACTTTTATGTGTACAAATATTATTTTATCAAATTATTTACCTTGCCCGCAATTACAATGTAATTGGCTTTTAGTGCATATGAAAGCGAGACTGAAATTTAAATTTTTCTGCGGAAACTTGACCCATCCCAAATCAATGTTGTCTAGCATACGTGTTTAATACGTATAATTTATAATCGTGTTAAGTTCTATGTTGTTAAGTTAGGACTAAGGGTTTAAACATGTTAAGTATAAACTTTTTATAAAATATAAAACTACTAACAGGTTCTTATGCTTCCTTTGCCCAGATGTCTCGAACAGACCCTTAGAATCATTTTCGATCAAATAATATTTTAAAAATTCAGAAAGTGGGATATGAAATTTGAGATTAGAGATGGTGGTTTGTGTCCTCTCTACTTTAGGAGTAACCGTTTTGCTTTAGAGAGGACCCAAACCAGTTCAGTCAAAGCGCTAAACCACCATATTTTGCTTACGCATATTGCCTTACTTTTTATAACCAGTATATGCTTGTCTTGCTGGGTGTTATTTATTCAAATTCAGAAAGAAAGTAAATGAAAATCGATAAGTTTCCGAAATGGTTTGAGTGCTCTCTATTTTAAGTTATTTTGCCGTAGTGAGGACGCAAACCACGCTCCATCTTATAAATTCGTATTTATATGATATATGATTAATATATATGAAATATCTCGGGTACCTATATGTCCGATTTCGATATGATATATATACCTCTTCTCGTACGGATCCCGACTATCGATTGACACCAAAAAACCTGAATTCTAAGAAATGGCCCAATTTGAGAAAAAATACTGTTTTTTGCAAAAATTACGATGTTGGCTGAAAATGGCTGTGACCACGAGCCGAACGAGACCAATCTTTTCCAAGATCGGTGCATATTTGGCCGAGATACAGCGATTTAAAAAACACGAAAAAATGCCGTTATAATTTTGAAGATTTTTCATTTTATTCCGATAATTCGGTTAAAAATGGTCCGATTTTTGAAAGTTATACCTTTTTGAACTCGTACTCGAACTGGAATCGACTTGCATACCAGGTTTTTTGATTTTGTTTGGAAATCCAAAATTTTTGAAAAAAGACAGGCAGACGAACAAAAATCAAAAATTTCATTGCATACCCAAACGGAGCGGTGGAGCAGCTGGTGGAGCAGCTGAAGTACCAGTACGAATCTGCTTTAGGGAACGCTCCGCAGGAAGTCCGGGAGTCTTCCTGAATACTTAGGGCTGCACTTAGACAGGCGTTTAACCTTTAGTAAACACATCTCAAGTATCACAGGAGCCCTGAAAAGCAGATTAGGCAAATTTAGATGGCTGCTCAACAGTATCTTTAAAAAACAAAGTAAACCTGCCTGGCGATATGGTTTTCAAGTTTACGGTATTGCTACAAAATCGCGCCTTACGAAAATCAGGGTGTTTCAAGCAAAAACGCTCCGCTATCTGTCTGGTGCCCCCTAGTATATGCGAACTTCCGATTCCCAAAGTCGGGGACGTCATAAACAAACAAACTGCAAACTACATAACGCGACTGGGAAACCATCCAAATCGACTGGCTAGGCGCCTTCTAAAGAGGCGTCGAATTGGAGGAGTCCGAACGCGCGGGAGATTGCGGAGGTCTCATCCAATCGATCTCCCCGATCGATATATATAGTCACCGTAACCTTGTTTATTTTATATTAGACTTAATAGTAGACTAAGTAGTATTGTAAATTTTCTAATAAATTTAATTTAAGTTGTTCTTATAGTAACAGGAAAATTAAAATAAAGCTAAGAAATTGTAAATTGAGAAAAAAAATATAAATTCGTATTTATTTTATTAAGCAAATGTAGACTTAATGTATATTTATTACAACTATTTTTTACATGCGTAAAGAAAAAGAAAGAATACAAATTAATTTTTTAAATTAATCAAATTTCCAAAGGCAATAAATAGAAACACAGTTAAGAGCTAGTCCTAAAATTAGAAAGTTAAGATTGTGATTCGAATTCGTTTCAACAAAGGACATTTACAAATCGGTCATCTCCTGCTGAGATTCGTAGACGGCACTAGCGCCGGCTCCGGTTCCGATTCCGTTTCCGACTCCAACGCCGACTCCGCCGCTGGCCAGCTTGCCAGCGCATTGATCTTCGCTGGTGATTCGTGTGAGGAGTTCGGCTTGGATACGCTTCAGGACTTCCACAACCTCACAGAGGACTCCACTCTGGGCCGCCTGTTGCATGGCCTCGTTGGCATCGACAAGCGCCTCGTTTAGTGCGCCCAACTCCATGCGCGCCTTGGCCCGGGCATAGTAGCCCTCGTAGCTGTGCGGCTTCTGCAGTATGGCTTGCGTGGCCAAATCTATGGAGGCGTCAAGTTCCTGTAAAGCAATCAAAGATTAGAGTGAGAGAGATCAATTGTAAATCCCGTGCGGCATAAGTTACATTCAGTTTTCGCTTGCAGCGCGACAGATTCAGCAGCAGATTTGTGCGCAGCTGGGCAAATACGGCATTCCGCTCGAGCAGCTGCTCCAGGCCGGAGATCTTGCGCAGCGCATACTGATAGCGATGGGCGGCGTCCTGGAAGCGATTTTTGCGGTACAGCACATTGCCATCCTCGAGCAATTTGTTGAGCAGCACCACCAGAATCTCTGGCTTGCCCATGGCCATGCTCCAGGTGGTGGGACCCAGTTTGGCACCCTTGCGCAGAAACACCTGCACCGCCTGTATGTTGCGGCAGGCGATGGAACGATCCAGCGGCCGCATGCCATGCACATCGATGTGCTCCAGATTGGCGCCCTGTTCCAGCAAATAGAGCACCAGACTGGCCGCACCCTGATACGCGGCCAGATCCAAGGCGGTGCGTCCCTTGTGATCCTCGTGCTGCCGATTGCAGCCGTGCTCGATGAGGCACCTGGCCGCTGCCAAATGGCCGCGCAGGCACGCCCAGCTGAGTGCAGTGAAACCCTCATGATCTTCGGCCTCCAATGTGGCGCCACGTGTCAGCAGCAGCTCCAGCAGCTCCAGATGTCCCTCCTCGGCGGCGATCATTAACGGCGTTTTGCGCGCCTGACCCAGCGGCTCGTCCAGCAACGCGCCGCGCTGCAGCAGCTGCTCGACCACGCTCCAATGTCCCTCCTTGACGGCCAGCCAGAGGGCCGTGTAGCCCTGATGATTCCGTGCATCGATTTGCGCTCCACGCGACATCAGTATGTTGACCGCATCCATGCAGCCGTGTCGTGCGGCTGCCGTCAGCGCCAGCTCCCCGCTGCTCGGCTCCATGCCGTTCACATTGACGCCGAGATCGTCCAGTTCGTGCTCGTTGAGATCCAGCAGATCCTCGAGTATTTTCACATGCGCCTGGGCCGCCGCACCAATGAGCGCCTGCTGCAGCGCCAGCGAACGGCCCACATCCTGGGAGCGGGGTCGCGGCGACCAGTCGCAGGCCAGCAGATACTGCACCACACTGAGATGGCCCATGCGTGCGGCATGCACCAGAGCGCAGCGTTGCGTCGTGTCCAGCTGGCCCAGGCTGCTGCCGGCGGCAACCAGGCGGCGCACCACATCGCAGTGGCCGCGCATTGCGGCCAGGATGAGCGGCGTGCAGCCCTGGCTGTTGGTCAGGCCGACATCAGCGCCAAACTCCAGCAGCAGACTCACCATGGGCAGGATGCCCTCGTGGGCGGCAATGCACAAAATGGGCGCATCGCCCATGTAGTCGGTGCGATGATCCGGCGAGGCGCCGGCGAGCAGCACCAGCCGGGACACCTTCACGTTGGGACTGTAGACGTTGCGCAGTGCGCCCAAAGCGGCGGAGATGTTGTCGGCGGCGCCGGCCAGCCAATAGGATTGCAGATCACGCGGCGAGAGCGCCGCCTGGCTGCTGCTATAGAGATGCGCCTTGAGCATGTGATGGCCCAGCTCGAGCGTCAGCTGCGGCTGCAGCGGCGCCTGCAGGCGGGAGAGCCGGAAGGCGATGCCCGCATGGCCCAGCCGGGCGTCGCACAGAAACTTGCTGGACTCGCCCTCATCCCGGCGCATGAGCCACTCGCGCAGCGAGCTGTGAAAGAACATGTACGTGTTGTCCAGCCGCTTGATGAGGAAGCCGTCGAGCAGCTTGAAGCGCTGCATGAACTGCGGCCAGCTGAGCGGCTCCTGGCCATGCTGCAGTGCCTCCATGCTATAGTAGATCTCGTCCAGCGTGAGCGGATAGAGCGCGGCCAGGCAAACGTTGAGTATGGGCGCCGTCTGCTCAAAGCTGCGTGCCGTGGGAAAGCGCAAATTGAAGTGCAGCAAAAAGATCTGGGCCAGCGAGACGGGCAGCACCTTGTAGCTGGAGGATTTGATCACCAGCTGGCCGCGCGAGATCAGATCCAGTATGAGCTTGGCATACAGCATGGAGCCGCGACTCAGCGACTGCAGATGCGACACGAACTTGGCCTGCGACTGGGCCAACTGGCCGCCAATATTGTGCTGAATCTCCGGACAGTGGGCGATGCGTGCATTGATGTAGTCCAGCATATCCTGCTGCAGGGCCTGGCTGCTGGCCCAGCTGTCGAGGGTGAGCTGCGTGTAGCTGGGCGCCTTGACCAGCTCCAGCATTTGGGTGCGCACCGTGGCGACCAGCTTGAGCCAGGCGGGAAAATGCGGCGACAGTTGGGCCAGAAAGCTGGCTATGGTATGGCCATGATCCGGGCGATGGTACTCCGCCTCGCACAGCGCATCCACCAGTATGACGGCCACCTTGGCGGGTATCTTGCCGGCGCGATGCAGCTGCGCCAGCGGCTCCAGTATGGCCAGGCGCATTACACGCTCCGCATCCGCAATGCACTCACGCACGCTGAGTATGTCCTGGAGATGCGGCTCCGAGAGCAGATAGTCACGGTACGCGGTCAGCTGCGGCGCCTGGCAGAGCTGGGCGGCCAGCGAGTGCACAAAGTCCGGCACCTGGCAGGTGAGATTCGCGTCCGCCTGGCAGAAGTGATAGCCGACCATGTGGGAGGCCAGGCCGCGCATGCGCTCGTTTTGGGCGCCCAGCTGGCTATAGATGGCATCCGCATCCTCCTGCTGCTGCGCCTGCATCTGGCGCCGTCCAAAGCACGAGTACTCCACCAGCTGCAGACAGAAGGCGGTCTTGCCCGTGCCCGGCTGACCATTGATGAGCACCACGCGCGTCTCCGTGCCCAGCAGTATGTTGGCCAGCTGCTGCACCAGCCACTGGCGGCCCACATACGGCGGATCGGGCTCCTGGAGCGGCACCTCAAAGAACAGCGGCTTCAGCGCCAGCTGCACCGCCGCCAGGGCCGCTGCTGCCGCCGCCCGCTTATTGACAGCGCCTCCTCCCGTTCCGGCTGCTCCAGCTCCAGCTCCAGCTGCCGTGCCCGCGGGCAGCTGTTGGGCACGCGTGGAACGCCGGGCGGCGCCCTTGCGCGCCTTGCCGGGCAGTGCCAGGGGCAACGGCTCGTAGGGATGTTCCTGCAGGGCGCAGCCCATCTTGAATTTGCCGCACAGGCTCAGCGCGTCGTCCTTGTGCGAGGTGGCCACCGACAGCTGGCTGCCGCTCAGCCCCACGCTGCCCAGCTGCGACTCGGGACTGATGTGCTGCGAGGAGCTGCCGCTGCTGCTGTTCGCCGTGGTGCTGACGCCGGTGCTGCTCGAGATGCTGGTCGACTGCATCGTCGAGTTGCCATTGTGGTCGCCGCCGCCGCCGCCGCTGCTGCTGCTGCTGCTGCTGCTGGTGGTTGTATTGGTGTTCGTGTTGCTGTTGCTGTTGCCGTTGCCGTTGTTGTTGTCGTTCAGCAAGAGGCCCAGGCGGGCGCGGCGCAGCTGATCCTTCTGCTGCAGCAACGAGTGCGGATGGTGTTCGATGCCCAAGGTGTCGCTGCCTGCGATATAAGGCAAAAGGATGTGGGTGAGTACCATCAAAATTAATGATAAACTACATATTTTAAGCATGTAAACATCGTGCAATAAATATAAAGAACATACATTTTAATGCATATCAAATATATACATTTAAATGAACATCTAAAGACTTTAAAGTAACTTCCTGTTATTGCGAGAAAATGTGCCTTTAATTAGCTGTCGTGTATTTAACTAACAATAACATTAACATTAACAGCCCCATTTTAACATCCTCACATTAACAGTGTCATTTTATCATTTATGTTAAACGTCTGTTGATCAATAACACGTAATGATAATGTAAAGATCGTGCAAAAGAGAGATTAGAAGTGAATGGGAGATGATCAATAAATATAAAGAACAGTAATAATAATAAACAACAAATATATACATTTAAATGAATATCTAAAAATGTTAAATGATCTTTCTGTTATTAACAGATAATGTGACTCCAGCTGTCGCGTATTAAACTTGCTATAACATTAACAGCCTCACATTAACAGTGTCATTTTATCATTTATGTTAAACGTCTGTTGATCAATAACACGTAATGATAATGTAAAGATCGTGCAAAAGAGAGATTAGAAATGAAAGGGAGGTTATCAATAAATATAAAGAACAGTAATAATAATAAACAACAAATTATTAACAGATAATGTGACTCCGTCGCGTATTTAACTCGCAATAACATTAACATCCTCGATTTAACAGTGTCATTTTAGCATTTATGTTAAACGTCTGCTGATCAATAACATGTAATTTAATGTAAAAGTCGTGCAAAAGAGAGATTCGAATTAAATTGGAGGTAATCAGTAAATGGGTTGCTGAGAATTATAATAATTATTTAAATGTATTTGAGCTTCTATAAAGCTTAGCAGAAAATTCCCCTAATTATGAGTAAATATGATACCAATTATCCCCCTGAAACTGTGGAAAATGGATGAAAAAAAAGGGTTATGATAAACTTAGTGTTTACCATTCGATCGGTTTTTAGATAAGTAAGACATTTATGTAAATTCATTGTAATTCATTGTAATTTGCCACCTCGGGCTTAAGTTAGTATGGGTAAATTTAAATTTCACACAGACAATTTCTAATTAGCTAAATAAAACTGTTTCTCCTACAGCGCTGATCCGGATATCGCAGTCTATATATTAGCGGATCAGAAAAAATCTCAAAAAATGCCATGCAAAATATTCAAAAAGTGTAATTGAGCCAAATTGAATGCCATGCAAAATGTACAACAAATAGAAGAAGTAGAGAAGTAGAGTCCGGCGGAAGTGGACGCCATGCCTGCTAGTTGATTGAGTCCCGCTTCGCTTGAGTTCGATGAATTGACGCTCCACAGGGATTTGATTAGAGATTTGATCGAGGTGCCGGCCAAGCTGAGCCGATTCAGGCGATTCTCACTGTTGGCGCCATGCTCCGCGGATGTCTTCAGATTGTTGTTGCTGAAGTTCTTGCGACGACGTCGC
This sequence comes from Drosophila borealis, assembly GCA_035045885.1. Classification (NCBI taxonomy): domain Eukaryota; kingdom Metazoa; phylum Arthropoda; class Insecta; order Diptera; family Drosophilidae; genus Drosophila; species Drosophila borealis. Next base: position 6,712,841 of record JAWNOR010000211.1, read on the forward strand.
GTGACCGCCGAATCCGAGCAGGTGGAGGTATTCAAGGCGTTCGACTCCTTGCCGCTGCCAGTATGCTGGCGACGATGATGATGGTGATGATGATGATGCGCATGATGATCTAAATAATGATCATTGTGCAAAGCTTATTTACCAACTAATCTTGTTGTGCTTAAGAGGAACTGAGTGTGTGTGTGTGTGTGTGTGTGCATCCCAACACCCAAAGTGAGAGATATGGCAATGGCTAGAACTTACCGCCCGATAGCATCGATGCTGTGTCCAGCGGACAGCCGCCATTGGAGGCAGTGCGTCGGTGTCCGGTTAGAGCGCTGCGCAGATTCTTGTGATTGAAGAAACGCCGACGCGTTGGCGGCGTCGCAAATGCCGGAGCTCCATTCAGATCGCAGTACGGCAAGTGCAGATTGTTGCTGTTGCTGTTGTTGTTGTTGCTGTTGCTGTTGCAAGTTGTGTGTTGCTGTTGCTGCTGCTGCTGCTGGTGCTGCTTGTTGCCGGGCCCACTGTGCTGGTGTATGTCGACGGTGACGGTGTGTGTGTTGCCAGCGAAGCCATGGCTGTTGTTGCCATTGGCATTGCCTGTCGCACGGGGCAATTTGCCAATGCTCGCATAACGTTGATAGTCCGGCGACTGCGACTCCTGACGATGCTGCTGCAATGTGAATGAGGAAACATGAGCTGACTGCGCTCTATAACTAGCATGTGTGTGTGTGTGTTTGTGTGTGTGTGTCGGGCTTATCAATGATGAAAGTTCCACGCGGTTCACAAATATTAAGCATGCCAGGCCAGACCCAGACCCAGACCCAGGCCAGACCCAGGCAGAATGCGAGCGCTAAATAGAAAGGCGTTGCGCATTGATTAGTCATATTTATGTTTTTTGAGTGATCTATGCTCCAGGGTGTGGACCAGGCCGATGAGGTGGAAAGCGCAGCAAGACCTAAAGCTAACAGGACAAGAGAGAGGGAGGGGGGGGGGGGGGGAGTAGGAACAGGGTGAGCGGATATTTCGAAAAAATTGTAAGGTGAATATACCCCCAACATAATATATAAAAATATGTCGAACCTTATTAATATTCTATCCAATATAAGTATATGTACTTTATGTATATTCTAGGAGAGGGGAAGCTGTTCCTCTGCCAGGCCAACTAGTCTCTCAATTTTAAGCATAACTTGAATCAACTTTTAATGAATCAGTTGCATGTTTCGGTCCAGCTTGGATCTATATAATAGAGACCATAATTTAGAGATACCCTAGAAAATACTACGTTTAACTCTTCTCTCTCTATTATATCACATAGCTCCTAAAGCAGCTATCAGTTGAGGTTGTGGCTGAGTATAAGAAAACATTTTCTTGCAGTTATATTTTATGCTAAAAAAGAAAACCATTAATTGTAAATTCTTTTGTGGATAAGCTTAGAAAAGGTTTTATGCTATATTCGAAATTTATTAATATTATTTAGAAGAAAAAACTAATAAGGGTATGGAATAGAATCCCTACTAGATGATCCTTGGTTTGGAATATCTCAGCCAAATAATGTCCGAATATATGATATGCCATGATATGCCATTTTGGACTCAAAATCGATTGTACTATCGATTGGTGTTCAAAAAATTAATATTTAAATTTAAACCAAATTTGTCAAAAAAGCAAAGGGTCACATCGCGTTTTTTGTACGTTCGAAAATCAAAACTTTTTAATGATTTTTTTTTTGTGTAATCTCTCGTGTAAATAATCGGGATTTTTATGCCTATTTGAATTACCTTAAACTATAATACTTTATGCTTGATCTTGTAATTGAAAACAATATCCCTTTCCTTTTTGAAAGCCAAAAAGTTCCATATTCTGAGTTCTTCATGTTCATATAATATATAGATGTTTGGCTCGTTAGGGATACTTTTTCTCGATATAATACCCATTCATCTCGTATAAAGCTTTGCGTTATTTCCTCAACTTCCCCTTCGGGCCTGGCTGTATTTTTCCCCTGCTCCCAATGTCTTTCCCCCTGTGTACGCTTGACAGCTCTATCAAGTGGCCTGGCTGTCACTGCCTTGACTATTCCAGCCTGATCCTATCTGTGCCAGCCCACATTTAGTTTGTTCATCTAGTCCTTAGATCATGTTGCACTCATCTTCTGCTTCCTCTTCTGTTGGTCAACCTACTCAACTGCCAAGGCTTGTTCGACTTCCTACTCGTGACAATCTGCTAGAATCCACTTTAACGTCTGTGGAAATAACTGAACACGATCATCATCATGATCGTCAGCAATATAATTATGTCTGTCTGACTGGTGGCTTGTCGCGATCTGTCCGATTAGCTGGAGGAGCTGTTGGCGTTAATCGTGAGCTCCAGGCAAATGTGTCCAGTCTACGCCTTATCGGGCGACGTCTGCGTTGGCCGGACACCAGCCAAAAGTCCACTTCACTCAAACGCAGCCTCTGTCAAGTGTATTTAGTGACCGTTCCGCCAGTGCCTTAGTCATCGTAGACGCAGTCTGGAGTCCGCTGTCCCCTGTCCTCTGTCCCCTGTCCACAGTCCACAGTCCTCTTGTCTGTCTGGGGGCTTCGCGTCTTAATGAACCGCAAATCATTTTGTGTCTGCGTTGGTTTTGTATTTTGTATTTTTTTGTTTGCTCTTGGAGCAGCCTAAGCTGGACCAAAACGTGACCAGAACCCGTTCCTTGCTGCCTCTTGCATTGTGTGGGATAATAAGTTGAAATTGGTTAGCTTCGGCACGGGGTACATTAATTGAGGGGCCAGCCAAGGAGGCAGGTGAGCATAAATTTGGTTGCCTTCTGAGCTGGCTTAAGTTTTTGGTTGCGGATTTAATTGAATGTCGAAGCTGCTCGAACGGAGTCTGTGCGATAGCATCGAAGGATCGTTAAAAGAATCACAATTTTTACTAGCTACAGACAGTTGTGCCTGGTAAAAATAGTGCCAAGCAGATGCAAAGCGCTTTCTTGTGCGGCTCTAGAATGGAGGCAGCAAGCTGTCAACTCCCACGGATTGCCCACTTCCGTTGCATCATGAGTGCTGTAGTCTACCCACTGTGCCACCTGTCCAGGCGTCTGTCTGCCTGTTTCCGTCTGAGTCGTGCTGATGCCTGCTTTGAGCATCTTTTGATGTGCTGAGCTTTCGGTCCAGGCCAGACGACCTATCGATCCGCAGTTGGAGTAATTAAGTTCCGGTTCGTTTCGATCCGCGTCGATTCGTTTCGCCTCTCACACACGCACACACTCGAAGAAAGCCTTTCTTTAAACTAGTTCGCAATGCTTTTCTCCTCCCTCCCGCCTTTCTCTAAGTCTCTAGCTCCGCCCTGTCTGTCTTATCGCTGGCATCCCCGCGGTGGCTTTTTAATTGGCCACATCATTTTGATTAAGTTGTTGCTTGGAAATTAATTAACAAATTATGCCTGCCATCGCATTGGAAATTGAAATTTCTATATGTTGTCCAGCAGCGCTTTAAAAAGTGATTTTCACTTTTCTACACAACACACAATTTGCTGCTGCTGCGAGATTGTATTATCATCATAAATACTTGCAGATATGTAGTTTTTTTTCGTCTTCTTCTTCTTATAAGTGAGAGGTGTTGGAATGCTGCCCGACACTGCGATCTGCATTAACCGAAGATCGGTGGAGCATTGAACCAGGGTAATGAAAAGAGTCATTTTTATGAGTTAACCCATATATTGTAGTTATGACTGCCGTTTCCCATATTAACTCACTTTCGACAAACAATTTTTATTAATTAAAAAATATGAATTTTGTCTTAACGTGAATTCGATGCTAATGCTTGTTAACTTGTATTCTGAAGACCAAACCCTAAGCCAATCACCACACAAAGTTTAATAAATTGTCAAATGATTTAACAAACTGTAAGCTGCGCCCATTGTTGTGCAGCGTAGCCCCCTCTAGCCCCTAACCTTAAGACAAAGGCACAACTGCGACAACCTTTCACACGAAATGTCGAGTAGAACCAATTGGGGCTTGGAGGCCCCCAAGGGGTCGTCGCATTAAAGCGCAGGTGTAATGCCAGCCGGGCGACGTAATTGTAATATGACAAACCCGCATTAATTTAACCAAAGCCAAGATGAAAAAACAAAAAAAAATAAATAAAATAAAAATATAACCGAAGTCGAAACAGAGGCAAAAACCTGAAGCTGCAGCCGCAATGCAATTACTGCAGCCATTTAATGATCGGCCCGGGGTCCGGCTGCGGCCAGAGCTGGCCGCAAGATTAATGGTTCATTCAAGAATTCGATTTTCAGACAAGCCAGACAACGAGCTGCCAGCAACAAGCGGCCAAAACAACCACAACAACCACAACAACAAAAACAACAGGTTCATAATAATTTTTTGGCAAGTTTTTAGGCGGCTGCAAAATATTAAATCAAAAGACTTAAAATATGATACAAGAACTGCAATTAGTCGAAGGCGAAATACTCTTGCAGACACATAATGTACGTTAGATAAATATCATCATAGAAAACAGGAAGAAACAAATTTATTATTATATCCATGCAGATCCTAATCCCAAGCTTTTTATGCTTAAATAACGTCGACCTACAAAGTATGAGAGTAGGTTGCCTTGATTCAAGTTTAAAATTCTTATTTCAGGTATGACTTTTATAATATCAAAAATTGAACGTTAGATATACATATATAATCATATAAAAAATTAAGAAAAATATATAGTATTGCAATTAGTACTTAGACTAACAGACAAATGTATAAACTATATCCACGCAGATCCTAATCCCAAACATTTTATGCTTAAGTAAAGTCGATGTACTAAGTATGAGAGTATTTAAGCTTAAAATTCTTATTTCAGGTAGGACTTTTATAAGACAAAAATCAAAAACTGAAACAAGTACAGACTAACAGATGTGTAACTATGTTAACCAGTTCCTAATCAAAAGCATTTTATGCTTAAGTTAAGCAAAGTAGGCATTCAAAGTATGTTAAGTTCAGACTAGCTTGATTCAAGTATGAAATTTTTATTTTAAGTATGACAAAAATCAAAAATGGAATTTAGGTCTTATCTATGTCAATCAAGAACGAGGTCAAGATTTACTGTAACTCCGATTTGTTCTTACTTTAAGATAAATTCAAACTTAACTATTCTTAAATTAAGTTTAAACTGTTCTTGACATAATTTCAGCTGTGAATGATGAACAAACTAAGATTTGGTTTATTTTTAGACTGAATTTTTTCTCTCTGTGTGCATACTTTGTGATAATTTTAACTAGCATCGTTTAGGGTATATACACAGCTCGCATGTTACGCCGCGGGGCGTTGCAACAACAATAACAACTCCTACAATTGGTGGCAACGTCAGAGCAGCGCCTGACAGTCTCAGACATGTTGACACCAGCCGAGGCAACGAGTTGGCCGCCATTTGGCTGGGCTTGGCCGGCAGCCGCATAAAATGATATTTTTAACAACTGTTTGCCAGTGTTCGAAAATAATTGTTTAAATGTCATAAAAATAGTTGCAGAGGCAGCGAAACTGAAAACCCGCTGAAATCCACAAACAAAAGGCGACAAAAAACGCGCCAAATGCACGCGATTTGGCTATATCCACATTTGTCCTTTACAATAAAATGTACGAAAACATTATTAAGCAGAGGTAATTGCAATTTAATTAAAATAAGCAGCTGGCAAACAAGGCTCTTCCACATGAAAACCTGTTGAAATGTGCATCAAAATAGCAAAACACGCGCGCGCGTCTATTGTCGCTTGTGAATCGCGCGCAAAACGCCCACTGCTCGTTGTGTGTGCATTTGCATTTAATGGAAATTGCCAAACACCCGCAGCCCCTTGTTCCCCTCTGCCCCGCTTCCCCTTAAAGTTCGGCACCCCGCTTGGCTTTTTGGCTGCCGCCATTTGCCATTTTGGGGTTATTGTGTGTTGGCCGCGTTTCGAGCGCGTATTATAGGCTTCTGGGCAGGAGGGGAGGGGCGGGGGGTTGTCATTAGAGGGGGCCGCCTGCAATCTGAGTACCCCATGCCGTACACGTATCCCGATCCCCACCCCTAGCCGTACTCCTAATCGTAATCGTAATCGTACTCGTACTCGTGCATTCTGTGCATTTGTTTTTTATGAGAATTACTTGCGTTTAGCTTGGTAATTTATGCACTCGACTCCGACTCGCTGCTCGTTGTATCAAATTTCGATTGCCAAATCATTTGGAGCGAACATTATTAAAACATATTTTTCTTTTTTTTTGTTTTGTCTGCGAGTATCGTAATCAAGGCAGAATTGTGGCCATATCAATCCTAGTGGCCAGCGCTTGGTTTCAGGTGCTTGAAATTGAGTTTATTCTAGTTGATGGTCTTGGGCTTGGCCCACTCGCAACTAAGTTATTGTGGCTATATATACGTATTTATTGCAGCCGAGAGCTATAGATACATAGATATCGCTAAGCAGGCATTCAAATGACTTTGCATCGATTCGGAATATTGAATGCTAATGAGCGTATGCGATTCATCTGATACAGGTAAATACGTTACCTAGGTATGCATTTAGCTGAGTGCGACAAGACTTATATAATAATCAATCAACTCTTGACAACCTGTTAACATTCAGCATATACAAATCAGTTGCAAACAGCGCGCGATATCCGCTTAACATTAGCATTAATATTATCATTAGCAGGGATATAACTTAAGCATGGCTCGCCCTTCTATGCGATTCTCATGAACTTAAAGGACAGCAGAATGATTTAAATTGTACATTAATGCAGCATGCCCCCTTTTTGAGAGGTGATTGCTCTGAATTTGTTCCACAATTTAATTTAAAGAAAACATTTGAAAGTCCAGAAAGTTGAATTGCATAATAAATGATGCACTCATTGCAGCCAACTGATGCTATAATACCAAATGCTCCATACCAGGTGGGGACGGTAAAACCCACTAATGAAACGATAAACAAAAAGAGCTGCCTTCGAAGAGGCTAGGTAAAAATGACTGAAGAGATTAATCAGTTAAGCAAATGAGCAGAGTGTAAATCAAAGCCAGCGACTGCACTCACTGATAAACTTGCTGCATTTCGGATGCCAACTGCGATATGAGGCGAAAACAGTGGGAAAATATGAGGTTACTTGATTTTAATAGAGGTGACTACGTTTTATTCATAATTAATTGCCAGACTGTGGATTTTGTGTTGGCTGTGGACACAAGAAATGAATCAATTGACTGGCTGACTGGCTGGCTGTCTGGCAAGAAATCTGCGCAGTGGGGCATAAAACATGGCCAAATCGCGTTTTGGCTGGCCAAAAAAAATAGGAAAAAAAATAAAAATAATGCATTAATTTAACGATCGATAAATTGAGTTAAAAAGCTGCCCGACGACAACCGAATTGCGCAAAAATATTATGACCATCGTCATGTGGCATATATCAAAGGCGGCCTCCTCCAAAGCGTTAAAGCCAACAAACAGTTAACAACAAGGCCTGAGAAATTGTTTCTCCACATGCAAATGCCGTGCGATTTATATTTGAGGAAGCGGCTCGCATGCCAAACCAAAGCCCCACAAAACAGATAAAGCAGATAAACAAGACATCCCAGATAAAATGCTAGATACGGCAAAAGAGATGGGACAGCCAGCGCAGTAGCGAGAGGGAGAGAGATTAACAAGTTGGCCAACCAGGTGAAATGGGTGAGAAAAATGTATGTTCGACTGTGTATGCTAAAAATGCATTTGCTAACCAAGTGAAATTAAGTTGTTACTCACTTATTTATTTTTGGCATTTGGAAAGTTGACAATCCCATCGCTATCTATTATCGGGCGTTCGTATAGCTAATCGCACCACTGTCGCAGAATAAAACCCATGTGCTTTCACACAGTCAAGACACACCGATGCACTCTCAGGACATTCCCAGCGCACTGCTTGATTGAGGAGCTTTCAAAAGCTCACTAATACTAGCGCAACGCATAAAGCTTCTCTTCTGGCAATTATCCTCATCAATGGTGAGACCAATATAATTTTCTTAACAAATGCAGCAGGTCGAGCAGTTTTTTTCTATTAAATCAGGCTTGTATTTGAGGTGAAGCTTTTAACAGTTGTTGTTAATCAACAGATTTTCAATGGGTCATTTCTACAATTGTTATTTGGTTGCTCTTCGCTGCGGCTGTCTGTTTAATTAAGTTTAAGTGGGGTTCGGGCCAAGTCAGTCACTGAGGCAGTTGTTAAGCATTTCTCGTTTGATTGGATCGTGAGAGTGTGAAGTGAAGTGCATACGCCCGGGGCGGCACAAATTGGGCAGAGTTATTGATTTCCCCTCCAAAAAAAAAAAAGAAGAAAAATAAAAGTGAAATGCATTTCATAGACACCCAAGCTCAAGCGGCATCTCAGCTGGTAACTCGCTGGATCTCGCACTTTAGTGGTCTCATGAGTCATGCACGTAACGAGAACAGGCTGAGCATTAAATCCATTGCACTGGCCATTCCATTCCCATTCCCATTTCCATTCCCGTTCCCAATTCCATTCGCTCTGTGGCAGCTTTCTAATGCCGTGGCCGGTGCATTTATGACCCTGTTGGGTTTCTTTTCTGCACTGTGCATCTCATCAAGTGTGTGTTGTGTTGTGTGTGTGTGTGTGCAGCGAGTGTAAAACGTGCCTGGCATGCCAAAATTTACCAAAGCGTACAGTCATAACTATATGAGTGCACCACACTTGGAGCCCCATTGACCGGGTTCAGGCACTTGAGCTTGGCTTAAAGCGTAACAAATCTCCCAAGCTGCAATCGTTGGTGAGAGTTTTACAATTGACTTCTGGTCACGGTTAGAAAACCAAGTACCTTTACGCTTTGTTCTACATGTTTCTAAAGATTCCCTTTAGCGTGAAGCTGTTAAAGAGCGCTTAGCTCAAATGGGAAAAGAATTACAGGTTACCAATATTAGGATATATATATATATGTTATATAACAAATAAATTACAAACAAGAAGCTAAAAACATCGAACACCGAGCAGACTCTGCATTCGAGCCCCTTTCAAAGCTTTAACTTGTTGAGAATTGCAAGCGGCAACAAAGCGAGCATACGCTACTTTACTGTGCGACAGATTAGTTATGAATATTTTCCAAGTCTGTCTTCAGCTCATCTTTGATTCAAGAATTTCTTACGTCACAGTCCAACTCAATTTTATTAAGCCAAATTACGTCACATTTAAAAGTGTTCCAAAGCCCAATCAAACCAAAATAAACAACAACAAAATTGTTAATTAACAAAATGCGAAACCTTCGCCCAACAAATAAAACCTCGGCAACAGTTTTGTTTACTTAAACTGGGCCTAAAAAGTGAAAGCCAACCAAAAACCCATTCAAGGGGAGTTGGGGATTAACATTCGTGCTGAGCACGCCGAGTTACATTTTTATAAACAACAACAAAGTGCGTAAAATTTCTTTGATTTGGCTTTTGCTGTTGGTGTTAAACAATACAAACTCTGATAAGTCATTTGTCGGCACCTTTTCTATTCAATCAAACAGAAAATATTTCGTAAACGAGCTTACATATTAATTAGTCGCCTGGTTTCCTTTCGTGTTTGTTCGTGTTACGCGTTAGCTTTGCGATAGTTCCTAACACTAACACGAAAAATACTTTCGTGAGCAGCAGAATGGGTATTCGCTACTTTTAAGCGATATTTATATATAAATGGTTTTCAATTTATTAGAAAGAAGACAACTCAGAAATATCTAGAACAAAAAAATAAGTAAATATCATCACGAAAACCTGCCTGAAATGTAATTTGGGCAAAATGCGAGTGCGCTAAAAATAATGTTTATGTATGTTTTTTGTTTTATAGAGAGTAAAGCCCCTAGCCTTATCTTGTGCACTTTTATCTAAAGGTGTCAGCATATTTTATGCCTTTTTGCACTTCCTCTGCCGCTCGAGTGGCCCCCGAGGGGCCAAAGACGAAAGACACCTTTCGCCAGGTTGCCATCCATCTTTCAGGGCAGGCAAATTAATTTCAGTCAAAACTCGTGCTGCCCTGCCCAGTTTTATTCGGGAAGGTGTGTACTCATCCGTTGCGCTCGACCAAATGATTAATTTTTAAAAAATATTTATATATATACATATATGTATATATGCATGAAGTCTCATATATATTGCTCTTTCTTTCGATGATAAAGCTTATGGCAAAGGTTTTCATCCTGCGCTGACATGTGGATGTCATTTGGACTTCTTTCAGTCCTCCGATTGTTGCAGCCCAACTTTCTTTTTGTGTAGTGTACGGGGAATGCGTTTGGTTTTCGGGTTTTCGAGTGATTCGCTGGTGGCTTTTGTTTTTATCGTTAATTGCATTTCCGTGGCAGGCTTTAATTTACTTGTTGGCAAATTGAAATTTGGGCCAATAAAAGATAAGCCGTGTAATTTGTTTTAAATTCATGTGCATGAACAGCCCCTCTTGGCCAAGAAACTTTTATTAATTATGAGCCAAAGCCGGAGTTAATTGGACTCAATTTGAGGTGGGTGTGTTTGATTTGAATTTTTTATATATACAGGCCCGAAAATCAATTTTTAACGAATTAAATAATAATTGGGCATAAACCGAAAAGCGTATTAAATATTTGCAGATAAGCATTAGCTATGAAACAAGGCAGGGTATGAAAATAGCTGAGAATTAATTATCTGAAAATCGGATAATCTATCTGCATTTAAAAAAAAGTTAAGTATACGTTAGGTAAAACGCAGTCTGAAGGAAATCAAGTCTCAAATGTGTTAAGAACTTTAATATAAATACATTTCAAGTTAAGAAGCGGAGCATAAGAATTTCATACATTTAATCAGGTAATATTATATATTTATTTTTCGTTAAAGTTGGTAATACCTATCGCACCCCTTTGGCCAGGTGTAAAACAGCTATAAATGTCAAGCAATGGCAGCAGGCAAATATATTTTGCGCTACTTAATAAACAATTTTCAGCTATTTACGTTTATTAGCGGCCCACAAGCAGCTAAACAACAATTGACGAGGCTGGCAACAGGTACAGCAAATCCAGAGGTAAAGAAACTTATAGCGGACACTGTGGTGCGATTGGTTCATTTGCATAGTGCACGCGAGTATATGCAAAAACATATTGTGGCCAGAATAAACAACTCGCAGCTGGCCATTAACCATGAGGAGCGGGTGAAGGGAGGGGCGAGGGGAGGGGGGCATTCGACAATTGCCCGACGGGGTTATCCATTTGCAATTGGCTTGGTCCACAACTACATTGAAAGCAATGCGGTTAATTAGCTCGTGGCTTAGTGGACGCTTATTGTTTTAGAGGTTCTATCGATCAAATTGATAAATTGCCCGTTGTCGTGTTAATTAGAGGGCCACACATACCGACCGGCAGGTGGCGCTGCAAATATTCACGCTGTTTACAACACCGGCAAATCACAAGCCTTTAAACATTTAGTTTTTAATAGTGTTGGCAATCGTGCAATTGATCATTCAATTGTTCGAGGGTTTGATTCGAGGAAAATTCGTAATTGTGCACACTTCTAAGTAAATGGATAAGTGAAAGTGTTCAGATTCTAAATGGAAGTATAGTAAAGTGTGATCTATAGATATAATTATACCCATTGCTGTTTCGTGCAAATGAAACTAACAGACAGAAGCCCATAAGTACATATATGCCTGCTCAACAAGTCGATCTAGCCATGTCTGTGGGTCTGTCAAAATGGCAAGCTGAGATTATAGAACTCAGTTGAGTTCATAGATCCCAGCTCGCTCGTTTCACTCTGTTAGATTTTAAGAGTTAGGTACATAAGTTAAGTTACATAAGATTCGGCAGGACAATGAAGCTCTAGATCGATACTTATCGTAGGGATCCATACTATCAATTGGCATTCAATCAAATCAAAAATCGAAGGAGTAAATTAAAGTTTTTGACAAAAAACGCTCATCTCCAACGATCTTAAACTTTTTTGATGATTTTTGATTATCTCGGCCAAATAATGTCCAGTTTTTGTAATGGCATACACTTTTAGAATCGCAAGGAAAAGTATTAAAGATTAACATTCATAAAATCTAAATCTAAATTTCCGGTCGAAAATCAGATAATTTTTTTCATGATTTATATCTCGGATAAATAACGTCTGTTTTGAAATGTCATGCCTTTTTGAATTTGTGAGAATCCCTAATATCAATTGGCATTCAATCAAAACGGCTCTTTTGTGATTTCAAGCTTTTTGGATGATCAACCAAGATCGGTTGGCAAAAAAAAATAAATATCGATTTTTAGGGTCCGACTCTTGAAAATCTATGTTTCCTAATAATTGTGATCTACTAATTACCAAAATTTGGTATATGTACTTACTGTCTGTACAAGACTATAAATACTTTATGGGGTAGAAGAAGCTTCTTTCAAACATTTTCATCAGTGGATTGAGAGTATGGCAAAAGCTAAAGGTCATGCAACATTCAAGATTCCACTCCTAGCAGCTAATATAGTCGATTAATTGCCCTGCGGTGGGCCAGCTGTGAAAAAAGGTGTCAGTTCGAGTCTGGCTGGGATCGTGTACAGGTGTCACATTCGCATAAATAATATAAATCTTCCAAAATCGCAAAGCAACTGCGGCAATTGCATTCAGTTACCAATTACAATGTTTCGCATACCTCAGAGTAAAAGATACATTTGATTGATTGCGTTTTTTGTGTTAATCACGGATACGTGATGCTATCAAAATTGTGGATAATTAACGCCATATTTGTTGTTGTTGTTGTTGACAATTAGACGGCGCACAGACCAAAAGTAAATTGCATGCGCGATAAAAATCGCCAGAGTTTTGCTTTCGAATGTGGCCAAAATGGTTTCGCGAGCGACTTTTATGGCATTTTTAATGCAAACGATTTGAATTTGAATCAAAAGGCAACAACATTTTGGCTGTCGTTGCCAGTTGCAAGTTGCAACTTGCGAGTTGCGAGTTGATTTGTCGCCTGCGCGTGTCAATCACAAACTTTGAGATACTTTGTTTTTTTGCCCGTTTTTTTGCTGGTGGTGGTGGTGGTGCAGCTACTAATAACACGATTTCCAAACGATAATTAGCCAGAGAGGATAACCACCGCAGTGAGCTGCCACTTAATCTAATGACACTTCTCGGAGCCAAACACGCCCCACAGCTGCCGTCCACACGGCAAACTCTGTAATTGCTTAAACGACTTCTGGTTTGGACTGAGATACTTGCAGATACTCGCGGATACTCGCAGATACTCGTAGATACTCGTGGTTAAAGTTATGTAAAGTGCTTGCTGGTTAGCTGCTCAGCCAATCGCTGACACACTTCCGATATAACCGTAACCATATCTCGTATAAGGAGAAAAGCCAGTTGCCAGCCATTTGCCAGAGCCATTTGCTCCACTTGGCCAAAGACAATGATAACTCATTGAGTCAGGCTGCGTTCGACTTATGGTCAGCCATAAACTCAATTCAATTCAATTGCCGGCAATGAGCAACTTTTTCCGGGCGCATCATCAAATCAAATCGAGTCAAATCAACTCGAAAGGAAAGTTTCTTCTTTTTTTATCTATTAAACTTGTTGTGCATAGATCGAATTGTATTCTGTTTATGGACTGCACGAGGTGTCAGACATTTTATGGCCTCTCTCACATATTATAGCATATGTCCTATATGAAACAGTGTGATATTTAGCTGTAGCTCAGTTATAAACAAATGCTTCCATTGTTCGGCTCAAAAGGCCATTTCACAGAGAAGAAATCGAAAAAGGAATAAAAAGCATATCGAATAAATTCAAACCAAAAGAGTACAGCGAAAAGCTTGGTTTGTTAGTCGTACAACTATCATACTTCTTAAATTTAAGTACGTGATCTCTTAAACAAATCAAATGTCTCAAAGGAATGTATATTTTGATATAAATAGCATTCCACATGATCTATAAAACAAATCAAGTGTCTCAATAGAACATAAAAATTGATAAAATAACATTCGTCTACAGATAAGCTTTTTGCTTAAAATATTTATGAAGAAATGTATTTAAATTAAATTGAAATTAATTCCAATATTTTTAAAAAGTAAATCTAGTAGTCGCTGAGCAATTAACTACAATAATAATACTATATAGATATATAGATTTTAGAGATTTTCGGCATTGATATTAATCTAATCTTTGCCCAAGCAAAGTACATGCCAAATTGGCGGGTTTCGTAATTGCCTAAAGGTCAACCGTATATATTAGACCTTTGGATCTACAAAACAATTACGGCAATCACTTTCCACGTAATTAATTTAATTTGATTTCAGCTGCATTGTCGCTTCCTGCATGGCAGATCGGCCGCATTGTATCTGGGCATCTTGGGACAAGGAGCATCGGGAGTTGGGTGCCCGACTGTCAGCGAATGTCACTTTAAATACGCCAAAACGGCGCAAAAGATTCAATTGGTGGGGCGCCGCCGCCAGACGCTGGAGGAGCAGATCGCCGGCACAGATAGGTCGACCGAGGCCTGGCTGGTTGGTAGCCAAAGATACGATTACTCTCAGTCGTACTCGTAGTCGTATCTCATATCTGCGCTTGTGTATCGCAAAAGCGACTGTCAAATGGCTGAACTGACAGTTTGCTTTTTGCGCTGGCTGCCAAGATGTGGCTGTGGCTGTGTATGTGGATGCTATTGCCAAGCTGGAAAATTGGGTCAGGCAGTGCCAGGCAGTTGCTTCAAGTCGACTCGGAGTCGCCTCAAGTGCCGGAGCCGGACGAGCTGACAGCTCTTCAGCCCGGGCCGGCTTCTCGCCCCAAAACGAGCTGGCGGTGTCTTCTGCTTTCTAAGCCAGCCCCCAAAAAAAAAACTGTTTAACTTTTCGCAGCATATTTATGAACATGAACATTCGACTTGGTATTTATTTCAGTGCGGCGATTCCCAATTGATTTCAATTTTCTGTTTCGGCCCGCTCTCTGCTCTGACACGTGACATGGGATTTCACTTAAGTCTGTTAATGCTCGCATAAGCGAGCATAAAATGTGCCAAATGTTGGACATGACAGCGAATTGGACGTACCGACTAGCTGCGGACTTACTTTGAGCCGACACTCGAAAAGGACAGCCAAACAAACAAATTCAAACAAAATAAAACACCATTGAAAATATTTAAATAAATAGAAAAACATGAAAAGCATATAAAACCCAAATCCGACATGTAAATTGATTTCTAGCCTTTTTTTTTGTTAAGATATCTGCTGCTTTTGCTGCGAAAGTTAAAAATCATGCGAAAGTTATTTTCTTCAAATTTTTGTCTCTCTATTTTGCTCAAACGAAGTTTTCTTTTTTTAGTATTTAATTCTCTAAATATTTTAAAAATGAGCATAAGGAATAGTTTTTTTTTGTCAAAATGTATCCTAAAATAATATAAATATATTTTTTTTTAATTGTGTAAATACTTTTATTTCCATTCTTTAAATTTATACATTTACTTTTGAGCTGATGTCGAATGGACTAGAAAAAGATGATGCCATATATATATAGGGCATGATTTATGCAGCTGATATAGTTTATTGGGATTAAGTCATAAAAGAGCGCAGTTGAAGCAGTCCAACACCTTTTTAGCCACGTTCTGGCTTCGCTTGGATGCCCACCCAGAAAACGATCAATATCATGTCAATGGGAACTGGAATATTCGTATTGCATTATCGTAAAACAAATTGTTTGACACTCGCTTATGGCCAGATTAAAAGCAAATCAAACGTTTTACGAGCTGGTTCAATAATACGCTTTGCTGTCACTTAGCTCCCCACACAATGGCCAATTAACGGAGCTTAGCCGTCGCCTCGCCCACTTTGTGCCACATTTTGGGGCAGCTCCGACGAGCCAAAAGTGTTGGGGCATAACGGCTAAGTTTTGTTGCCAGATAAAAGAGGCGCCTCGCCTTATAAAGACGAGCGGAAATGCGGCGATGGCAATAATAAAGTCGTTTCGACAGTTACAAAATGAACTTTCGTGGCCTTTCTTCTAATTCTTTTCATATATTTCCATTTCTATGGCCCAGTCGCCGGTGCAATCAACTGGTCGTTAAGGCCAACACGAAGACAAATGTCCAAACGCCACGCATCTAATGCGCCTCCACAAACACACACACGCACACTCATTTGTATCTGTGTATCTTTCAGTACGCACTCACCTGCATATAACGCGCCAGAGCCGCGTTCCGCTGCGCATGGGATCTCAGCTGCGGCTGGGGGGAGCCCAACGGACTGACAATCGTCGATGTGGAGCCCCCGATGCCGGTGTCATAGCCCTGAGCATTGGCGCCATCCACATCTATGTTGAAGAGTAGACAGAGAAGAGAGGATGGTTAGATAAATTATAAGTAATCGAGGCAGCAGCAATAAAAGAAAGCCATCAACATTTTTATTCCTCAAGGTGTGCAAAAAGTTGAAGAATTATGAGTTTACATTGGAGTTCACATTAGGTATCTAAGCACACTACATTATAAGGGTTAAATTCTATTCACAATTTTTGAATACGATCTATTCATATATACAATTTGGCTTCTTCGGATCACGAACATCAATTGGCATTCAACGGAAAAAGTTAGAATATCTTCGACACACCAAAGATTTAATAGATAAGAGATAATAGTGAAGCTCGTAATACTGAGTTTTAATGAAAATATCTTGGAAATAATCTTTCGACCGATCGTTCTTAAGGCAGCTATGTTCTAAATTCAAAACTTTGACAGATGTAACAAGGAGCTCATCACATATTTAATGGTTCAAAGTGGTTGATGATTATTAAAAACCTATGGAAATTAGATTTAGATTTTGGCAAGTTACACCATTTTTACTATCCATTGGCATTAAAAAAATCAAATTAAAAATTTCGGCATAAATTATAAGCGATTAGTTAGCTTACGAGCTTCCCTATTCTCACATATCACACATATACGAGGGTATTAAATCTTCGATGTGCCGAATATATAGTTACTTGTCTCTTTTATTTTGTAAATATTGGCCAAATATGGGCAGAGTTTGGATTGTAAGAAGGAGTTACATCACAATTTTTGTTTTTAGATACAATTTTTAGTATTTATGTGAAATAACTTCGGCAGAAAAGATTCCAATTGTGAATATATATATAGCATTTTGTACTCGTGCGAACGAGGACTGTCGATTAATAATAGTAGAATTAATTGTGTTTTAATAAATCGCGCTGCGATGAAATATACATATGGCAGCTGGCTTATATAGAGCTGACAGTATGCAAATCGAAGGAAGCAACGAGTGTTAATAAAAGCAAAAGCCTAGTCAAAGGTTTCACCTGACTGTAATACCTATATATGTATATTATTATGTATGCCTTTATACCAGAAGTACATCAACATTTGTTATTCTAAGCCGCAACGTTTGTTGTTTCCATTTATATGCCAATTGTGTGTGTTGTGTGTGTTTTGCTGTTTGGCATGCAAAGTACGTTTGCATCGTACTCGTCGGTTAACTTCATAAAGTATCGGACTGAACAGACGTACCGCTGCCCCATTGCCCATGAAAATTGAAAGTTATGCCCGTTTTTAGTTAATGCTGACATGATTTTCTATGGCGGCTCCACTGTGCACGCCCAACTAGCCGCTGAATTTATTGCCCGGCTGCCCATCGTACACAGTCGTCCCGTGTGAATTTATGATCTGGTAAGTGGTTACGTTTCTGTCTTCGATTTATTTATGGTAATGGGATGGTATATTGTACAACTTGTGCTTGGCCAGTGCCCCGGGCCCTGAGCTTATTAGCATAGCTAATTAAGTGTTACAGTTCGAACGGGTTGTAGGGCTGTGAGTTAGCAATTAGTGAGTGAGTACTTGGCCACTGTCTGAAGTATCGATACACAAATAGGCGAGTGAAGATGTTTAAAAATAACATAAATATAATTTTGGCTAAATATATCGAAATATTGTTAACTGAACTGTGTGTTTCTATGTGAAAGGCATTAAATAAAAAAACAATTAAAATTTAAGATTAAGGCATTTGTGAGAGCAAGTAAGCGAGCGAAGATATTTAGAATTGGAGTAAGTATAATTTAAGCTAAATATATCGACCAAATTTATACAAACTGTCCCCTTTATGTGATAAACATGTATAAATCAATATGGAGATTAAGAAGCCTTTTTGGTAGGGCTCTGAGTATGAAAATAGTGAGTGAGTACTTGACAATTGTGTGAAGTATCGATATAGTATAGCAAGCACACAAATGAGCGAGTGAGTCTAAAATTGGCATAAATATAATTTAAGCTAAACATATCAAGCAACTTTTGAACATGAACCAACAAAACATTTATATTTCAAGATTAGGATAATGAACTTTTTAAACATTTTACTTCAATTCTAACCCGCGTTATAGTTTGCTGATAGTTTGTAATTATGTCCCTACAGCTATAAAAATAATATTACCATTTTTTACAGACTTAAAAGCTTCGTCAAGAATCCGTAATTTGCTGTTGTTTTGAAAAATGTTTTCCCTCTTTAAAGTATTTTGTGAACAAATTGAGGGGAAATCATAAAAAAAATAAAACATAAACATATACTCTTAAATGGCGCATTCCGAGATAAGAGTGCAACAACAAAAAAAAAAAACACTCGACACAACACCTTGCAGTCAGCTGTCGAGGGTTGGCTGCTGGCAACACATATTTGTATGGCTTATATGGCATATCCAGCAGATACTTGGATAGGAGAGACTACTCACCTTTCAGCGAGCTGTTCATGCACATGGGGCACTGATCGTTGCGGAACATACAGGAATAGCAGCGTTCGTGTCCGCAGGTGTCGATCAGTTTCCGTCGCTTGCCCTTGTCGAAGGAGATGCGGCACGAGGGGCAGACCGAGCCGCTGGCATCGTGTTCCAAGAGCCGTCGAATCGATTGAAGATCTATAAAATGAACAAAAAAAATGGAAAAAAAAATGGTATGAGTATGAGTACATACATATTCATTTCGTATTCACAGTTTGCCATATAAAAGTGATTATCGTTAAAGCGGCATTTAACATAAGGTATTAAAGTCGAAGCTTAAGTTATTACTAAACTGCATGATAGAGCTTTTTTATGGATCGGCAAAGCCTATGAAGCTGACAGGAATCAAATGTTGAAGATATTAACTTCTTAACAGACTCAAATAGTAAAGAAAGGGATATTTAAATTAAAATTAAAATTGTGACAGTCGAGCTTTGGCGAATATCAAAAGGAAACATTACTAAGTTTTTGAATAGATATATTTATACTTATATACGCTAGGGAAAAGTTACTGAAAAATTAAAGAATCATTAGACTAAAAATTAAATATTATAATCATTTATAATTCTAATTTTCTAATGCTATTAAATTATTTTATAATATAAATTATTAAGTAGAAGCAAATGCATAGAAAGGAAATGTACATTTTTGAGATGAGATTAGTTTTGTAAGTAATAGATATATTACACATATGATCTACAAATCTAATCTAATCTCTAAAATGTAAAGTTTCTTCCATTTTGTTTCTTTTTTATGCATTTTTAGAAGATTTTTACTTTTGATCATTCTAGAACCCATTCGAGTTTTTTCCAAAAAATCGGCACAGATTCTATGCATAAATATTGTCACTCAGTTTGATTTGCCTGTTGGCCTTTTTTTTGTTTATTTTTTTTGCCCCATGTCAAAGCAATTTCCACGCTTAACAGTCACAATTACGGCTTGCAGAGCTCTGCACTTGTTTGTTTATTTATATATATATATTGTTGTTGTTGTATTTTTTGCAACCGTTTGCATAAATTGTGACTGTCAATTAAATGTCGTTTGTGGTTCCCCCGGACTGTAACTGCCAATCTTTGGTTGCAACAAGTCGTCTCTTGATATCTTGCATTTATCTTTTGCATCGGTAGCTGCGCCTGCTCCCCTGCCCCAGCCCCAGCCCCTGACACTGAGCATCGCTGCATGCCACAAGAGGCAATCGGAGGAATTCTTCTCTTGGCTGCACTCTAATTGATTTAATTTGGTCGCTTGGTTTATTATTTCTATTAGCACTTTGTCTTTCTGTGTCAACATTATGTAAAAATGTGTGCAACAATCAGCAGCAGAATTCGTTGACGCAGTTGCAATGTTTACAATTTGGCAGCAAAGTGCTGAGAAAAGCAGTTATAATGATTTCCATGGGCCACTCAATTCCACAAGAGAACTTGATTCTTTTCAAAAGTGAGCTTTTCAGGAATTTTATAAACTAAAACCGAAACATTTACCAAAACAATTGCTTTTAATTTATATCAAGTTAGTTTTCTATTAAAAAACAACTCAGAGAGTTTGTTCCGAGCTTTCTGTGAGTAGCAGGAAAGCCAACTGGTTGAACAAGAATACATGATTAGCATGTTGCACATCGAAAAGGATTTCATATGACCCCCTCTTGACAGTGCCATAAAATATGGAAATTGCACGAGGCTTTTGCAACTGTGAAGCATTCAACGTCCTATTTGCAAAGCCCAGCCAAGTGCCAGGCTGCAATTCCTGTTTGTGTTGTGAGTGGGAACTGCGATGTCGACGACGCCAACAAGAACCACGTCCGGTCGTCGTAAAGTGGATTACAAGCGCAGCCGCTCGATCCGCGTCTGGGCCTCCATTCATGCCCACTTGACAAAACACTCAATACACAAAGTCTGCCAGCTATTTTCCTTTTTGCTTGCCTTTATTTATTGCAAATCAAAAGCCAAACTATTTTTTCATGATTTCCTCTTCAGGCGATACCCTAGCAGACTACGCCTGGATCTAACATATACTTTAGCAACTCTAAAACTCTTTACTGCCTGACAAGCAGAGGTATACTTGTTGCAGTTCATATTTGCATATTGTTCAGCTGATAGGGTATTTGATGGTCGACTACACTCGTATTTCCGTTCCTGCTCGTTTCTCGTTTTTTACATAGTTTCGCCAGGTTCTCTGCGCAGTCGCCGCGTGGGCCGCCGCCAGCTGCCAGCGACAGGCACAGCCACAGCCACGACGCACAGTCTGGGGGCACCCGGAGGAACAGCCCACGTTGTTGTCTGTTGCTGCTGCTGCTGCCGCCTTATCGTGCGGCACAAACTTTGAACTCTTCACAGCTTGAACTTTCGACCGGTGTCATGGGAATTCGTAAGCGTAGCCAGCAGAAGTGGACAAGGTGCCGCTTTGCCAATGGGCAGCTGTGCCCATGCAAATTTTTGCAACCCTCGACCGCAGTCGGGCCCTTGCCCCTTGTGGCACATGGCTCAAATTATGAGCAGTTGCTGTGGCAACAAGTGCGACCTGTCTTTTGGCATTTCCTCGCCGCCTCACACCCTCTCGCCCACAACTCGTGGCCGCAAAAACAATTTACAAAATGTCATCCGAACAATTGGCGTGTCGCTTGTCAAGCGCAAGCGCGGCAGATGCCACCGACAAATGTTGGTGCAGCAAACAGTTGGGGTTGCAACTGGGGTACCTTTGTCTAGCAGTTGGCCAGCAATTGACGCAAATACCCACAACAATGAGAGGGCAAATAAATGCATGGTAAATAAGGGCCATGCATGCAACAGGCTGTGGAGGGCCCCGTCCAGAAGACTACCATAGGAAATAACTTTGGAAAAGAGCAGAAACAATTAAGGAAGCCGCAAAAAAAAGATGTTGGTAATTCTCGCTTTGAGGTGCCAGTCCTTAACATGCTGGCATATATTTATATAGAACATTTTTTTTTGTTACTTTAATAATTCCTAAACATTGATCGACCACACACAAATGTATTTTTAATCTATTTCTATATAAGACTTAATAACCGTTCTTTTCAAAAGTATCTATTAATATGCCGGGATAATTTGCATATCCTGTTGATTTCTACTGTCAGACTGAAAGACTTCCTGTTGAAGATCTTATATGTACTTATATATACAGACTGGATCTGGCTTCCAGACTTTTCCGTGCCCAAAGTTGCTTTCTTTTTCGCTTGAACTACATACATAACCATTATCCATTATAATATTGCAAGCAATTCCTAGGCATAATTCTAGTGCTTATTTCATGGATTTTAAGCAGATTAATTTCCTGCTCTATACGCAGTGTCTTCTGCTTGCGAGTCAATGTACTCGTTTCTCGTCGCATCAGACTCAAACAATGCGCTGGGAAATGCATCTAAATTGCAAAATTATGCAGCTACTGCGGGGCAACAGTGGGGGGAGCCCCCTCTCGAGCCGTCCTCCAGCTGCGCGCTACGCATGCGCCGCACACATATTTTGTTTTTTTATTAGATTTATGCGAATCGCTGGGATACTTGGGGTTTGCGGTTTGCGCCAAATTGATTTGAATTTTCCGCTGTATTTATTTTATTTTATTTTATTTTCATTTTGGTTCAATGAATGAATTGCATTGGGCTGCCGGTTTGCCCCCACAGTGAGTGGTGCAGAGTGGTGCAGACATTATTCAGTTCATGTGGGCGTTTTATTTCAGCTAAATTGGCAAACCGCGGCCTGCGCTCGCTCTGGATCGCATGTGGGCGTTAAGTGTGTGTGTGTGTGCTGAGTGTGTGTGTGTTGTGTGTGTGCCTGTTGGCACCGGCACTTGTTTTCCTTTATGTAATTTCTTTGCAAATTACTTTGAATACACAAGTTTTTCTTGCTGCGGCTGCATTGGGGCCTAATTCAATTTGCGGTTTGTCTTCGCGGCTTTAAATTGAGAATTTAACTACCCAGCACTTTGTACACAATTCCCAGGGAATGCCGCGGAATGTGTTCTAATAGGGATAGTTGCAAATTGTAAACGTTGGAACTTTCTCAGAAATTACAAGGCAGGAATGTGCTGAGAAAATTCTATGCAGAAAAGGGAAAAATGTCGAAGTCAGACACAACAACAAGAGGGAAAGAGCTTGTTAAACATATACACACTACGAAAATATTAACTATAGTTATTTTTTATTTCTAATAATAGCTCAGCCAACATCAATAACTGAAAAGACTTCAACTTGAGCTATGTATCTATGATATCATAACAGCAAAGCTCAACACAGCTTATTAGCATTAAAAGTCACAGCTTTTGTTCTCTGAGATAGTTTTTAAATTAGATTTTATGGCATACGAGTTGGCTGCGCTTAGCCCTTAGTCTGACCAGCTGAAGACTGTTTACCATTTATGCTTACAAAGAAACCTGCCCATCTTTATATTTTCTGGTTAAATACCTGGCAAAACTTGTTTTAAGTTCGCTAAAAAAATCGTAAAATAAAGCTGAATAAAGCAAGAGGCACGGGCTGAATTCAGCTTGAAGGTTTTCCAAATATAATTCTATAAAAGATTTTATTAAAAAACTGACAAATCAGAAAGAGCATAAGCTTCTGTAGGAGTTGGTAGTCCATGTTGTAGCAGGATAAACACACATACCAACATAGATATACATTCATACATACATACATCACTCAGTCCCACATAACATTGTCGTTCACACACTTTAACATTACAGCTGTGAAAAAAATAATAGCACCACCACTACAAGCAATTTTTAAATAGTCGCCCAACTCACATTTTTAATGTTAAGGAAACGTTAAGCACATTTTTAGAAAGGGACGACTTTTACAAATCTGGGAGTAAAAAAGGAATCATCCTTATTCATAACGTTTTTAAGTTATTTAAGGAACTTTACTGAAATTGATCAAATTGGGCGATCAAAATAATAGCACCACTTTTCAAACATGGGTTTAAAATTAAAAAAAATGAACGATAAGTAACGAATTCATTAGCTAACAATTTTGAACTATCAATACTCAATCTATATTCATCATTTAATATTTAGTACAGTGTCCTTTATTGGCAATAACAGCTGCACAGTGTCTTGGCATGGAATCAGCCAAGTCCTGGCATCGTTTTAGGGGAATTTTGGACCAGGACTCTTTAATTTCTTCCCAAAGTGATCCGATAGTGGTTGACATGGAAGCAGTAACTGCCTTCTTCACGTCGGACCACAGATTTTCGATGGGATTCAGGTCAGGCGACTGAGCAGGCCACTCCAAAACGTTCACAGAGCCATTCCTTTGCTCTCTTGCTGGTGTGTTTGGGGTCATTGTCCTGTTAAAATACCCATACGAGCAGCATTTCGTATTCTGCAAAGTGTAGCATTACTGTCTCCATGATATTTACGTACACATGCTGATCCATGATGGTTTTTATCCAATTTACTGGACCTACTCCATAGTAGGAGAAGCAGGCCCATACCATTACACTACACCCTCCATGCTTTATGGTTCTTGTGGTGTACTGGGGTTTGTATTCTGTGTTCTTTGGACGTCTAACGTATGAGATCCCGTATCGAGATCCCTTTCCACCAAACATAACCACTTTGGACTCATCTGACCAAAGAATATTCCTCCATTGCTGGGATGTCCCATTTGCATGAGCCCTGGCATACTTCTTGGGCTTAGTAATAGGTGTCGCGATTAAAAGTGGTACCATTCTTGGGCTGCATGCTTTTAAGTTATGTTGCCTAAGATATGTTCGAACTGTTTGGACAGTCCTATTTATTTTAAGCTCCATTTTAAGCTCGGTAGCAGGCTTGAAGGGATCCTTCTTGCTCTGACGAATCAGTCTTTTGACATGAAGAGGGGTCATAGATCTATTTCGTCCGCGTGTTTCAGATTTTTCTTCATAGTTTAAGGCGTTTTTAATCATTTTAATGGAGCATCCTACAAATTGACCAACTTCTCTGTAAGTTTTCCGTCCAATATAAATTTTTTGATAAGATCGCGCTTTTCCGCAGTGCAGTACCTTCCACTTCCCATTGTAATGATTATTATTAACTTTTATGATAGAAACAATTAAATCTTAGTTAAAACTAATAAACACGTGCTTTCTACAAATGCGATTCTGCGAAATATGGGGGATACACTAATAAAAGTGATAATGGTGCTATATTTTTTTTCGCTGTTTTTGGGGGTTTTTTTCTTAAAATCCCAAAAAAAAATATATAGACCGAAATTTGAAGAACGGTAACACTTTTTTTGTTTATGGGGAATACTAAACAATATAAAAAAAATAAAGATTTAAAAAAATCGCAACAGTAATCGCATTTTTTTTTATCAAGTACAAAATGTGTTGTAGTGGTGCTTTTATTTTTTTCGCAACTGTAGCATTAACATTACCAAGCGACATAACATTATTGTGTACGAGAGAGTGCAGTTCTGTATCGCACGACGAACAATAAAGAAGTAAAAAGAACTACGCTGTGTCTGATTTGCACAATTCAAAACAAATCCCAAATTAACAACTGCACTTAATTAGTTTATAACTAGAGAACAGAAGTTTTGCTTGCCATGCTTTAAGTCAAGCTGGCAAAAAAGTGTCACTTGGAAATTCGATGTGTCAGGTCAGGGCTGCCAATTTGAACAGCGTTGCCAGACAGCTCAGGGTTAATTGGAGGAACGCCGTCATAAACCGAGAGTGAAGCAGTGCTTGGGCAAATCATACCCCGCTCCCCACGCTCCCCACACACCCTGGATGGAGTTTCACAAATATGCGTATTCATTACAATTGATTGACAGACTAGACACAAACCTCGACCGTAACAATTCAGGCTTGAAGTGCGCACCCAACGGACCATGGTCCATTTACCATTTACCATTAACCATTTACCATGTTCCAGTGCTAACCAGCGGCCAACTATTTGCAGCCTCAATTAAATTTAAGCGCGAACAGCACAAGTCACAAAAGAATCTGAAATTAACTGTTACGCGACTACAACATATCCTATAGAAAATAATAATCATAGCTTTGTACATTATAATAATTGTGAAAAAAGTTCAAGAATAATACCTAAAGTTAAGTATTGAAAACTGTGCCCATATGTTCTATAGTCAGCAGCACCGTCTAAAGTTTTACGGGGTATACGAGCGCAAAAAACGAAATGAATCTGGCAATGACATGAAACATTTTCCAGTACAACGATTTTTCTTTGTTTGCCTGAGATTTAACAAAATTACTTTTGATCTTTGGTCAGGGGTTTCAGTTTATTATTTTTGTTTGCCCTTTTAATTGGTTTTGTGAATTTTGTTGTTGTCGATTTTGTTTATTTGAAAGCAAAGTGTAAAAATAGCTGCATTGTTTCGGTAAAACATTTTCAAGTTCAGTGCGTGGGCAGCAAAAACAAAAAAAAACTGTTTTACATTCAAGTTTTCTCTCTCTCTCTCTCTCGCTCTCTCTCTTAGTCCCTCTCTTTTGGTGTCCAACTCTTTTTAGTCACTGACTTCGCCTGATGTTGGCGCTTTGCGTGGGTCATGGTTGGCTTTATTGCGGTTGTATTTATTGGCGTGTCTATTACGCGTGTGTGTGTGTGTGTGTGTGCGTGTGAGTGTGCGTGTGAGTGTGTTTGTGTGGATTATGTTTGTCATCGACATGGTCGCCTGCATGAGTCAGCATCCCAGCGCGTCGGAAGTGGGACGACCATGCCAAGTCTGTAATTACATACACCACAAACACACACTCACACGCACACTCACACACACACACACACTTTACATATGATAGATGCATTCGATTTGCATATTTCAGCAGAACTTTTTGCATGGCTGAAATCGACAGTTAAAATTAAAAATTCGTTTTGCTTGGATACTCGAAGGGAAAAACTCCTACGGCATGTATTATGGGCACGTAGAGGAAATCGGAGATTATCTGGAAAGATGCTGCTAACATGAAGAAACTAATTAAAGTGCAACTGCACAATACTTTGTTTACAGTGTAACAATAGCAAAACGCAGCTCAACAACAAAGTATATTCAATGATAATATACAAAAAAATATATACAAATAAATATATACAAAAAAATACTCTAAAAAAAGCGAAATTTTAGGTAAAATTTAATTTTTGGCAGTCATTGTAATTCACTCAACTGTGTCAGAGAGCGACCACCAAAATTTTGAATACGATCATAAATCATTTTGGCAGAATGAATTTTAAGAAAGTCGAAAGGTAGAAAGTGCGAACTGCGGTTAAATAATTCATTTAAAAAAAAAAAAACAAAGAAATGTGCAGAAAAAATACCAAACAAAAGCAGAGATAAACGGGAGGCAGGTGAGGGACATTTTAAAAATCAAATTAAGCGCGAAATTGGTTGGTTTTTGAGTGCAACTGAGAAGCAGAAAATGGTTTTAAACAACAACAAAAAAAGTGTCATAAACCCTTAAGAGTTCGGCGTTTAAATGAGTCGCAAACAAATCGCAGCTCATAAATAACCCAAATGGTCGCTCGATTGGCAAATTTCGTGAGATTTTGCCTTTTGATGCGCTCTCAGTTCGTGAAAACGTGAACGAGAAGAGTTACCTAAGCGTAGCCCCCGGGTCCATGGAGGCAAAATAAAAACAAGTAAGAGGCTCTAGTCGGCAGCTCCCGACTAGGGAATACCCTGAACCCTCTTCTTCCGACAGGCGATAGGTATAAAATGAAAGATACTCGATATACATATACTATTCTAGAAGCTACATGTCAAGTTTGGTGACTCTACCTTATATTATTTGCAGAAATTGCTCAAAAACAGGATTTCGATATCGATTATTATCGATTACTTGGAAACGGGGCAAGTTATCGATCTACGCGGCTACTAGGAGGACCTACAGCCAAAATTCCAAGTCTCTATCTCTTATAGGTTCTGCGATCCTTGCGTTCATACATATGGACAGACGGACATGGCAAGATCGACTCGGCTGTTGATGCTGATCAAGAATATATATACTTTATGGGGTCTGAGATGCTTCCTTCTGCCTGTTGCATACATTTGCACAAATACATAATACCCTGCTTACCCATTTTTAATGGGCTCAGGGTATAAAAAGAGATTGTGACTGGAAAAACGAGGCGTAGCCAGACGTCGATATCAACAGTTGGCTGTGGCACAAGCCCTATTCAGGGAAAATCCATTAAACTTCATAACTCTTGCAGCATTTGCCATGCTTTGTGCCAAGTGTCGCCAAGTGTCTTGACTTGGCAGACACTGCCACAAACGGGCAACAACTCGTTAGCCAGATAAAAAACGCTGAAGAATGTCGCAGCATGTTGCCGCAATAATCAGTCAGTGGAATCGGCGGTGTTTATCAACTGTTCCGGTTCAGTCGGTAGCTGACATTGGCACATGAAATGTACCTGATTCCGGAATGTGTTCGGCTTGATGAAGTCTCGTTTCGCTAGAACTAACAGATATTTGCTGGAAGAGCATGTGTTAAACAAGAGTTCAGTATTAAGCAGAACATCTCTTTAAAATGCTTCTTGATAAGAATTATTGTAACCAATTAAGGGTTAAACACTTTGGGAATTATACGCCTATAAAATGCAAAAAATTCAAAAAATTCACACATATAAAGCTGGTTATATGGGGCATATCTAGATATATAGACTGCCAGATATCTTTTCAATATTTCTGAATTTTCCTTTAATATTCTAAACTTAACCTAGCATCGCCCACATCAGCACATCTTTTATGATATACTCGAAACTTATCATATTCGTACCCTCATCAAAAGCCAACACATTTACCAAAAAAACACAAAAAACATGCAAATCAAATTAAACCATGCAAGAAAAAGAAACTAAAGTATCAAATAACGCAGTTCTTTTATCTGTTAGCATTGACCCAGTTCCCGGAAAGGTAAAACGACAAACTGAACACTCGATAAAATGGTTGACACACATTTCTATGGACACATCTTCAGGTAAATATGAAATGACTTTATTAGCGGCACACTCAATTTGTGCGTGTGCGAGTGTGTAATAAAGTAAATTAATATTTATCGCCTTTTAAGTTGCACATTTAAATGTGTGTCAAAGCGAGCTGGCCGGAAATTTGCAAAAAAAAAAAAAAAGCTAAAAACACGCAACTGAACTCGAAACGCGAATATGCATAAATCAAATGGAACTTCCGCTGCGCGTAGGCTTTATGAATGAAATACAAGAAATACGCTTAACCAAATGAAAAGTGACAATTTTATTGGAAGACAGAAAGAGAGAGAGAGAAACACATAAGCCCAAACTCAAGCTCCAATGCCAACGCAAACGTACTTGTTAACTATTTGGATACCCTGTATTAATAGAAATCCTCAACAGCAACATTTGCTAAGTTCACATATCTTAGTTAGACTCTTTAAGAGCTGAACTGAACGGGACTTAAGCCCAAACTCGAGCCCCGATGCCAACGTGGAAGTTCTAGTAAACTATTTTAATACCCTGCACATAAAAATCTATTAGCAGCAACATTTGCCGAGTTCATAATAAGAGAATATAAACAATATATTACCTTTAGTTTCTATATCTTTATCTGAGAATTTAACTTAACCGGGACACGAGCCCAAACCAAGGACGTAATTGTTAACTATTTGGATACCCTGTATATAAAAAATAAGCGCGGGGGTTGCACAGAGTCTTCTGTTCTTTACTAGGATAAGGGTATAGTTCTTCTGGTAGCTTAAATGGTATTTAGATTGAAGTATTTACGATGATGGGATATTTACAATGAAAGGAGTTGAGGATAAAGCTTAATAAAGTGAAAAATTCATGTGTAGGTAGGTCGCGGGGATGTGAGGGGCGCCTTCCTTTGAGGGAATCCTTGAACAGCAACATTTGCTAAGTTCAGATTCTTTAAGAACTTGACCGGAAGTAGAATTTCGTTTATTCGTTAGAAGCAGCTCAATATAAATGTTAGTTGATTATGTTCACAAGCTTTCATTTATCGAATATTTAATGAAATGCAAATATGATTGCGTTCAGGGTCCATTTCACAGCTCCTTTTTCAATTTACAGGGTATAACAAAGTCTGTCGTTTGGAGCATTCCTACTTTTCTTTTACTAGTGCAAATTGTGCTTAAGTTTTTTGGGATTAACCCACGCACAGACAACGCAGACAACGCGGCCACTCACAGTTGTCATTCATTAAATACGCCCCAGCTGGGCCGCACTCAGCTGATTCATTCATTCACTCATTCATTCACTCACTCACTCACTCATTCAGTTCACGTTTCACGTAGCATTTATGCGACATTTTTGACAAACAATCTTCAAACGCCGCGAACACCGGACCCCGACTGCATATCTGTGGGTCGCGGCTGTGGACCACGCGTTGGGCTGACCATAATTGGCATCGGTCATCGATCAGTTTTAGTTTTCAGTTAGCTAATGCGGGTCGGATGCAGTGTAGCCAATCTGGCCATTAACTAGCTAAGTTTAGCTACTTTCAGTGGTCGTCAGCCATATCCAGCTGAAGCTTGCAGGTGCTATATTTATTTGATTAGCTATTTCAACTCAAAGGAAGAGAACTTGTTATAATAAATGCATATTCTACTATTCTAGCTATTTTTCCTATTATATTAAACTTTTTTTTTAGCTGTTTTATTGATATTGGATTCAGCTGGCAACACAGATCAAATACGGCTGATTTAGTGGTCAGTGCATCTCTTTGAATTTGTCGGTTATTTATGGAGATTTCAGCTTTGGTCCGGCAATTTGTTTAGCTTTAATCGCTTTCTACAAAGCAGGTGAAATGTAGCTTGAGAAGGTGTCAAAAGCATATAAATCAATCGAAAAAGTTGTTGATGGGTCGATTGACAAAAATGTGAAGAGTGAATGTTCATGAAAGGCATCTTTTAATCTAAATAAAATTTGTTAAATACTAAATACAACTAAAAGTGGGATTTTCGTTCGCTCAACTCTTTCTCACGCTTATTTAGACACCTGGAAAACTTAAATAGTAATTAAGATATGGTCATAAATCTATTGTACACTCAGAATTTGCAAGGCAAATGATTTTTAGCTTCTTAACAAAAACGAAACTCCGAAAAATTCTTCACAATTTGTTGTTGCGTTATTTTTGTGGGCGAATTAGCATTTTTTTTTTTTTAAATTTTGTGTTGGACAAAATTAATTTGTTTTCAATGAAAATGAGCATTTAATTTGTGCGGCTTTTGTTTGGAAAGAAATTCAAATCTCAAATTAGCGACTTAATTGCGTGAAATTAATTTCAATCTAATTTTTATCAACAGCTCGGCGCCCAAGGAAAAAACCTAGGTCTGGTTGGCCCTTGTTAGGCCCATAAATGCGTTGCACAGATTATAATTTTATATAGTATTTAACTATGCATTTTTATCGAAATATCCCAATTATGGCCAAATTAATGCCACAAGGTCGAGATCTCTTGCGCTGTGCTGGGCGATCTGGTTTAGAGTTTTTTGTTATGGGTTTGGCTGCCTTTCTGTGTGGATGATTAAGCGATAAAAATGGTTTATGGTTTTTGGATATTTACAAAAAAGAAAAAAGTGGCATTTAACAATAACAATATTGATTTAAATAAATGACTTCAGTTCCGCTACGCGTGATGAAATTTCAGTCTGAATATCAATATAACGATTTATATTTTCAACAAGTAAAAATTACATCTGATAAATATCTGATTACAGACCTTTACAAAATCAGAGAGCTCTCAAACAGGTCTTAAGTTAGTTCAAAAATGTCTCGATAATGATGACCCAAATGATTGGTATTTAATATAATGGCTAAGATGGCATACAAACATATTTATAGTATCTTTGAAGATACTAGTATCTTTTATTATAACTTCACTTGAATCTCAGGAGGAGTGCCAAAATGTTCCTCATGGTTACGTTTATTTAGATTCAATTAATACACTTTATTTTTGTTATTTATCTGGCTATAAAATATGCCAAATTATTGTTAAATAATCAAATAATTGACTGCGGCTTTTCGCTTGTGGCAATATTTTTGTTTTGGTTGTCAAATATATATAATATATACGATTTTTTCACATCATTAAGAGATCTTTGGCTTTGATTTTTTTTCCTACCGTTCTTGGTTTCAATTAACATTTTTTCTATTGTGCCCAGCTTCTGCCGACTACCGATCTCGGCTGCTGTTTGGGTCCATTATGCTAATGAGGCGTCACCTATGTGTCCCCGTATAGTTAGCTCCCAAAGCGGCTTAGAGTGGAAGTGATTGCCTATCGGCATAAAACTTGAAAACAAATTATAAAATCTATACTTATACTCTTATATATGTATATAGATTTTTTTTTTACTCAATTTTGTGCATACATTTGCATAAATTACGTTGTGGGAACGCGCGTGCGCCTCGGCCATGTCCAAGTCTATGTATGGACTTAGAAATGCAGACCCAGTCGCAGTCACAGTCCCAGTCCCAGGCCAGACCAGACCAGATTGGGTCTTCGATTGACAAGCTTTCGGCATTGGGCTGGTGGCGCGTTACGCGATGCCATCGCTTCACGATGAGGCGATGATGCGATGAGCTGCATACAAATGAGTTTTCGGCTTGGGAAGCGCGTGTGGGCGCCACTTGATACTGGCTGGGGGATATGGGATGGGTGGGGGGGAGGGGTAGGGGGCACGCAGCGCCTTGGGGCATCAGCATTAAGCATAATGCAACACTTACTAACACTCTAACCAGCCGATAAAATTTCCTCTGCATTCTTATTGTCATAATGGGGCTCATTTGAGGCGCTTTCTAAGCCGTCTGCGCCTCATTAATCATCTCTGCTGAGGCGTGGCATATCGTTTGTAAATATTTTGACCAATATTTTGTACCAGTTTTTTTTTTTTTATACATATATTTTTTTGTTTTACATGGTCGCCGGCTTTTTGGTTGTTGCTGCTTTTAATTTGCTGTAAATAGAGCGTGTGATTGACAGCGACTCTCCGTGTTCTTTATTTTATCTTTTATTTACCAATATTGTTTTTTTTTTTTTTTGTATTTTTTGTATCTGTTTAATTCGCTTTGATTGATTGATTTGGGGTTTTGTAACCCAGAATTGGCGATACGAGTAAAAACTGTTATGAAATTATGAAATGTTTCACTCCAGAAGTTGAAATACTCGAATTGACTTTTAAATTTCTTGATTGACAGCTCAAATTTGGCTTGTTAGACGAAATTGATATAAATAAAATGATTAAATCATTACGAGAGTTATTTGCCTCGTGAACTTAAGAAAATTATTTAGAGCTAAATACTATTTTGGGGCTTGTTTCAATCAATTGTCAATTCTCTTAAAATTCCTTAAAATAAGCAAAGTTAAAGGTCAACAGAAAAGAAGAGAACATAGCACATAAATCACAATGTTTTCAGCAGTTAGTTGAAGTTTTGAATTTTGTTGACTTGTTTCTTACTTTTTAGTTCTGAGCATAGAGCTTACATTATATTTTTTTTAAAGTCCATTAGCATATGCATAATAATTTCTCATGCTGCTAACCATCACTTAAAAGACCATTTTATTAATGAAGCAACAACAACTCAAGAGACTTGAAATGACACTGAAAAACCACTAATAAAATTGACATGAGCAACAACGACAACAGCAAGACCTCAGTTGTGTGTCTGACAATACCGATGTAAGGCGCATGTTCGAGATAATGGAACCCCAATAGGCACATATGCAATTCGCTATGCTCTTTAGAGCGTATCCAATTCGAATAGCCAACAAATTGCCGTCTAAAACGTGAGCAGGTTGGCATTGAAAACGTGGCTGACAAATACGTAACATGACGATAATCATGCTATAGAACGACTTATAAAATTGCCTGTACTAGAATTGTGTACATTCAGAAACTAAAAAGAGTCCAGAACATTTCAATTGATAACGAAACAGACATAATTAAAAGTTCAACTGATTTAACCCCCACAAAATGGAAACGCATTCGAAAATCAACAAAAGCCTCAATTTGATGTCGGGCTTTAGTCTCAAAAAAGGGTCTGGCAAGACAAGTCTATGTCTGGTTTCTAAAATTATGAACGCTATCGTTGTTGTAGTTGTTGTTTTTCTTGTGGGCTATTTACACGAAAAATGACATAACCCGCAAAAGTATTTTGAGTAGCAAACAACTCTGAAGTAAATTTGTATAAATATTCACATAATCACAATTGTAAATTGCCGTAACGAAAGAGAATATTCAGGCAAACAACACTTGTAACTTGTCAAAGTTAGCTAGGCTTAGATCATAATTAATTGAATTCTTAATTAAGCTACATTTATTAAGTGTAATTAGAAAAAATTATCTTTAATAAGAAAAAATTCTCAGAAAAAGAACACTTTGTTAAGAAAAGTAGAACAGTTTAATAGAAATTAGCTCAATTCTAAAATTATCTGTTTCATCTTTATCAATTCATTATCTTAATCCTTGCATTAGATTAATAAACCAATTTTATATACGATTTTGATAAAAATATTTAGAATAAATGTGTACACTGAGAGAATAAGTCAGGGATGTATTTCTATAATTCTGTATCTTATTTAAAATTCTATTTAATCACGATCATAGTAAAGTTTAGAAGTTCATTTACAACCAAGGCCGAGCTTAAACCGAACTGGTTCGAATGTAAGGCTTTTTTTTGGATTATGGGAAATAGGAATAAATAATAATTTAAATAAATAAAATAATAAATAAATAACAAGCAATTGAGCAAAATCCAAACCCAAAATACAAATAACTTTACACACAACAATTGCATTTATCTAATCAAATTTGTGAGATGCCCATTTTGGATATAGATCAAATATTTGTGGCCACCAATATTTTCAAATCATCGGGCAAATGAAAGTATTAAATAAATTATTAAAATTTTGAAAATATATGAATAAACGGATATGAAAATTTGGTTTCACGAACCGAAACTAAGTGCAGAGAGTTGGTTGAAGTCGTGAACTGAACCAGTTAACATATTTGAAGCTTACAATTTTTGAGTATTTAAAAATGATGTAATAAAAAATTGTTTAGATATTTGATGATATTTATAAAGCTTTCCAGGCTGGCCAAAAATGTTACCCACCTGATTTGTAATTTACGATAACTTTCACTTTACCCCGTCTACTTAATAATCTATATTCGAATACAAATTTATTTACTATTTAAATAACTTTTTTCTATTCTATTCTTATGAGAATTTGTAAGAAGCTGACAATTTGCTTTGCAGTTCTCTACAGGCAAATCATATCTCTAATTTGGCCCAGTCCAATTCATGAATCAAGGCTCATAGCTTAAAATGTATATACATTTTATGAAAAGACTCACGATAAACTTGGCAAAACATAAGCTTTGTATATATATCGACTTTTTATAGCTTGGCTGTGGGCTACCTATTTTGCATTGAGAGAGAGGCACTGTAGATATGGACATCGGCGCTTCAAAGCTTGTCAGGGTAGATCTTAAAAGTGTTTACGATACTTAAATTACATTTAAAGTGTGTGCGAGCGTGTGTGCGAGCGTGTGTGCGAGCGTGTGTGCGAGCGTGTGTGCGTCTGCCGTGCAAAGTGGCAATATGTACGCTACGCTCTAAAGTTGTTTAGATTGAAACGTCTTTTAATTGCATGTTAATTGCCCTAACTGACCGTCGGTCCGTCCGTCCGTCCGTCCGGACAGACAGACAGCTGGCGAATGTGGACGATGGTAGCGCGTTCTGGGGACGCAGTTAAGATCTGCGAAAGATACAAAGTTGTTGTCGAAGGCAGAAGAAGTCGTCGTCGTCGTTGTTGTTGGCCAAACTTGGAGCTTGGAGCTTCAAGCCAGAAGTCAGTGGACATTGTTTGTTCTGGTTGGGTTTTTCTTCTCTTTCTCTTTTTCTGTTTTGGTCTGTTTCTGAAAAACTGGACTGAACTAAACTGGACTGCATGGTGGAGTTCGTTCTAGAAAACAGTTGCACTCATTTGTTGTCCCAGTCGCCATCATTGCGCTTGTTCTTCACTCCTCACCTGGCTGTCTCTCGAGTCCGAGTACGTGTGGTTATGGCTCTGGTCCAGACACTGCGCGTGTACTCTAGCTCTGGACAAAGACAAGTTTTTCAAGTTTTCCGACAGGGGCACATGAAGTCATTCAAGTGGCAAGCAACAGCAGCCCAGAGCCACCGGACAAGGGACAAGGGACAAGGCACAGACAACACAGTTGACCACAAGAAGACCGCGTCGGGCCGTGCAAAACAGTTTTGCTTCTCAGCATTGTTGTTGGTTGTTTTTGTTGTTGTTGTCTGTTGTTGCCTGTTGTCCAGTTGTTTAGAGCTGTCATTTACACTTGACGTTCAAGTGAAATAGCAACAATTGCAGTTGCTGGCAACTACTGCAGTCGGACTTATATTTATACATATACAAAGTATATAATTCCATCAGCTGAAGCTTATGGGGAATCAATTACCTCAGATAAGATAAGATTGCTAAGCTGGTTAGTTGTTGGGTACATTAGTTCTCGACTCTAATGAGAAGCCCTTCCAGCTAAGGCATTACTAAGTCGTTTATAAAATTTAAATTGTTCAAAAACTTATGACAAACCAATTACGCATTGTTAATCATTAATATCTCCTCTGTGACATTTATCAAAGTGTTGAAAATATTAGTACTAGAAATCTTTTTAAACTATTAACATTAACTCCAAAATTAACATGCATGTCTAAGCTTAACATGCATGTCTAAGTTTAACATGCATGTGTACTTAACATTAATTCTCCACTTAACAGAGACATTTTTTAACATGAATTCCCTACTTAACATAAATATCCAGACATAACATGAACTATAACCTTAGAAAAATCCCCTTTATTTTAACATTAACTTAAACATTAATCATACCCTAAGAACACCCGCAATGTTAATACATTTTACAGTTTGTATTGAAACCAAATATTTAGACTTGACAAGCATTGTAACCTAAGAAAACTTGCTGTCTATTGCTTGAATTTTTTTTAACGTTTATAAATATTACATTTGTTTTAGAGATTCAATAGAATTTGGTTCATAATCTCAGTAACATTTTTAGGGAACATAATATTCCCCTGCACGGTACCCCATTTATTTTACTGCACTTTTAGTAGAATATCGAACAATATCTCTGCGTAATATAGCACCGATTACATTTTAGGTAGATGCATTTGCCAACTGATTCCAGGCACTTGATGTTATAACTATATGGCCATTAATAAGCATTAAGTTTACTTTCAAACCATACTGACCGCTTCGATAAGTAGCCGTGGTTCCAAGTGCCATACCCTATAGATATGAGTAACGAGTTTACCTTTATCGCCTTCGGCATGAGCCAGTGCTTGTTTTGTAGGCCTTACTCATAGAGTTGGGTGGGGCCTTCTACATGGAGGTAGACAACGTTAAATCACTGACCCAATTCAAGGGCCTAATGGTTACGCCTCAGTGTTCCACTTGACTTTTATTTGTAATGCGCACAGTTTTTGGGTTTATAAAGAGCTCATTGTAAGATTTGTTTAGTGCCCATTCGCAGGCAAGTGTTAATTAAATTTATTGAAACTTCAGTTACAGATACAGATACGATTCAATGGATTTGAATGCGAGCCAAATGAAGCGTGCCCAAACAGATTTGTTGTGTGCATATGCCCTTTTTGGGGGTTCGGCAGCGATCAGGAAATGAGTTGACAATTTGACAACCAAAGACCAGTTCGTATTCTCCACTATGGACTACACCCGTAAATTGCGCACATTTAACCGCATTTATTTATTTTATTTTATTTTTTTTTTTGATTATCACAAAAAGCCCGTCGCCATATTCACAGCGAACAGTTGCAGCGCGCTTGCAAAATGGTCAAGACATAAGTTTTGGACATAATTAAGCCATCGCGAATGGCATTTGGGGAAAATGTTTGCCATTTGCGTTGACAGTTGTCAACAAGCGCTAACTTGGCTAATTAATCAAAATAATGACAACATTTTTGGCCAAACAATTGACATTTTTCACAAAATATCACAATTAATAGATAAATCGATTTTAAAAATGCAAATCGGAAGAACTCAAGTGTATAAAGGGCAGGAAATCAATCAAAATTTTGCAGTTACATATTTTAATTCGAGATTCGAGATTTAGGGAGCTAAATTTAATCATTTCTATACCCTTGCAGAGGGTATTATAATTTTGAAGGAGACATCTCCGACCCCATAAAGTATATATATGTATATATTCTTGATCAGTATCAACAGCCGAGTCGATATAGGCATGTCCACCTGTCCCTATGTCTGTTTCTATGCGAACTAGTTTTAAAGCAACCTTTATAAAACTTTGCAGAAGGGCTTCTTCCATATCATATCATATAGCTGTCATAGGAACGATCGGTCGAAAAGCAAGTTATATTTCGAAAATCTTTTTTGTTTATCAAGATATTTTAACCAAACTCGGAATTTTTTAGTTTCACTATGCCTTTCATATATATGCCTGTTGTTGTATGAAAAACTTTTTTGCTTTTCAAGATATCTTGACGAAACTCGCCATTTATAAGTTTCACCATGTTTCCTACATTTATGCAAAATCTTATTTACATCGGACGACTATATCATATAGCTGCCATAGTAACTATCGGTTGAAAAGTAGGTTCCTGCATAGAAAACTTTTTTGTTTAGCCCTTCTTTCTCGTTAAACTTCAAATGAGCTTATCTTCAAATGATTCTCCTAAGAGCCTGTATAGATAAACCTTGATTTTGCAAGAATTATAAATATTTTATTCCGAAAAACTTCAAATGTTTGTCAGCGAGATGTACTGGGGGCAACATCAAAGTTGCCCTCTATGAATAGCTTGTACTTTGTTCCAGCCTTGATTCCTTCCTGGATTCTGGACAAGCTTTCGCACTCTCATTTCTTAGTTCTTCGCGTCGTCTTTCATCTTTGCCTCGGCCAACAGCAGGGCCTCAATTTTCTTGAGATTCTCCTCGATTTTCCTTTTGTACTCTTCTTCTTCATTCGGTGTCTGTTCCTTGGTCTCCTCCCGGTCCGCCGGGCTGTCGCCTTTGGTGCGTCGTCCCATGGTCAATTTGGTGATCAGATGCCTTGGTATCCGCACCTCGGCCCCAATGCGATTCTGGCTTTTGTACTGGTCCAGGACGCGCACAAATGGCTTGAGGGGACAGCCCTTGGCCTGCGCCGCGGTCATCAGCCGATGGGCGTACTCCATGAAGTGGGCATCCTCGCGCAGGCACTCCAGCTGCGCCAGGCGATTGTAATTGGTGGTCGGACGCGCTTCCTCTTTGAGGCGCAGCTGCTCCTGTTGGTCCAGCTGGGCGCGCAGCTCGTGTTGGCGACGCAGCTGCTCCTGGCGCTGCTGGCGCTTGAACTGCACGTGTATCAGCTCGTTCTGCAGTCGTCTGTCCATGTCATCGCGACGTTGTGCCTCCGCTTGCCGCTTGGCTGCCTCGGCCTGCTCCTGCTCGGACCGCTGCATGGCCAGGCGTTCGGCTTTGATCTGCTGCCGCCGCTGGCGAGCGGTCTGCTGCTCGACACTGTGCGCACGTCGCATCTCCGCCAGCTGTCGCTCGTGGCGCAGCTGATCCTCGCCAGCGCTGTAGTGCAGCCGCGGTGCCAGCTCCTTGGCCAGCTGATCATTGCGCTGCAGTCGCCGCTGCACACGCTGCTTGGCCAGATCGATCTTCAGGCTGTCCAGCTTGGCCTTTGCCTCGTTGTGCACCTCGCATACCGCCAGCTCCACCCTATCCAGCAGCTGCAATTGCTGCCGCCGCTGCTCGGCTGCCTCTAGGGATGCCAGCGTGTGCTGGCGCCTCTGCTGCACCCTGGCCGCCTGCTCAGCGCGCTCCTTGTCCAGCTGCTGCTTCAGTTGCAGCTCATTGCGCTGCCGCTCCTGGCGTGCCAGCTCCAGCTGCTCCGCTTTGGCAGCGCTGCGTTCCTGCTGCCGCTGCTCGATGGATTTGAGCAGGTCGCGCTTGTGCTCGCCCAGCTGCTGGCGTCGCTCCCGTTGACGCAACTGCGCCTCTTCTAGTCCATTGAGCACCTGCTCGCTAAAGATGCGCCTGTCCAGCGTGCGCTGCTGCTCTGCTGCCGCCGCAAACTGTGCCTGCAGCTGCCTCTGGGCAATGATGCCGCGCAGCACCTCACTCTGCTGCTTGGCGCAGTGCAGTTCCCTTGGTCCCGGACGCAGTTGCTCCAGCAGCTGCTGCGCCTTTTCGATGCGCTGGGCTTGGCTCAGCTGCTCCTCGCGCTGCAACGCGGCGCTATCCTCGAGCGCACGCTGCTTGGCCAGCTGCTGCTCTGCCTGCTGCTGCAGCTGGTCTCTCAGGCACTGCTCCTCCTCGGTGGGGCACAGCTTGCGGCCGCCGAAGCGACGCAGCAGCTCCTCGCCGCCCAGACGCAGCTGCTCCTCGTAAAGCTGACGCTGCCGCTGCTTCTGCCGCTGCTGCTCCTTGTCGGCCTGGCCGGCATTCGCCTGGAGCCGCGCATAGCGCTGCAGCGATATAACCAAAGGTGGCTTCTCCCTTATCCTCAGCTGGCGCCGTTCCTGTGGCAGCCAACTGTACTGCATGCCGCTTAGCTGGAGAATCGATTGAGTGTTTCTCTGGCAAAAAAATCGCCGGCTAAAAGGTTTGTTTGCTGTCGTCTTGGAGATCCGGTTGTGGCGGGGAGATGCGTCGCCAAGGCAATGTCTGGTTACATGTTTGGAACTAAAACTCTGAACTTCTAAGAACTCAAACTTTTGCTGCACTTAATTATATGGGTATGAAGTAGTCTTTCATAGAAAAGAAAGAAGTATCTATTACAAAGAATCCAAAATTTAGATATATTGATGAAGTTCTTCAATTGTTGGAATCGGTTAGAGTAGATAATATTACTAATATATAATTTCGCTCAAAAGGTTTTAGAAATTGCAGCTGCTGCATTTTGGCTAGAGTATGCTTTCGGCACCTCGAATATTAATATGCCGTCTTCTTTTGCGAAGCCTTTTGTTTTGAAATTGCAATCCCAGCTGAAATATCATCTAAATAACCGAATACGTTTGTATTGAATTCCCATTTCAACGACCTCAACTGCAGTTGTTCGAGTTCAAAGTGAGCCAGGTATCTATTTCCAGTGTCCAGGTTCCATTTGCATTACTCATGGCCTCCAATTCACCTGTGGTAATCGAATTGCAGCATTCGCACTCCCCGCACTCGCTGCTAACCAAATTACGATAGTTGATGGTGGTGGCGCGCGGATATTTATGGGGCATGTTTCACGGATGCCACAAAAGTGTTGCCTCGGTGAAAGGCGCATTGCAGCAGTTGCATGTGAGATTGTCATCAAATATTTGCGCCAGCAACTCGATAAATTGCCGTAATTTACATTTGCCAGTTGCTACAAGTTGATATTTATGTGGAACAATCAGACGAAGCTTGGCAATTGCTGCAGAAATCTCGAAGAACTCCTTCGGTCATAGAGACTAACTGATTTCTTGATTTTAGAATTAAAAAATGGTGAAACACGGAACTGGAAATCGATATTAATCGATTTTTGCAGAAATCATGAGCAATTATGGACTAACTAAATTCGTTCAGTATTTGAATTAGCTGAAATCTCACTAAGATATTCACCAGCAAGGAAAATCGATATTTATCGATTTTTGCAGAGACCTTGAACTCATTCGGTTTTATAGACTAACTAAATTTATTGTTTAAGAATTTAAAAAGATGGAATTTCCCCATGATCTTAAGCAGCATGGTACTGAAAATCGATATTGATCGAATTTTGGGGCTACGGGTGAAAGAAATCGATAAAATATCGAAAAAAAACTTCTAGTGCTTGAAGAACTATTGATGCTGATCAGGAATATTAATGTGATCCTAGTCTCTTTGATATACCCTATTTTAAACATTATAATGGCCGCAGGGTACAGAAAAAATTACTCAAAAATTAATAAACGAATTTGAAATAAGATTTAGACCTTTGCTTTGAGTAACTGGGGATCAATTTCACATTATTCCGAGCACATTACTCATTCGTAAATCCAAACTTTAATTTTAGTCAAACAAACTAATGAAGCCAAAGAACTTCACGCACTCCCCCACTCTCTCTCTCTCTTTCCCACTCTCGCTCCCTCGTGCCCACCCTAAAAAGGCGACTCACTAGAGTGTCACAAAATTGAATTATCTGATCGAGTTTCGTTCTATATTTGAGT
The DNA here is from genome assembly GCA_035045885.1 of Drosophila borealis. Classification (NCBI taxonomy): domain Eukaryota; kingdom Metazoa; phylum Arthropoda; class Insecta; order Diptera; family Drosophilidae; genus Drosophila; species Drosophila borealis. The sequence goes on from JAWNOR010000211.1 coordinate 6,754,712, forward strand.
TGTATTCTGGTCTTTACGTGTCTGTGGAGTTTTATGTCAGTCAACTGGAGTTTTCGCTGGGTTGTTCTCTTTTTTTTTTGAGGTTTTTGTTTGTTGTCTAAGCAAACGCCTGACAATGAATGAGAGCGTGTGTGTATCCGAGTGTGTGTGTGTGTGTGTGCCTGAGGCTTAAAGGTTTTATCTTTTTTCATGTTCGTTGTGAACTTGTTGATTTTAGATACAAAGTTGCTGTTGTCGTTGTCGCTGTCGCTGTCGTATTTGCGCAACCAAAAACAACTAGAATTGTCGAAACGGCCGAAAACACGAAGGTTAATGTATCTTCTCAACGTTCAGGTTGTATCTATTGCAAATAAAGCAAATACGCTGCGTTTGTTTTCAATGCTTTTTGGGCTTGAGCGAAGTTTTTGAAGCTCGCTTCACTTTTCAGTTGAAGTTTGCTTACTTTTTTCTGTTTTGCAAGTCTGCGACTTGCACGACTTTGTAGCTTTGCCGACGATTATTAAATATGTTTGAATATATGTATATACCAAGTATATATATATTTATATAGAGAGAGACCCTGTCTGAGTTCTAAGAAGAGTCAACAGTTTTCTTTGTTTTTGTTGCCTGGGCAAAAATTGAGCTGTGCAAACATAAATTTGATTTTGAATTATGAATTTTGTATCAGAAGCCAAAAATAAATCAGGTAAACTTCTTAAGGCTCAGTTCCTTTGTTGTGCGCTGATGCGCAAAACTTAGCCAATTAATCAAAGGATCTCAAAATGGAACTGGCTTCTGAAAGCGCATTCGATGTATTCCTAATTAGGTTTAATGAGCTGGCAAAGCAACATGCCAACAAAAAAAGAAATCAATTCAATTAAATTAAAAGTCAATGTCTAAAGAGCTTAAGCTAAAGATCTGGCCGATCTGTAAAAGATAGATTTATGGGTGACAATACTAAATACACACGATTATGAAATATCTCGGGTTAAAGCAGCCAATAAATAGATAGATAGATTGGCCTCAAAGTTGACTAATGCTGGAGTGACAGCATCGCTGAGTCATTTATGTACATAATTCAAAGAAAGTTGACTAATTGATAAAATATTTAACATACATTCATGTGGCCTTTGCAGGAATACAAAGTCCAAAAATCGCTTTAGCGCAACTTACTAATCACTTTTGTTTGACTTCCTTGGCAGATAAAAATGAAGTAAAAGTCGTGTGAAACTTACCTAAAAGAGAAGAGAGAAGTGCAATTTATAGATTAATTAAACAATTTATTAAAGTAAAGCACTTAAATTTGAACTTTTGTTGACGAAAACCGAAAGAAACAATTGAGAGATGTTTGAAGTCTTAAATTAAATGCAAAGATGTTTATTGTTTACTGCCAGGATTTAAAACCCCTTTGATCAAGCATATATTAGGTATATTTAAAAAAAAAGAAAGGGAAACAAATGAAACATGTTTAAAAAAAAGGAATTTTCTGTCCCATTCCAAAAGCAACCAGGTTTAGCTTGAATTTCTTTATATATTCATGCCATTAATTTCTAAGGCTTTGCACACAATTTACAAACAGAACCATGAAAACACGCTGTCATTAAACCTTTAGTACTTGTCTCTCTTCGCACATTAAGCTCCATGACATTGTGTATATGGTCCACAGACTTCAAACATTTTAATAGCTCATTAAAAAAAACAAAATTCCATAGAACTAAAGTAGCTCAGCATCGTAAAAAGGCGACACATGTGTTATTAAAACCACAATAGCTCAGATGAGTTTTAAAAATGATATTTTGTACATGTATCTAGCGAGTCGATTTCAACTAATTGCTTTGTCAGTTTTTTCTTTTCTTTTTGGGTTGGAACTTCAGTTTCGTAATGGAGCAGTACTCGTATACACACGAGATTGCCGCGAGAGATCGAAACTCGATTTAGAACTTGCAAATTGCAGACTGCATTGCCCCTTTGGGCTGGCATTCAGCTCTCTGCATTCCATGTGCAATTGAAGATCCGGCGCCAACTGCACTTCAAGTGGATGTCTCTGAATTGGCGCCAGACGCAAAACAGTTTGGAGTAAACAATTTAAGCGATCTTTAGACACGCCCCACAAGTAAATATCAAAAGAAATAGGAAACTAATCTCATCCTGATCTTTTTTTTCTACTTTCAATTATACTGTCAGAGTGTCAGCCATATTTATAGCTCACAAGTAAATAATAAAGCAAATGCGAATATAACGTTGGGTTTCTAAAAATTCTTTTCTTAAACGTGTCAGAATTCACTTATCAAGCTTGTTAAAGACGCGTACTTTAATATGAGTACAGTGCGCTCTACGAAATAAAGAATTAAATATAATTAAATAAATTAAATATATTCCTAATCTAGGAAACATTTTATTTATATTTATGAATCCATCAAGTTTCGAATTGTTTCATATTATTGTGTATTAGGTTTTATTTCTGGGAAATTGGAATTTTCCAATTGAATAATATCAACTTTTTCAGCGAATCGTTCTAGTTGACGAGTTACCACTGTACCTAATAAACAGTATAGCAAGTAGAGCAGGTTCAATAGTTCAGTGTCATTCCGATAATTCATTGTGCTTGGAACTTTGAGCAGCGGCCTTCAAATAGAACAATAAATAAAACTGACCAACTGAGCCGTGACTTACAAAAGTTGCGTGTTGCCTTTTCATGTAATGTAAATAATAATAATACAAAAAAAATAGTAATAATAATATAACATTAAGCTTGAAAAATGATGAGTTCATAGAAAACAAAGGCTTGGCTTGGCTTTAACTTTGAGTTTAGCTTTAACTCGGACTGGAACTGGGCTTAAATCAACCGCAGCAGCAGCAGCAGCCCATCGATAACTCAGCCAGCTCTTCCGTTTTGTAATTAATCAATTTCAGCTTGGAAATGCATACAAAATAAATCGCGCGCACTGTGTGAAAAAATAAGCAACAACAACGGCAACAACAGCAACAACGACAAAAACCGACAACAAGCACATTTTGGTTTTATAATAAAAATGTTAAAATTTACGAGACAAAGGCGCAACATTGACGTGAATGCAACATGTTGCCGCGTGGTAGCCAAGGAGCCATTCGATGGGGCAGGCAACATGACAATCCCCCAGAGTTTGCAACACCCGAGCCAGGAAGTGTGCGTGTGTGTGTGTGTGTGTGCGGTGGTGTTTACTTCTTGGATAAACTGTAAACTTACGTTAAATATTTGTAAACAATATGATGGAAAGAGAAACTATAACGCCGGAAAAATGATTTCTACACAATGGAGCCGAATATGTTAAATTGCCTATAGAAATCTATTGATAGTCTTTAATATGCTAGAAAGTTCCAAAAGTAATACAAGTTCCATAAATATAACGAGAAGTGTGAACAACTACGTGAGTGAAAAACCGGAGTTGGAACCGATTCTTTTACCGGAACCAATGTGAAAAACTTCTGAGAGAGACGCAGCTCAAAAGTAAATATATAACATTTGCCCCGATTTGGGCAGAGTTCAAATATAAAAATTTGTAAAAGAAAAACTAATTGATTTTATGCAAATTTTGAAAATGTATGAAAAAAAAGCCTAGGTTTGAACCAACAACTTGCAGCAAGCTGGCTCGAACCATAGCCCGAATCAACGCTTGCAGCCCTGCGTAATATTTAAAATTGTGCCTGGTTATTTGACTGAGCTACCATTGTACTCAGCTGCTGCTGCTGCTGCTGCTGAGTTAAGAGTTTCCTACTTAGCCATGGCTTATAATTTATGTCTATGCAGCATTTGTCCGGCGGGCACACGGCGCGTTTGGTAGTCGTGCCGTTTAGTTGGGTTATTTTTTCTTCTTTCTTTTCTATTTTTTTTTTTTCTGTTTAGCCGTCTCCTGCATCCTCATCCCGTTGCCATGGTATCGCCCATTGAGCATCTCGACGCATAAATCAAACTTTGGTCGGGAGTTTTCTTCAAACACACACAAAAAACTGTTTTGGCCAGATCAAATTGCCCGACTGACGACGACTGTCTTGCCAACTTCTTGGAACGCTGCCTGCCCAGCGTGGTTAGTTGCCAAAAGAGAGACAGAGCGAGAGAGACAGGGATAGAGAGAGAGAGAGGGAGAGATATGTATATATATACTTGTACAATTTATGGCCTTTTAATGCTGAACTTTTCTCTCCCCTGTCGGCTGTGGCAGCGTTGACATTGTAGCGGTAAATGTTGATAAATTAATTCGCTGCAGTTGCAACGCGTTGCACGGTGAGGCATGCATTTTTTTTTGGTTGGGGCATGTCCAGCGAGGCTGGACCCAAACTGGACCCAAACTGGACCTTTAGGTGTTCGTACGGCTGGTGATTCATGGCCGCAGTGACTGAGCAGACATGTCAAAATAACGGCAGCCCTATATATATATATACGTATATGCAAAACAATTGGATTTATCGAGGGACATTTCGTATATGTGTTTTCGGGCCGGCAAACAACAAACAGCACAAGAAGAGGAAGAAGACGAAGAAGAAGAAACAACACTTGACAAGCGTTTCTCGGCCATTCGCTGGCCAAGAACTTGACACATTGAGCTCTAGAACCGGTTGCGAATTATAGCTGTAATTCAATAAATAATAAAAACGTATTTTGTTATATTTTTAAAATTATTATTATTATTATTGTTGAAATTATCTGAAATCTGTGCCCATCTTAAAAGCGTGTTCCTCGAAAAATAATCCCGCTTCAATCCTTCATTTCTCGATGCGATTAATGTCGGATGCATTTTTTTTATTTGACAGTTGGTAACAAAAATAAAAAATAAAATAACTCTGTGCATTGCCCCTTGGCACGCACCTTGTCAACTTGAACAGGTTCAACAAACTTGGCGGTTCCGCCCATTGTTCGGCAGTGGGAAATGTTAATTGTAAATACTCTCGCATGATGAGTCTTCTAATTAAAAGAAATGCTCAGTCATTAGGCAGCAATTTCACTTAAACGAGCCCAGGTGAAAGTTGAGATGAGGCAAATAAAAAAAAAAAACCAAAACGACGCATTAAATCATCTTCAGCCATTAAACGTACTGAATAGAAGAAAAGACACTTTAATATTAATTTATCAAATACAGCAGCCGACAATATTTCAATGAATGAATATATTCATATTTGCATTCGTTTGTTTGTGTTTTTTTTTTTTGAAGGAAATTAGTCAGCAGCAGAGTCAAAATTCAAATGAGCCACGTTTTGTCTTATGACAACTGAAGTTAAATTTATTTTTCCTTTAATTTCATATCAGATTTGAATAAATGTTCGAGTGCACTCAACATTTATTGAATTGACTGCCCACGCTTGTTATTTGCTTTGTTTGATGTCAAATCGCAAATAAAGACACTTCAAATGGGCCTCGATGGCGAAAACAAGGCTCTACATTGATTATGCAACTGGCATCAAATTCGAGGCCATGCGCCAAATGAAAGTTGTCTCTTTACTTTCCCTGTATTATCGTGTAAATTGGTAACAGTAAGCCAGGCCAAAAGGTCAGTTTCAAGCAATACATCAAATGTCTGTCGATAAGTACAAGAAATGTGCATTAGCACATGAGTCAGCTCTGAATTGGTTCTGGAAGCACAAGTGAAGGAGATCAGCCCACACGCCTTTAAATCTTCATTTATATGTGATCATGATCACTCCCTTTTATTCTTTTACTAAATTCGTACTTTCTCTAGACTTATTTTTCCCTTTTTACGCTTTTACTTGGGCGTAAGCCTACTTAAATTTATGAAAATCGCATAGAAAGGCAACATTTGACAGCGAGAGATACTTAAAGGAATATAGACACAATGAAGATTCGTTCTTACTTTCTCTCAATCTCTCTCTCTCCCTCTTTTCTCTCTCTCTCTCTCTCTCTCTCTCTTTCTGAAAGCCTCTTTAAATTTATGAAAATCGCATAGAAAGGCAACATTTGACAGCGAGAGATACTTAAAGGAATATAGACACAATGAAGAATTCGTTCTTACTTTCTCTCATTCTCTCTCTCCCCCTCTTTTTCTCTCTCTCTATCTTTCATTTCTGAAAGCCTACTTAAATTTATGAAAATCGCATTTTAATGAATTCAAGTTCCAGATTTTCGTAAATTTCCTAGAACCTTTCATTTTTAGATTCTTATTTAAAGTTATGAGCATCAACCAGCTCTCTCGCTTTATTCTACTTGTACATTTTACTCAATACTATTTTTGATCACATACATTATGGCAACTGGTTGAGCAATCAAACAGCTCTTTTCTCACACAGAGCTGCTAACCCACGGCTGACCCTGGCTATCTGGCTGACCCACAGACATGGTCAAAGCCAAATGCAAACTCAGACAAATCTCTAGAGCAAACGTTTAAAAGTCACGCTTTCTGACCGCTCCCCCGCACACACACACACACACACACACACACACACAAAGAGAAGAGAAAACAAATCGCTGTGCAAACATTTGGCGACTGTTGTGTTTGCAAATTTAGCAAATTCGTATTTGCACTAAAGAAAAAGAAAACTAGACAAAGTAATTCGCTTGCCCAACTGAAGCATTTGCTGAACTATTTGTTGTTGTCTTGCGTTTCGCGACAATCTACAAGACAAACTCTATGCAGATAGCCAGAAATGTTTGTACGTGAGGCGGTAACATGCAAAGCCAATTACCTTCTTTTAATTATTTGCAAATATTGGGTCTACAAAATAATCGAGTACGGCGATCGGCTGGCGCCGCCTCCAGACGATATCAGCTGGTGGGACAGGTGCGCCGGTCAAAAGGCGCGACTCCAATGAAAAGTAATCACGTATACTACATACACATGTGTGAATGTATATATATACATTTATATTTATATGTCATTGTTATCTTATCGACAATTTTTACATTTCGCGTGCCAAACGAATGAATAATGCAGAAAAGGCCAAGTCTCAATGCACTAGAAAATAATCTGTTTATAAGAAAAAAGATAATGCTAGAGTACCCCTAACATCCCCACACAAAAGATAAATTCGCCGAAACGTAGTTATTTATTATGTTAAATATATTATCAGGGTCTTGTTAAGATATAGAGAATATCTTTTAATACACATAGTTTAAGAAATACGTCACCAAAAATGTCTGCTGATAAAGTTCTTTGTAAGTTATACAAACTGGCGAAATTCTTGAATATGACTAACTTATCTACTAAAGAGGCGCGAATAAGAATGTTACCAAGAGCGATTTTGATAATTTCATCAAAATTTTGGTATTTTTAACGTGATACTAGAATAAATTTGATAGCTTTCAATTTTCTTAGTTACTTATCAGAAAATCCATTGATGAGCAAAATACAACTTTAACCACTGTGCGAATGTGGTATAGGAATGTCCTGTGATTGGAGTATCCTTGAGCATTCGAATAATACTTTGAGGAACTATAAAGTCATTTTCAATACCCCATACGACCCCATAAAATATATACATATATATTCTTAATCTGCATCAATAGACGAGTCATGTCTGCTTGTCTGTGAACGTGTCAATTTCAGAACTTATAAGTGCAATAGACTTGAAAGTTTCAACTTGGATACTTCTAGTGCCCGCGCAGTACGATAATCGATAACCTGTCCATCTCCAAACAATCGATTAAAAAATATATCGATTCCCGGTTTTTTGAGCATACCTCTTTGGTTTTAATGGCTAGAGTCACCAAGTTTGACTTGTGGCTTTTAGAAGAGCTTATACTGATAAAGTATCTTTCATTTTATAGCTACCGCCTCCCCCACCCCTCCCTAGCGCGAGCTGCATTTAGTGTTAGTAGAAAAAGTTTTAGGGTATCCCTAGTCGGACACTCCTTATTGATGTTGACAATTTGTCCTTTACTAATTAAGCAAATGAGACTATAAAATTAGCCAAACTGAGTAAAATAAACCAAGTATTAGCTAACAATTAAAAGGTATAGAATTCAATAATCCACATTTATAGTTAAAAAGTTCTCAATTCTATATAGTTATCTACATCTCATCATATTTGCTTCAATTGCCTTGCACTGTGAAACTTTTTAAACCATATTGAGTCCATATGTTGTACTCGAGTTGACTAATTTTAAAAGCAAGATGCGAACGCGGACAAAAACTTTTTTTCCCAGCGCCAATTAATTCATTCAATAAATTGCAATATTAATTTCTTGATAAAACTGTTGATCTTTTTCATGAATGATATCATGCTGCCCTTGTCATTTAGTTTTTCTTTGGTAACTAAAACTTACTCAAATTGTTGTATAAAATAAATATTATTTCTGAGAGATTCGTAGTACATAACTTATGAGAACTTTCTTGGCAATGAGGCTATGCAAATATTTCTGTTTACAAATAAAATCTTTTCCATTTCTTCTATTCCACTAATACAGTTCTTTTTTTTTACATATAATTCACGTATTTTTAGGGTATTTTCTAGCCAACCAGCTTTTGGTCCCCATTTGTTGGCCGCATTGTTGATGTCTCTTTCGACAATTTCGGAGCTACCGACATGTAACGCCTACAACTTGACGCGAACCAAGTTGGGATCGGCGCTGAGATGAGATATGAATGTTGATTGTTTTCTGTTTTATCTTTGGCCGACGCGCTTACTACAACAAAGCGTTACGCAGCGGCTGTTGCTGTTGCTTTTGCTGTTGCTGTTTGGCAATCGACAACAAAGACAACAACGGCATCAACAAGCAAATGTGCAAATAATTAATATGATTTTTTTTTTATTTTTTTTTTCAAATGTTTATCGGCGTTTGTGTTAAATCTTTATGGAGGTCAACAATTCGAAAAATATTGAAATTTGTCCGCTGCTAAAAGCCGATCATGTTGAAATAAATTGCAAAAGGTGTACAAAATAATTGAACTAAGCACAAATGCCTAGAAAAGATTTTAACAGAACTTACTGTTGACTTTGCTTAGAATGAAAATTCCTATCTTGGTTAAATTTTTGGTACAGCGGGAAATTGTTCATTAAAAGTTAAATTGTTTCTTTAAAATATACATTTTATACATTTAAGATATACATTTATGACAAACCAAGCTATGAACCGAATACCTTGGTTCGGTGGTCTGTATGAAGAAAATCCTTTTAGAAGTAATTTTTCTACAAAATAAATATTTATAAGAGATATACGCAATTTTCTATATTAATATTTTGTGGTTTTGTAAAAAAGAAATAAAAACGATCCGTTCTGTTGTTGCTATCAATTAAGGATTATTCACAATTATTGATGGCCTTAATTAAAAGACAAGCCGCAATGTGGTTAAATTTTATTTGTAAATTACGAAGCATACGAAATGAATAATAATATTCATTTGCTAATGACAAACTGAGTGCCGGGCACTTAATCAACTGCAAAACTTTCCGATTCTCTCCATTATGGAGAAAAGTTGAGCAGGAGAAATAGAGTGAGACAGAGAGGAAGAGGTGAAGAGCCAACGAATAGCAACAGCTTGTCAAGGCAGAGACGAAACTTTTGCAACATGCTGTAGCCGCCGGTCAAAGACGTTGATTTTAAAATAATGAGTTAATAAACTGCAAGAAGCAAAAGACGGAGGGAGCGAGAGCGAGAGAGAGAGAGCGACTGGAAGATTGGCGCATGCAAAGTGTCAAATAATTCAAATGTGACTGCACACACGAGCAGCGACAGCAAATCGAATGCGGTTTGCCATAGAAGAAGCGACTGAGCGCACTTTGTGCGGAGGGCTGCCAACTTGTTTGCCTTTTTGCATGCCATTTGCAACTCGGAGCTGCCGCATTTTGCAATCTAAAATCGCCGACACTTTAAACGCTCATTTGGCCGGGCGACCCGCTGAGCAGCCGCACAATTAACCAGCCAAGAGAGCCGCGGGCTGCTTCACTAGCCCACCCCTCGCCTCCCCTTCTCTTACCCCAGCTCCTGATCACTGGCCCCTTCGCATGTCCACTTGCATTTCCAGCTAATTTGCCGCCAGTGTTTGCCAATAAATCTCACTCACACTCACACAGGCACACACTCACACAGTCACACTGGCAACTGCTCCTAATGAGCCCTGAGGGTGTGTTTTGGCAGCAAAATTAACTCATTGCCAAACACTTGAAATTCTTCCTCTTCTTCCATATGGGTCTTTCCCTTTCTAAATGCGACGCTGCGGGGCCGAGGCCAAGGTATTAAAACAGCTGCATGCAAATCTCGAAAACTAAAAATATTCATGTTGTTGAATTAAACAACAACATCTTTATTAGACTTTTAAAAATACATTTTTTTCCTATGATTGTTTGCAGATTGGATCTACTTAATGTGAAAAAAACAATTCCTATCATATATAATGGCCATTGCAAATTTGGTATTTCATTATAAAAAAGAAGTTGTAGAGAAATATTATCGAAAATAATTGGAAAATTTGAGTGACATTTATAACGAAAGCTCACTCGAATATTATATTGGAACGTTCAAATTTGATATTAAGTTTAGCTTCCAGATATTGGAATCTTTCTATTGGAATCTTTGACGAACAACTACTTTATTTAAAGCTGTTTTTCTATTGTCTGCCATAAAGTGAGTACCTGCTGCTGTATTTCTGTGTAAACAGTCAAACAATTCGATAAATAAAGGTAAATATATTTACGCTTGGGGCTTTGGTTGGCTTCAAAACTGTCTAGAGTACATCAACAAATTTTAATTCATTCTTTTGTGTTTAAATTTGAGGTCCGATGCGACCGCACAAAGGATTTGTCTTTTGCCACTCGAACGAAATCGAAACTCGCAAGAAGACGTAGAACTCATGCAGACACATCTCTACACTCTTTTCTAACTCAATGGAAAGACGCGAGGTAAATCTCAACTTTAACCTTCAACTTGAAAGCGCAGCACATAAACAAACTAAGCGTACAAACACTTGATACACTTTTGAACTCCCTCCTCCTGCCGCTCCTGCTGAACATATTCCGTGTGCCTTTCTGGAGTGCTTGCGCGTGTGGAGACAAGCGTGTGTGCGTGTGTTTGTGTCTGTCTGCTTGTTAACAAATTTCGAAATAAAACATTTCTGGGAATTCTACACAGCAAACAAATAAAAGCGCACACCGACAGAGCTTCCAATGCGCCGCCCGCTCTCCACATTCTGCACGTTCTCCACTCCACACTGAAGCTTTGGCATGCGCAACGAAAGGAGCGCAAAATAAAGAAGAAGCTTTGCGGATTGCGCAAGCGCAAAGCGCAGCTGAAGACGCCGCCGCTGCTGGAATTTTTATGGCATTTTTCATGCTATACACACATATACACAAACTTTCTGCTGCCCCGTTGCAGAACCCTTCAAGTGACAAAAGAGTTGCATTGTCTCTTCTCGCTCACAACAAAGAAACAACAGTGACAACAACAACAACAACAGGCAAATGGGAACTGGAAAATTTATCGACGCGACATGTAAATGAGTGCAAAGTATTTGCATTTCAATGTAAAAGCAACAACAACGACAACAAAATTGAAATTAAAATGTTGTGCAGTTAGTGGAACATTACCAGAAGGAGGCGAAAACAGAGAGAGAAGCAACACACAATGCGAAATGATGGAATGGAAAGCAATGTACTTAATGGGCTCTCAGAATTTGGTACAGTGGGCGGACGCTGCGTGAGAGGCCCTTTCACAAATTACCGCTTTAATGAATGGCCGAATAATCAATTTCATTATTTACACGCTTTGATTTTAAGCGATGAGCAATTAATAATTATCCAGCCCTCACAATTTTAGGCCATCAATTATTTTACTTGGTCAATGCTAATGGTTTGTGCGGCTAAGAAGTTTTTAAGACATTTAGAACTTTTTTTTAGAGTGAGCTTTAAAATGCTTTAGCTGGGATCCTTGGCAATAAACCTAATCTTTAAAGAATAGATGAAAATATATACAAAAGGCTCTACTTTTAATTAAAGCAATTTAGGTATTTTCTTATACAAATTTGTATTCGATTATCCTTTTTTGTGTTTGATTATCGTTTATAATTGTTCCAGTCTGTTTATCTATTTATCCACCATAATAATTTTGATCTTGACCTTTAAAGAAGACTCGACCTAAACTATTAATAAATGTTTCCACTCAATAAGCATTTCAATGAATTGGTTTCAATGTACATGTTTTTTGATGATGTTTGCCAAACACCCGAAATGCCCAAATACACTTAACGGTTATTTATTCTTATGGCACCCATGAGAATTTACCTAAGAAACTGCAGCTATACCCACTTCCAGCGCGTCGACCGGTTGTTTTATTGCAGCTCCAATTATTTTGGAAATTTATTTTATCCTTGCCGTTGCTGTCGATTCCGATGCTGTGGTTAAGGTTGTTGTTGCTGCTGTTGCTGTTGCTGTTGTTGTTGTTGTTGTTGGTGTTGGTGTTGTTGTTGGTGCCTTTGCCACTCGAAGAGCGGTTGGTTAGTGGGAACATGGCATGTATCTTTTGCGGTGCGGTTGCCTCATGTATCTGTGTATTTATGTGTATCTGTATGTGTGCAATGTGCTGCTAGTTGCAGCTGCGTTTTGCAGCCTGGCGTATCCTTTAAAGTTTCGAGCCAATCAATTTTGGCCAAGTTACGTTGACTCCTTTTCTGATTCACGACCTTTTTAGTATTTCTTTGCCTGAACAACTTGTTCTCCTCTCCTTCGCATTTATAAAGATGTTCCAAGCTATTTTAATTATTGCCATCAATTTTTTTTTTAATTTTTTCTTATAACAGTACACAGTACACTGACACGTTACTTGTAAAATATCGATTATACGTTAATTAAATAATTTTTCACTAAATGATGTATTAATTGCGTTAAACATATTCGAATTTTACAACTGTTTTACGTTTATATGTTTGGAACCAACTTTTTTGTTTACAATTCAAAGTAAACAGTTAAATCGATAGCAAGTTATCGATAGGCATTCACATTAGGAATGTGTTGTCTGCTTGGCATTCCATTACACATCCACATTACCAAGTAGACGCAGCCGGCACACAATTCGTTTAATTTTGCAACTTTGCGCTTTATTGGGCCACAATTTAGTTTACATGCGCCGTAAATAAAACCGTATCCAAATTATGTCGCGCTACACGCGATCGCTGGCGTTGTAAGCGCTAACGAGGAGTTCGCGACGCGCGAGCTTTGAAACGCGTTTCGAGACTGAACGACGACACTGAGCGCAAAAGCCAAACAAGTGTCTGCCAGCGAACGTGGTCAGCTGGGAGCGCAAGTCTACAATCGAAGTCTACACGAGACGCTTTACCGGTTACAGCTCTGAGCGGCGCTCACTACGCTGCGTGGGCTCTGTGCCGCGCTCTCGCTCTCTCTCCTCTTTGACAGCGTGCGCTGCTGATACAAGATCTAAATGCGGCGCTCAGAGCGCGTTGTCTGCGCTTATCAGTTGACTATCGCACATTTCATTTTCAATTTCAATTTGTGTGGAAAAATTCATTCACGCTTTGTTGTTGTTGTTGTTCCTGTTGATTTTCGTGCTCGTATTTGTATTTACTTTTTTTTTTGTGAGTTTTGACTGATTGAGGCGCTGACTCGCGCTTATCACGCGTACCCGAAATAGCGACACAGGCGGCGCTGAGCTGATGACGCAATCAGGCGAGCGAGCCTCTGCCGCGTGCTGAGGTCTCGCAGGTTTTCACTACAGATAAGCCGCTAGGCACTTGCTGAATCGTGCAAAATGGATGCGGTTTGAAAAAGGAACCGGTTCAAAATCGGAATAATTTTAATTCTACTATGAACCGAACCAAGTCAATAAAGCAATAAACAACCGAATATAGCACCTAATAAATATTTGAAACTTTTGAGGTTGATTTATTCCCAAGATATAAATTACATGGGCCCCTTTTATTGCTTTAACCTAGCATATTTTTTTTAATGACAATTTTGGCTAAAAGTAAAATTTAGCTCGCATATTGTAAAAATATTTAAATTTTTCAATATTTTTCTTTTTAAATAACAAACGAGGCTTGAAACTGAAACCTGGGTACAGGATTGTGGAGAAATTGCTCCAAGAATTGTACTCAGAAAGCTGGTTCGAAACTTGAACCGAACCGCCGGCTGCGTTTATTCGAGATTAGATTCGTGATAAATTCAAAATATTATTTTCGGATACAAATGGGTTCAATTAAAAGCCGGTTTCTTAATATCAGAAAAACGAATCTTCTACGAAGTCCAATTCTTAATCAATGTTCAAGTATTTCTTTCAGATTCTAGGTGAAGAGTTGACTTAAATATGGTTAGTAGAACTCTTTTTGATATGATTTAAACACATCGATTTCACACAATTTAAAATCAAAGTAGTTCAATCTTATCAAATAGCACCTTTTGCGAGCTTATCGCTCATAAAAATTGATTATTTTTGCATTATGCAATTAAAAATAGAGCTGTAGCACAGATTTCCCTTTCGAAATCGTCGAATGTAAACCAAATGTGTATTACTCGGTCCCTCATTAATCAAGATTGTGTCAAAGGAATTACCTCATTTGTGCGCCTTACATGTGCTTCACTGTGTGGCATCTGATTAGCCTGTCCCCTGTACTACTTAGCTGCTAAAAGGCCACCAGGTACAAGCAACACGCTCTATTTGATAACGGTCTATTGTTCTGACTGCCAGCGGCGACAGAGTATTACACGATTAACTGTTGAACAAGTCGATAGACTTTCCATTACATTGTAATTGAACTTTATCGAACGGTTTTCCAGTGGGAAATCCGAGCCGAGCAGCTAGTCTATTTGGTGGATTTAAGTTACGATTAAATTTATGGAGCAAGTGGGAATACTCGTATTACTTAAAGACGAACTTTCAAGCTGTGTTTTTCGACTTTTAAGCTTTGGAATCACGTAAGTTAGAACTTATGGAAATAGATACTTTGTAACAATAAGAATATCTTATATATATATATATATATAACTATTAAAAAAATATAGAAAATGGTAAAAAAAAAATGCAATAATTTGTTTAATTTTCTGAAAGCGTGACGGATTTAATTCTAATTTATATTTTAATGCATTTCTTTTTGAAGAGTCTATTATTTGTTCTGTTCTAAATGAAAAGTGAAACCATTAATTTAAGCCAAAATCTATCGACCCAACCTGTGCGTACCTGCGCCTTATCTGGGCAAAAACAATACAAGATTGAAATGGAAAAGAGGCTGAAATCTACAGCAGAGTTGAGGCCATAAATATTGGAAGAGCAATTGCCAATGCAAATGCTGTATGTACATACATACATATATCAGTTGTGGGAAATCGCCGACGCGCTTATCGAACACACAAAATGCATTCGGAACAGTCGGACACGGCGTTTTATTGGGTGTGCAGAGTGCTCCATGGTTAATAAATAGCCGCTGCGGCGAGAGATTCGAGTGGATGCTGCCACGTACCACAACAAAGTTGCAACTGCAACAGCGCAGTCTTCGGGTTTTTTTCTTTTTTGTTTTCGGGGTCGTTTTTACCACCACACACTCATCAGTTACCGGTTTTCGGTGCCGACCATTCATGGCAACTACCGTTTGGTCTTTTGTTTGAGTTTGTCTTGTGGCCGTCAGCTCCACGGAGTCTATTTGTTGATACAAGCTGCCTAACAAGCGAACCGACCCGAACACTCCAACTCTCTGCCACCGGCTCCTCTCGATCCTCGCCCCCCTCTGGCTACTCTCCTACTATCTCTTTCCCCAGTGCCTTGCGGTGTGTGTACTTAGGTCTTTTTATGCTCTGTTCGCACAGCGAAGCGGAGTATATTAGTTCTGCTTCCCTATCCTCTTTAGGAAAAACGCGACAATTGTCTAGTTTTAAGAACAATTACTAATTGTTTTTAGTTTCTTTCTAAAATGAAAACGGGGCTGTTCGCCTTAGATCCTACTCTGTTCGCACAGCGAAGCGGAGTATATTAGTTTTAAGCATTTTTAGACTGTTGCTTCCCTATCCTCTTTAGGAAAAACGCGACAATTGTCTAGTTTTAAAAAGAAATCGGGCCTGTTCGTTTTAGATCCTACTTCGCAGGCCAATAACTAAATTTTGGGGCTCTTTACTTCTTAGTGTTAAAGTAGTTCATAATCTACTCATAACCTTCGCTCTCTTATCAAGTCACAGTTTGAGAGTCACGTCCGTTACACTTACAGTCTTAGAGTCACAAGCTCGATAATCAAAAAGTTGCATTTCCACAGACTAAATCGCTAATTACACTGTGAACAGAGTATTGGGCAGTCGTTGACAGTGGAGAACAATGTTTCTACTTGTTCTATCTGCATTGGGGCATGCAGGGATATGAGGGAGGGAGGGAGGGAGGGGGGTCATGCTGCTGCTGCTGGGGCTCAGTGCACGTTCTCAGCGCTATCTCAAGTGTTTTTTAAAAGTTCTCCAGCGATAAGCAATGTAACTTTATGGCCCACAGCCACTCCACAAAGTCTTGGACGGATCGCTTGGCTTGGCCTGCGCAGGTTGGCAAACTGCGAGACACAGCAACAATCATCATTATCATCATCATCAACAACATGATTATTATTCGGTTTGCAAAGGTGCGTTGCGATCATGATGCATATGTATATGATTCATGACTTTTCACTTTTGCACGTGAGACAAGCCAAAAGAGTGAGGAATATGGATGGAAATAGCGCACAGTGGGCAATAATTGATTGAAATATTGACAAAATTGGGCATGCACAATAAAATTTGCAGTAATGAGAATTGTCCTAATATGTTTCAATGCCCCAAATTAAACATTTTGATTTTCATATCGAATATTTGAAAGAATAAAAGCTTTGGAAATTAGAGATTTAGTTTTAAAAATTTTATGAAAATTATTATGAAATGAAGGAATTCGAATCTTTTTGTAACTTAACGTAGGATAAACTAACCAATCAGAATTTGTTTTTAATACTTTCGCATAATATAAGAACAAATTCTTAAAATAGTTTTTAAATTATTATATGGCTCGTATTTAAGCCTCACGACTTAAGTCAAAATATATTGCCTAAAAGTAAAGAACAACCTGTTTGTCTAGATTCTAAAACAAAACCTCGATCTGGCTGAACTATCAACAAAAATTGCATTAATTGATGCTTTTATTTTAAACCTTTTTGGTTTAAGAATAGATTCATGTTTTGGTGCCACTGTGCGCAACGCAGAGATTTCTGACATTTAACCCTTCGCATAAATTTTCATCAGTTTCTGTGGTCGTTGCCAGTTTGGCACGGAATGGCACGTAAATTACTGTGACATTGCACATTGCAGCATCATTTTGCAATTTGTTGAATGGATTTGTTGCATTCTATGCCGTTTTTTTTTTATTGATTAGTTTTAAATTAAAAATGATCGAGCGTAGCGCGGCGATCGGGGGCGGCCGGCTGCGGCATAAATCTTAACAATTTTCTTATTAGAAACTGTCAATGTCTTCGAATTTCACCCGAGGATAGTCAACCGATTGAAGGATATATAAATATATACATATATATAGATATATATGCATATGGATAGATATAAGTATAAATGTATCTATTTCGATGATTTATGACCCTGACTGGCCTGTTAAACATCTGTGCGCAATGGGCTGCCTGGCAACCTGATGGCTTTCACTGCATCTCTCTCCCTCACTCACTATGCCTTTCCCTCTCTCGCTCTCTCGCTCTATCTCTCTCTCTCTCTCTGTCTGTCGCTCCGCCAAGTCCATGGAGCTATTTTGTATGTTGCTTTTGATGTGTGGCCATGAATATGGCTTCGTTTTGGGGGTCAGCCACCGCCTTGCGGGCCACCTTTCTAATGCCGAGCATTGAAAGGAGTCTGCCCCTCGCTGCGACTGGGTCATTAAAAGCTTTTTGCTGCTTGTATTTGTCCGGTAATGAAGGATTATAAATGGGTTTACTGTCTTGATGCATTGATGGATTGCCTCGCATTCGCCAATCGGCATAGGAAAGTGCACTAAATGGGTCAAAGTGATATTCAACCGGAAAAAATGCGATCATAAATTCATCAAATGATGCCATTTTACTAGTTAATAACATTTTTAATTGCCGAGGTTGTCCAAATTTAATTTAGTCATTTCAAATTTTAAGTAGTCTAATTGAACTAAAATTGGTTGCAATTCGAAAGGCAAAAAGAGGGCATGGAAAATTAATATATAAACTCTATTCTGATACCCTTGTAGAATTATAGAATTATAATTTTGTTATGAAATGTGTAACGAATCTTCGGCCCCATAAAATATATATATTCAAGATTAGCATCGGGATAGATATGTCCATCTGTCCGTCTTTCTGTTTCTATACGAACTTGTCTCTCAGTTTTCCTAGGCAGCACATATGTCGGATCGGACCACTATATTATATAGCTGTCATAGAAACGATTGGTCGAAAAGTAGGTTTTCGTTTGCCAAGACATTTTCCAAGATATTTTCATCAGACTCAACATTAACGAGCTTCACTATACTCGTCTTTATTTAATTTATTTATTAGTTAAAATTATTTTTAAGAATTCGTCAAAATTGAAAGAGCCCTAGCCTGCACCTGGAACTGTACAAAAATGTAACTCGAAAGTCTGATTTCAGACTTGACTAACTTTTGTGGTTTTCTCCGATTCTTTTCTTGATCTAAGGATAATAAGGAATGAGTGTTCAGAAAGTGTAATAGGCTTAACTCAACCAAAACGTACAACCCAAATAGAGTATCTCCAGCCCTAAACGGCGAAATATATTTAAAACGAGGAGGAAAGGCTATCTTCGGCACGCCGAAGATTTAATACCCTTGCAGACCCAACCATTTCATAATGCTCATAGTGCTTTGCACGTATCTAAGAAGCACAGGGAAAATAGTCAATTACAGTTAATTAACCGAGAATAGTTAAGATATCTAGAAAAACAAAAAAGTTTTCCATACAACTTAATTTCGACCGATCGTTCCTATGGCAGCTATATGATATAGTTGTCCGATCTTAATAGGATTTTGCATATATATGGGGAGCGTAGTAAAACTAATAAATACCGAGTTTGGTCAAGATATCTTGAAAAACATAAAAATTTTCCATACAAAAACTTAATTTTCGACCGATCCTTCCTATGGCAGCTATATGATATAGTTGTCCGATCTTAATAGGATTTTGCATATATATGGAGAGCGGAGTAAAACTAATAAGTACCGAGTTTGGTCAAGATATCTTGAAAAACATAAAAATTTTCCATACAAAAACTTAATTTTCGACCGATTGTTCCTATGGCAGCTATATGATATAGTTGCCCGATCCGAAAAGAATTTTGCATATATATGGGGAGCTTAGTAAAACTAATAAGTACCGAGTTTGGTCAAGATATCTTGAAAAACATAAAAATTTTCCATACAAAAACTTAATTTTCGACCGATCGTTCCTATGGCAGCTATATGATATAGTTGTCCGATCTTAATAGGATTTTGCATATATATGGGGAACGTAGTAAAACTAATAAATACCAAGTTTAGTAAAGATAACTTTATAAACAAAAATGTTTTTCATATAAGAACCTACTTTTCGACCGATCGTTCCTATGGCAGCTATATGATATAGTGGTCCGATCCAGCTGGTTTTGACATATGAGCTGCGTGCAACAGAAAGAGGGACTTCTGCAAAGTTTCATAAAGATAGCTTTAAAACTGAGAGACTAGTTCGCATAGAAACAGACAGACGGACAGACGGACAGACGGACATGGCTATATCAACTCGGCTGTTGATACTGATCAAGAATATATATACTTTATGGGGTCGGAGATGTCTCCTTCTATGCGTTACACATTTCACGACAAAATTATAATACCCTCTGCAAGGGTATAAAAAAGGAAATCGAAGTTTAACGGATTTCGTGGGAATGAGGCAAGGTTTTATAATTATACATACACAAAAGACGTTCTTTTGTTTAATTTGTATTTAGCTTCACTTTCTTATAATCTCTGAGATCGACTCTATGCTTGATGGTAATCGTCGAAGATGACTTCTTCTACCTGGATATATACTTTTTTAAACGGGTTTGCAATAGAAACCGCATTTACTTTAATTTAAATTGATGTCTATGCCTTAAAACACAGTCTTTGAAAAAGTGGATGCCTTAGTACTTACCGCTCTCAGCTGCACTTATGCACTTGGCTGCAGTTTGCTCGTCCAGCTCCTCGGCGGGATTGCCGTCACCAGTGTCCAGAACACAAGTCACGCTGGCGGAGCTCCAGTCTAGGGCGATGAAACCGTCGCCAGACATTAGCGATAGATCCATAGGTGGCACTGAGGCGCCACGCAATGTGCTCGTGCCGTTGATGGCACTATTGGCGCCGGCGGCGCTCAGCGACGCGCTCATCATATACTTGAGATCCAGCGAAGAGTTCATGGAGCCGCCATAAATGGAGCTCGTCTGCGAGGCGCAGGTTGAGTCGAAGCTGCGATTGTTCTCGCGGCGTTTCTCGGGCGTGGCATATAGAGGCTCGGGCGCCTTCTTGGGCGTCGTCGCGACGGCCGACATGTCGCTGCCAAAGGAGCTGTTCAAGGTGCCATAGCAAGAGGTCATCATGATGTCGTTGCGATTGAAGTTTGGCTGCCAGAAGTCCTCCTCCTCCACATTGCCAGAGTCGGCCAGCTCTGTCTGCGTTTGCTCCACGGCAATCAGCTCGTCCAGATAGTCGGCATCACACAAACGCGACTCATCAATCATGGCAATGGTGTCCAGCGCATCATCATCGTCCGTTTCCTCCTCCGCCTCCTCATCCTCGCCCTCTTCATCTTCCTCCTTTTCAGCTGCGTAGCCATGCCCAGCGCTTAGCTTCTGAAAGGTTTCATCTGCCTGCTGCATCAGATCGTAGGCGCGCGGTATGGATGATCCGTGTAGGGAATCCGAATCGTTCTCCTCGATGCAGGACAAGTGGCGTGTGCGAAAGCCGTAGACAATGCCGCTGGCATTGATGTTCGGGGGCGGCTGTATGGGCAGCGGCGGCGTCTCCAGCTCCAGCTGCTCCACGTCCATTGACTGCAGCTGAATTGTGGCCATTGACATTGGGTCAGCTGTAAAAGAGAAACGTGTGTAATTAGTTCAAATGCACAGCTTTACTTGCGAAGGTACATTGGTAATTGCACATTAAAACGTTAATTGAACGTCAATTGGAGGGGGCCGGGGGTTGGCTGGGACCTAGTCGACGCTCGACTTTAACGATCCACCAAATGTGCCATAAAATACAGCGAAAAAGCAGAGCTGGCTCAGGCATGCCGAAGGCTGAATACGCTTGTACGACAAAACTAACGAGAGTCCATTGTAAATAATTTGATATTTTGCACAAAATTTTCTCATGCAAGAAATAAATGCGCTGCCTTTGCTGTTTACCTGTTACAATTCGCAACTAGTTGGAGCTTCCCGAATAAATGATAATGCATTTGCAATAGGGATTAAAATTTCCTGACAGCAGCAAAATCGTTAAAAATCAATCAATCAATTAAAAATAATATCTTTAGGAGACATCGGCTCGGCTGTTAATACCAATCAAAAATAAATATATATATGTCTTTTTGATTGCAAATATAAACACAATGCGTATTACATTTCGTTACAACATTCGAATACCCTCTCCAATTCGTAAAAATGCCGTAAAATTGGAGCCTAGAGGCGCAGCGCCAGCGGAAATGACCTCAACTCCGCGCTGCTCTGCTCTGCTCGCTCTGCTCTGCTCTGCTCTGCTCGCTCTGCTCTGCTCGACTCAACTCTGCTCCGTGTGCAAGTTTCCTGCGCTTTGTGTATCTTTAGGTGCGAGCTTGTAAATGATAAGCCTACAGCTTTAATGCTTCTTAATGCCAAGGCAATGTGAAATTGTTTCAACACAAATCTGGCAGCGCACAAGCGCACACGTCTGGTAGCCAGGCAATTGCAGACAGCAAACACAAACAGAGAGAGAGAGAGAGAGAGGGAGAGTGCGAGAAGTCGAAGACGGAAGTGGACCCCAAACGATAGATGCGCACGCAACTTCCCCCATTTATGGGCAACTCCATTTGGTGGCCCCCTGCAACGATTCTGTGTGCGTCTGTCTGTGTTGGGTAGGTGGGGGGAGGTGCGCGGTACGGAGTGTGGCGCGCGCGCTGTTGACGTTACATGGAACTCGTAATAGTTCTGCCGCCGTCAGCGTTGACGTTTGCCGTTGCATTTCCACTGTCAACATGCAATGTCGACGCACTCTTGACATTTCCAGCCGCTGCCACAAGTAGCTGCGCCTTTTCTTGTTGTTGTTGTTCTTATTGTTGTTGTTGCGCTCGTCTAATGCTCACTATTTTTAATTTGCGGGCCATTGGGGAAAAACTTACACAAAGACAGCGTCGCAGTTGCAGTTGCAGTTGCATTTTCACTCGGAATCGGATCTTATGTTTGTTGTGCGGTTTGGGGGCCGAAAAGTAACTGCAGCGTTTGCCTTAAATAAACATTTTAGCAGTTTATGTTTGTTATCGATGCTCATTTCAAAAGTATCGATGCCAATGGCTTTGCTGCCGCTCTGCCACTTTGTTTGTTTGCGCCCGTCCGGTTGTTGTCACTTCCAGCAACTGTCTATTTATAATGCTTACACTGTGCGCCAGCTTAAACACCTGAAAACACCTGTCCAAACGGCAATTGAGCCTATTTAAGAAATAAAGTGCTCAAAAAAGAGCGCACAATTTGCAAATTAGCCACAACGTGTTACTAGCTCTCGTGCAAGTTTTTGCAACTGGTTCAAATTGTCACTTTTTTAACAAATTGAACTAGCTAACTCGCATGCAAGTTTTTGCAACTGGTTCAAAATGCCAAATTTATTTGAAAACATGAACTAGTTTATTTATCGAACTTTGAAACTGTTTACTGTTATTTATTCTTTTATACGTAGGCTGCCAGCTCCCCAGTAAAGATCACAATTAGGTATGTAATATATATATGAAAATATATACGACTTGCAATATTTTTGGTATAACGGACAAATACTATAATCATATAATCATATCAGACAAATCAAGTTTTAAGCAAAAACCTGGGTACAGGGATGGGGAACCTGAAGGCAGGGAGTTGGTTCGGAGAATATCAGAAAAATTATAAATTGCGCTCATTTGACAAGATATAATATGTCGCATATTTTTCTTTAAGTGTACCTAACAAAAGTCAATATTCTTATTCAATTTAAAATCAATTTTAAAAGAATTTAATTGATTTAAGTACGCTATTTACATTGAATAGATAATGCAAATGCTCACATAACTGTTATATTTGTTATATTTGTACTATATAGATTTGTTCAGTGTAGATTTAACACGAAACTAACGCAACAAACAAGTTATCAATAATTTTTTTTTAAGTGTAATTTACAAGATCAATATTATTATTTTGACCAATTTTAAAAGAATTAAATAGATTTTTAGACGCTTTTTTCATTGATAATGCTCACATAACTGTTATATTTGTACTAAATCAATTTGTTCAGTGTAGATTTAACACAAAACTAACGCAACAAACAAATTACTCGAGGCGACAAGACAATGCTGGCTTGGCTAGACCAAAAATAGATCAAGAAAACTATCGCAGAGGAACGAAACGCAGCGATGTCGTTACTTTGTTGTTGTTCGTGTTGTTGTTGTTGTTGTTCGTGTTGTTGTCGTGCGCCAAAGCGGGAAAATGCATCGGGGAACAGTTGGCGAGGCAGAAGTCAAGGATCCCCAGCAAACTGCATTAAACCACTTTCGTCTCTCAGTTTATTGCCTCGGTCTCGTGCGTTTCTACTTTTAGCTGCGGACCCGGGGTACTCTCGGTTGTCTGACTGTATCTGTGAGAATCTTGAACTTGTGCCGCGTTCACTCTTTTTTTTTCTCCTGTTGTTTACGTTTTTCCCTAGGTTTTTCCATGTTTTTTTCTTTGTTGAGTTGGAAAGTAAAATGAAAAGTGGAGGGAGCGTCGCTTTAGCTCGAGCATGCGACATATTTCAGTCTCTTTCCAATTTCAATTGAAGCTCTTCTGCGCTGTTATACACTTGATCAGGGTATTACAATTCTCGCACTTAAGGTGTAACGTATAGATAGCCGAAACTCGGTACAAACCGTAATGATCAAAAACTCTTCTGTCTTTCAAAGTATCTTGGGAAACGATCGAGCTTCATAATTCTCCTCACATACCTGCAAAGCCGTTAGGGTATTTGTGCTTCGGCGTGCCGAAGACAGTCGTTCTGTCTCATTATTTTCTTTATTTGTGCGCCGCGTTCCACACATTGGCACTTAAATGCATTGGGATGCGGTCACTTTAGCTTCGAACACTCATGGGCGCTATATTTGTTGGTCTGGCATCCAGCATTTGATGCAACATGGAAGAGGCATGCTAATTCTGTCAACTGGCCCTGACATCAAATTACATTCGCATTACTCAATTTTTCGGTCAGGGAATACTTAAGATCAATTGGAAATTTTCCCTGATCTAAGGATTTTCTCTTGTCTCATGCAACAAAGCCGAAAGAATTTCTTTTATATGAAACAAATTTTGTTAAGATTTTGTTTTTTTTTTCAAATAACTTAAAAAAAGTTTAAATAATTTGATCTATTTTAATAATTTTTTTTTTTATACACACCTCTTTGAATGTATTTTATTAAAATATGCTTTAATTCCTTTTTGTTTTTAGCAATTGAATAAATTCAAAATTTGAATATCAATTAGTTTGGTTGAGCATCTAAATAGTTTTTATAATATTTAACGACAAATTTGGTTACTTCTTCTCCTTCTATATTTATTTATCCTCTTTATCCTTGTTGGTATGTTTGGTTGGTTAGGAACTGTGTACAATTGTTTATCACCAATTAATCAAATTCATATGCACATTCACTGATAATCCAAGGCACTGAATATATATATTTAAAATCTTATACGTATCTATATCTTATCCTTTCGATTTGTGGCCGTATCTCTGTACCGAGCGCGCGTTGGAATGCAATTGAAATGCTGCTCGATCTGTGGCACAGTCTGCCCCAATAGCAGCAGCAGCCCTCGGCAACGAGAGCACGACTCGGTCCCGTCGACTACTAACTAGACAATGAAGAAGAAGAAGAAGAGGAGAAGACGACAACGACAGGCATCTAAAAATAAAAGCAGCCGAAGACGCGGATCCGTTAGATTCCTTTCCCCAGCAGACGATGTGTCTGTAGCACCCCGCGAACAGTTCGAGAATATGCAAATCCCAGTTTATAATAGATATAATATAGCTATACAAAAGATAAAGGTATTAAATATAGAAAGAACCTAAAGGTAATTTCCAATCAAAACCTTTTCTTAATCCAAGCAAGATATCTATGGATCCATTAAGCAATAGTCATACATTCCATTTATTACGAAGTTCCAACCTGTAAGAACCCAAAACTTACCTAGCAACTGTACCGTGAATCGAATGAACCAAGTCTCTCCGAGCTACAGGATTCGTGTGCAGTTCATTCAACCCGGAGACAGGAGTTGTCGTACGGACGGAAATTGACAAATATATATCATGTTTTGAAATTGGATGACAACGAGCGGCAGTAGAGAGCGTAGCTGAGAAACCACGATGACAGCGACAGGGCGACGCATGCGCAGCCGAGTTTGTTCACCTTTAGCGCCTGCATCCGTAAGATACATAGATACATACGGTACAGGCACTAAGTAATTGTAGTTACGCACGGATTGTATTACAAGAGACCAAGTTTTCGCTTCAGTGGAAGTGTTTCTGAGGGGAACTCGATTTGTTCTTGTTCTTGCCGCTTGATTTTTCCAAGCAACTGTTTCAATTTCTGTTGCTCTCTCTCTATTTATCTACGCCCGCACTAATATCATTTCCACTTTCCCCAAAAGGTGGCTGCGTGCTTAGCTCGGGGTTGTGCCTGGGGTGAATGATTTGTGACACATTCCCAAATCTATTCAGATGAGATATTCCATCAAGTTATCTTTTGATTGTTGCTTGTGTTTATGATTAATTATTGTGGGAAAAATACATTTATGTTTTCAAGAGTTTCTCAGGCAAGTTTGTTTTTGGGATTTAATCAGATTTTAGTTCTATTTATAGAGAGCATACCTAAAAAGATGGGTCTATTTAGAATTTGATAAATTGAATTAGGTCTGCATCAGGATCCGGTAAGTATAACGTGCTATTTCATTAAGAATTGTTCCAAATTTAATTCATAAAAAATTTAAGAGGTTCTAGTCGGGATCTCCCGACTATGAGATACCCAACACCAAATGCAGCTAAAAAATTAGTACCCTTAGTACTTGCCGCCGCCTGCACCCAACAGCCATACCAATAATTGAGTCCTAATGATTTAAATAGCATTTAAATAACCGAAAACAATACATTGCATTGCTGCTGATAGAACTCAAAGCACAAATGTGGTTGTACATGTATTCAAAAATTTTTGCAATTTGCGCTAGCTGCCGCAAACACGTGGGTAGCCAAAACACATTTTCTTTTGTGTTTCTTAACCGATCTTGAGGAAATTTTCAGCAGTAGATCTTATTGTACTATAAATTATTCGTGTATTCTCAAAATGGCAATTGCATTTAAATTATGGCCTATATTGGTGGGCAGCATAAATTGGTTTATTTACATGATTTATAGCTATGAAGCAGTAGTGGGAAGGTGGTGACAGCTATAAAATTATAGATACATATATATGATATGATATATATATATATATTCTAGAAGCTATGTTAAGTTTGGTGACTCTAGCTCTTATTATTTCCCGAAATTGCTAAAAAAAAAAACAAGATTTCGATATCAATTTTAATGGATTCCTTGGAAACGGAGCAAGTAGGAGGACCTACAGCTAAAAGTCAAGTCTCTAGCTCTTATAGGTTCTAAGACAGGACGGACAGACAGACAGACGGCCATGGCTAGATCGATTCGGCTACTGATGCTTGTCAAGAATATATATATTTATGGGGTCTGAGATGCTTTCTTCTGCCTGTTACATACATTTGCACAAATACTTTATACCCAGGTGGTAATAATAAGTAAATTTTTGATTGTGCAGAAAGTTTTTCAATATTTAAAGGTTTTTCGAAGCACCCGAAAGTATGCAACACAATTCCCTCCAATTTTATGGAGCATTTAGTTCCCTAGATAACTTATAGATATTCCGGTCCAACTTTATAGATTTACATTTTAAAACCTTTGGATCACTATGTAATAGACGTGGAAATTGTCTACCAAAAGGTAATGCAAAAATTAAACATTTGTTCTTTTCATAACTCAATAAATTTGAGATCTGAAAGAGAAAATTTTGTTGGTCTCTGAAAGTAGATAAATTGTTCCCTTCAGACCAATACGTTCCATTTGGTGTGAACGTTCTATAAAAAATAAAATCTGTTTTATAGAAATATATATATATATATGTAAGCATAATATTAAAATTCAATGTATATATGTATATAAATAGAACCTAGGCTTCCCCATTGTTAGTTTTGACATGGCAATTAGACATAGCTAGATCGACTGGACAGTTGATGCTGGCTAAGAACATATCGCCATCAATGGATTCGGGGTATAACAACAAAAAGTTTAAGTCGGGTTCAATGAACTCGTAACACCCGACCCATAGTATATTTTTAAACCATTTATATTAGTTTAATTAAGATTGGGATAGGGTAATAATATTAAAGCTGTAATAATAATTATAATAATAATAATAATAATAATAATAATAATAATAATGTTAATAATAATAATAATAATTGTAGTAATAATAATATTAATAATAATAATAATAATAATCATAATATAATGAATAATAATAATAATGAATAATAACAATAATAATAATAATAATAATAATAATAATAATTTAAATTTTGACTAATTGTACATGACTTCATCAATTTAGAAAGAAAAAAAAATAATAATAATAATAATCATAACAATCATAATATAATGAATAATAATAACAATCATAATAATAATAATAATAATAATTATAAATTAAAGTTTGAATAGTTGTACGTATCCCTTGTATAACCCAACACAAAACAATAATATTTCCCTTTTGTTTATGAATACAAATTTAAATTTAGGTATATTTGTACATCGATTGAAGGTGGATTAGGTGACCACAGTGATTTGAATTAATTATATTTTAGTTTTAATGCGGGAGTCAGCAAAAAAAGTAATAGCTCCCGTATATAAAAGGGGCAGCTCTGGAATTTGGATTCAGTGCCCAGTGCAAGGCTAAAGATGATCGTTGTTAATCGTTGTTGTCGTCGGCTGCATCCAGGCGCTCAGCTACGAGGATGTGCTGGCAGCAGAGTTCGAATCCTTTAAAGTGGAGTACGAGAAGAGTTACGAGGATGACAGCGAGGAGCAGCTGCGCATGCAGATATTTAAGGACAACAAGGAGCTGATCGATAGGCACAACGAGCGCTATGCCGCAGGCGAAGAGACCTTCGAAATGGGCGTGAACCAATTTACGGACATGCTGGCGACGGAATTCCGGAAAGTTATGCTGTCAAATCTGAACACCAGTGATTTTACGTCCAGCATTGAGTACATCTATTCGCCAGCAAATGCTGAGATCCCCAGCGAAGTTGACTGGCGTGAGAAAGGCGCAGTTACGCGGGTGAAGAATCAGGGCCGCTGCGGATCTTGCTGGACCTTTTCAGCGGCGGGCGCTCTGGAGGGACAACATTTTATCCAAACTAATCAATTGATTTCGCTCTCCGAGCAGAATTTGCTGGACTGTTCTAGTCGATATAACAACCATGGCTGTGGCGGTGGATGGCCCGCCGCCGCTCTGATGTATGTTCGGGACAACAATGGCTTGGATAATGAAAGGGCGTATCCGTATGAAGGCCAAGTTGGACGTTGCCGTTTCCGTCGCGATAGTGTTGGCGCAACTGTCACACAGGTGATGCAGGTAAGACCAGATGAAGACGCATTGGCCTACGCCATCGCCACAAAGGGTCCAGTTGCGGTGGCAGTCGATGCAACCCATTTCCAGCACTATCGTGGAGGCGTGTATAACGTTCGCTGTTACGAACAGCCGAATCATGCCATGCTTGCTATTGGCTACGGTCACGATCAACGCGGCGGCGACTTTTGGTTAATCAAGAACTCCTGGGGTGACTGGGGAGAGCAAGGCTACATGCGCTTGGCACGCAACCAAGGCAATCTCTGCCACGTGGCTAGCTGTGCCGTATATCCGGTGTAGATGAAACATAATATACATGAATAAATAATCTTTATATCAAATAAGAAGGATCTCATTTGTGAACCGATGAACCACATGAACTAGTTAAAGCATTAAAAGATTTATAAATTAACATAGTAAATTAATTAGACTTAATCCAAATATTTGTATTAAAACCTAACTAAGATATAAAATTAACAATTGGTTATTCGATTGTGAAATTGTTTAAGGGAATAAATAGGAGTTTAGCGTTTGAATGTAACGGCTGCCAGCCTCTGCAACCGCGCGCCGCTGATCGGCTGCTGCGAGAGCGCAACCTCGCTACGATGGTGAAGAGCGAAAGTTCCGAGGTGAATTCGCTTAAAGTTTTGGTGGAGTTGAGCTTTCGACGCGAGCGCATGACTTGTCAGCATTGCATCAATTCGGAATAAATTGCAGGAGGGGAAAAGTTTTATTTCTTGTGTCGTTTGCTTTGTATTCCTTCCTTTATTGTGTACATTTAATTAATAATTTATTAAAAGGATCTTTATAATAAATAATTTATTATAAAATGTAGGCAACCATCGGCCACAAAAAGCCTTAAACTGTCATTTGCTGAACAAAAGTTGCTAGCTTCCTAAATTCATAATTTCGAAAGCCCCATAAAATATATATATGCATATATGTATTATTGATCCGATCTGTTCATCCGTATGTATTACCATAAGAGCTAGAGCCTTAAAATTGAAATACGAGATTGTCCGATAATCGATTATTTGTTTCTCACTTCCAAGCAATCGATAAAAATCGATATCGAATTTCTGTTTTTTTAAGCAAATTGCATAGGTTTTAAAAGCTAGACGTACAGATTATAATAGTATATATGTATATATCAAGTATCTCTCATTTTGAAGCTATCGCCGCCCCTTCGGTATCATTAAATAGCTATTAATCAAATAAATAAACCTATTTGAACTGCCCACCAATTTAGGTGACAATTTAAATGCAATTGTATTTTTAAGAACAAACGAATATTCTGTTGCACAATAAGATCTACTATTGAAAATTTCATTAAAATCGGTTAAGAAATACAGAAGCTATTACACAAAACGTGTTTACGGCAGTTGCTGCAAATTCCAAGAATTGCTGTATAGTGAATGTTATGAACAGCATTACAAATTGCGATTGTATAGGTATAGAGTAGTCTGCTATGGGTTCGAGTCTTATTGAGGGAACTTTTTTTAAATTTATTTTATTTATTTTACTGGTAGAAGAGGGTTCTAGTCCCCTAGTCGGCAGCTCCCGACTTAATTGCTTATCGTAAAAGTATATAATGTCTAATGAAAACATTTACTAATGATTATACAAGTTGCAATTGCCCAGTAAATATGAAATTAACTTTCTATTTGACATTGGCTAAAAGCTTTTATATGAGAAGGCTAATTGCCTTTGGAGACAGCCCGACCTCTTTTGAAAAAGACTTCTTAGCTGGTCCAATAATGATAAATTATAAAAATCTGCCGGTCTGCTTGCAAAGTTGAAAGCGACTGGAAAAGGAGAAGACATGACTTTGTGACTGCGAATAACTGCAATCAGTTAGAAGAATGTAGTAGCTTAGATCATAGTCTGTAGGCCAAAACAAAAGGATAATTTTGATAATTGGTTGTTGTTGTTTCTCATAGAAACTCAAGATGTTGGTCTGAGCTTTGGGCTGACTAGCGTCATTTACTTTGTTCGTTTGCAAAATGGAAAACAACATAAGTTCAATTTTAAACTTATATTTTACCAATAATAATCTCGAATTTTGGCCAACAGCAGAAGTAGCTGTATGTTGATTTTACTGGAATTATAGTGCATAAATATTGAATTGATAAATGTGTAAATACCTGAAATGTAGTGCCTGCGACAGAGAGACGGATATATGTAAACTGGTTTGCATAGAAACAGACAGGCGGACAGATGGACGTGACTAAACCAACTCGATGCGGATCTAGAATATAGATATACATATATATACATGGGATCGTAGATGTCTCTTTCTATGCGTTACTCATTTCATGTCAAAACTATAATACCCTCTAAAAGGGTATAATGAAGTGGAATCCAATTGTTTATAATATAATACAAATTTATTTATTTAGTAATCCAATCTTCTGGTTCTTTCATATTCGCTCTAATGTTATTTATTTCCGATTTAGCTAATCCATATTATCTTTATAACCTAAAAATGCGTTCAAAAGTATGTAACAGGCAGCATATATATATATTCCTGATCGGACGACTAGCTAATTTCAGCCTAACTTTGCCGAAACTTAAGGATTTTTGAAAAACAAATATGATTTGGTTTCGGTTTAAAACTGGTTCTATCTCTCGTAAAGTGAGCTGACAACGAGAAGCAGCCAAAGCTGATAAACTTATTTGTTTGCAATCTACCAACAGTTCAATGAAGGTCATTTAAAGCCTGATCCATGCCCTTTGTTTATTTATATTGACTTCCTGACCTACTGATAATCGCTTAAGAGTAAAAGCGAAATATTCTGAAATATTTATTTCAGTCTATTTACGAGCGTGCTGAGTGCAGTTGAGATTCGCATTTAAATTTAAAAAAGAAAATCAAAGTGCTATCAAAATGAATTATGTTTTGTTTATACATATTCTATTTATGAGCCTAATGCTGATCAAAGCTGAAACAGAGTTAAGTGAAAATGAGGTAAAATACGATTTTTTTTCAAAGTTTGTGTGCACTGCAGAAAAGAATCCTTCTTTTTTATTAGTCTGCTTCGGCAAACAGAATAGCTGAGGAGGAATGCGGAGAGTACATATATAAGGCAGTGAGACCTTTGTTAAAGTATATACACCAGATGAAGAAGGAAATTGAAGGCAAAGACAGAGAAATCAAGCTACTGCAGAAAAAACTGAGCGAACGTAATGAATTGGTCATCGAGGAACTGACAGCTCAAAATGAATTCTACAAACAGACTTTCAAAGAGCTGATGAGCAACGTTATATCGATAAAAGAGGAAATGGGTAAACTCAATCCCAATGCCTTGAAAATCCAGGACTACGAGGAGCAGCTGGACAAACAAAAGAAGCTAATTGATCAAAAGGACCAAGAAATATCCGAAATCAAAAACGAAGTCAACATGTGTGCCAAAAAACTAAAAAGCTGCGAAGAGAAGCCCGTTTACAGTGACTGCACCGACTTTGCTGATGCTCCGGGTATTCATAAGATTAAACCGGATCAAGAAGATCCGTTCGATGTACTTTGTGATAGTGCGACAGCAGGTCCTGGCTGGACGGTTATCCAGCAGCGAATCAATGGCAAAGAGGACTTCTATAGGGATTGGGCAACATACCGTGACGGTTTCGGTGCCTTCGATGGTGACTTCTTCCTCGGTCTCGAGAGGATTCATCGCTTGACGCGCGCCCAGCCCCATGAGCTCTACATACATATGGAAGGATTTGATGGCATCAAAATTTATTACAGATATGGACAATTTGCCATCGCTGGCGAGAACGATCAATACAGACTGAAAATCTCTGGTAAGGCTGAGGGCCATGCAACATATAGTAAGTTGGATTACCACAACAATCAGAAATTCAGCACATTCGATCGTGATAATGATAATTGGAATAATGGCAATTGCGCAAGTAAAGATAAATATGCTGGTGGCTGGTGGTACCACAACTGTGTGGGAAGGTATGAATTGCTGGAAAAAAATTTAATTTAATTTAATTTAATTGTTTTCTTCTCTTATTTTTTTTAGCAATTTAAATGGCAAATACTATGATCATCAGGTGAATGAATCGAATGCCATATTTTGGGAACTATTCGTCTCGTTGAAAACAGTCAAAATGCTTATACGACCCAAGAGCTATGGTAAATCGTACTAAGTTTATTCAAAAACATATACAATACTTTGAACTCTACGATATTTATCCCATTTTTCACTTTTATATTAAATCAATGGAATCAGTGGCCTATGTCCGAGAGAAACAATATTAAAGGTCTCCTCCAGGCACAATGCTCTCAACTAATACAACTTATATTTATTAGTGATGTATCTATTATCGTACCAATATGCTTTCTTTTTTCTTTCTAAGCACTTATTATCGTATATGCGATGTTTTGGGATTGCTAGCTGCCTCATTGTTTTTGAGTGGGGAGTTAACATCATATGGGATTTTTTTTTTTTGTTTTGTTTTGAACATAATTATTATTTATTTTATTTAAAATCTGCCCACTTTTTGGGCAATAATTAAATGTTTTCTTTGACCTATGGCAGTTATGCATTGCAGACATGTTTCTACATACTAAACTTGAGGAATTTTCGTATAGCTACATTATAAAACAAGTAAGAGGTTCTAGTCGGGAGCTCCCGACTAGAGGATACCCTGAACACTCTTCTTCCAACACCAAAATATTTGTGTATTATCAAAAAGTCAATTGCATATAAATTGTGGCTTAAATTGATGGGCAATACAAGTTGGATAATTAACTTGATTTGTAGCTGGGAAGTGGCAATAGGTATAGAATGAAATATATATGTATGTATATATATGTATATACTATTCTAGAAGTCAAGTTTGGTGACTCTAGCTCATATTATTTGCGGAAATTGCCCAAAAAACAGGATTTCGATATTCGAATTTTATCGTTTACTTGGAAACGGGGCAAGTTATCGAATATCGGAAACAAACCGCGCGGGGTCTAGGAGGACCTACAGCTAAAATTTCAAGTCTCTAGCTCTTATAGGTTCTGAGATCCTTGCGTTAATACATACGGACAGACGGACGGACGGGCAGACGGACGGACGGACAGACAGACGGACATGGCTAAATCGACTCGGCTATTGATGCTGATCAAGAATATATATACTTTATGGGGTCGGAGATGCTTCCTTCTGCCTGTTACATGCACTTGCACAAATACATTATACACTGTTTACCCGTTTTTAATGGGTTAATTTCTGATTCAAACTAGAAATTATATCTTTAGCCGAAGATTAAATACCCTCTTAGACATTTGCCTAACGGTTTACAGATATGACAGAATAGTAAAGCTCGTAAATGCAGAGTTTGACGAAAATATCTTGGAAAACGGAATATTTTTGCTTACAAGAACCTCATTTTCGACCAGTCGTTCCTATGGCAGCTTTATATTGACTAGGCTGTTGATACTGACCAAGAATATACATATATACTTTACGATTTAAGACATGTCTGCTTCTATGCGTTACACATTTCGAGACAAAACTATAATACCCTATGCAAGGGTATAGAAACGTACATATGATTCCTTTATAACTTCTTATAAATTGTGTCAGCATTTGTTTTGGAGACCTTATTGTACTTTTCGTTGGGAATTATATATTTCGTGATTTGCCCGATCTTGAATCCTTAAGAGTGCGTACTTTGTTGATTTGTGTCTAATGTGTTGACTCTGTTTCGACGAGCCATGCACCAATGCTGGATGTACTCGAAAAGTGAGCGCAGAAATATGAAATAGAATAGTTCCGAAATGAAAACTACACTGAAACCAAACATTAGGCTCATTATGCCGCCGGTTAATGCTGGAGAAAAAAAAAATGATATACCATATATTATATGGCAATTATTTTAGTTGGCGCACTTACACATATATTCTGTGAGGCCTGTGTACGAGGAACGCACATAGCTGCGAAAGTAATTGTCATCGTGGTAGAAATTGACTATGGCCAGGTTCCTGAGAATGAAATCGGTTGAGAAATTTCTGAAGTACTCGTTCTTGACCCGAGCACCCTGCTGGTTAAAGGGCATTGTGGGTATAGCAAACGGATTCGGAAAATATGTGACATCGTGGCAGCTGGTCAGGCAATGCTCCTTGCACGCCGTACTCTCGCCATCCACATTCTCCAATTCGGCACGATTGAGGCAGTCAAAGTGCCTCACATGGCAGACGGTGGCATTGCGGTAGATCAACGGCAGGTGATATGGTATGCAGTTGCAGAGCCTCAAGAAGTACATCGCATCGCACTCGGCCTCACAGTTCCGGCGTGTGTAGTACCTATAAAAGAGCAGCTCCTGCTCCTGCTCGTCGCTGAAAATGCATTGGCGCCTCTTCCGGTCGATGCCACGTATGCTTGGCACAGCCTCATAGCTATTCGGCACGATCCTATAGTTGGTCTCGTGGCCGAGCATTATCGGCAGGCCGGATTCCTTGAGGCGCGGCTGATCAATCGAGTTGTACAAGAGCACCTAGAGAAGAAAGGAAGTGTAGGTATTTGGAATAAAATTATTTATTTGGCATATGTCATACCTTGAATCCTTGTCCATTTGTGGATGAGCAATAATAGTCATCCGTGTGCCCGTTGAGCACAATTTGTAGACCATTGGCAACGCCTATGCCAATGCCCGGACGAGGATAGAAGCCCGCTGGCAGATGCTTTGGATAGCCGCTAATGGGGTTCCAGTCCACGGCAATGTCCGTGAGACCTTTGGACGACGTGTAGTCCCGTATAGAAGATGCACTTAAGCATGCAAAGATGCCCTTTTTTTTATTTATTGATATTGGTCGTTAATAAATAGGTTCACCTATGCTTGTATATATAATACGGATGGAGGAAGTTGAACACGCAGCATAGGCCCTCGTCCACGAAGAACTCTCGGAAAATATCGGTGCAGGGCAGGCTCTTCTGTCCGAAAATACACGAGACGATCATCTCCTCGCATTTGTGGGAAACGTTAACGATGAAATTCGCGTACGTGTCGCTCTTGGAGCGTGGTTTCAATGATCTATAATCCGTATAATTGAAATCCTGATTGCAAGTCTTTTGCAGCATCGCATATTCCAAAGTTCCTCTAACAAAAATAGGAACATATATAGAGATGTGTACACACAGATTGATATACTTACGGTCGAAAGTTTGCTACTTTCGAGTTCTTTGCCTTATTCATGCTGCACACGGTTATCGCCGGAAAGGGTATATCCTGTATCGGTGTCATGGTCGAACTGATGCCAATGATAACTGGCGTGCTTTGCCATTTGTTGAACACATTCACGGCCAGGTTTACGGCCAGACATACAACAATAACGAACACCTTGGCGAAAAATAACTGCACCCAACCTGGCAAATCATTGTCCCACACATATTTCAGGCCCTGCAAAGATGTGCTGCGCAGAAATTCCTTGGCTTTCCTCTCAAAACATTTCCACAATCTCTCGACCAGACGTCTCTGTAATGTCATTTCAGAAAACTACGCTCAAGCCTTTTCAATTTGGGTTCTTATATAGGTGAGGTCTATATTCCAAATGCAATTATCTAATTGATTTCCCTTTCAATTCAGGTTAAAAATACGAATTAATTAAAGTGGTTGCTTTAATGACTATTACCAAACATCATTAAGGCACAAGAAAAATGTTTAGTATAGGGTATTAGGGTAATCTAGTCGAGGGTGACCGAGTGGCAAATACCCTGTACACCGCCCCATAACATACAGAAATATAAAAAAAAAACAAAACTACAAAGCTTTAAAATTGTTTAGAAGTGATTTTGATCCAATGCTTTGTTTTCAAGCGATTGTTGAAATGGAAGCCATATCTCTTAATATAAAACTGTTTGTCCTGACTGACTGACTGACTGACTGACTGATTGATTGATTGATGATCAGCGCACAGCCCAAACCGTTAGACGTTTGTATGTAACGTTTGCATGTAACTTTTTTGTTTACCATCCGAACGGCCTCAAAGTTATTTTCAAAGATCTTTGTTCAAATTCATTTGAATGGTGTTTCACACTTTTCGATAAATGCATTCCTCCTTGGTGGAAATGGGGGTCAAGGATTTGGTGGGTCACGTTTCGCGCTCAATCCAGGCTTCCTCGGAGGAAAGTGCGATATAAAGACTTTTTAGGGGCAGCTTTAAGTTTCGTCCGATTAGCCTAAAACTTACATTCAAAGACCTACTGTAGTAATAAATAAAATAATGCTAATAATATAAATAAAATATTATCATAAAAATGCTAATAAATAAAACAAAATTAATACGTTGCTTTCTCGAATATAGAAACTATAGGAAATTACCCTTGATAAAGTGTACGCGACTTCATCAAGTTAGAAGAAAATGATTCCTTTGTATAACCCAAAACAATAGCAAAACTTTCCCAATCGTTTATGTATAATACAATATTACATGAAATATATTTTTAAATTTAGACATGGGTTTTTAGACATTGATTTAACGCTGACCACAGCGATGCGAATCATAAATATTTTAGTTGTAATGCGGTATTTAAGAATTTATGCGGGATGTAACTGCCCTATATAAAAGGGGCAGCTCTGGAATTTGGGTTCAGTGCCCAGTGCAAGGCTAAAGATGAAGGCAGTTGCTCTTCTGTTAATCGTTGTTGTCGTCGGCTGCATCCAGGCGCTCAGCTACGAGGATGTGCTGGCAGCAGAGTTCGAATCCTTTAAAGTGGAGTACGAGAAGAGTTACGAGGATGACAGCGAGGAGCAGCTGCGCATGCAGATATTTAAGGACAACAAAGACCTGATCGATAGGCACAACGAGCGCTATGCCGCAGGCGAAGAGACCTTCGAAATGGGCGTGAACCAATTTACGGACATGCTGGCGACGGAATTCCGGAAAGTTATGCTGTCAAATCTGAATACCAGTGATTTTACGTCCAGCATTGAGTACATCTATTCGCCAGCAAATGCTGAGATCCCCAGCGTAGTTGACTGGCGTGAGAAGGGCGCAGTTACGCGGGTGAAGAATCAGGGCCGCTGCGGATCTTGCTGGACCTTTTCAGCGGCAGGCGCTCTGGAGGGACAACATTTTATCCAAACTAAACAATTGATTCCGCTCTCCGAGCAGAATTTGCTGGACTGTTCTAGTCGATATAACAACCATGGCTGTGGCGGTGGATGGCCCGCCGCCGCTCTGATGTATGTTCGGGACAACAATGGCTTGGATAATGAAAGGGCGTATCGGTATGAAGGCCGTGTTGGACATTGCCGTTTCCGTCGCGATAGTGTTGGCGCAACTGTCACACAGGTGATGCAGGTAAGACCCGATGAAGACGCATTGGCCTACGCCATCGCCACAAAGGGTCCAGTTGCGGTGGCAGTCGATGCAACCTATTTCCAGCACTATCGTAGAGGCGTGTATAACGTTCGCTGTCGTGGGCAGGTTAATCATGCCATGCTTGCCATTGGCTACGGTCACGATCAACGCGGCGGCGACTTTTGGTTAATCAAGAACTCCTGGGGTGACTGGGGAGAGCAAGGCTACATGCGCTTGGCACGCAACCAAGGCAATCTCTGCCACGTGGCTAGCTATGCCGTGTTTCCGATATAGACGAACGACAGCGATGTATACAGTTTTGATATACAAGTATAAATAATCTATTCAATAACAATAACAATATATATACCAAATAAGATGGATCTCTTTTGTGAACCCATGCGTATCATGAGAACATTTAAAACTTATCGTTGCTTAAACTAACTCAGCATATTTGCATTAAAACATAACTAATATATACAATTAACAATAGGTTATTCGACTTTGAAATTGATTTAAGGAATAATTGG
The DNA here is from genome assembly GCA_035045885.1 of Drosophila borealis. Classification (NCBI taxonomy): domain Eukaryota; kingdom Metazoa; phylum Arthropoda; class Insecta; order Diptera; family Drosophilidae; genus Drosophila; species Drosophila borealis. The sequence continues at coordinate 6,793,376 of JAWNOR010000211.1, forward strand.
GAATGACATTGAACAAGTGGGATATGATGATTAACAGATAAGAACACAATACTTAGGAATAGGTACAAAAGAAGTTTGATTTCGCATTATTAAACGTATTAGTTCTTTGTGCATTGAAGCCACATTCTCGTATACAATTCCGCTTCGGCAGCTCTATAAGAAATGCATCGATATATTCACGTACTTTTTGAAGTCAGTTTACTTAGTTCAGTTGCTTTTTCATCGGCGTTCTGCAGCATTTTCGACTCCACGAGAGGCGCTGTCATTTGTAGGTGCAGCTCATAGTCGGGCGCTGAAAGGGTGAAAAGTCGATATTTAAATTACACAGATATAAATATATATTACTCACTTTGCTGCAGTATGCACTCCAAATCGTTTGGGCACTCTATCGTGGGAAAATCAATGTTTGTGGACTCCTTTAGTATGACGCTAATATCCTTGTGAGCGCTCATTAGGAACAGCGGGACATTCGCCTTAGCCAGCTCCTTGTGCAGGCTGCCCATGCCGCGTGCGGCGGTAAAATCGACATCTAGAAGGGTACATTAAAACCATGCGCATTTGAGGAATATGGAAATGTTGCTTACCATGCACATGCGCGCAGTCGAGGACAACGGGTGCAGTGCCGTGTGTGGAGATCGCCTTAGAGATGCCAGAACGAACCCACTCGATGGCCGGAAAATACAGCGAACTATGCTTGGGCCGTATCAGAATGTAGCTAATGCCGTTGATTGTCTGCAACTTGGACACGCTTAGCACGGGTCGCGCCGCACGGTAAACGAGAAAGGCCACATCAGTGCCGACGCCCAACAGCAGGCCAATCTCAACGCCAACAGCCAGGCTCATGACAAAGGTAATGGCGCCGGGCAGCAATTCACGCCGGCTGCAGCGCCACAGCGGCCGGATGACCTCAAACTCAATCATAAATATCACAGCCGAAATGATGACAGCACTCAACGCCGCCTTGGGTATATACTGAAAGTATGGCGCCAGCAGACCCAGCGCCAGCAGCACCAGCAGGCTGGTGTAGCAGCCGCCGATGGGCGTGCGAACACCACTCGCATGATTGACGGCGCTGCGCGAAAAGGAGCCCGTTACCGGCATGGAGCTGCAGAATGCGCCGCAAATGTTGCTTAACGAGAGCGCAACCAGCTCTCGCGTGGGACTTAGTCCGGCGCCGCCGAATGCCTTCGAAATGGCCACATTGCCAAGCACCGCAATAACGGGCAATATCAGCATGGACGGTCCCAGTTCCGAGAGCTGCCAATCAAAGTTGAAATCATTTTACTATCGTTTAAAATGTATTCAAATATCAATCTGCTCGGTACACACCATTTGCTCAAAGTCCTGTGGCTCCTCGGTGCCGTTCTTGCCCAGTATCCTGGTCTCGAATTTCGGCAGCGCCAAGCTTGGCAAACCGCTCTTCACCGTGCCCGTGAGTATGAAGGGGCAGGCGTCTAAATGCTTGCACTGGCTATAAGCCAGGCAACTGGAGATGAGCACCACGAGAGCATTGCGTCCGGTGGAGGCAACCCAAATGCTGCCGCTTAGAAGCTGCTGAGCCCGCAAATTGTGTATACGATTCGCCAGGTTGACGTTCTTCAGTGTCTGCGTGGCGCAAGATTAATTGTAATGTTAACAAACAAATAAGATTTAGTTGACTCACGCGCAGCAGCAGAAGCACAAGGATTGAGACTAGTCCCAGTGTTAGATCTCCACGACGCACCTGATGCAGATTGCCAAATACGCTCCGCATGGTATTAATAAAATCCGAGCCAGAGCCGCCGCGCAAACCCAACAGACCTTTCAGCTGTGAGGTGCCAATGATGACAGCTGTGGCGGAGGTGAAGCCAACGGTTACGGGCAACGAAATGAGATCCACCAATGCGCCCAGCTTAAGGACAGCCATTGCCAGCTCCACCACGCCGGAGATTAGACACAGCAGTATGCCATATGCCGGGCCCGAGTCCAGCCCGAACCCTGTATGCCGGCTGGTCATTAGCGCCAGCAACGCTGTCGGTCCAATCGTCACCTGGCGACAGCTGCCCAGCAGCGCGTACACAATGCCGCCCACAAATGATGAGTACAGGCCATACTGCGGCTCCAGGCCCGCCAGCGTTGCGTAGGCCAAGCCCTGCGGCAGCACCGTTAGGCCAACGGTAATGCCCGCTATCAGATCCGCCACCGCATCCTGCGCCGTGTAGCCCTGCAGCCACTTGAGGCCCGGCAGCAGAACAGTTAAGCTCTTTGGCGGCATATTGAGGTATCTGCTTTAAATGGTTTTGAAATTGTCAATCCACTATTTTTTACTTGTGCTTTGTTTAGTGAACTGAATTTTCTGAAATGGGATCGTCCTTCTATGCGATTCTCATGGCCTGAAGCATCTTTAAGATTTTAATATACTTCTCAGTAATACGTATACAATAATATATAGAGATATAGGCAATTATTTCTGTCTCGCTTCATCTTTCCCTTTCTCTCTCTCACTTTCCCACCTTGCCCAATAGATCTTTGTCTCTCTCTCTCGCTTTGTCTGTGCCTCGCTCGCCCTCTCTGACTCACTCTCGTTCGCTCTTCCTGTTCGCCACATCTAAAACACCGCCTTTCTATGCGATTTTTACAATTCAAAGTAATGCTTAGTAAGCATTACCACAGTTTTTTAGTGTTTGATATTTTCATAGCTATATTTTAGTAATTAATTAAACTGGCTTTCTTGCTGACTCTCGCAAATGGGTGGAAGCACACAAAGTAAATATAATAAGTCAAATTACAATAAACAAAAGAAAACCAACACTTCGAATTGTTTCCAAGCAGCAAGGGTACGGATTGAGTTTCAATAATGTTTACAATGTTTCTTTATACCTAACCCCATTTTTTATGCTTAAACTCACAAAACATAGAAATATTTGCACAAATGTCTTCAAACTTGCGACACAAAAAACACGTTTCACAAGCTTAGAACAATTTTAAATGTCAATTTCTTTTTTTTAAATATTATGAAAACGATTCTACGCCTGATCAGAACTCGTCGAGAGCTAAACAAAGACTGACAGACAGAATTTAATGCGATCTCATCGGTCGCGTGCCGAAGATGTTTTTAGTCACACGACGTCGATTCAATTAGTTTAATAAGTGTGCGACACAAAACGTGATCATGTTCTGATCAATTGCCATTATCATCCGGCATTATATACCAAATACATGCATATGCGATACGCAAACAAATTTCACAAACTCGCACTTAGTTGGATTTCTACAATTACTCATATAGCGGCCCAATAATATAGTACAAGGTTCAACAATGAATTAAAATACAAGCTTTGAAATGGCCAATTTTTATTTAGAACTGTAGCGAACTTGAATGAATTGCCTATGAGGAAACTATTCCAATTCATAATCAAAACCGCACGATAAGAACTTTATATGCTTAGTATAATTGTTAAAGCTTGTGTGCCTTTTTTAATTAGAGTGGTCTTATCAGCCGATCTATTACAATCATAACAAGAGAGTAGTGTTTTCTTTGGACTGCCTAAAAATATATGAACTAGATTTTGCTTATATCGAAAGAACATTCTATAGCGCGTTATTCAAGGAAGATCTTAAAAACAACAAAAAATGTTCATAAAAAAAATCCGTTTTCCAAAAATCTTTTCTATGATGTGAGGTCCTTTGTACATAAAATATCTCATTTGAGGAGGTTTTTATCTTTATGAATTTTAGAGGAACGATGCCCAATAAACCTAAGTTACGACAAAGTTCAATGAGTAATAAACAGACCAAAGATGAAAAGTCGCTACGAGCTTTTATTACCGTTTTAAAACTGTCGCAAATGCAAAAATATTTAGAAATACATATATATTTCATACCCAATAGACAAAGTTAAGGGATAGGTTAAATTTAGCATATGCCACGTGACGGACCCTATTTTGGGTACAGATTCAGTTCTAATTGTTGACGGACCACGTCTCAACAACAAGTTAATTGAACATCTGCATGTAAATGGGTTTGTTTGTCCGAAGCCCGCCTTTTTGAACGGCTGAAGCTCTCACTCGCATGTCAATGGCCAATTGATTGACTGAAATTGGCAAGATAAGAGAAAACTAGTTTTCGTTAACGCACATAAACAAAAACCAAAAATCAATCAATGCGCCGCAACTGGATATGTGTAAGCACAGAGCATGAAAAATATCATTACACTGAACAAGCTCTTAAGAAAATATCTGTTGACTATATGCTAAATAGGCCAAGTGAAAGACGCTAAGAAATAACTCACTTATCACGCTGGCAGAGGACGCAGCAGCAGCAGCAGTTACAATATATATATAAATATAAATAAATCACTCTTTACCTGTAAAATTCTTCAATTTTGTAGTAGAAAAAAATCACTTATTGCTTTAAAAATAAATTAAAACTGGCACAAAAGCCACCGGCAACAGCGCCCATCGATGTTGAAAGCCGTACTAAATCTTTGGGTTCAAAACAGTACGCTGATCGGTGAAATTAATGTTAATAACATAAACGATTTGTCTACCAAGTATACCTATAAAATTAGTTTGCACAAATAAAGTGGCAGCAAATTTACATCTTTAATTTGCTGAAATGACCTTATCTCAAACAAATTAAACAAAATTTGTAAATTTTAGAGAATTTGCCATTCTGAGCTGCATACCGCGCGTAAAAACTACAACAGCTGTAAGATAAGCATTGCCAGTTCAACCACTAGCAGCAGCGCCATCTATCTGATACGAATTTAAATGTACAGCTTTTAAAACAAAGTAATACGCATATTGTAAAATTAAACCCAGTAAGTCATTGATTATGAAAATATTTTTGCTTGTTTATTTTAAATACACATTCACAGTTATACATAGCTATACAAAATTCCAAAAATAGAGCCACAAGTTATTGTGCAGCCCCAGGTTTTGTCTCTCGGTTTCTCGTTGTGCAACACTAGAAACATTGCGCATTTTTTAACACTAACACCAATTCATTTCTTTCATTATGGCAATTTAACATAAACAACATTCAAGCCAACTAATTTATTTAACGCCACAGTCATCGCTCAAACACCGGACTTCATTTCTGTTGTCATTCTTGAAAGCGCGCTATAAACGTTAATTGCAGCAATATATAAAAAAAACAAAAACAGAAATCGGAAAAGTGAAACTCATTCGGCAACGGCAGCCAAAAAAAGCATTTTATAAAACAACAAGCATACTATGAAATGGGTAAGTTTCCAGAGGCAAGGCAATGCCAATTCATATGTATATTTTTTAGGCCATTTGGCAGGCATAAGGGCTTCCTTGTTTCAGCGGTGGCGGCCTTCGATTTTTTTATGTTAAACTGCACACATTTCCCATATGCGTGTATTGCATATGTACATACACACTTGTGTGTGGCGAGTGGCTGTTTCACGCATACAGTTGCACCCATGCATGCGTCCATATACATATGTATACAAAAAGAGCGGTTGCAGTTTTAACAGAACTTTTGTTGTCGTTCCGAAGCGCGGCAAAATGTGGTCGCTGGAATTAGCCATGACCCAGTTTAAAAGTGTGCTGCCAACCATCTTATGTTATGTATTTAGTTAACATTAAAACAAATGTAGCTAGTGTTAGTGCAATTTCAGGTATCGTTATTATTTTTCACTTCGCATGACCTTTAACCACACCCCTTACAGGAGAACCCACTTCTTAAAAGGCTTTTAACATATGTATGCACATATGTATGTGAGTGTCATCTCTAATAGTCTAATGATACTTGTGAGTTCTTCCTTTTTATCGTTTACTCTTGCAGAGGCAACTGTCACATTGAAGCGAGATAGCATGATAAGACAAGTCAATTTGTTTGAATATTAATTTCAGAACATAGATAGTTCCCTATTTTGCAACGATTAGTATTATATAATAAGATTGTTTCTACCAGTTTCCGTTGACTTCAACTAACGGTCGATATTAAGTTGATCAAAAATTACAAATTTCGCTAGCCTTGAAGTCAACGTTACTCAACGTTCTCTTACAGGCAATGCACTAAACAGCTCACAGAATTAAAAACAAATTATAAAAACAAAAAAACACACACAAAAAAAACTTATACATAGCTTAAGGTTAACTTTGGTGAGAAGGTGGCTGAAGCGGCTCTGCAGCGGCAGCAACAGGCGGCGACCGTCGACGATGTAAGTAGCGCCCGTAACTCCCAATCACAAAGTAAACCAATCCAACAATTATGTATTTATATATACAATTTCTCTTTTGCCATTTTGTTTTTTACGTGTATTTGTTTTCTTTAGCAGCTAGCAAAATTTTAGCACCTCTTAACTTCAGAATTGGCTAAAAATTTCAACAAATATTTGCACCCCACGAAAATAAAAAAAAAATTAAACAAAAATCAATTTTCTTCAATTCCGACTGTCTTAACCAATTGGCCTGGCTACTTCGTATTTCTTTATGTTGCTAACATCCCATTTTATAATACACTATATAGTAGACATGAATACTCGATACACACTCAAATGGAGCCCTGTAGAAAACGAAAATCAAATATTTTGAACCGATCATCAGAAGATAGGTAGAAGATCCCGTGCAGATCAATCCAACTCACGCATTGATTCCATGATATAGTGGTCCGATGTTGATCAATATTATCTTTGAAATTAGGACTAACTGTTGATTTTAGTTAAGATATCTTACGAAATCAAACTGTTTTAAGCAAAAACGAATTCTTCGACCAATTCTTTGCTCATGTATAAAAAGCAAGATACATATCTTGGCCAAGATACAAATATCTTTCGATAATCAATCATGTTTTTCATACAAGAACTTGATTTTTGACTGATCGTTCCCATGAGAGCTAATCCTCCGTATCCGATAAGTACTCCGTCAGGTGTGCAAATGAGGCAAATCGATGCCAAATTTTGATCGAGATCTGCGAGAATAGCTAGACCAACAAACAGGACGTACAAACGGCTAGATCGAGTCGGCTGTTGATGCTATTTAAGTATATTTGTATATATATATATTATAGGGCCGGAGATATCTTTGTCTAGAAATTCGAAAATATAATATTCAATAACGAAAAATAAAATTCGAATGAATACGAATGGATATGAATAGTTCCTAATCATATTCGAATCATTCAAATGGGCTCCAACAACCGCAACACAAACATTCACATATTTTCACAAATATATATATTTTTCAGAAGGTGTTATTCAAAGCTAATCAAAAATTTGCGCCCCAATTTACAGACAATGCCCTCGGCCATCAGTGGCGGCGCTCATGGGCAAGTGCATATACCCAGCAATGAGGAGTGCGGCATACGAGACGTGTGGAAACATAATCTTGAGGAGGAATTTCGCACCATACGAAAGGTAGTGCAAAAATATCACTTTGTTGCAATGGATACGGAATTTCCAGGAGTTGTGGCGCGACCCGTTGGCGAATTTCGATCAACCGCCGATTATCATTATCAATTGCTGCGCTGCAATGTGGATTTGCTGAGGATCATACAGCTGGGACTGACATTCATGGATGACGATGGCAAAACGCCCCCGGGCTACTCCACATGGCAATTCAATTTCAAGTTCAATCTTAGGTGAGCTGAGGGTGTGTTGCCCGGCTCGGGCAACACATATAATGATTCATTTTTGGCAATTTTCATCTTGTGGTATTGCAGCGAGGATATGTATGCGCAGGATTCTATTGATCTACTGCAAAACTCGGGCATACAGTTCAAAAAGCATGAAGAGGATGGCATTGATCCAATTGATTTTGCCGAGCTTCTAATGAGCTCCGGCATTGTGCTAATGGATAATATCAAATGGCTTTGCTTTCACTCCGGCTACGATTTTGGCTATCTGCTTAAGCTGCTCACCGATCAGAATCTGCCCGCGGATGAGAGTGACTTTTTTGAGCTGTTGCACATCTATTTTCCCAACATCTTTGATATCAAATATCTGATGAAGTCGTGCAAGAATCTAAAGGGCGGCCTGCAGGAAGTCGCCGATCAGCTGGAGCTGCGACGCGTCGGGCCACAGCATCAGGCCGGCTCGGATGCGCTGCTAACGGGCATGGCCTTCTTCAAAATGCGTGAGGTACAACACACATTTGGTATACACTTTGACATTGAAGAGCCTTGCGCATTCTTTCCCCATGTGCTTGAGCACGCCATGCACCTTAAGTCGGTTGTCACGGTCAGCTTGCGTAGCAACAATGTTACCATCACCAGTGGCAGCTACGACGACAGCGACAACAGCAACTGCAGCAATCCCAGCACAGCAGCAACAACAACAACAAACGGCGATAGCAACAACGATCTGACCATGAGTCAACTATTGTCCCGCTCTCAGTCACTGCGCTTTTCCATAACGGTCTACACGCGCACCGTGACGCCGCCGCCCTCGACTGCAGCACAGAGCATTTTGGGTCCAGGCAACAGCAGCATCAACAACGAGCATAATTAATGCGCATCCTGTTGCTGCTGTTGCTATTGTTGCAATCCTGTGTGTTGTTGCTGCTGTGCTGTACGATTGCAACTAACTCGCTTTCCCCCAACATTACTTATCCATTTATCAGTTTTTAAGGTTAAATGTTTTCATAATTTTACCACAAATCTCATTTCATTCTCATTATGTACATAGTTTCCTTCTTTTTTTTTTTTATTTTGGTTTTCTCATTATGTACTTATAATACTCCTAATTAGCTTTTAGACGCCGCTGGACACATACGAAATGCATTTTATTTGTTATGCTGCATGCAACGCATTTTCATCGGCTAATCCTAACCCTACAACACATTTTGTAAAATCCAAAACTTAAATTGGATGATGGAAAACTAAAAAAAAAACCGTACTGAAACGTTTTCTAATTAGTAACAGTTGTTTAAATCATGTGAAACATGTCTTTAATTTGTTAATTTTGAAACAAAAAGCAAAAACTTAAACAAAAAAATTACCAAAAAAAAAACTACTGCAACGACTCTTAAGTTTGCTGAATTTGAATAGAAAATTAAATGAATTGAAATTCAATTTTCTTTTTCATTATTGTTGATCATTTCTGGTTTCTGGGCTTTACACTTACACATTTATACGCATCCTTATCACACACTTTTTTCTGTATTGCTCACATTTACCTGCCTGAAATTAATTAATATATCATTTTTTAATCAACAGCTGCTTCCACTTGCTTACAAATATTCAATAAGCTGTTAAACTCATTTGCTTTCTCAGATTTAACAAGCATTTTTTTTTTTTGATATTTGATAAAATGAAACGATTATTATTGAACATATCTCTCTATATATTTATTGTTTATAGTTGATAGTTTAGAGAAAGATTGTCTGATAATTCTTGTATATGTCTATATATATTTTTTTAATTACCTAGTCGCAACCTATTTTGGTGGATAAACTCCATCTAAAAGTTGGTATTTGATATTGTTGTTTACAATTCTTAATATTTATATTTTCTAACTATGTAAGATTTGCACGTGAAGTGTGTTAGTTTTAAGCTGGTGCTATTTTTTTTTTTAAAATTTTGTTAACCCATTGTTTCTAATACCTAAGCGTATTTTTTGTTTCTATAATTTTAAGCGATATGGAAAAATGCTTCCGTGCAGATTCCACTGCATTATGAATGTTGAGTATAGCAAGTGTTTAACCCGTTAACTAATTATCTAAAAAAAAAAAATACCCGATGCAAAATTACAAAATTAATATCGAATCAAAAAGACAACACAAATTGGTAAATGGTATGTAACTTGAAATTTATTTAACACCTATATAACGTATCTTTAAACTGAACTGAAACAACTCTATTTTGAACTAGTTCACATACTTCACATTCCATACATCTTGTCCATGTCCATGTCGCTTACCACACGCTTCCTTAACTAACAATATAAAAAAACACCTAACACGTATACTAACCCATCCATACAAGATTCGTAAACTCAGCTGCTGCTTTGCCAAATGTAACTCTTTTTAACTGAGATAAATGATATTTCATTACTGAAATATGCTGTTTTGCCCACTTGCAGATGTTCTTTGAAGATAATATCGATCATGCCAAATATTCGGGACACTTATACGGTCTGGGAACCTCGTTCATTGTGAATGGCACCAATTTCCACGAGAGCAACGGCGAATCGAACAGCGCCTCATGATTTATCCTGATGAAGAACGCCGTCGTGCATGCCAAGAAATTCGAACAAGTTGCTGGAGCTGCTGCATCATCATCGGCTGCTGCTGCCTCTCTCCCAGCCTAGTTATGAGTAGAGGCAACATTCACTACATTCAACAACCGCATCGTTAGAAAAAATAATCCAAACATCCACAATTAAGCTATTGCAATACAAAACAATTTACTTACACGAGATTTTCTATGATTTTAAAGAAAGTTTCCACACTCTGTAGATGTTTTACAACAAATTTAAAAACATTAAAAAAAAACTATAACTAAAAACAGTTAAATTTAAGCGAAACAGAAAAATTACCTTTGTTAAGGAATCACTATCAAGATCTGTATGTCTTAAATGTGTTAAGAAACAAATTATGAAAAATAAGCTAATATGTATAGGCCAACGTGTATTTGTATAAAAAAAAAAAACAACAAATCAATATATTTAAACATTTTAAATTAGAAATTTATAGAGCATTTTACTAGATTTTGCCAATTTAAGCTATATCTTCCATCAGCATATTAAGATTTCGCATACGATCGTTTTTGTGTCGCCCGAATATTTTCTGAGCCTTCCTGCAAGACTTGGTAAAATAACACTTACCGCTTTGATCTTTGTCCTGGATCCTTTCTGAAGTCCACCCAGCCCGTTCTGCTCCCACCTGGTTCTGAAAGGCAAATGAAAAGCATATACTTAAATGCGCTCGTTTTATAGAAAAATTCGTTAACATTACATTCTGTTAACTCTTATGTTATCGAGCACAGCTGGTGTAACTGGTGTCCTAATATCGATTCGCTTCCTTTAGGTATCGATGTAAGGCATCACTACAATCGATTTGGCTCACATCGCTAGCGTTGGTTTTTGTTGCATACAAAAGACGGATGGGTCCCGTAAAGTATACAAGAATACGAAAAATTAAGCCTTTAATTCGATGAATTTTAACAAATCAAGCGGTTATTCTGTTATACGTTGTGATAGTTTCGAATTTTTACCGATCGCGAACGATGGTGGCCCAGTGAAAGTAAAGCTGAATGCATTTCCATTTCCATGTCCGCGGCAGCCGCAGCAACAACAAAAGCGAATCGAAAGAAAAGTGAAATTTGAGCAAAAGGAATAGCGCATGCTAGTCAAACAACAAAGAAATGGAAAATTTGAAAATCAGTGAAAAGTTATTCGAGGATGTGATATATTATGTGCTCGGCAGCTTGGATGATGAGGTAAACATTGAGATTCCGTGACGGGCTCGACCTAGGGCTGTACGTGCCCGCTGCTGTATTATTGGCATTGTGTGAGGTGCATGTGTGCGCGCGTGTGATGTGTATGTGTGTGTGCGCTGGTGCAGCTGTACAGGCCATAGGGTGAAATTTACTTAATGCAACTAACAAATATGCATTTAACGCATTCGTTTAGCAACAAACAGTGTGCATTAACTCTAAATTAATTTCTGAATTACATGTGTGCAAATTTGCCAGTGCTGGCAACACAGGGAGTTTCAGGTTTAACATGTACAAATTCGCGCCATAAAATGTTGCCGGCAAATTTCTAGGTGTATGCGCGTGTGTGTGTTTACGTAGAGATGAGCCATTTAATAGTACCTGTGACTAGCAGAACGAATCTAATGTATAGATACAATTATTTTTAAATTGTTTCCAAGTTACTATTTATTTGTAATTAATTTAGGCATTTAATTGAGCTGCTAATAGTTGCTAGGCTATAGCCACTTATTATTTTATTTAAAATTATTAAATTGGCAGAATAAATGTTATTCTGTAGACGAAGATCAAGTTGTCACTGGTTCGGCACTGTTAAATATTGCTCATATCTAGCGCAGGCATATGTGAATGTGTGCAAATCAAATGGAGAAAGCTGAACTGATTATTTGGTTTTTCTTATGACCCTTACAGAGCGAGAGATTGCTTAAGAACGGCGGAGCGCAGTCGAAGCTTTACCTTTCGGACCAAATCACGCATTTAATATGTGCCAGCAACTACTCCGAAGAGGAGCTCTCCATGAATCTGGACCTCTACAATGTGATACCTGTGAGCGAGCAATGGATCTCGCACAGCGCCAAACTGGGTCGCATGGCCTCCACGCGTGCCTTCGATCCAAGTCAGCCGCGTTTCTTGCGAGGCATACGAGTCGCCATCACCAATGTGGTGGCCAGCGATCGCCGGCGCCTCTATGCGATGCTTACCTACCATGGTGCCGTTGTCACCCACACGCATGGAGCCACCAATACGCATCTGGTATGCGGCGCCGCCACCGGCAATATTTACAATAAAGCGCTGGCGCTGCCCAAAAATGCCATGAACATTGTCACGCCTGACTGGGTCACTGATTGCCTCAAATTCAAGAGCTGTCTGCCTTGTGAGCCCTATCATCCCAGATTGCTAAAGCCCATCGAGAAGCAGCGCACCCAAAAGCAGCAACAGCAGCAGCAGCAACAACAACAGCAGCAACAAAATCTGCAGCAGCAACAGCAGCATCAACAACAGCAGCAGCAATTACAACAGCAATTGGCACAACAGCAGCAGCATCAACAACAACAACAACATTTAGTACAACAATTGCCACAACAGCAACAACAACAACCAGCTGCTACACAGCTATCTGATATACTAGGCTTTGGGGACGATAGCGCTGCGCAGAGTATCGCTAGCATTAAATCCCAACTGCAGGCATCGGCAGAGCGTGCTGCGGCTGAACAGCAGCAGTTGCAACAGCAACATCTGCCACAGCCAGCGCAACAGCAAGTTGTCTTTGTGCGGCCACGCAACATGCAGCAGCAACAACAATTGCAGCAGCAGGGCGCACCACAAGCGCCACCACCACCGCCGCCACCCTCGCCGCAGCAGCAGCAGCAGCAGCAACAACAAATCATAATACAACAACAAAAAATCATACCAGCTAATCTGCAGCAACAGCAGCAACAACAACAACAGATCAAAAACATTTTGCAGCAGCAGCGACAAATAAAGAACACACAACAGCAACAACAGCAGCAACTGCAACTAATGCAGCAACAGGAGCAACAACAACAACAACAACAACAACAACAGCAACAACAACAACAGCAGCAACAACAACAGCAGCAGCAACAACAACAACAGCAGCAACAACAACAACAACAGCAGCAACAGCAATTAATACTCCAGCAGCAGCAGCAGCAGCAACAACAACAACAACGTCTGTCTACAACACCCACCATGCCACAACCACCTATGCCCAGTGGACGACAAACGCCGCGTACGCCACAGCCAGCGACAACACCACAGCCCGTGCAATCACCGCAGCAGCAAGTGGGACAACAGCAACAAGTGCCGCAACAACAACAACAACAACCGTCCGTGTCAGTCTCGCCCCAAATGCTGCATCAGCACATAATGAACAAGCAGCAAATGTTGCAGCAGCAGCAAATGCAACTGCATCAGCACATACAAAATGGCCAGAGCCTGACACCTCAACAACAGGCGTTGCAGCGGCAGATACAGCAACAGCAGCAACTGTTGCAGCAGCAAATGCAGATGCAGCAAATGCAACAACAGCAACAACCGCAGCAGCAATCACCACGCATGGTTCAAAATCGTTCGCCAGTCATGCCACCCGGCACGCCCTCCCCTTCGCTGCAGCAGCAGCAACACTTGGTTGCGAGCAGCAGCAACATGTTACCGCCTCAGTCACCACGACAATTGCAGTCGCCAGCGCCACAAATGACGCCGCCTCCGCCGCCCTCACCACAGAGCGCACAGCAGCACTTGCGCCAACAGCAACAACAATTGCAACAGAGTCGCCAACAGCAGCAGCAGCAGCACATGATGGGCTCCCCGCAACAACAGCCGCCCACGGCCATGATGTCGCCACAACAGCAACCATTCCAACAGCCAGTGCATCAGCAACAACGCATGCAGCTGCAGCAGCAACAACAACAACTCGCACAGCAGCAGCAGCAACAAAGTCCACAGCACATTTCAGCGCCGCAGTCACCTCAGATTTCGCAAACGCCACCCATGGCTAGCAAACAACAACAGCAGCAACCAGCTCAGCACCCGCAGCAGCAGCAGCAACAGCAATCCTTTGTGCAGCCCATCGATCCCACGGATCCCGTGCAAGTTGCTCAAGTGCTCAGTCGTTCTACACTGAGCAGCAATCAGGATTCACTGATTATGCGCCAGCAGCAGTTAAAGCAACAACAGCTGCAGCAACAACAGCAACAACAACAACAGCAGCAGCAACAACAGCAGCAGCAACAACAAATGCCCCAACAACATACGCCCTCGCCACGACAGTCGCCTTTGCATCAACAGCAATCAACACCACAACAACCAGAGAGGGTATGTACTAAAACCTATTCAAAGTATACAAATCTTAAGCTGCACAACTGCGAAATACCCTGTACTCTGTTAAAAATCTTACATAATTGTGTATCACACTCGTATTTGGGGCAACAGGAGAGTATCTCTCGAGGGTGATACTTTTCAAATTGTTGTCGCATAGATTGTCGGAAAATAAATCTCAATTAACTTGTAAAATTAAAATAGTATGTGCATATAAGAATAACAAAAGATTTCCCATCACTATCACTTTTTCCTATCTACTTAACACTCTATATATCTAATATAAATTCCCTTACTTTATCGTAACGAACCCCTTTCAATCACACTGGCAAAATTAGCTGATTCCTGTATAAAATTAAATTTTAGGAAAAATTTTATTTTAATTAAAGGTTGAGATATTTTCTCTAATCCTGCCTGGGAATCGAATGTTTCTTATTACGTGGGACTCAAGATTCTTAAAATCTTTCTTATGTTATATTATGTAAAACAAAATGCTAATTTCTATCCTTTTTCTGCCTTAGCCGTTACAGCAGCTGCAACCACAGCAGCAGCAACAGCCACCACAAATGGCACAGCAACTTGGACCTGGGCAGCAGCAGCAACAGGTCATAACCCAGCGGCACGTGATAAACACTTCAACGGCGCAGGGACAGCAACTAATACAGAGTCATATGATGAGCATACAGCAGCAACAGCAAAAGCAACAGCAAATGTTGCAGCTGCAACAGCAACAGCAAATGATACCTCAGCAGCAGCCACAACAGCAGCAACTGCCACAGCAGCAGCAACAACAACTACCACCTCAGCAGCAGCAGCAGCAACAACAACAGCAACAAGTACAGTTCACGCAGCAACAAAACATTGCTTTGGGCACAGGTGGTCAGGTGCGCATTATACAGCAGACAATACAACCACCGCAACAACAGCAACAGCTGCTTGGACAACAGTTTGCGCCGCAACAGCAACAAGCACCACAACAACAGCAGCAGCAACAAGTATTGCCACAGCAGCCGCAGCAACATGTACGTATATTAATTTATAAAATTTACATAAAAATATTTCATTATTTTATCTTTAAATTACCTTTAGCCAATGCAACAACAGCAACAACAACAACCACCACCAGCCATGCAGACCAAAAAATTCATCATCAGTCAGCAGCAATTCAGTCAGCTCAGCGCGCAGCAGCAGCAGCAAATATTAGCGCAGAATCAGCAAAACCAAAATGTGTTCATTGTGAATTCCACAAATCTGTCACAGCAACAACAGCAGCAGCAGCAACAACTTGCGCAGCAGCGACAACTATTGCAACAGCAGCAGCAGCAACAACAGTTGCCACCGAATCAAATGATGTTGCCGCAGCAGCAATCGCCGCAGCAGCAGCAGGCACCGCCTCAAATGCAACAGCAGCTAATAACACAGCAGCAACAACAGCAGCGACTGCAAATGCAACAGCAACAACCGCAGCAGCAGCAACAACAAATTGTGATAAATCAGCAAGTCATCAGCGATCCGCAGCGTTTGCAATACTTGCAGCAGCAACAACAATTGCTGCAGCAAAAACAGCAGCAACAACAACAGCAGCAGCAGCAACAACAACAACAACTCGTTGGGCCGCCACAACAGCAGCAGCAAATTCTCATACAACAGCAACAGCCAGTGGCACAGCAGCAACAGCAGCAGCCGCCACAGCAAATCATGCAACAAGTGCTCATAAAGCAACAACATTTGCCACAACGTACGCCACCGCCGCAATCGCCACAGCAGCAACAGCAGCAGTTGATGCTGCAGCAGCAATCGCCACAGCATCACGCACAGCTGCAACAGCAGCAGGCGCACTGGTCCCCGCAGAGTCCTGTGACAAATCAGCTGCCACCCACAACTCCTGGCACGCCCACCACAAGCATGGGCATGCAATCACCGTTGCCTGGCACGCCCACAACTCCGCAACAGCAACAGCAGGCGCCACAGCAATTTGCACCACGCGGACTGCGTCCACAAACACCTTGGCCCGCACAACAGCAGCCACCACCATCACAACAACAGCAACAACAACAACAGCCGCAGCAGCAGCAACAACAACAGCTTGTGCTGCCACCGCCGCAGCAGCAACAGCAGCAGCGCCAACTAATACATCTGGACGAGAAGACGCATGCGCATTTCATGTCGCTAGATGCACACAAACGTGCCGAGTACATTACGAAACTGAACCAGAACAAGCCACGTGTCATGCTGCGCCAGCAAGTGGCCTATCAACCACGCCCCGGTGCGCCCGGTAGCGTGGTGGCCGCGCGTGCACCGGGGCCAGTGCCGGTGCCTGGACCAGGCACTTCGCACATTATTGTGCAGAGCCAAATGCCAGGTGGACTTACGCAGCAAGAGCAAATGCTCTGGCTGCAGCAGCAGGGCACGCGTCAAGTGGTAGTGCGTGCGGGCGGTGCGCCTGGACTCAGTCCCATTACCCAGCAACAACAACAGCCTGGTGGAGCACCTCAACAGCTACCTCAGCAGCAGCAGCAGCAGCAACAATTTAATCCCAATGATCCCAGCCAGCAAATGTTGCTGCAACGCCAACAGCTGCGCGTGCAACAGATACCCATGCAACAGGCGCCGGCGCCGCAGCTGGGCAAGCAGACCGTGCAGCTCATCACCGGTCCCAATGGCCAGCTAATCGAACAGCAAACCATTGTTCAGCAGCAGGCCCAGCAACAGCAGCAGCAGCCGCCGACACCAGGCACTCCCACTACACCAGGAACAGGCGTAGTTGTTGGTGGCGCCACAGGTGGCAATATTATGACGCAAACGCTGGTCATGCCCGCAGCGGGTAAGTCACCTGTCAGCATATTTCTTGTCAGAATTAGTTTACCCATGCAGCTTCTTCTCCTTTTTCTGCAGCGCCCGATGGTCAACAGCAACAACAGACGCCGCAGCAGATGAATTTGAAAACGAAAACCGCTTTGGCCAACATGTTGAGCAATCGCCTGGGCAACAATGGAACACAGGTGCCGCCTCAACAGCAGCAACTACTTTCCATGAGCGATGTCCAGCAGCAGCAACAACAACAACAACAGCAGCAGCAAATTGTGCAACAAGTTGTTGTTAGCGGTGCCACACACCAGCAGCAGCAACAGTTGCTGCTGCAACAGCAGCAGCAGCAGCAACAACAACAACAACAGTTGGTCGCAGCGCAGCAACAGCAATTGGCAACTGGACCGCAGCAACATGTGGAGACACCATCTGCCGCTGGCGCGCTGCGCATGATGGGTCAACAGCATAATGCTGCTGTTGGCGTGCCTGGTCCGCCACGGACACAGCAGGAGCTAGTTCTGTTGCAACAGCAGCAACAGCAACAACAACAGCAGCAGCAACAATTGCTGCAGCAGCATCCGCAGCAAATGCGACGTGTTGTCGGCGTGCCGCAGCAACAGTTGCCACAACAGCATTTGGTGCAACAGCAAATTGTGGTCGCGCCGCAGGCCAACATACAGCAACAACAGCTGCCAGTGGGCGTTCCAGTGCAAGTAGCAGGCGGACCACCTCATGTTTACATGCAAGTGCGTCCCGGCCAGCCTCCCATACCGATGCCACCGCGTCCCCAGTTCTATGGCCACAATCCGAACTTGAAGCTGCCGGCTGATCTCTTCCTGGTCGGCTGCACCTTTTACATCGTTGAATACGACGAGACGGACAGCGATGAGCTGCCCATTTGGCTGGACACCATACGTCAGTTTGGCGGCGATATTGAGCGTGTCTATTGCGCCCGCGTGACGCACGTCATCTGCCGCACCCAGCGGCACGGCATGGTGATGCAGGCACTGCGCGATGCCAAACGCTGCGTGACCGCCTACTGGCTAAGCGACATATGTTTAAAGCGACAGCTAATGCCACCGTGGCAGCCACTGCATTTGCCCTTCCCCAGCCAGTTTGGCTACCGAAAGCCGCTGGAGCGCTACATTATCACATCGGAGGGCTTTGAGGGCGAGGAAGTTGTGCGGCTGCAGCAAATGGCCGAGGAATGTGGCGCCATTTACACCTCGTACCTGTCCAAGGTGAACACTCTGGTCGTCTGCAAGCAACTGGAGGGCAACAAATTCAATGCTGCCAAAGAGTGGAACATACCGATGGTCAATGCCCTATGGCTCAGCGATGTGTGCATCGGAAATCTGAGCGGGCTCACCCAGTACGAAAATCCCAAATACCAGCAGTACAATCTGGTGGCGCCATTCCGCATCGAATGCAATCTGGTGCAGCATTTGTTGGGTAAGTAGTTCATCCATTCATTATCGATGGCACCCGGATTGATTGTTTGACCTTTTACTTTTACTGTTTAGCCGCCTGGAAAGCGCCCATTAATCTCACCCAGGAGGCACACGAGCGTGTTAAGCGTCATCTTTCCGATCCGTATGCAAATGAGCAGAAGATTAAGCGCCAGAAATTGTGCGTCTATCAGGAGCAGCTGCCAGAGCAAATCGTTTGCATTGAATATCCGCAGACTACAAAACCGCCCAAGGTCATCTTCTCGCAGGTCGCCGATGCGGAGTCGCTCAAAAAGGCTGTCGAGTGAGTTGATGACAATTGATTTAAATCGCCTAATTATAATTGACATGTTTTAATTTCAATTTCGTACAGACTTCTGGGCGGCATTGTTATGGACAGTCCCATGGATGCAACACATTTGGTCATGACGCGTGAGAGCCGCACCTGCAAACTGATTCAGGCCTGCTGCCATGTGGACTATGTGCTCAAGTCCACCTGGTTGGTGGACAGCGCCAAGGCCGGCAAGTTTGTGCCGCCGGATGAATATCGCATTCGGCACATACCCGTCGATGAGAATCTGCAGTTCGATTTGGATGCTGTTCTGTGTGCGCCGACACGTTCCACACTATTTGCGGGCAGATACTTCTATGTAACGCCCGATGTATTTCCGGCACGCGATGAAATCATACGCATGATCGAATCTTCGGGCGGTAAGGTGGAGGCGAAACGACGCAGCGGTGCCGCCGTTGCAGAGGCGCAAGTCCAGGCGCCCGACTCTTATATCATTGTTACCTGTCCAACGGATATGCACTTGTGCGCGGATCTGACGCGACATGGCAATCCCAAGTGCCATATTGTTTCTACGGAGTTTGTGATGAGCTCCATATTGCGGCAACAGCTGGAAATTGAGCCCAATTTGATACCCTATTTGTACAACAACAACATTTCCAACAGCAGCAGTAACAACAAATCCTAGCGACAAGCTGTTCTCTACTTCTTGTTGCTTAAAGCTTGAGGCACGTTCAGGAAATTTTATAAACTTTGTTATGTATCTATGTACATGTATGTTAAGAATCCCATCCCATTTTCATCGAGCCTGTGAGCTGTGAATGCGAATCTAGTCCACATTGAAACTGATGAAAATTGGGTTACTAATCGGTTATATATATATATATCACAATCCCACATAAAGGAAGCTGGATCGTGTTATCAAAACTATTGATAAAACCCTTTGCTACAGCTATTTTTACACGCATTAACAAATGGTTTGCAGATAAACTGCAGATCGAGTCATTCAAGCGATCTATCACATCTATATAGTAGATAGTTACAACTAATTATAAGCAAAAGTACATTTTTTATAAATATATATATATATATTTTTATAAACTCATTAACTAGATGTAAGTATATATATTTATAATTCAATAGAGTATACGAAACGTTTCACAGAAATTTTAATCGGCTGGCTATTAGAATTTTAAGCACATTTCAATTTGGATATAGTCCATCGTCCAAATCCCCTAAATATTAGTTAGGTATACTCAACAAATAAAGCTTATGTTATATATGTGAATACTAGCTGGTTTAAATTGGATTTCTCCGGGCTTGATGGCTTTTTAATTGTTGAGATTAGACATATTTTCCATTGACTATTTTTCGATTGACCAAGTGAAACGCATCAGATTTATTATGCAGATTTGAAGACGACCGATCGCGGTTTCTTTTCTTAAAAATTTAGTTTAAGAGTTTACCACTTATTTTCCACCTATGTGAGTGTAATTGTTAAAAATATTTATCTTCCAAGCTTTGCTTGTAAGTACTGATGGCATAATGCAATTTTATTTATTAATATATATATTATTTCCATTGGTGTGAATTTATTCAAAATCACAGAAATACGTATTGATAAGTTTCTTTGGAGGAGGCAACTGAATAGACATTCATATCCTGATCTTTGATCGGTAGATGAGTTCTCAAAAGTTCTTTAAGTATAAGCTTCAAGAATTTATCACCCACTTTCCACCTGTATGGGTGGATTATGCGTAAAAGTGTGCTAATTACACTCGAATTGCATTTGGAATGCTCTTTATTATAAATCTATTTATTGTTGTACATGGATGCAATGGCCGGATCTTCTGTCTCGTATATGATCAGGACGTCGCGAAATTTGTCGAGCAGCTGCAGCAGCTGGGAACGGCGCAAATTCTCAAAGTACATAATCTCCTCTAGGTGATGCTCGCTCTTAAAGTAGCCCATCTGATAGAGCTTGACCAGCAGCGATAGATCATCCACGTTGAGGGAGGCGGGTATGCGGCGAATGGCGGCGCGATCCGCATCGTTGAAGACCTGCAGCAGCTCCTTGAGCTTCTGCTCGTCCTCCATGGAGTCGAGGCTATCGCAATTGTCCGTGCTCAGCGAGGCCGTCATGCTGAAGTTGGACTTGTGGCTGGACGACGGCTGCACAGCAATGTTGTCCGAGGCCAGGGAGTAGTGATCCTCGGGCACGCTGCGTCGATGTGCGTTCACGGGCATGGGCAGTGGTTGACTGGACATGCTCAGCATGGAGCCGCCATGCAACGGATCATCATCCCGATCGCGATTCGGCTCGTCCTCGGTGTGATTGCTGTCCTGTTCCTCCTCGGTGACGTTGCTGCCAGCCTGGGCACAGGACGCCGAGTCGCCGAATTCATCGTCGGCGTCGCTGGGCATGAACTGCACGTAGGTGTGCAGCTGCATTAGCAAATGATGCTGCAGCATCCAGAGTACCATCTGGGCGAGTATGCCCTGGCGCGCCGGCTGTTGCAACGGCGTCGTCAGATGTCCAATGGACGTGGGCAGCGAGAAGTCCGAAATTACCTCAAACAAAGACATGCCCGCAAAGCGTGTCGAGAACTTATCCACCAGATGCGACCTGGTGTGCAGCGGCGCATCCGGTGCTATCACATACACATTCGTCTCACAGAGCGGATAAATGATGGTCGCCTTGGCCCAGTAGACCAGATGCGAGACCAGCTTGTACACATGCTCAATGCTCAGATCCGCATTGGAAGCCATACTCTGCAGGCTGATCAGCGGATTATAAGCGTCCACCAGCTGCCAGAGCATGCGCGCCCCAGTCGGCGGCACACAGTCCAGCAGCTCCGCAAAGTCCACCAGCAGCAGCATTCCATGATAGGGCTTTAATGCGCGCAGACAACGATCTATGGTCTCCGGATCCACCATGCTGCCCTTCTTGTGAAGCTGATGCGCCTTGGCCGGCAGGCAGAAGGTCAACGTTAGATTCTGATTCAGAGTGGTGCTCAGCAGTCCCGTGGTGCAAAGATCATTGCAAATGGATTTTAGTGCCTGCGCCAAGCTGCAGCGCTCTGCGATCAGCTCCAGCGTGCGCTCCAGCGGCTGTTGTTGCTGTTCGTCGTGTGTACGTGCCATTAGAGCTGTCTGCTCGGTAAGGTAGCCGCTGCGCTGCTCCTCGAATTTGAGCGCCAGTCCCAGCCGCTTGCTCAGCTCATGGTAGCACTTGACAATGGAGTAGCTGGCCTGGGCGTGCAGTGCAAACACAATGTTGATGAGCATTTGTTGTTTCTTCGCCACAGCCACAGCCGCAGTGGCGGCAACGCCGGCTGCCGAAGATAAATTGCTGCCCCCACTCGTCGGAGCAGTGGCCACGGGCGTGGGCACCACACTGATCAGCGTGGGGTGGCTAACGAAGCGGACATCGTTCAGTTTAAGCTCAAATTTTTGATTGCACAACTGCGGCTTGACGGCGAACAGCGCGGAAAGCACATCGTCCGCAAAGCCCTGCAGCTGACCTGGGCCTTGGCTCTGGGTCTGCGTTTGGTGTGTGGCCGTTTGCAGCAGATCATCTGTGTGGGCGACGGCAAAGGGATTGCGCTTTTTGTTGACCAGCTCCTCGCGTGGCTCCTCTAGTTTGAGCGTTTGGCCGAGCGTCTGGTAAGGATAGCGATACAGCAGGCGATCACCCTTGCTGTCGAAATAAACAAGTATAACGGCCAATGGGTTCACCTCCATGGCATCATTATTTATTTATTTTCTATTAGGCCAAAAGATTATCAGCTGATGGTCGGAATTGTGTAAATAACAGTGTGGCATCGCCAAATATTTCGATAACAGTAAGAAATCGTTGCTTTATAGTGCTGTAAGCCGACTCAATTATAACCTTTACAGCACTAAGCTTCATTTATTACGTATATGGATTCGTTGCGCTGTAAACACCATAGCAGTGTCATTTGAGTAATTCGGTGGGTTAACATTGCCATAAGTTAACATTCTTGCGCTTACACTAGATGAAGAAGAAGAGTCGGAGTAACGCGCAGTGTGAAACGCGTTTAAAGGTGTTAAAAAAACAAATAAATTATAAAAAAATTGTTTTGTGCACTGTTCTCAAGTGCAGCTTACGCAATATCCTAAAATGTAATGGTGAAACGTGTTAGTTATAGCTTAAAATGTAGTTTTTAAATTTATCTTATTAGCGTGTTGGTAAAAATGGAAAACACATAGGACGTGAAAGGTAAAATGCGTACGAAGCGTTAGTGTAAGCGAGATGCCATTAAAGTGTTGTAGCAGCGGTCTATATACATACATACATTGTATATTTTTAAGCGTGTGTTTGTGTGTGACTACGAAACGAGGTTCAAAATGTAAAGAAGAATTGTACAAATGTAGTTAATTTTTTTTTTGCATATTATAGTTGTACTTATTTTTACAATGTGATTAATTGTAAGTGCACCTACATATGGATAATTCTATGTACATATGTTGTCTGCTATAAAACAGTTACCTTATATGTACAACTTAAGTGCATTCATTTGTTTTCCAGTTGGCGGGCATGTTTACCCTTTATAAGCGTGTATTAATATTCAATATTAAAATATAACAAATTTTGTGTATATGAGCGGCAACATCCGCGTATAGATTTTTATATATGTACGTAGGTACATATTTCGGTGGCGCCGTGTGTGTACATGCATGCATATATGTATGTATAGACGAACAGACAGAAAGACAAAACGAATGTACGTACAGCACTATAAAGTACACTGCGGAATGGCAGGCGCAGTAGTAATAGGCTAAAGAAAGACAAGGTAGAAGAAGCAGCAGCGCGAACAAAATAAAATAGCCGATAATAGGTAGGATTTGTGCTAGTTGGCATGCACGCTAAAACGGCCACACTATATGTTGCTTTCATAATACAAGTGCGCGCGCAGCATAGCACAGTATTGCCATCTCGCTCTGACACATGCTCAGTACGTGTTTTCGTGCGCATTTTCGTTGTTTCTTATGCCATACGTATTAATAATAAAATTGATTAATCAAAGTGGAAACGTTTATTTAAGCAGGCAGCAAACGTTAAAACAACGCCGCGTTTCACAACTACAAAACCTGCAAGCCAAATTACAGTGCGTTCGATTCGAATTTCGGAAAATGTGAAGAACACCAAAACAAGCAAGTGCATGCAAAACGAAATTCAAGTGCCGAAAAAAGCAAATGCTAAATATTAAACCGAAATCGGAGCATGCCATATAAATCTCGTGTTGTGTACAATTAAGTGATACAAACTAATCATACACGGTGAGTAAATTATACTGGTAAACAAAACAAAATAAACGCGCGCGCAAATCATGCAGTATTGGTAGTAATCTTAGTTTAATAATTTCTTTGCCACTTGACATTGAAAGCAATCGTGTTGTCTTTGGGCTGCAAATAATGTGAACTGTCATAAGTATTCATATTGTCAAAATTTATGTTTACAATAACTGATATTGCCATTTTCGAGCTTTTTTTCGCACAGTGGGTCGCCATATTTAATTTCGTACTTTTCCCCCAAAGCAAGCATATACTGCTCTCGCTCCCACTTGCGTGCTTGGCATATAGCTTGCGCGTTCATTTGTTTTGCTTGCGATTTTCTTTTGTGCAACGTGAAGTTGGTTGTGCATAATTGAGCCTCGTAGAGTTGCCAGCTATGCAAAGTTTACATTTATAGAAACCAAATTATTGTTTTTAGTTAATTTGTGCGTGAAATATATGAAATCAAGATCCTATATAATTGTTTGTAATACGTCTACTTCGAATCTTTAATATGCTAATGAAGTGATGCACGTACTTATTTTTCTGATTTACCACCACTTTATATATGTTTCTTGCGCGCTGCATTGTTTTGACATGCGCAGCAATAGCGAAACAACGTTAAATTAATTGGCAACATTTTAAATACCAAATATTTGTTTTAAACATGCAGTTTTTTACAATAAAATAGTTTGCAATGTTTCCGCCATATTGAAATTGCGTTTCATTTAAATTTCATATGCTAGAATAGCACCGCCGTCGCTTTGATATTTTTTCTTTTCAATTTCCTTTGCTTTTCCATTTTTGCTGTACACTCCAAGCGTGTGTTATGTTTTCGTCAAATGATTTATTTCCAATTCTTGCGCTTACACGCTTGTACACCATTAAGTTGGCCGCTGTTGTACACTTTACTGGTATGTGTTTTATCTATTTGTCTCTGTCTTGCGCATGGTCCATTCTACTCGTCGCCACTGCTACTCTTTACGCATACGTGATTTTTGCCTCGCCTGCCCTGTACGATTTTTCGCTACTTTCTGTGGTATGGGCAAAAATGAAAGCAAAAGTTGATGGACAAGTTTTTAATATGTATATAATGCTTTGGCGCATACGAAACTTATATGCACACACTCCTCAACATGACCGATGCAAGCGAAAATAAGAAAAAATATTCAATAATTCAAGGGATGCCAGTATTTGCCGCGCATACACCCCCGCCAAAAATATGCATGTGTACCCAAGTGTATGTACGTATTAATACACATGCAGTCACACACATGCATTGATTTGTGTATAGGTATAATGGGCGAAAGAGGATGTGCAAGAAGTTCTCTAAATATGTAACCTATTAGATTACATACATATGTATTAATATGTATATTATACATATTTATTTTTATTCAAGTACTCAGTAATGCCATTGCATTAAATAAATGTGCAAATGTTAGTCTGTAAAAAGATTATCCAATAATACCCCATTAAAATTATTCAAGCAATTCCAATCGGCATACAAGCGTATTAAATACGCGCGAGAATAATAAAACTAAGACGCAATTAGTTGACACTAGCATCATGGGCTGACATCATTAAAGCCCATGTGTTAGATACAAACAAATACGGATAGTGTGCAACACCCAAACTGCAGGTGTGTGGGTGTCTGCTCATGATGTATGTATGTGTCTATATATAATTACCTACTGGCAATGCTGATATTAGCCGTATTGTCGTAATGTCATTGGCTACACAGGCCTAGAGTGATGCATCTACAACGAGTAGGGGTAGTCGATAGACAGTCTCAGTGTTAGATATTGTTATCGATCGTATGTCTCGATTAGATTTTCTCCGTTTGGAAGCTTTGCTTTTGATCTGACGCCGTTTCTCGCAAATACCCAACCGTCGTTTTTCAAACACAGTGAGTTTTTCCTTCTTTTTTCAACGCCAATAAAGCTTACGGAAAAGCACAGCGGTCATTCGCGGTAAACGTGTGTCAATCAGTTTCAATGTGCATTCAAACATGCTCTCTCGCATCTGAACGCCGCACACACATGAATGCAAATTGTTTATGGCGCGCATTTTAAAAGAAGGTTGGGGTAGGGTTAAAGCTTTTGCTAAAAGTTGTTTCTCGCATTAACACTTATACAGTGTTTTACATATCTACCTATTTATTTAGACATGTATGTGTGTTTGAATTAAATTTAGCTTGCAACTTAAAAATGCTTGTTTAGTTTTTAAATTGGGTCGTTTAATTTCACAACAAAATTTTTTTATACACTCACACACTCAATCAATCTGCGGCGACCCAGCCCGAGTGGAAAATACATATTTTTGCTGCTCTTATCTTGGGGCTAGACGAGCTTTGCTTATGTTCGTCGCTGTTATTGGGAAATACAACATGAAACGGAAAGAATACATGTGCTCACAGTTACATACATATGTATGTACATATGTATGTATGCACATAGCAGAGGAATTACATCAAATGGAAAGGAAATAACTTTGAGCTAGAACTTTTGCATGTATTGCATATGTACATATTTAACAGTGAAATGCATACCGTTACATAACTGACCAAATATAGCTGTTATACATTTATGTGTTATTCATTTGGCATTTACATACATGCATATTTATTACACCTATCATGGGGTTACATAAACACATTGACTGTGAAATTAGCATTTCGCAAGTCTATTTAATTGTGTACAGGTTATTCTCTTTTTATTTATTTTCCTCATTTCTATTCAAATTGATGGCAAAGTAAAACCGAAAAGCAAAACAAAACAAACACATCAAATGCATTCAATTGAGCAGTTGATGTAAATGCGTTGCCCTCGCTTCCTCCGTCAGTCTTATTACAATTCGAAATTAAATTTCAATAGGCGCGCACTCAGAAACTACGAGAACCAAGTGCATGCCGCGAGAGGAGACGACAACTACAACTGGCAATAGATACTTAAAAGAGCAGCAGCAGCTACTACAACAACAACAACAACAACGGTAACAACGGCAACAATGCAGCGGCGAGTAAGACGATGTCGTCGACTGCCGTGAATGCCGCGCCGGGTGCCAAGGCAAAATTAGTGCATTCACTTTTTGCTTTGGCTTTGGCAACGGCCAAAAGCAAAAGCAATTCGTACTTCGATGCAGATACATATATGTATACTTATGTAAATTGTAAATGCGAATAGCTAGGTGGAGAGCAACTGTGAAAGAAATACTATAAAATTAGATAAACATGCACATAGCAGAAATGCCAAATAACAAATACTGTGCTTTGAGGCTGGGCTAATAGAACGGAAAGAAGAAGACACAATATGAATAAGAGAATTTGTCCACGAAAGGAAGAAAACAAAATTCATCCCATTATTAACCATTTTGAAAATATATTTAAGTAACATTGATCAAAATTGTCTACATGAATAAAGAATGGTCCAAATATAAATCTTTTATGAAAAATACATTATTTTCGCATATCACAAAAACCCTACAGAATGTATTAGATGGAATCGCGTTTTTGACTTGCGTTGATTTAGCGTTGTCTATAAAAATGATGGCTGACTAAAAGTCAAAAGAACAGGTTTTTTTCTTTAAGTTAAATGCACTCGAAACAAGGGGGAGGGGGAGGGGCATTGGTTTAGATGGCAAAAGGCCCCCGCCCCACGGTGCTTGCGCACGCATACAAGTGTAAACAATGCAGGCTCATAACGTATCACTTTGGTCTGCTTTGGCAGCTTTGATGTGTGCGGCTATTTTGTTGGCTCTCCATTAACGAGTTGACGAGTTGTTAGCTACTCGCTTTAAGCTTACTCTCGCTGCAAATGCAGACGCGAAGTACACGAAAAGTACATACCAAAAGATTGTGAGGCGCATGCGTTTGGTTTTTGTTGTTATTTGAATTACATAAGCCTTAAACTAGCACCTGGCAACGCTGTCCGATAGATTAGCAAAAGAAGTCACTTATCGATTACCGATTGTTGAAATTTGAACTAAGCTTATGTATTGAGCTGCGAGCAGCATAAATGATGTTAGGAATTAATAAATAAAAAATGTAACCTAGTTTAATCTGCATTTTTATTAAAATTGTTTTCTTTGTTATTTCTTTGCAGCAAATGGAACATACAACGAAAGATCGTTTGATGAGTTAAATTTTAAGCAGTTTCGTTGTGCTGGACAACAACAACAACAACAAAAAGTAAAAGAAAACAAAACAAAACAACGACACGCCGAGAACAAGAACAACGAGTGTTAGAATTTAACTGCAATAGGAAAAGTAACAGTAGGCGCGCCAATAGGAAGCGTCGACTCAGTAGAGAAGAGAAGTAGAAGGAACAATACGCACCGTTATGTTTGTAATGGCTAACAATGTAATGTGGCACAGTGTTGGAAATCGTTTTTGCAATTTGAATGCGCGCCGCCTACAATTAGCAGCCGCCAGCAGCGGTCAGGCAAACGCCGCCGAAAAGAGCATTTCTGGTTATGCATTAGGCCCCCAAAGGTTTGGGGGCACCATCACCAATAGAAGCAGTAGCAACAGGGACAGCAGCGCAACGCGGCTAAAGTCACAAGATCAAGAACTACAACAAAAACAACAACAACAACAACAGAGGCGGCCGCAGAGGCAAAAGCTTCTAGTGAAAAAGATGTCTAGTGATGAAGTAGTGTTGTGAAATGCCAAAAGTTAAAAAGCATAAGCAGCAACATAAGAAGCAAAAGAGCAACAAAAACTTAGCACCAGTAAAAAGCATCCCCCGCCCCCGTCTAAAGCATAAAAATTTAGTTTTAAAACAATATACCGCATATATATATATATAAAAATATACAAATATTATTTGGTGAGCAATAAAATTTGTAAAAATGCCCATGTCCACGCACGACACGGTCTTTGTGGAACCTGTCGTCAGCAGCGGCAGCAACAGCAACAGCAGCAGCAACAACAGCGTCAGCAGCAGAATTGGCATCAGTGGGCCACAGCAGCAGCAGCATCCGCCGCATATTGTCATCGATGGGAGCAGCCTCTCAACGCAGGCGCAGCTGAAGCGCACCATGCAGCGGCGCATGTCCATTCAAGCGCAGCCCGCACAAAAGTACGCGGTGCGTACGACAGCAACACAACAGCAGCATATGCCACACCAGCAGCAGCAGCAACATGAATTGCTTAATCCGCAAATCTACAAGATTGTTACTACGGATGGCAGTACCAGCAATGTCATCATCGATACCTCAGCCGCGGCGCCGCCACATAACTCCAAGCTTTTGCTTAGCAATCTCACGGTGCTGTCTAAGCAGGCGCCATCCATGTCCTCCCAGTCACAACACCAGCAGCAACAGCAGCAGCTTAACTATGTCAACGCGAAGAATTTGCCCTATGTGACGGCCACGCCCGCAATTAAGCAGCAGCAACAGCAGAAGTTTGGCACTGTCAGCGCCTACAAAACCGTGGGTGCTGGCGCCAATACAAAACAATTGCAGGGCTATGCGCAGGCAACGCAGCAGGCAACAACAACGCCGCTAATGCAAAAGGTGACGTTGGGCTCCCGTGTTGTAACGCGACTCCAATCGTATGTACCGCCGCAGCAACAGCAACCGCCGCAGATAATTGTGCAGCCAGCAGCAGCAGCGGCACAGCAGAAATATGTAAATGCTATGGCCAATCGGCCGGCGATAACGACAGCAGCTGGCGGCGCAGCTGCGGCGCTGCTCAAGAAGGCCAATCAAAAGATAACTGTTAAAAGTGTTGGCAATATGTTGCAGCAACATCACCCACAACAACAGCAGCAGCAACAACAACAACAGCAACAGCAGTTTAAAGCTTTTATCTCCTCACAGCAGGCAACACACAAAGCAGGAGTCAAAACCAAATTTGTCAAGCAATACAACAGCGTTGGCAGCGCAGCCACCGGGCTGTCCATTGCTGCCGTCCCTCAGCAGCAGCAGCAGAATGTCTACGCCAAACAGCAGCAGCTGCAGCTGACGCCCAACAAACTTGGCAAACTGACTGCAGGCAGCAACACAAAGTATGTCTTGCAACAGCAACCGCTTCAACAGTTGGCCGCTAATTTGCCGCAGGGCACGCAGCTGCAGCAGAAGACGACATCGGCCACGGGCGGCGGCGGCGGCTACATGCTGCAGCAGTCCACGCCAGGCGCCATTAAGTTTGTCAATTCGCACGGCACCGTCATACAGCAGCATCAGCCGCAGGGCCAGCCCAAGCGCATTCACTACAACAGCAGCAGCAGCAGCAGTGACAGCAGCACCGATCATCAGCAGCAACAGCAGCAACAGCAGCATCACCACCAATCGTCGCTGATCACCGATGATGTGATGATTGTGAATGGCACGCAGATGACAGACGAGTTGTCGGCACGCATTTTGCAGAGCATGGCCCAAAAGTCTTTCAGTCAGCAGCAGCAGCGCTATCAGCAGCAGACAACACCAACAGTTACAGCAGCAGCAGCGGGAGCAGCAACAAATACAAGCATGCCGCCGCCGCAGCCAACATCAGCACCTACGCAAATTATATACGGTGGCAACAGCAGTAACAACAACAACAGCAGCAGCAGCGGCAGCGGCAGTGGCAGCGCAGTGACAGCGTCGTCGGGTAATCTGCTGCTGACCCACTATCAGGCGGCGGCAGGCATGTCGCCCAGCTCGTCAGCAGCAACATTGACACCAGCTTCATCGCCATCCCCATCGCCATCAGCATCGTCCGCATCATATCTCACGGTAACCTCCTCCAGCACACCCTCGGTGAGCATCTCCTCGCATGGCTTTGCCAGCGGCAGTGCCGCAATGTCCTCGTACATGTCGGCAACGGCGGCGCGTCGCCAATCGGTCAGTGCGCCAAGTAGTCGGGCCACATCGCTGGAGCGCAAACAACATCTGCAGCACGAGGCTCTCACAGCAGCAACCATCCGCAAGCCGCCACCCAATGTGGTCGAGTATTATAAGCACAGGTGAGTGATTAGCTTTGCTATAGCAACATACTCTTTTATATAGTAATAGTTAATTTGCGATGAATTACGATATTAAAATTGTTCAGATAATGTCTCAATTTTCATTCTTATTTTAATCTGATGAATATAGTTTATTTAGTTTACGAATAGTCGAAAAATCCATTCGGAATATTAAATGGTGATAGCAAGAGGAGATATTCAATAGAGATATCTACATACCAATTATATTTTCTTCAGCTCTAGTAGTTTTTGACATCGACGCGTTCATAAGAATCGGATAAAACTTATAAGTATTATATTCAAAGTCAGATTAGCAGTTCTTAAGAGTCGAAATTGTCAGCACATTTTCTGTCATATTGTAACAGAGTATTGCAAACGAGCTCTTGAATTTGAACTCTGTCAAGCATAAAATTGAAATATTTCCATTTCAAGTAATTAGTCAAGGTGCATTTATAATACAATTTTGATCTAGTTTGTTTGCCGTTTGACAGTTGTTGAATATGAAAATAAAAATTGCCTCAAGTTTGCTAGACAACAATTTGTTGTTAGCGGAGAAAATTTCGATACGGAAAAGTTACCCTGATTTCTGAGCACCATGCAGCTGTGTTACCCCCACCTACTGTATACAGATTCATCTGTAGCTATCGATATCGAGCTCTGTTTACTTCTGTGCCGGCATCAGAACGGAAAGGTTTTTGTTAAAAGAGTCATCGAGTCTTTTAATATTGTCAACGCGCACAACTAACAAATATTTTAATTTATTTTCTTGCATCGCCTCTGCAGCCTGAGCCACAGCAGCAGCAGCATTAGCAATCTGACCGGTAATCTCCGCACCAATTCCAACACGAGTCTGCACACGGCGATAACGTTGGGTTCGCCAGCGGCGCCACATTTGCCGCCAGTGCACGTGGAGGCAACAACGCTTATGTTGAAGACCCAGCAGCAACAACAGCAGCAGCAGCAACCACATTCGCAGCAGCCGCAGTTGAGCGCAAACGAGGAGGAGCTATACATTGAAGAGGTGCGACCAGTGCCTGTGCACACACAGGATTTGCGTTTGCAGCAACTGCATGCTATTATGCAGGATCATACGTACGCCTCCCAGCAACAGCAGCAGCAGCAGCAACAGCAACAGCAGCAGCAACAACAACAGCAGCAGCAGGCAGCCACCGCTGGAAGCACATCCGCGCAGCAACAGCAGCCACAGCAATGGTCCCTTGGTGGCATCGGTGTAACGGTGGCAGGCGCCGCACCAGCTCCGGGCAGCTATAGCAGCTACTTTGGGCAGCAGAGTAAGTTATACTAAATGTGAATTCTGCTCTTTGCCAAGCGCAAAACTAAATTTAATTTATTGATATTTTGTCTGCACAGTTGGACGTCATGTGCCTGATGATGATGCTCACTCGGCTATAAGCGGAAGCTCGCGTCTGGCCGGTGCCGACATCGATCCCGGCGAGGAGACGGAAACGGCGCCCGAAGCGGAAGCTGAGGATGATTCAGTCACGCGCTGCATATGTGAACTAACGCACGATGATGGCTATATGATATGTTGTGACAAGTGCTCGTGAGTATTCCAGAACCGCCCGTGCTCTGGCGTTAACTAATCAAAAACTATTTGCTTCAACAGCGCCTGGCAGCACGTGGACTGCATGGGCATTGACCGTCTCAACATACCCGAAGAGTATCAGTGCGAGCTGTGCCAGCCGCGACCCGTGGACAAGGCCAGAGCACGTGCGCTACAGCGTCAAAAGCGACGGGAGCATATGCTGCTGGTGGCCACACAGGCGGCAAGTGGTGCACCCACATCAGCAGTTGCCTCTGCGGCCGCCGCCGCCGCTACAGCCGCGGCAGCAGCCAATTCACTGGGCGCCGGAGCAACAGCATCGGCTGGACTACTGTACAACAGCCAAGAGCTGCAGCAACACCAGCAGCAGCAGCAGCAACAGCAGCAACAGCAGCAGCGGCTGGGAGCCGGACCCAATGGCGGATTTGGCACTGGCGCTGTCGGCCTAAACAAGAAATCGAAGAAAACCAAAGATGGCGCCGCCGCTACGCTCAAGAAGAGCAAGAAGAGCGGCGATAAACTGAATGCCAGTGGCGGAACGGCCGGCGGCACAGCCAGCACCAAGTCGGCAAAGAAGAGCAGCAAACGCAAGAGCAAATCCAATGGCGATGGCAGCGGCGGCAGCAGTCCCGCCCTGACCGCCGCCGAGAAGCATGCGGCCAACTTGCGTCAATGGATCGAACACTATGAATACGCGGTCACAAATCATTATTCGCCGGAGCTGCGCGCCCGCCTGCACGCCATACAGAAGCAGCCCAGTTTGCTGCAGAGCATACAGAATACGGAGAATAAGGCATTGCGTCTGATTGCCGGCGGTTGTGCCAGTGAACTGGAGAAGCGCGCCCAACTGATACCCTATGCGGGTGCCAAGGTGTTGATCAGCAGCATTGATCTGGCGCCGCATGCGCCTATTCACGAGCTACGGGGTAAATACATGCTGACCACACAGTTTCGCACCCAGAATCCCACCGTGAACATGAATACGCCGCCGCCGAGTAACTATTTGAATAGCTTCAAAGTGCACAAGACGCCTGGACAGTTTGTGTTCTTCTATCAGCTGCCTGGCGTCGAGGCGCCCATGCAAACGCATCCCCAGATGGCACATCAGCATCCGCCACCACCGCTGCCCGCTTACCTCAAAGGACCCGAAGTCTGTGTCGATACGCGCACCTATGGCAACGATGCGCGCTTCGTGCGCCGCTCCTGCCGTCCCAACGCCGAACTGCAGCACTATTTCGAGAAAGGCACACTGCATCTGTATATTGTGGCGCTGACGCACATTCGGGCACAGACGGAGATAACTGTGCGGCATGAACCGCATGATTTGGCCGCCGTCGAACAGAAGAAATCTCATTCGGCGGTCATACAGCCGACGAGCACGCGCTGTGCCTGTGATCTGGGCAGCGATTGCCTGTTCGCCCTGCCGCTCGCTGTCCAACAGCAGCTGCAGGCGCCGCCCGCACAGCCGCGCAGCAGTCATCGCAACAAGGCGGCCGCTGCTGCGGCGGCAGCGGCAACAGCTGCCAACAGCGCGGCAGCCATACAGCTCACCACGGGCCTGGGCAGCAGCACTGTGGCGGCAGCAGCAGCAGCGGCAGCGGCGACAGCACGCAATCGTTCCACCTCCTCCAGCGGTGAGAGCAGCAGCCATATGGGGCTTAATAGTCCGCAGCTGAGCCAGTTGAACTTGGGCTTTAAGCCCAGTTCGGCGGCCCTGGTGACGGCAACAGTTGGCACCGGTGCGACGGCGGCGGCGACGGCATCAGCGACAGCAGCTGCAACAGCTGCTGCTGCTGCAATGCTCTGCAGTAGCAATAGCAATGGCGGCAACAGCAACAATTCGTGCTCCGTTTCTATGTCTAGTGTGCTGCACGATTCCGGAATATGTACATCCTCCTCATCACCATCGGTGTCCATTCCATCGCCCACACCGACGCAGTTGCAGTCGCCTACATTGCAGCTGCAGCAACAGCAGCAGCATCAGCATCAACAACAGCATCAACAACAACAGCAACAACAACAGCAACAACAACAGCAACAGACATCGCTGCTGCAGCGCAGTCCGACCCAGCAACAGCAGCAAATACTCGCAGCGCTACCGACGCCCATGTTGCTATCTCCACAACTGCTGCAGAAGCCGACACAGCAGCAACCTTCGCTGTTGCAGACACAACAACAACAGGAGCCGCTGGCGGTAATTGCAGCTGCAGCTGCGGCACAGCAGCCGATGACCACGTACTATCTGCAGCCGCAGCAGCAGCAGCAGGTCAATGTGCATCAACAACAGCAGCAACAAGCGCAGCAACAGCAGCAGCAACAGCAGCAGCAACAGCAGCAACAACAGCAGCAACAACAACAGCAGCAGCAGCTGCAACATTACGCACAGCAGCAGCAACAGTTGGCTGATGAGGCACGCATGGCCGTTAGTGCGCTGCAAACCTTGCATGCTACGCCCACAGCACACATTGTAACCCCTATCAAGGTAGCAGCAGCAACACAGTCGTTGAATCAACCACAGCAACAGCCCCAGCAGCAACAGTTGTCGCCACAGCAGCAACCGTCACAAGCACAGGTATATCAGCCAGCAGTATCGCCCACGAAATCGCCTACGAAAGCCTCCTTACAGCCTAACAATAACAACAACAACAACAACAACTGCAGCAGCAATAACAACAATGTTAATAATGCAACGCCAGCCGCACGAAAAACGCCCGCGAAAGCGGCAACAACACCAACAACAATCAGCAGCCCCTTACAAGACGCCAAGGAGGAGGAGACGACGTCCGCATCAACGACTAGCACACCGGCAACATCAACTCCCGCCGCCAAAAAGGACAAACCAAAATCTCGCGAGGAACGCAAGCTGGAGGCCATATTGCGTGCCATTGATAAAATGGAGAAGCAGGAGGCGCGCGGCAAAAAGGCAGGCGGAGCAGCTGCTGGCGCGGACAGTCGCCAGTCGGGCGGCAAGCAGCGTGCCAGCAATTCGCCAGCATCGCCACGCAAACGCAATGCGAGCAGCAATTCCATAAGCGAGTCGGCCGATTCCAGTGCAATGGGCATGGGCACGCCCACCACCAGCAACAACAACAGCAAGGCTAAGCGCAACAAAAAGAAGCGCAAAGTAAGTCGCAGCTACAACAATAACAACAACAACAATAACAACAGCAAGCGCAGGAAAAGTCTGAGCGAATCGGATGCTGAATCGCATACCGAATCGGAGCTAGCCTCCCCAGCCTTGCAGCTGCCTAACAACAGCAGCAACATTCTCCAGCAGCAGCAGCAGCAACATCAGCAATCGGCGGATCAAGATGCCGACTTGCTGCTGGCGCTGGCGCACAATAACTGCGAGCCCTTCAAGCCGCCGGCAGCAACATCTGCGGTAAGCAGTGCCTGTTTGCTGATTGAGGCTGCGATGGGTCCACTGGAGCAACAGCCGCCGCCGCCGCCGCAGCAGCAGATGCAGTCGCTAGTGAATCCGTTGCAGTCGCCTTCAGTTGGCGAGTTCAAATATCCGCCCAGTGGGGCCAAGACCAAGAAAACGCTCATGTCGAGCTGGTTCCAATCGGAGCAATGCGAGCATCAGCAACAATCCGGCCTAGACAGTCTGGTGCAGGCGGCTATGAGCGAAATAAATGGCTCCAGGGAGCAACTGCAACAGCAACAGCAACAGCAGGTGCAGCAAATCCCACAACAGCAAATGCAATTGGATGCACCAGCTCCAGCTCTGCTCAAGGTGGAACAGTTTATACATCAAGTGGAGGCCACAGAGCGCTCACAGATGCATTCAGTGCAGAACAATTCGTCGGTTAAGAAGCGCTGGCTGCGACAGGCCATTAGCGAGGAGACGACCGATGACAATCAGCCGCAGGCACCGGTTACGCCCACGCCCAGCATATCGCCGCAACAGCAGCACACTTCGCCGC
Source organism: Drosophila borealis (assembly GCA_035045885.1). Classification (NCBI taxonomy): domain Eukaryota; kingdom Metazoa; phylum Arthropoda; class Insecta; order Diptera; family Drosophilidae; genus Drosophila; species Drosophila borealis. The sequence goes on from JAWNOR010000211.1 coordinate 6,830,164, forward strand.
TGCTGTCCAATGGTTTTAGCACGCCGCTTAAGAAGCGACGTCTGGTGGTCATCAGCAACGGTGGCCTCGAGGCGTCGGCAGCCGAGGAGCCGCATATCGATGTCATTGGCAGCGCCGGCGAGGAGGAGCAGAAGTTGGAGCAATTGGTACCGAAAGCGGAGCACTTGAAAGTCGAGACACATCAGCACTTTGAGCAGGATGACGATGTGGACATCTTGCGCTCGCCCAGTCCAGGCGCACAGCAAATTGTGGCCGAGGACAATCTGGTCAAGATCGAACCAGAGGACACGAGTGCCGCAGCGGAGGATGTCAAGATTGATGTGGAGCGTGAGGAGAGTCAGGCGTGTGATAAGTTCGAGGAACTGCTTAAGGTCAAGCGCGAGCAGGAGGAACAACAACAACAACAGCAGCAGGAGCAGCAGCAACAACAACAACAACAGGAGCAACCCAAGCCAGAGACTTTAACAGAGGAGAAACAACGGGTGGCCAAAATGGAACCTAAGATAGAGATTAAACCAGAGCCAGCAATTAAACCGGTTGCCAGCAAAGTCGCTCCAATCCCGGAGCCCAAACCGGGTGAGTCCCTTTTGCGCACAGCAGCAGCAGCAGCAATGCCAGCAGCAACAGCAACAACAACAATAACAACTGCAGCGCTTGTGGATTCGGTAAAGCCTGCTAACAAGGCGCGCGTAGCACCTGTGAAAGAAGAAGAGGAGCCGCTAAAAAAGAAGCCCAAACTGGAAGTGAACTCAACACCAGCAGCCGCCGCAGCAGCAGCAGCTGCTACTAAGGCAATAGCAACACCCACGTCAGCAACACCAACGCTAGCAATAGAAACGCCTGCAGCAAGCAGCAAAAATCTGACCGAACTGGATATACAAGAGCGCTTGTTATCCTTCCATGCGGAAAATATATCTTACTTGCAATCGCGCAACAAGAAGGCAACCAGCAGCAGCAGCAGCTCCAGCAAGGGCAACAGCAGCAACACTGCTGGCGTAGATCTGCCCGCCAAGAAATCCAGCAAGGAGAAAGATGAGAAGCGGGAGCGCGACAAGCAGCTGAAGAAGTCGAAAAAGGATAAAAAGAAGTCCAAGGAGAAGGACAAGTTGAAGGCAGCTGCCATAGCCGCTTTGGTGGCGGCGGCGCCGCCGCCTGAGCCCAAAAAGAAGCAGCCCAAAGAAAGCAAACAGCAGCAGCAATTGTCAGCAATAGTTGCAGCGGCAACATCTGCAGCAGTAGCAGCGGCGACGACAATTACAGCAACAGCAGCAACAACAACAACAACAGCAGCAGCAACAGCCAATGGCAAGACGAAGCACAACAGCAACACGCTCGAGCAACAGCAGCAACAATCGGCGCTGCGCCGTCGCACCATGTCCATGTGCATAACATCTGCCACGCCTTGCCCAACAGCTATAGTGCCCACATCTGCAATACTTGCCACAACGAAGAAGCGTCAAACCAACTTTGAGCAGGAGCTGACCAAACCCAACAGCCAAATACTCAGCAGCAGCTTATTGCTCAACAGCAGCAAAGCACCGCAGCAACATCAACAAGCGACAGCAACAGCAGCAGTAGCAGCTGCAGTTGCCACGACCCCAACAGCACAGCAGCAGCATCGCAAGGAAAACAATCACCATCATCACCATCATCATCAGCAGCAGCAGCAGGAGGCAGCAGGTTCGATGAGCCTGGCGGCTGCCATAGCCAGCGGCAAGTTGACGCCCATCAGTCGCCGGCGGGAGTCTATGTGCGGCAGTCGCCAGCAGGCGGCGCTCATAGCGGCAGCGATCAAAAAGGAGAAGAAGGAAAAGAAAAAGAGCAAGAAAAAGGATCGTGAGAAGAAACAAAAGGACAAGGATAAAGACAAGGTGTCGACCAAGACCAAGGGCAACAATAAACAGAAGGTGCAACAGCAACAGCCACAGCCACCAACTGCAATAAATGCAACGATGCCCAAGCCGGCGCTAGTTAAGGCAGCTCTAACTAAGCCAAACACACTTACTGTACAACCCGTACCCATATCAGCAGCCCCAATACCCGTGCTGATAACACAACCAACACTTGCAACACCAGCCGGCATGTCCATGCCCATGCCCATGTCCATGTCGGTGCCCCTTGTCGTTGCCGGCAGCGCCTGCTCGGCGGCTAAGCAATTGCCGTTTTATAATACGATTTATGGCAAACTGCAGGAGCCACCCGCGTTGCCAGCGAGCGCAGCATTGGTGCCCTCGCCGATGGCCAAAATCAACAGCAGCAGCAGCAGCATGCCCAGTTTGGCAGAGTATTTGGAGGCCACCAAAACAAAAGCGGCGACGGCGGCGGCGGCAGTACCAGCTGTTGCTCTTGCATCACCATCAGCAGCTGCAGCAATTGTCACGCCAGCAGTAGCCGCCAACAGTATAGCTATTTCGGCGCTGGAGAGCATGCCGCCACCGGCAACAACACCGCTTAAGCTGTACACACGAACTGCCAGCCATGATCCACGCCTGAATCCCATGCTGACAGTGCCGGAGCCGGCGCCAATGCCCAAGCGCAAGCTCTCCATTAGTGAGTATCGCATGCGGCATCGGCCCTCTGTGGATGCGGCGCCGACAACGCCCACGACGCCCACAACGCCAACGGAGCGCTGCTTTGCCAAGCCGCAGACCATCAACAAATGTTCGCTTCAGTCACCGGAGCGCTTTCAGGCGATGCGTGAGCGTCGCAATTCCATAAGCGTTCACCAAAACCAGAAAAACAACAGCAACAATCACCACTACCAGCAGCAGCAGCAGTTGCCACAGCAGCAGCAGCAGCAATCTTCGGCGGTCAAGAGCAACTCAAAGAACTCTGTGGTGAACTCAGCGGCAGCCACGCTGAGCACGGTCAACAGCATCCTGAGCACCGCCCACAAGTTGCACATGTTCGACGACAAGCCCAAGGGTAAGCTCATAAATCCTAAGTAAAAATCCATGGCGCTTATCAATTGTACGCTTTTCTTTCGCAGGTGGCCACTTTAATGCGGCGCCCACGTTGCTGGAGCAGCAGCAGGAGAAGATGAGCGAACGCTCACGTTGCCTGCAGCGCACCATTTCCTGTGATTCGCGTGTCATCGAGCGCCTGGGCGCCAGCACAACAGCTGCCGGTAGCATAGTGGATAAGGCAGCTGCAGCGGCCACCAGGCGTGATGGTGCCTAGGCGCAAGGCCGTAGGCTGAGCAGATAATGGGTAGGTAGAGATGCGATATCCATGAGCAATGCATTAAGTGAACATCGTGAAACATAAAATGCAACTGAAATTAAAAAAACAAAGATGCAAAATAGCGCATCAGTCCCTATTCATATTTATAATAATGACAAAAATCTTTCTTACACAGCAAACTCCAATTGATGGAATTAAAACCAGGCTAAACCAAAAATGTAGCCCAGTTAAATACAATCCAAATCTGTATTGCTAACAACCAATTGCTGGCGTATCAACAGGATGTTCTATATATATATATATGCTAAACGCGCTTTCCTTATTTATACAAATGTACAGAAAATCCCGGAAGAAACGCAACGGCAGTCACAAATATTAAATCCTTATTATTTTTGTTGTAAACGCTATAACTCGCTATAATTAATACTACTTGAATACATATATCTCTATATGTATATATGTAATAGACAGCAGCAATGTAATTTTCAAAAAAAAAAAAAAAAAAAAACGAAAAATAAGAAATACCTTCTGCTAAACTAACTAGTAGTTAAAGTCGTCGCGTTTTTTTTTCTTTTCGTAACAGTCGAGCAACTTATGTAATTCTACTCCATAAATATATCTTTATATAGTAGTATATATAAATACGATATATACATATATATATATAATCGCTATAAACGTATAAAATGCTTAGTAATACAGGAGAAACAAACTAATTGAAAGAAAAAATGTAAGCAACTTGTTAGTTAACATTAAATTTCCTTTTGTTTTAAACTAATTTAAATGCATATATGTATTAATATACAAATTATATTTTATTATTATACATTTTTAGTTGCGTAGAGTTTCAAGAATTTTTACTTTTATTTATACTAATTGAAATATGCAAAAGAAAATACGAGTACACAATATATAATTATTGATTTTTTTTCTATTCATTAACCTTCTATAGTTGTAAAGTAGATAAGAGAAGAAAAAAAATATGAACTACCACATCTGATTAAAACGGAAATTGATAACAACATAACCAGGCTTAAAACGCAAGCAATACTATAAACCAAAATAAATGGATCTAAACTGTAAATATATAAATTTGCAAACACGTAAGAGCGAATCGCATATTGTTAAATATTTGTACATAAAATTCACAAAAAATAACTTGTTTAATTGTTAGTTTTAACCAAAAAAAAAAAAAAAAAAACAACAAAAAAAGAGAACGAAAAAGAAAAGAAAAAACAAACGCTACTTTAGTTTGTAAGCTAAACATTGAAAAAAGAGTACAAAACGCGAGTTAATTGAACGTAATTAAACTTAAGCATATGCCTAAAAACAACAACAACAACAAATTTAAAATTTAAACAATGTATATAACAGGCTCTAAACTAGGCCGTCGCGTAATTAGCTTGTAAGAATCCCTTTCCACTCCCAGCACAGATATTTCATTCAAATCTTCAGAATCCCTTAAAACAAAATATACTTTCTTATTTATGGATTGATTATTTTTTTCTCGTTTCTAAAAACAATTTACTCAAGGTTGTCTTCGAGAAATACCAGAAAAATAGGAAAGTCACCTAACCCTGTGAATATGTCTAACTAATTTAATATTTAAGAATTACAACTCCAAAACAATTAAAGAGATCCGCTCCTTTTTTTAATACTTACAAATTGAAAACAAATTTTTTATTTTTGTATATAACAACTTTTAGATTTAACAGTTAAGCAGTTGAAATCTTTTGGATTCGCAGAATTTTTTATAATATTTAATTTAGCGTTACAATTATTTCCAAATTCAAAAGTTTGTGCTGCTTAAGATGGTTTCAAATTGGCTCTTCTAAAATGAAAGTTTCATATTTTATTGGCGTCGCTTAGTCCAATTAATTTTGAATGTTAATTAGGATGGTCTGACAATATTTGATATTTTCTCTTCTTTTTTTGGACTACTTCAAGAATATAAATATTGCCTAAACCCTATCTATGAAAGAACTTTCATCATAAATTTCGCTTCAAAATTTTTGCCTATTCTCTATACAACTTTTCAAAGAAAAAAAAAGTATAGCCAGAACATTTTCTTTTCACTTCCTCAAAGTACTTTTGCTGATTTCTTTAAATATATATTTTATAAACTTTCTGTGAAAAATTCATTTTAAAAATATTGAGTTTTAGATTGGAAGCCATCTTAAAAACATGATTTTTTAAAAGAATTCTAATATATTTAAATGTTATTTAAGGTAGAAGGATAACTATATTATATTTACTTTTGTTGTTTTTTCTATGGGTTATTCTTTATGTACATATAAAACAAACACAAGATGGATTTTTGTAAGGAGAAAGTGTAAAATACAAAATGCTAATTTAAGAAAACGATTTTATATAAAAAAATATATTGTTAATTTATTTAAGATCTGTATAATACTAAACTACATCTTGATACAATATATATTTAAATAAATTTCGTAAAGAAAATGGAAAAAAGAAAAGAAAATTAGTTTTACAGAATTACACAAGAAATTACGTATAAATTATTTGAAGGAAAATCAATGTAATCATTTTTACTGTAATTTAAGTATTTTGCATAACTTTTAAGTGCGAATTTGAAAAATAAGAGTAGAGTTTTTAGCCTTAACATTTGGTTTAACTGATGTACATTAAATATGTTAATTATTTACTAAAAACAAAAAACACGCAGAACACACGCGAATGTTAGTATAACACTTCCGTCTGTAAAATACATTAAAAAAATTGGATTCGTAAGATTCTTTACCAATAAACAGAAAATCGAAAAACACAAATAAAACGAAAATAAAATTATAAAACTATGGTGTTTTTAATTTTGATTATATGGAGTTGTATTTGTGAAGGAAAGAGCACGTAATAGTTCCTTTATATTTTTATATTGCTAACCATTCACAAACATTTTGTCATTGTGACAAACCAGAGTTTGAATAAATACCTCGGCTCAAGGATGTTTAATACCAAAATTTAAAGGCAGGGCTTAGGTTCGATCCATGTATTACTCCATTAATTTTATGAGCTGGTAGCCCTATCATTTAATACAGTTTATATATTTTTCCTTTGTCTTGAATTTAACGTTAATTGATTCGTATCAAGTTTTCACATTGCTAGAAAACATGCCATATTACATGTAAACATATAATACGCCATACAAATTGTACTTGGCCAATCTCATATTTCTATAAGGCAAATAGCTGTTGCAGCCGGGACGTAATATTAGCCCATTGTGTATAATTACCAGATAATGTTCAGTACCAGATCAAAGTGCGGCGCACGGCTGGTCATTGTCATCTAAACTTATCGCTGCAGAGTAGTTGGGGTCAGAGAGAAAGCCAGAAAGACATAGATATAGCTGTGGCATCGTAGAAGGCATATTATATTTAGAACTATAGCGATAAGAAGCATCAGACTTGGATTACAAAAGAGTATTGACATATTGTTTATTGCAATTTCGTTTTAAAGCCCTTGGGGGCGTGACAGAATAAAAAGTAAAAAATGAAATAGTTTAATATAACTCAGGCTTTACATTTCCACATAGGTGGGCATGGTCATAACGCCGCAGTTGTTTTTGCGCGCAGACATCAAAATATAACCATCATTGCCCCAGTAAGTGGACCAGGAGTTCTTCACCAGCCAGTAATCCTCGCCATTCAGGGTGCCGTAGCCAACGGCCAGCACTGCATGATCGAGACCATCGACATCGTTCTTGCACTCGGGCTCATAGTAGACACCATGCGAGTAGAAGCTAAAGGTCTTGGGCGAGGCATCAATGGCTACCGAAAGCGGGCCGTGCTTGAGTAGGGCCAACTTGAAGGCGTTTGGATCATTGGAGGTGACATTGACAAAGCCCTTGATGGGTGCGACGAGCGTAACATTGCTAATGTGGCAGTAACCATCCTGACCCAAGTAGGGACCATACTCCTCCTCTGTTGGCACGCCGCCAACTTGCATCATCCATTGATAGACGCGGAAATCCTCACCACCATCGCAGCCATTGTTGCCATAGCCCCAGGAGCAATCGATCAACGCCTGCTGCGAAAGACGCACCAAATTGCCACCGTTCTTAAGGAAATAAGCGCCCTCCAAATGGCCAATGGTGCCAAAGGACCAGCATGAGCCACAAACCGATTGATCTAGGAGCAGAAGATTATTGGTATTGAAATAAGGGTTGTTGGAAGTGGACTCCACCCACCTTTGACGGGGCTGACAGCTCCAAGCATATGCCAATCATATTGGGAGGGTATTTCATCCTTGTGCTTGTTCACATCATAGGGGAAAGGCTTGCCAGTGTTGTAAACGCCGGAAGACTTGTAACCACGTCGAGCTTTCAGCTCTTCCTCAGTCTTGTCGGCCAAATGATTGACAGCCAGTTTGTAGGTTAGTTTAGCGCGATTCTTGGAGTGGATAAAACGTAAGTTCTGGCGGAAAATGTTCTTGCGATGCTCGTGCTCCTTCTCGTTGCGATAGTTTACGCCATGCTTGCGCTTAAAATGGTGGAATGCCTTGTCCACATGTTCATCGCTGCCGGAGATAAACTCTTGCATGGGATTGAAGGTGGCGAAATGGCCGGTGCCTGGGCCTGGGAAGCCAGTGCACGTGAGGCTCTCATCGATCTCAAAGACTTCATTGGGTATGTCATCATGCTCGTAACTATCGTAATCCAGATAATAATGATCATAATGGGAGCCAAGCAGCGTATTGTAGCCGTGCATCTCGTAGCGCACCGGAATTGGCATCAGACTAGACGGATAATGCGGTGACTTCTTGTAGCGCACCCACAGCGTATACACGTTCTTCTTCTGCCCAATGGTCTGCTCCAAGCGGAACTTGTCGCACGTAAAACCCAAGAATGTTTCGGTGCCAACCAGAGTAAAGGGTTTCGCATCGGGCAAAATGCTTTGGATTTCCACAGCCTGTTCGGCGGTACCGTTCACTTGCAGGCAGCTCAGCTTATTGAGCTCCTCCCGTGTCGAGACGGGCGCCAGTTTCAGAGCTGTACCATATTGGCCCTCGCCGGCAAGCTGATATGTCTTGACCATGCCCCCGTAATAATCAATGCGGGAGCGTTTCGTGTTCTTGTCATACCAGGCGTAAAAGGGCTCCGCTATCTCTGCATAGGGTATATAAAGAGTCCCCTTCACTATGTAATTGGCATCCCAACGAGGCGGATTTTTTCCATGAGCTGGAAAAGCAAACGGCACTTTAGCAAACTATAGCGGTTACCGGTAGCCATTGCAGTACATACACATGTACATACTGAGCTCACGCCACGCTTTCAATAAACACAAACACGCACACACATACATGCATATATGGTATATAAAAGCTGAACACATACCAAGAGAAAAAGCCGCTTAGCCAATCTCACACACACTTTGTACAGAATTTTTAATTATTGCATTCATTTGATATTACTCACCTGCCAGTGCTAAGCAAGCCAGCAGCGCTAAATTCAACCACAATCGCATTCTAAATCTATTTTCTATTCCTCTGTTTACTATTTATTGCACTTGTACTCTGCTTAAAAACAAATGCGTTTACATTGAAAGTAGGGAACCTATTGAACTGCTGCTATGGCGCATCAAACGACGAAAGCTAGCATGAGCAGAGAGAGAGACGGATTGCGCTGTTAAATATAACAGCTGTTAAGTGGTAGGCTGATCATAATAACATATCTGCTAATAGAGTGCATGACCAGAATTAGTAATCAGCACAGCGTGCGAGCGAGACAGCCCATTTAGTAAAAGATAACCGCTGTTAAAGTTAAACTTGATCATAGTAACAGAGCTGCTAAAACAGTGTGTGACCAGCTTGTGCAAATTAATAAAACTCTTGATCTGTTAAAAATGGCGCGTGATTTAAAAATGTAAAAACATTTAAAATTAATGTAAATTGCGCGCCTAGACAACAGCTGTTAGATGCTGTTTTTGTTATGTTACCCTCAGTTTTCTAGGCGCACTCTCAATGCTGGCTTTTTTGGTCCTTACCTTAAGGGGCTATCTGCCCAGGACCCGAGCAGACGCTAAACAACCACCAAGCGAGCAGCATTGCTGTCAGCACAGTCTCGCCCGTCCGTGCAGTGTCAGTGTCCCTACAACACGAGTAAAAAGTGCACAGCTATATAAAAGTTCATACATACTGATACATACGTATGTACATACATAAGTATGTAAACTGCCGTAGCCCCAAAAAGTGTGCTATAAATGATTTAGTGCGATTAGCCGACGTGCTAGACGTGGAAGTGTGCATTGTGAATAAAAAAAAGTACGTGCGATGTATTAAGTATCCGTACAAGTGCGTGTAGCAAAAACAATTGCATTACGCTTTAATTGCGTATTGTTTTTGCGACGACATGTTAAATGTGTAAATAAAATAAATTCAAATGTTGTGAAAATTTTGTGAAATTGTTGCGAATCTTAACAATCATAACCGAAGTGTTTAGGTACCAAGCCGCAAATTTAAACTGATTTTTTTTAACGTCTTTGGTAAGCGAATGTTTGTTGTTGTTTGTCCTACGCATAAAAAGTGTATACATATTTTATATACATACTGGCTTATATATCGGCCTGTTTGACCGTTTGTGCCCTTACCATAGATGTTACGTTTCCGATGAAAATTTAATGGAGCCAATACATATTTAACGCTGGTGTCACATGCGATTTAATAACGAGTTGATCTGACCTAATAATTTTACATAAGCACAAGCCCAATTAACCGCTTGTCTATTGACATAAGATATTTATGTTTTCGAATGACATCAAAGAATCTTAACTATTTTGTAACTGTGCTTGTTGTGCACATCTAATGCATTTATGCAACTAAAATTAGTTATTTAGTATTAATTGGCAGTGTTACGTTTACGAATGTAACAAAAGGGAATTGGTAAAGTTCTCTTAAGATTAATTGCACATTCTATGATGCAAATTGCATCAATTCTAAAAGGTACTCATAAAAATGCTTTTAAGCCAGAATTCGTTTATGCCAGAGTACAATATCCTTTTCTACGCAAAAGTCTGCATTAAAAACTCCAGAAAAGGCCTTTGACGAGTGCACTTGAAGGAAACTATTTTACGTATGCAAGTATGTGTACTGTGTATGTGTATGTGTGTGCAAGAAGATGTTTCCCTGTGTGTAACCTACATTTTAAACGACAACTACGACACATAGATATGCACACACACACACATACACACACACACGCACGCATACATACATAACAAGTTAAATCCGTGACCGAAGTCCCAGTCGTTGTCGTAGGCGCTGCGTTACTGTAGGAGGCGGGGGTCTAGCTGTGACGGCGGCACATGTAAATTTGCTTTTATCAGTGGCCAAAAACGCACACATACCAACACACACACACACACAAATGCATGCATCACAAAATCTTATGTACCGTTAACCAGCACTTCTCTCAGGGGCACGACGCGCACTCTCGCGAGAGTCGCCAAAAAAACGAAGCGAGTCGTTGCGTCTGCCGTTTCCGTTACAATTTCGCTCGCTCTCGCCAACGCACACACACATACGTATGTATATATATGTATGTAGATATATATATATATATATATACAGCCAATTATACGTGTGTTATGGGCGCGCATTGTCCACTAAAGGCAAAGCAGCGCCTTCCCCCGCCTACACCCGCTTTCCCTGCACATGACTAAGCTTGCCTTGCCCAACCTGCTTATTGTTGTGCCTGCTGCATTGAATTTCCGCTTTTCCACGCGGTTAGAATTTCCACCCAAAGTGTTTTGGAGTGTGGACTTTTTAATGGTTTGCAGCGGCGCACTAATATATTCCATATAAGCTAACTGTCCTTTTTATTGCAGTTTATAGCGAACTTAATTGCATATATATAAATATACGACTTAAATTATGACAAGACTCTGAGCAAACACTTTCAGCATCAAGAAAAGTAGTTTTGATAAGAAAAGTGAATTGGCACAAAAAATACAAATCTTAATTATATTTGAGAGCGTATTTGACTTTAGAGATATGTATATGTAGTTTCCACCCAAAGGCATCCATTAGAAATGAGAAAAATAACATTTTTGTCGGGAAAAGGGTGGAAATTAGATCTTCTATAATTTGAAGCTAAAAGCTTAATTTGCCGGGTAATTCTAGCTAGCATATCATAAATCATTTGACTTGGGAAAATAGTTAGGCCCAAGCATATTTTAATTGAAGCTAGACAAAGGTAAAAATATATATATGTATATATTTATTCTTTCTCACTTACCTGACGTCAATCTGCAGATCTTCTGGGAAATGAACTACTCTCCGAGGTCTCTCTGGATTATTAGATAATGGTGCTTCGCTTATTGTCCGGCTTCATAAAATATTTGACCAAGAAAATTAGTTGGGCGCAAGCATATTTATATGCTCACAAATTGTTCACTATTTAATTAAGATGGGGATCGATACAAATTGTCTGCTTCGAGTTGCACATATACCAACGTCTTTTTTTTCATCTGTTTTATACAACATTCTCTTCAGATTCTTGATAGAGAATACGCACACTACAGTAGGCTATTTTTATGCGGCACTTTCATTGTTTCGAGCACATTATCACATTTTCCTCTTAAGGCATCAGTAACAGATATTAACATTTGCCGAGCGGGGCTGTGGGGGATGGGGGGGAGGCGGATAGGATAGGCAGAGCATCAACTAAAACGATGATTCAGATTGTTGCCACACTCTGCCACACTCTGCCACACTCTGCCACACTAAGCTGCGTCGGCGGGTGGCGGCGCCGAGGTGTCTATACAATTGTTTGTGCTGTCCTGGATCCTGGCTATAGGGGCGGGCTGAGGGTGTAGCTGGCACGGCTAACACTACATGCCATACAAACACTTGAATGCGATGCGGCTTTTATGTTTGCCGCAGCGCAGTGTGGATTGTTAGTTGGCATTGGCAATGTCAGGATGTTCGGCTTGAAGTCAAAACAATGGATCCATTCTTGTTGTTGTTGTTGTTGTTGTTGCTATTAAACAATTGTATTGCCTGACGTAGGTGGCAGTAGGTGGCTCTGGGCTATTATAATCACCCGTTGCTGCTCTGTTTAGGTGCTATTTATGGATGCCCATAAAACCATTAAGCATATACATTCCCGATCCTTAGGCAGGCTCTCAGCTCAGCTATTAAATAGCTATTCGCAAGGGTATTAAATCTTCGGCATTTCTGTGAAACATTTTCTATACTGTTTCTAATATTTTATCAGTGACCCATTTATTTAATCACAACTTTTTTGTTTTGGTTAGCCTTGCATATTTGAGAGCATTTGTTTTTATGTCGTTAGTAATTCATCCGGAAATTGTTTTCTTTTACAAAAATCGTTGATTTGTCCTAGATAATTAATCGATTTATATTCCTTGTTCTTCACCCATTTAAGTTGCTGAGAGTCCCATTGTTTTTTTTCGTTTTCGTTTTGGCACTTTTCGCTTCACATTCCTTTTCCATTAATGTCTTTTTCTTAATTCCATTTTGCTATCTTTCAGCCGTCATTTCCTTAAGCTTTTCCTTTTTCTTTATTAATTAGATAGCTGTTGGACTTGGTGTCTAAATCTTTTAAGACCCAACCCCTACACATACCAACCCCTTCTCTGATTGCGTGACATCTAGTCATAGCCTCTGTCACCCCAGATGACGCTTTACTCGTTCTTAACCCGTCAGAAATCAGGGTCATGAGCAGCCTGCGCGTTTTCCGTGTGCTACGCTATGAGATTAAAAACCGAGGATATGTAGGAGATAGCAAGGCGCAAGGATATGCTTGTTGACATCGCCTTTCTATGCGATTTTCATGAATTCAAGTAATGCTAACTGATTTCAATATTGTGAGTGAGTGGACAAGTGCTCAAATTGAAAAAAAGTTTAGCTTAAATTTGTTTAATTTTTTATCGTGTATCCTCTTTTGTCAATTAGATCAGTGGATAAACGGGCAAGCTGGCGATAGAGCAAAGATTGCTGCTATTGAAATGCTACGTTTTGAAATTATTAACCGAGGAAAAGTAGGAGATAGCAAGGCGCAAGGATATGCTTGTTGACATCGCCTTTCTATGCGATTTTTAAGAATTCAAGTAATGCTAACAGATTTCAATATTGTGAGTGAGTGGACGAGTGCTCAAATTGAAAAAATGTTTAAATTTAATTTGTTTAATTATTTTTTTTTCAATGTGTATCCTCTTTTAGAGGAAAACGAAAAAACAATCCACTTGATGTGTAAATGTCATTTATAAAAACGAGTTTGGTAAATTAAATTTGAATGAATATTTGTATATATCGATTAGATTAGTGGATAAACGGGCCAGCTGGCGATAGAGCAAAGATTGCGACTGTTGCGGGACATGCGAAAATAACCGCCTTCGCCCCAGTTGCCCCAGGAGTTCTTGAGGAGCCAGTAATCGTGGCCTCTGTCCTTGCCGTAGCCCACCAGCAGAATGATATGGTAGTATGCCTCACCGCTGCAGGCCTGATTATAAATTCCAGAATGGTAATGCTGCAGATGCTGCCCATCGATGGTCACCGCAATTGGTCCGTTCTCGGCAACGGCCGCTTGCAAAGCGCGCTCATCGCCAGACCTGACCGTGGCGATGCCTCTGATTGTGACACCGACATACTGCTCACGGAAACGACATGTGCCCTGGTGACCCTCATAGGCATACGAGCTGCGCGTATCTATGCCGTGATTGTCCTTAACATATCTGAGTGCTTCATGCGGAGTGCCGTTTTTGCAGCCGGAATTTTTGTAGGGCGCTTGAGAGGAGCAGTCCAGCAGATTCTGTTCGGAGAACTCAACCATTTTTTCAGTCTTTAGAAAACTCTGACCCTCCAAAGTGCCAACTGTGGCAAAGGCCCAGCAGGAGCCGCATGTGCCTTGATTCTTGACGGGGCTGACCGCGCCCCTGGTGCGCCAGTCCATGGTCTCCGGAATTTTAAGGTTCGCGGATGGCGCATAAATATGATCCGCACTCACAGCCGTGCCATTCAGGCTGCCGCCCAACATCCTCGATACGAATTCAGATGACAGCAAATCCGTGAACTCGTTTACGCCCATCTTGTAGGTCTCCCCGCCAGCTTCGAAGCGTGCATTGTGCGTGTCGATCAGCTTCTTGTTGTCCGCGAAGATTTGCCTGCGCAGCAGCTCCTCGCTGTCGCCGGCATAGCTTTTGCCGTGCATCTCCTTAAAGGACTTCCATTCGCCCTCGAGTCCTGCGTCATACTGAATGCTCTGCACGCTGCCAATGAGCACAAGAACCACACAAACTGCATTCATGCTGGCATTTGCTGTGAGACCATCCACAACTTAATGCAGGCTTGGGGAATCGCTTACGCTTTTATATACCCTTGAGACTTGCAAGTTCTTATCGTCCCGCATGCAATATTCAAATTTAGAAATACTTATTTTTAGCAATACGAATTATGCGATAATTAAATTCGTCCAACAATCTTTAAACAAAATTAGTGGACGCGTGACCAAATCGACTTTTGATGTTAAGAATATATAATATAGATCGGAATTAGCCAACTCATGGGTTTCGAGTTGAAGGGTAAACATGAGGTTCTTGTAAATTAAAACAAAGATATTTAATTATTAATAATTAAAGGTTAAAACTATTTAGACAATCTCCTCAGATACATGACTCTATATGTTAGCTTAACTTAACGTAGGCCTCTCCCAATCCCAACTACTCAGCCCACGGAACCGGCTACAGACGGACTCGGACTTTGGGCCACCTGGCGAGTGTGTCTTTTGGACACACTTTACCGGAAGTACGAATGTAGCGAGTACCAGGAGCCAGGAGCCTGGCAAGTGTCTCTATTAGTCGCCTCGTACGACAAGCTGTGACTTGCTGTGGAGGTATTCTTAAGTCCGCCTACCACACGGATGTGCCAGCTATGCATTATTATCTTATATATTATTTGTTAAGTTATTTTTGTTATTAAAGTTATTTGATTATTGAACTAGTCACTGGTATTTATTCTTTATTTTTCTGCTCATCGCCTTTCACTTAAAAAATATCTGTGCAAAGATTTTATTAAGAGCATAAATGCAAAAATAAATAATATATTGTGCTACAAATCATATAGTTAAAACGTTGGCAAATTATGATTTATTGATATATTTTTGATATATTTATTGTGTTGACCTTTTCTATCGTACAGCTGTAGTTGGATAAATGGGCCAAGCAAAAAGACGCAAGCAACACGATAAAATTCGTGTAATAAATCTCTAAGTTGCATGAAATTAAAACCGAAAAAGAACAAGAATATAAAAAAATAGTGCATGCAACGCATTTTTGGGTCATATGTGCGCTCTGGTGGTGCGGGAGGCAGTGCCAAAAGTAATAATAATAACGATGATGATGATGATGATGATGACGATGACGATGATGATGATGATGAGCGCAACACGAACAATTTTGCTGTGAAAGCAAATTATATAAAATTATCATGCAGCGCAGGCAGCGGCCAAGTTGGCCACTCAACGGCAACAACAACAAGAATAACAGTTACCAGAAGGAGGCTAAACTTGAACTGCAACAGAGGCGCTGCGTGCGGACTGCATGACGTATACGTAATATACATATTACGTATACGTAATATGCGCTAGCTGCGGCCATTTGCCAAGCAAACAAAAGCGAGCAAACAACTCAACTCAACTCAAGTCAGCGACATTTGCCAAGACAAGAAGAAAACAAATAGAGCACACACATTGAGTACGGGATATACCCTTTACCATTTGTAAATGACAAAAGTTTTGAAATACTTGGAAAAGTGTTGAGGCAGGTGCCACAAGATGACAGAATGGCGAAGTTAACATTGCACCGTCTACTGCAGCGTTTGCAACTGACGGCGCTGCAGCTGGCCACTGACACGCCCACATCAATGCGACAGCAGCAACTCAATGATAACAACAACAACAACAACAACGACAACAACAACAACAACAACACAAACCACAACAACAACAACAACAATAGAACGCGCATGGCTCTGTTAGGCTGGCTGCAACTGTGCCATGGCAATGGACACTACCTGACGCTGGCCGTGCTCATCTACGGTTACCTAATGCTGCACGCCTCTGCCGCCGCCTCTGCCAGCTCGACGACAACGAGCACAACGGCGACCATGCTGGCCGTTTCCAATCTCACAACAAGCACATTAGGTTTAAGCCAAGAGGAAAACGCACAGAAACCAAAACGCGATGTTGCCCATGTGCCTGACGATGACTACGATGCCAGTTATCCAGATGATATTGACGACCTTGAGGCCTTGATTAACAATAAGTCAGGTGAGTTGAGCACCTTATTAGCTAACATATTGAATGTGGATGAATTAGACAAAATGGAAAATAAAACTTGCCTTTGGCATAGAGCTGAATAAAAGTCGTGAGTGCAAATAGCTTTGTTTGCTTTTTGCTGTATTTCGTCGCTTGACGCGTTGTAATTCCCAACTAGTGTACGCTTCGAACAAATGTCTTGCAATAGACGACCTTGGGCCTGTTAGCTTAGACATTAGATTTTCTCTTTCGTCAGGTGAGTTAAGCACCTCATTATTATCTAACATATTGAATGTGGATGAATTAGACTAATAAGAAGACTAGGAAATAGAAAATATGAAAAATAAAAACATACCCTTTGTATATAGCTGAATAAAAGTGCTGAGTTGCTGTGTTTCGTCGCTTGACGCGTTGTAATTCCCAACGAGTGTGGGCTTCGAACAAATGTCTTGCAATAGACAAATAATCATAATCATATAATAATTAATCATATTAAAAAATACACACATATATAGATTAAAAACTCGCTTCGATTGAATAATCGCAAGTTGTGATTGCCGTTAGTATTGCAAGGCCACAAAATTAGCAGTTCGAGTGGTTCCATAGATACCGAGTATTCGCTGACCTCCAAAATGGACCAACTGAAAATCCGCAGGTTGGCCGAAACTAAATTGAATAAGCCGCTGAATCATTGCGGCTGAGTGCAGCAAACGAATACCATCGAAATCTGGTAATGCGGCACAAATACGGCCATGGCAGCTGCCTCCCCCCAAACCCCAAACCCCAAACCCCTCAGCACTCGCAACGTTGTTGCCGAAGGACCTCAACAAGGGCCAAAGGCAGTCGGCAGCTGTTGTGCAATTTATGAGAATTATGATCTGTGGGGAATTAACTCGCCGACTCGGCTTTGGCTATGTGTGCTGACCGCAAACCTGGCCAGAAACCAAAATATTTGGCAATGCAAACTGTTTGAGAGGTCAAGGAAAGGTCAGCACAATGTAATAAATACAGTTAACCCTTTTTCGGATGCAGATGCTAATAAAGTGATATCAGCGAATATAATTGGACTTAATGTTATTGTTCTTGTGTGTAAATCGAAATTAAAGCTCACAACAACAATAATTACAATTAATATTTTTTTAATGAATGAGTAAAAGGAATATTGGTGCAGTCAGGGAAAATATATAAATGAGATATTAATGGTATGCATAAACTTAAATTGAATGTGTATCTTTGTAAATTCAGACCCAGTTACAGGGTATCTCTTAGTTATGCATACTTGACTAAAGTAATTGGTAATTGTAAAAACAAGCCTTAAACAAAAAACAACCTTCAGTGATTAAGTTTTCTATGTGTGTCAAACAAATAAAAAGAAAAGACGCCGGTTCGAACTCCTGTCTAAACGAAGGTTTAGGTTTATCAACTTTAGCTTTATTCTTATAGTAAGAGAACATATATAAATGAGATAAGTGATTAAGTTTTCTTTGTGAGTCAGACAAGTGAAAAGAAAAGACGCCGGTTCGAACTCCTGCCTAGACGAAGTCGCAAGTAGTCAGCGTTATTTGAGGTTTAGGCTTATCAACTTTAGCTGTATTCTTATAGTAAGAGAAAATATATAAATGGGATCAATGATTAAGTTATCTTTGTGAGTCAGACAAGTGAAAAGAAAAGACGCCGGTTCAAACTACTGCCTAGACGAAGGCACAAGTAGTCAGCGTTATTTAAGGTTTAGGTTTATCAGCTTTAGCTATATTCTTATAGTAAGAGAACATATATAAATGGGATCAATGATTAAGTTTTCTTTGTGAGTCAGGCAAGTGGAAAGAAAAGACGCCGGTTCGAACTACTGCCTAGACAAAGGCGCAAGTAGTCAGCGTTATTTAAGGTTTAGGTTTATCAACTTTAGCTGTATTCTTATAGTAAGAGAAAATATATAAATGGGATCAATGATTAAGTTTTCTTTGTGAGTCAGGCAAGTGGAAAGAAAAGACGCCGGTTCGAACTCCTGCCTAGACGAAGTCGCAAGTAGTCAGCGTTATTAAAGGTTTAGGTTTATCAGCTTTAGCTGTATTCTTATAGTTATTAGCTTAAAATGTTGATCTTAAACCCGATTTTGATTGCAGCTAAAGGTAAATACATTGGAGCGCCATGCAACGAGCTGAAATGTGATGCCAAGCTGTTGCATGTTACCTGCGATAAGGAGACGCAGCTGTGCAACTGCGAGCGGAACTATCCCGTGCAGCTGGGACTGATAAAGGGTTGCGCGAAACGTGAGAGAATTACGATTGTGTCTGTGAATTGTAGTGTACGATTTTTGTTTAATTTAATTGCAATAACTAGCCAAGAAACTGGGCGATCAGTGTTTCTACGACGAGACCTGCATCTACAACGACGAGAACTCCCTCTGTGTTCAGGTGCGACACAATGCGATGTGTCAGTGCGCCAGCGGCTACCACTCGGTCAGCTACACGAAGCCAACGAGGCGTGTCTTCTGTACACCAGGTGAGCTGGCAGCCCGGCGAAACAATCAACAATCATTTCATTTAATTTCTTGCAGATCTCAGCGATCTCGGCTCGGATTTGCCCACTTTGCTGGGCGTTTCCACGGGCATTGCGGTGCTGGCGGGTCTCATCTGCATGGTGCTGCATCTGTTCAGCAAGACGAAATATCCGAGGCATCGCAATTTTGCGGATGCCAATATACCGCCGCCCATACTCTACTCGAGCGATACAGGTGCGACAGGGGGGGAGGAGGATATCGAAGTGTGCCTGGAGCTGCATAATTGACGCGGGGTTTTTTGTTTGTACTCCTTCAGGCATACCGTTGACCGTGCACTCGGCACGTCCATCGTCGCGCTCCAGCATACGTTCGACGGGCTCGATAGGCTCCTTTGGGAATCGTCGCGCCTCGTCCGGCGGATTGGCTGGCACCGGTGGCGGCGGCGGCGTCGGCAACAGCAGCGGTGGCGGTGGCGGCGGCGGCGGCGGCGGCGGTGGCGGCGGCGCTGGAAGCGGCTCGAAAGGCATACTTGTGTCGACGTCTCGTACAGGTGCGGCTAGATCGGCCGCCATATTGCTTATATCGTGTCACATAACGGCGGTGTCCAAACAAAATTCACGCGCCTCATCGCGTCACACATCTGGCGCCGGCTGCAGCCAGCATTCGCGCGACAATCTTGACGAGAACAACGGCTCCGGCAGCGCCGGCGGCTGTCGCAGTTGCGAGAGCACACTCTCAATGAACCGCCAGCTGCAGAAGCAATTGAATCATCAACGGCATCTGCTCAGTTTCGAGCTGTCGCCGGCGAAGACAAAGAATCAGGATAGATTTAGGACCCTCTTGGGCATGAATGGCATTCATAATTATGATGATGACGATGCCAATAATGATGATGATGGGTTCAATAGCATAGATCCACTAGGTACCGGTGGCGGTGCCAGTGGATGTGGAGGTGGCGGTGGCGGTGGCGGTGGTTTCGACTATAACAGTGGCACTGGCGGTGGCGGTGCCGAGCTGCATCATTTGCAAATTGGCGCCCTGCCGACGCCGGCGAGTGAAACGCCAAGATTTGCGGTAAATCAACTCATCAGTCAGCAGTCAATCAGCGTCAATCATCAGCATCAATCGAGCAAACAATCAATCACAATTGGCCAACATCATAACATCATAATCAACCCAAAACCTGCCTAGCAACTATTTATTATGCTTATAAGTTATATTGTTCTATTCCCGTTTTGGTTCCTGCTCCCCACATTAACTAACTAAAACCTATCACAACATTTAAAAAAAAAACAAAACAAATCACAATTGTGGCCATTAGCTCATTTATATTGTGGACTCTCGGACTACTTGACTGTACAAAATTTGAATATTATATTGTTGAATTCCAATCGTTTAAACGTTCAATCTGAATCAATTGAGATTATTGAGTAAAGATTAATCCAGCTTCAAAATAAGTACTTCACAATCGATCGGACAAGCTACCTTATAATTTATAATCATTTTTACCTATTGCTTCAGATCTATGCAGTTCGAGATCCACAACATAAATATTGTTCTTCATTAATCGTAACAAAATCATTGCATTGGTTCATTTTAATGTGTAAATTGGCTCATTTAAGAAATCATCTCTTTTGCCGCATTTCCATAAATAGATTTTAAAAAAATAAATAAATTAAAATTAAAACCCCCCGTCGAAAATACTAATTCTTGGTCTTTTAACAACAAATCTTATGTTCTAAATGATCGATGTTTAATGTGCTTCCAAAACTCTGTTTCAAATTAAAAGTTGATTGTTTCGTTTTTTCTTTATTTGCGTTACAAAAATTGAACAAAAAAAAGAGAATACAATATACAAAAACACATAATACACACACACAATCGTAGAAATATAAAACTTCGTGTTCAGCAACAAGATATTCAAAAAAAAAAAAAACAAAAAAGATCCCCAAGTTTAGTTTCCCACACCCGATTTTTGGTAGTAGTTAATTAAATATTAAAAATAAATGAGAAAAAAATACCCTACATACGAAAACTAAACACAATTCAATCGACAAATATATATATTTAGAAAATGACAGTTGAGCCGGCGAATGTTGTAAACAAAATATATTTATCATATTCCAACAGCAATCTTATATGAATACGGAATATTTGAACGCATCAGAGCCACAGCTAACTATATAATTATATATAAACATACAACTTCAGCTTGACAATATGATATCGAAGCAATATGGCGGTGACTATGTTCCTGTTTCCAGAAATTTTATAACACCATAATCTACTTGTTTAAACAAAATATTGCAAATTCTTATGATACCTACACGCACACACTCACACACACACACACACAAGTACACACACACACACACACACACACACACTGAATATTCCAAATTGCATGTGTCCTGTGAGTGAGAGAACACTCCAATTATATTGAGATGCACACGAACCAATCAATCCCAAGTATTATTATTCAATTTCGATAAGCGATTCTTTTGACTCCTTTCTCAAGTCCTGCAAGCCTCTGACTATCTTCTGAATGAAACTGATTGCATATGGATCTATCTCTTGTTTATACGCATATCAAACTAACTAACTCATTTCTAGCATTTATTCAAGCTTTCTCATAAGATTTCCTAAAATAATGCCAAACATTTAAGCGTTTGTTTTTTTTTTTATTTTCAACTGCATAGCTGCAATGCAAAGATTGCGAATGTTCAGTTTTCGCAATGTTCCAAATCATATAGCATATTGAAAAGAATGTTTCATTCCAGCGTTTCTTTGAAAGCTTACACAGCTTGTGTTTCGTTGTCGCCTGTTGCTAACCTACAAAATATTGCTTGACGTTTCATTCCAGCATTCCGCTTGGCAAATTTTGCTAGCAAATCGAACTAAATGCAATTTTAACTAAATGATAATATTTTACAGAATATATTTAATTATTTCAGAACCATCAGCCACAACTTCTGTATATACTTTTCCGACAGCCTGCTTAATTTGTGCACACTGAACGCTTTCAAGATATTTAGATCCTTCATAATACTTAATATGGACATGTGTCTGCCTTGCCTGCAATTTAGCCGCTTGCCGAAGGCGCTTGCTCTGCCTCTCTACCTTTCTCTCGCTTTCTCTGTAACTTATTATCCAACTGCCTGTTTCTCTCTCTCTCTCTCTGTCTCTCTGTCTATGTCTCTATCTGTCTGCTTCTGCCTCTGCTTCGATAATATCTATGCTGCTCTCAGAAATAAGTAGTGCCAAGTTGAAAAGTGCAGATTGAAAAGTAATTAAATAATAATACATTTATTACCGCTTGCAGGTTCTCGAAGACCAAGTCTAGCATCTGTGCATAGCACAAGCTCCTCGGTGCGCAGCTACAGCATGATGCGGTTCGAGAAGGAGGTGCAGCAGAAGGAGATCAGGCAGGAGATGAAGCTGCGCCTGGCGCGACTCCAGCAGCAGCAGCATCTCACCCAGAACAAGCCGCAGATTATCATCGGGGAGGCGTTGCTCCAGCATGGTCCAGCGCTCAGTCGCGTTACCATGGCCACGCCCAGTCCGCTAACGCCCAACTCGCTGGACGAGCTGCTGCCATCGCTAGATGAGAACCAGGAGGTGGATTTAATGCAATATATATAATGCTGTAGCCATAGACTCAACCACCTAACATCCAATTGCTTTAGTATCCACCCAGGCTGGAGAACACGTTCAAGCAGCTGGTCCAGCCGCAGGCAACAACAACGACAGCCACAAAAGCCACGGGCTCAGGTTCCGGCCGTGCAAATGGTTATAACGGTCCCTGCAGCTCCTCGACTGAGGCTCTCTGAAAGCTGCCTGGAACCGAACGTAGCTATAGCTTAATAGCTCGTAAGTCCTGTACCCCTCCTCCCACTCACCTTATATGGAACTAAATAAATATAAGTTAATGCTTAACTGTTAGTTCATTTAATTAAACGTCAAACGTGTTTAGTTTTAGCCAATTAGATTATGTGTAACATAGTAAGAGCGTGTCTCCTTTCACGGACAAGAGCTACTCTATAAAGCATTAAATATGTGTTTCTTATCGTCTAGTTGTATATATGTACTAAGCGTACATATATCGTATATATATGTTCAATATTTTGTACGTACCATACGTACATATTAAAAGCCCAGAAAACTAAGCATTCCCTGTGGTATTTTTGAAAATATCCCAAATTAAGTAGTATTCATTTTAAGTGAGTCAGAAAGCAAAAATTATAATTATGTAAATTACTTGAATAATTGAATGGCAAAACATTAATTACTCAAATTATTTAAAGAACAAAACATTAATTACTTGAGTAATTAATTTGTTTCCTTTTTTAAGAGCAAAATATTAATTACTTCATCTTGAATTACTTGAATTGATAATCAGTTTATCTTAAAGAAAAATATATTGATTACTTGAATAATTATTTCGTTTCAAGGAACAAGATATTAATTACTTGACTTATTAATAATTATTTTCTTTTAAAAAGAAAAATATTAATTACTTGAATAGTAAAAAATTGATTTTAAAAAGCTAAATATTAATTACGGAAAAATTTAATAATTATTAGTTTCTTTTAATGAACAAAATCTGAATAACTTGACTAATTAATAATTAGTTTCTTTTTAAGAACATAATATTAATTACTTGAATTAATAATAACTTGTTTAATTTAAAGGGCAAAATAATTACTACTTTAATAATTAGTACATAATATAGAGGAGTTAAAAAATATTTATTTATGCTAAAGTAATTATAATAATTTTGACACAATTCATCATTTCTTTCAATCTCTCATTTATATATATATATATATATATATATATATATATGTATGTATGTATGTATGTATATGTTTTAATCTGGAAGTATTTGTCGATTTGACCCGTTGATAAAATTAAAAAAAAAATACTGTAAGCAATATGAATATTTTAATGATAGTGTAAAGTTAATTGTTGATAGTGAGTTTAGGAGTGTGCATACCCTAAAGTTTAGTACTGATTAAATATACGCAAATGAATTTATAAAATCGGTTTATATACAATTTATACATACGGTATTGAATGATATACCTGGCGACAGCTGGCGAAAATAATTATGAAATAATATAGCGAAATAAATAGGCGAACTATAAAGATTATAATATTATTGTTTACCCAAATCAAAAATCTAGTAAATTTTCAAAAATTGTTGAACACAAAACTAAAAACAAAAACAAAATTATGCTACTCCTAATTGATTTTAAGTTTCATATATTCTGAATTTCAAAGATTCGGAACTCAGCTATAAAGTTAAAACCAATGTGTATATATATATTTGTCGATCTTAAATGAGACACTTGCCAGCATTGCAAAAGTTTTGAAAGTTCTTTAGTTTTCGACTAGGTTCCAAATAAAATAGTCTCGTATGTTATCGAAAGCTTTTGCAGTGTTTGTTGTACAAATCATATCTGTATTATCTACCAAATAAGCGAACTATATATAGAGAGAATATGAATGTTAAGGAGTGGGTTAAGTTAGTTGATCGTTAAAACAAATTAACATAATACAAGCATCAGTTCTAGACAAATATTAGTGTTAACGACTAAACTATGACGCATGGATATCCTTATAGGGATAGCCCATCGGGCCTGTTGCTTCGATTCAGTTGAGAATCAAATTTAATTTATGCATTTTCTACAGTCGAGTTTCAAACTGAATACAATAAACGAAATGTACTATACACTATCCAAATACTAGACTTCTACCATAGAGAAACTGATATGTAGTATTTGCTTAAATGGTTGTTAAAACTTATGTTCGACCCCTCCAAAGTTAAAATATTGTCGTCTCTGTGTTTCGATTTGTCGAGACTATATGCTCTATAACTATATGAATATACTTATGTTTGTTGGCATGGTCTATGACATTTGTTACATATCTTCTGACCGCCATCAAAGAAGTAGAAACATATCCAAAACGTGCAAATTGTGTACTTATTGTATTATTTATACAGTTTAACTGAGAGTGAAAGAAGCAACTGGAATACTCATATATTTCCCCCATATACTATACACTATAGAGGATATCTGCTTTCGATTATTGTCTTTGATTTTCTTTTTGGTAGATCTTAGTTCTATAATGAATGTAACTAATCGCAATGACCCGATAAATCTGTTTATGCTTAGCAACTCGGTTGATCAACGATTTAAATGTTAATTATTATTATGCGTAGTTTATCGTGAGATCAATAACGATATACCCTAGCATTCATATATACACTGGCACGTGGCATGGCAGACAGACTCCGTAATTTTGTGAAATAGTCATAAGTTTGAAAATAAAGTATATTAATAAAAAGTTTGTACAGAAATTTCCAAATGCCTTTTAGATCTGGTAACTGAGTCCAAGGAAAAGGCAACGCAAGTTTTCGGCTTGTAAAGATTCTTTTAATTGGATACTCTATAATTTTGTCGGTTGGGTATATTGGGGGCTAGCAACAAGAAAGCGCGTTAAACAATAATTTTGGCAATTAGTCGACTTCCTCGATGGTCGGGCCACCGGCTCCGCCGGCGCCACCGCCGGAATTCTGTGTGGGCGGCGGCATGCCGGCGGCCTGGTAGAGTCTGGTCATGATGGGATTACAGATGTGCTCCAGTTCTTGTTGTTTGTGCTCGAACTCCTGCTTCTCGGCCAGCTGATTGGCATCCAGCCAGCTGATGATCTCGTTGCACTTCTGGGCGATGGTCTCCCTTTCGGCATCGCTGATGCGGCTACGCAGCTGCTCATCCTCGAGGGTGGCTCTAATGTGAAAGCAATAGCTTTCCAATTGGTTCTTGGCATCGACACGGGCCCGCTGCTGATCATCCGCCTGGCGGTACGATTCGGCCTCGTTGACCATGCGCTCGATGTCCTCCTTGGAGAGCCGGCCCTTGTCGTTGGTAATGGTGATGCGATTCGCCTTGCCCGTTGACTTCTCAGCGGCACTAACATTGAGTATGCCATTGGCGTCGATGTCAAAGGTTACCTCGATTTGGGGCACACCACGCGGCGCTGGCGGTATGGCCGTCAGCTCGAATTTGCCAAGTATATTGTTGTCCTTGGTCATGGCACGCTCACCCTCGTAAACCTGTATCAGAACGCCGGGCTGATTGTCCGCATAGGTGGTGAAGATCTGCGTCTGCTTGGTGGGTATGGTGGAGTTGCGCTTAATCAGCGCGGTCATAACACCGCCGGCCGTCTCGATGCCCAGCGAGAGTGGAGTAACATCCAGCAGGAGCAGATCCTGGACAGCCTCAGATGTGTCGCCGTGCAGTATGGCTGCCTGGACGGCAGCGCCGTAGGCGACAGCCTCGTCCGGATTAATGGACTTGTTCAGCTCCTTGCCATTGAAGAAGTCCTGCAGCAAACGCTGCACCTTGGGTATCCTGGTGGAGCCGCCCACAAGCACTATGTCATGTATCTGGCCCTTGTCCATTTTGGCATCTCGCAGAGCCTTGGCCACCGGCTCCATGGTGCTACGAAACAGATCCCCGTTAAGCTCCTCGAAGCGGGCACGCGTCACGGACGTGTAAAAGTCGATGCCCTCGAACAGTGAGTCGATCTCGATATTGGCCTGGCTGGACGAGGACAGGGTACGCTTGGCGCGCTCACAGGCAGTACGCAGACGTCGCAGGGCGCGCTTACTTTGGCCAAGATCACGCTTGTGCTTGCGCTGGAACTCCTGCACAAAGTGGTTGACCATGCGGTTGTCAATGTCCTCTCCGCCCAGATGGGTATCCCCGGCCGTGGCCTTCACCTCGAAGATGCCGTCCTCGATGGTCAGCACGGATACATCGAAGGTACCGCCGCCCAAATCGAAAATGAGCACATTCCGCTCACTGGTGCCCTGCTTGTCCAGGCCATAGGCAATGGCCGCCGCCGTCGGCTCATTGATGATGCGCAGCACATTAAGCCCGGCTATGGTGCCCGCATCTTTGGTCGCCTGCCGTTGCGAATCATTGAAATAGGCCGGAACTGTGACCACCGCATCGGTAACAGTGCCGCCCAGATACGCCTCGGCTGTTTCTCTCATCTTCGTTAGCACCATGGAGGACACCTCCTCCGGATAGAAACTCTTCTTCTCTCCCTTGTACTCGACGCGTATGCGCGGCTTGCCATTCTCCGAGATGACCTCAAAGGGCCAGTGCTTCATGTCGCTCTGCACCGTCGCATCGTCGAATTTGCGTCCAATCAGCCGCTTGGCATCTGTAAGACAATCCCGGGCAGAGGAACATATCACAATTGGATTTTTTATTTTTTTTTTGTTTTTTATTAGCTAACAAACAAAATGGACGGGGTTTGAACAAATTGTACTAGACTTATAGCAATTCGAATCTAGGCGCAGGTCTAGGCTTAGGCTAGGCGGGTTCGGGGCAGGGCAGATTTATGTGGACTCTGAGACTGAAATGAAAGTACAAAAAAGAAAAGATGTCTTGCATTAGACCTGCACAAATCTAATGGGAGAGCTGGCAAAAAGTATGTGAGATACGAGTTAAAACAGGAGTAAAAGGATGCAGGTAACCACAAGAATTCATGGAGAAACCAAATATTACGACAGAGTATAATCGAAGGCAAGGCATGTTGTAAGCCTCATAATTAATTGTTAAATTGTTGATAAGAGGCTAAGAGACAAACATCCAATAGGAAACGTCCTATAATCTTTCAGATGCAACAAATTATTCACTTTGGATTCCAGTTGACCCTCCTGACAGAGCTTTAGCCCATTTTTTATGACAAAATGGTCTCATCATGCGTTTTGAAAGTGGAGCCCTTTTCCCCATTAAGAAGTAATATGATCTAGTCTAGAAAACATCTGCCAGTTAACTAATCCTTCATAAATTCAGCTTCTCAATTCTATTCTCTTTATAAAGTCAATGGGCAGCGGGCGCAGGTCTGTCCTCAATTCAGATTGTAAATATTGTCATGTAAATATATTCTATTTGTATATATTTTTGTTTGGCTCACAGTTGGTGGAACCATGAATTGTTGGCCACACAAATGCGCTGACACAAATTATGCTAATAAACATGCATGTGGCAGCCGGAGGTGGCAGGCGGCAGGTGGCAGCGGGAGGTGGCAGGCGGCGAAGCCAAAAGAACTGACACAACAAGTGAATGCGGCTCATTAAATGGAAGGGAGAGCGCGTTGGCGGCGGGGGATGCGTGAAATGTGCAAAAAATACATTTAGGCAACAACTACTCTTAGCTGGCCTAGCTGCATGCAAGAGCAGCCAAACTAGCAGTGTATCTATAAGTATTCCCAAAATAAAATCTTGAAAAAAAAAAACAAACAGAAAAGAAGAGATATCCTAAATTTGCGCATGTTTCATTCATGAAAATGTTGCAAGTAAAGGATGACACTTGGAAGCAAGGGACTCACCGAAAATTGTATTGTTTGGATTCATGGCCACCTGGTTTTTGGCCGCATCGCCAATGAGACGCTCCGATTCCGTAAAGGCCACGTAGCTGGGCGTGGTCCGGTTGCCCTGATCGTTGGCAATGATCTCAACTTTGCCATGCTGAAAGACGCCGACACACGAATATGTTGTACCAAGATCAATGCCAACTGCTGGTAATTTGGGCATATTTGCTGCGGCTTTAATTAGACCACCACCACGAGACGAGAAAGACGACGTCAAGGTCCACCCAGCCAGGGCACACAGATAGGTATACGAGTAGAGACAAGTGTGTCAGTGAGAGAGAGAGAGAGAGAGAAAGAGAGAGAGAGGGAGAAACGAAACCGAAAATGATATTAAAATCAAGGTAGTATATTACACAATAACCCAAATGGGATAGAAACTTACCCAAAATACTACGCCAGTTTAGGGTTTAAAATGCAAAACGATATAGATACAGGGATATGATCAAAAACAAAAGAACGAATGTCAAAATTCGCAGGAATTCGAGCGTTTTCTCTCTTTGCAGCTCCACAGCGTCTGCTGTTTATAATCACGTTGCCAGAATATGAGAATGATCTAGAATACACATCAGATCATTCAACAACAAAAGAAGCGTAATTCACACGATTTTTCAAACATGCAACAACCACAACTGCCACAAATAAACTGACAGCAAACATTTTAGCAACAAATTTGCATGCAAAAATGTGCAATGCGAAGTGCCTTAACAGCAACATAACATATTAATGTTAAATTTAGCATAGACTTCACACATGCCTTCAAGGCATAACAGTAGCAAACACATTTATGCATGTACTTATCAGAATGAGGTCAAACGACTGTTATACCGTATGCTGTATAACACTAACAGCCAGTTACATATAAGCCCAAAGATTTATTCTTAAGAGTTTGCTTCAAAGATATTTATTCAACTGAGCCTATCTCAACTTGCCAGCATTGTGTAAAACATATATGCCTGCATATGCGCGCTTATTTGCTGATGTCAAACAATTACAATAACCTGCAATATTCAATTTTAGGCAAACCTAAAAGATTTGACATGCCTAAAAAAACCTACTTCCGAACACATGTCATAAAATAAATAGGAAATACAGCACCATTCGGAAGCCTAAAACAACTATAAAAGAGAAGTGTCACGTTTCAAAATGACATATTACAACTTTTTTAAGCAACATCAATATATCCCAACTATTCAAAATGAAATACTTTATAGTCTCCACGCTGATGATCTTAGCCCTTATTCAGGCGGTGTCGGGTGCGAAAAAAACCACAGTTGCTCCGACGACAACGCCAGCTACAACGACGACAACAGCAGCTCCAACGACGACAACAGCAGCTCCGACGACGACAACAGCAGCTACAACGACGACAACAGCAGCTCCAACGACGACAACAGCTGCTCCGACGACGACAACAGTTGCTCCGACGACGACAACAGTTGCTCCCACGACGACTACAGCTGCTCCAACGACGACTACAGCTGCTCCAACGACGACAACAGTTGCTCCCACGACGACAACAGTTGCTCCCACGACGACAACAGCAGCTCCAACGACAACAACAGTTGCTCCCACGACGACAACAGCAGCTCCAACGACGACAACAGTTGCTCCCACGACGACAACAGCAGCTCCAACGACGACAACAGTTGCTCCCACGACGACAACAGCAGCTCCGACGACGACTACAGCTGCTCCAACGACGACAACAGTTGCTCCCACGACGACAACAACAGTTGCTCCAACGACGACAACAGTAGCTCCCACGACGACAACAGCAGCTCCAACGACGACAACAGTTGCTCCGACGACGACTACAGCTGCTCCAACGACGACAACAGTTGCTCCAACGACGACAACAGCAGCTACAACGACGACAACACCAGCTACAACGACGACAACAGTTGCTCCCACGACGACAACAGCTGCTCCAACGACGACAACAGTTGCTCCGACGACAACAACAGTTGCTCCAACGACGACTCCTGCTCCCACAGCAGTTGCACCCACTCGGAAGTTGAAACGCTGCTGGAGAGGAAACAACTGGTGCAACTTGATTATTCGCCCAACAGTACCGCAAAGAAGAAGGAAATGTAAAAGATTCTTTGGCCGAGTTAAATGTTTTTACTATTAACTTGCGAGAACTAAATGACGAATATAATAACATTTAGAAAAGAAAAACAATTCTCATAAATTTCTCACACGTTTCAACAAAAATAACTACCAGAGGACTATGATAGATAACATTTACTATACAAAAGGAACAACTAGAGCAGAAATCATCGTCAAATAATCTTCTTATAAACAATATTTATTTTTAGGAAATTAGCCGAAATGCAGCCATAAAAATAATCTTGATTTGACAAATTTCGATTGGGAGGAACGATTGTCAGTAAGGCGGGCTATCTAAGCCACATTCGTCGGGTTTCTTGAACACCAGGGCATAGGTGAGCACGGGATGCACATTGAAGTCAGTGGAAGCTGCCGATAAGAGCGAATGGGTGGAGGGACTTTCCATGAACAACGTTTCCGCATCAAACTTGCTCCAGCGTCCGCGCTGTAGCTGTTCCTTCACATACTTCAATTGCGTGTTTATCTAAGGAGTTGCCATTAGATTCGGAACATTTTCAAGATGAATTTTAATTAACCATAGGCACAAGCAATGGAGTGCGGCTGCAGTTGAAGAAATCGGCTATACACGCCCGAACATTATCCGGATTGTCATTGATCACGTGCTGCATTATAACACGTATGATGGCGCGTATCTTTAAACGGAATCAATGTGCGGTTAGATCAGAGAGAGAGAGAGAGAGAGAGTAGTAAATTTACCTCTGGATGCTCCTGAATGTACGTCCAGTTGCCCCTACGCAATTGCTTCTGAATGCGTGGCAAGGTGCTGTAGTGCTTAATTGCCTTTGAATCCCATTTACCCAGATCGAAGATCTTGGGCGTAAAGCACTGCGCGTTTCTTTCCATTTGCTTTTTTTTTCTACTAGAATTTTGTAAGTTAAGTTAATGTGAAAAAGTGAGAGATTGAACTATAATGAAAAGCATGTCTGGATTCCTTAATTAAAGAATTCCAAATCCAATAAAGCCAAAGGCGGGGCCTAGCCTTCTAAAGAGGCGTAGAATTGCGGAGGAGATTTCGAAGGTCTCATCCAATCGATCTCCCAGATCGGTTTATATAGTCACCGTAACCTTGTTTATTTTATATTAGACTTAATAGTAGACTAAGTAGTATTAAAAATGTTCATATAAATTTAATTAAACTTGTTTTCATAATAACAGGAAAATTAAAATATATATTAAAAACGGTGTAAAAAAGACATTGATCGTATGCGGAAATCGGTGAAAAATTAGTGAAAAACAAGGATTTCTTTAGAAGAAATATTCATGTTTATTTTATTTTACACCAGCATAGTTATTAAAGAAAACAAATATATATGCACTCTAAGCTTGAAAGTAATGGAACTAACAAGTAAGAAGTTCTAGTCGGGAGCTCCCGACTAGGGGATACCCTGAACCCTCTTCTTCCAACAGGCTAAAGGTATTATATATATATATGAATATATACTTTTCTTGAAGCTACATGTTAAGTTTGGTGGCTCTAGCTCATATTATTTGCCGAAATTGCTCAAAAAACAGGATTTCGATATCGATCTGCGCGGGCATAAGGAGGACCTACATCTAAAATTTCAAGTCTCTAGCTCTTATAGGTTCTGAGTTCCTTACGTTTATACATACGGCCAGATGGACGGACGGACGGACGGACGGGCAGACAGTCAGCCTGTTTACCCATTTTCAATGGGTTCAGGGTATAAAAAAGCAGCTATGTTGTTTGTTACCGGGTCATTCATGATATGTGTTAATAAATAGGTTATTCAACTTTTAAGTTAAAAAAAAATGAAAAAAATATAGATAGCCGAATTAATATAAGATATTTTTTGGCTGACTTAATACGTTAAAATGAAATTTAATGTAATGTTAGAAAAACATTCGGCTATAAAAAATGTCTTTAGCAAACACGTCTGGATTGCCTTCATAGTTCATTAATATATTTTCATTTGCTCTGATTTTGATTTTAGTTCGTCTGTTTTTTTCAAAAATTTTGGATTTCCAAACGAAATCAAAAAAACGTGATTCCAGAGATCAGTACGAGTTCAAAAAGGTATAACTTTCCAAAATCGGACCATTTTTAGCCGAATTATCGAAGAATCTTCAAAATTATAACGGCATTTGTTCGCGTTTTTTAAATCGCTGTATCTCGGCCAAATAAGCCCCGATCAAGATTGGTCTCGTTCGACTCGTGGTCACAGCCATTTTCAGCCAAGATCGTAGGTTTTGCAAAAAACAGTAGTTTTTCTCAAATTAGGCCATTTCTTAGAATTCAGATTTTTTTTGTGTCCAAATAAGGTCTCTCAAACGTATTATGCAGACAGCACGAAAGTATGCAGTACTACTAAAATTCTGCTAAAACCCGCTACAAACGGCTATAAACGGCTATAAATGGCAATAAAGCCCCTGGTGTAAATGCAAAAACAAAGCAGTTAAGTTTAGGTGCACTTGACGTAATTTCATTTCATACTAAATTAGCTCTTTTTGCAGCTAAAAGAAAATTTCAGGCAGCTAAGCAAATTATACTGTATAGGTATTCCTCAATCAAGTTAAACTATTTGTTAAATCTTGTAAGAATTGTATACCTACCTAATATATATATAAGCGATGTCTATGGACGTTTATCCCACAGAGTCTATTCTACTCTATTTGCACAGCATTGCTGACAAACAGACGCGGTTATTCGAATTCTTGTTACAAGTCAAGCACTATTTGAACTAAATTAACTCAGCTCAAACACCTTGAACTAGGTCTTATTTGCTTCGGCAGCACTTGTCGTTAAATAAATAAATAATAATAGATACAATCACGGTTCCTTATCAAAATGCCTATATAAGAGAAGAGCCACGTTTCAAAATATCACAATACAATACAACTACAATATCCCAACTATTAAAAAAATGAAATACTTTATGGCCTGCGCACTGATGGCCTTCGCCTTAATTCAGGTGGTGTCGGCTGCGGACTCAACAACCACAATTGCTCCAACAACGACAACAGTTGCTCCAACGACGACAACAGTTGCTCCGACGACAACAACAGTTGCTCCGACGACAACAACAGTTGCTCCAACGACGACTCCTGTTCCGACAACAGTTGCACCCACTCCGAAGTTGAAACGCTGCTGGAGGGGAAACAACTGGTGCAACTTGATTATTCGCCCGGCAATTCCACAAAGAAGAATAATATGTAAAAGCTTCTTTGGCCGAGTTAAATGTTTCTACTATTAACTTGTGAGACTACATGAAAATTGTATATAAAAAATGAACATTTTGAGCACAATTAAGAATTTGTTTTAACATCTTTAAGAAGAAGAATCCTGTAAGCCACGACCCTTAACTCTTTGACATCTTGTTGTTATCTTTTGACAACGTGTCAAGTAAGACAGCGTCGACTTTTAAAAGTTTAACAAATGGTACAAATTTAAAGTTTCCTCTTCGTGATTCTCTTAGCCTATTTTAAAAGCTTTCTTTACATAGAAACTAGATTATAGAAATGCCACTCCAAATTGGCAGGAAACCAATCGATAGGCCTGATTAAAAAATGGGGGTTTAAGTTTAAGGAAGTACAGAAAATACAAAATTTTTGACCCCACTAAAGTCGATCATACTCAATAGTCTTATAGTAAATTATTTGACTTAGGAATAAAGGTACGTATGCATGGGAATGAATAAAAATTAATATATATATATTAGTTCTCACTTACCCAAAGTCCATCTGAAGGATCTCTATGAACGTAGTATTCGACCTGGGAAAAAATTATGCAAAAAAAATAAAATTAATAAAAAATTACACATATTTTTTCATTTTGATTAAATTTTAATTCACCCAAAGTCAATCTGGAGAACTTGCGGGAAGTATGCGGCACTCAAAGATATATATGCATAGGTTAACAGTCATTTATTAGCGTATTTAAAATAAGTCGATAAGGTAAGGATATCTTCTGCACGTCAAAGACTTAATGCCCTTATGGACATGGACATGTGCCTTTTGCAGAGATTTCATATTTTACCATACAAAAATCGACTTTTCGTCCGATCGTTCGATACTCAGGGAAACAGACAGACGGAAATGGCTATAACAGCTCGGCTGTTGATGCTATTTATATTTGTAATACCCTCTACAAGATTAGGCATAATTAACAAATGGACAAGTTTTTCTTTCTTACTCACCCAAAGTCTATCTAGAAATGAGCGGAACTCGAAGTAACTTTACCAATAATTGCGATCCGTACATAGTACATATCTATATATAATTGACCCGGCAGACCCAGTTTTTATTGGCATCCAAACACACACGCACATACACACGCACAAACACAGGTACAGGCTTATTTGTCAGCTTATTCATGATTCCTTTGATTTTTTTACACGCATATTTACACCATCTCTACCGAGCATTATAGCTACAATTATTATCGGGCCGCTCCATATACCACAACTGGCTTGATCCTGATACATTAAACAACTTTACATTTGTATTTTAACTTAACTATCTAAAGGTATACTTATATTAAACTTTGTCTTAAGCGTATATAACGTATAAATTGTATTTATCTGAGCACTAATCTATCTATCAAATGATTTGCGTGACTTCCTCCTCCGAATCGCTTTGATCTGAAAATAGTTTTTGTTTAGATTTCTAATAAGGTATGCATAATAAAAGTTCTTAGTACTTTGTTTTCTTGGTGTCGATTGCTGCTTCTTGCCAACCTTGTTTTTTCCCCGATTGGGCTTGGACTTGCCCGCCTTGGCAGTTGTCGGCACTTCTTCGTTTAAGCTCAGCTTTACGCCGTCCACCTGTTGCTCCTCCGAGAGATTTTGCTCCTGCGGCAGCCAGCTGCTATCATCTATTTGGGTCTCTGTGCAATGTGAAACGGAGAACAATTAATATGTCCGAGCCACAATCTGCTAATGCTTTACCTGGTATCTGTGTGGACGTTTGAGTCTGTTCCTCAGAAACTGTTTCTTGTAGCTGCATGGGTTCATCACCACTAATTTGGTCTGCCATGCTCGTTTCCGTCTGCACTTCCTCTTCCATCAGATGCTTAAAGCTCAACTGGGGTGCGGTTTCGTTTAAGAGATCCACTAAACCGGCCACTGGATTGGGCTGCTGTCGACGCTCCGCATCTAACTCTAATGCCTTGCGTATGAACTGCACCAGCGCCTTGGAGCGGCTGGCTGCGCTTCGTGCACATTGCATGATGGTTCGCACATTGGTGGGCGCGGTGCCGCCAGCGTTGAGCGTGCACAGCTCCTGATAGGAGTTAAAGCTCAATACAATGACCGAGTCCGCGGCGTTTTCCTCCAGCAGCGTTGGATCCACCAATGGCTGCGAACTGCTTTTGTATACGCAATAAGTGACGCTCACAGGATAGTGCAGAAAGAGCAACGGCAACAGTTCGCGCTCTCTTTCGCTAAACGTGCGAATTTCCTCCTCCACGTAGGAGACCTCAGGCCGGCGAAAGTGCATGAGTGCTGCCAGCGCCGCAATGGTACTGGCATCTACAATTAGAGCATTTGAATACCGTTTATACCTCGTCAGCTCGTCAGCTATTTCTACGCACCATAAAGATTGCCATCGTGGTTTAGCACGTTGATATCCACCCGCACACACCACACACTCTGCTCAACAGCGATGCATAGGGACTCCAGGTCCAGGCAGCGCGAACTTTTAAACGTCCGCTCCAAAAGGGAGTTGAGTGTTAGGAAGCGCTGATCGTGGGTCGCCTGAGCTTCGTCCAGAAATGCCACACCCTTGATGTCCACATTCAGAAACAGCGTACCCTCGTTGGCTCGCGCACTCGACGGAGTACCAATGTCACAGCTGACCTGGGCCAACACCTTTGTTTCGCCAATGGACACCGCCACTGTGCCCCACTCGGCGCCGAAGGTAAGTTTCACGTCGCGAAATTCGTTTGATTTGCGGCCATCGAAGCGGGTGTTCTGCTTAACGGCACCCTGTATAAAGCTGCGTTCCGGCTTCGATTTGCCCGGCTCAAAAAGATTTGCATTCATAAACATAATTTTCTATTAATTTTCACTTTTATTTGTGCCGGCATTGAAAAACGTGCATCAATCAGGGATGTATAAACATATTGACATATCGATATGTTTACAGGTAAACATGAATTGAAATATATCGATAGTAGCTGTACATACTGGTCTTAACATACATTGAAATGTTAAGTTGCCGCTAACATAATATTCAGCAAGCAGTGCACACACAAGGGAACCAGCTATCAGTTCATTTGAAGTAGTCGTTCGATCCAATAAGTCACCAAGCGATTCGGTAAAACACAACTAGATTCACATTACTTCTTTTAATTAGGAAACATGAATTAATTAAAACATCAATTAGCACGTTTCGTTACATGCCCGCATCTACAAACGACACATAACACATCGCAGCACAAAATCATGGTAAGAAATTGCGCGAACCACAAAACTAAAGGGCAAAGCTTGCCCGGAAAAATGAAATGTACATAATAATTGACCAAAAATAGAATTGACCCAAAAATATTTATATATATATGACAGAAACAATTGTTGGCTGTGATTCTTAATGGTAATTATATGCTTCTAGGCCATACTGGGCGCCCAATTAGTCATTACGCTGGTAATGGTCAGCGTCATACAGAAATTAAGTCCGCATTATTCCTTTGCCAAATGGATACTGTGCCGCACCGGGCTGTTCCGCTATCTGCATCCCACGGACGACGAGCTGCGCACGAAGGGCGGCGTGCCAAAGGATCGCCCCGCCAAGGGCAAGCACAAGCAGCAAAATGGCTTGAGCAACGGCACCGGCTCGCAACAGTTTCACATACCACGCAGCATTGAAGTGGATCTGGAGACGTTGCCTGTGGTCGAGCGGGATGTGATACATTTGCGTTACTTTACCGAATATCAATGGCTGCTGGACTTCAGCGTTTATACTGCAATCGTGTATATTATCTCCGAGCTCTTTCACTACTTTTATCCGCTCAAGCATGAAATCAATCTGAGCATGGTCTGGTGTCTGCTGGTCATCTTCTTTGCCATCAAACTGCTGTCCTCGCTGACTGTTCTGTATTTCCAAAGCGAGGAATCGATCGGGGAGCGCTCCATGGTGATAGTGGCCTGTCTGGTTTATTTACTAATTGCCATGATTGTGCTTATCATTGACGAGCGCATACTGGAGACGGGTCTGGAGGATGCCTATACAAGCTTTAATGCCAGCGCATCGAAATTTCTCACCGAGCAGGGTCTGCCGTCATCGTGCGTTTAAACATATTTGTTCCTAGTTAAATTGACTTGATAACTCTATATTCATTTTTTCAGTGGCCCAGCGTCAAAAATTGTTGTCAAATTCTTTCTCGCATTGAGCTGCGGCGTGCTCGGCTCCCTGTTCACATTTCCCGGCCTGCGCATGGCCAAAATGCATTGGGATTCGCTGAAATATTGTCGTGGCAATCGCATGCTTCAAATTGTACTAAATGTTAGTTTTGTGCTGCCCTTTATACTAGTCATATTGTGGATAAGACCCATTAGTCGCGACTATTTGACGGTGCGCGTTTTCCAGGGCATGCAGCAGCCGCTGTAAGTGACCAGATCTTCCAGGAGCTACAGCAAATTGATTGATTCTGTTTTGTTGTTCTTTTTTTTTTTTACAGCCTAAAGCCACATGTTTTTGAAACTTTGCGCCTGCTGCTGGTAGTCGTTGTGGTCATTGTGCGCTTTGCACTGATGCCCATCTATTTGCAATCGTATCTGAACTTGGCCTACGACAGGATACTTGATCTACGCAAAGAGGCTGGACGAATCACCAACGTGGAGTTCCAAAAGAAGGCAAGCCTGTCCTGAGAAAGCTATGCATAATAAACGATTGATATATTGTCTTTGCCTTGCAGATCTCATCTATTTTCTATTATCTTTGTGTTGTTACGCTACAATTTGCTGCACCGCTGATATTGTGCCTTTATCTGACGCTCATGTACAAAAGCCTGGGCGGCTTCACCTGGACGGGCATCTTTAAAGAGACGGCTGTGCTGCAACATGAATGTGCCGCCGATGGAGAATTGGCCACAACACCAAGAGACAGCAATATTGAAGCCGAGTTTAATATTTTGGAATCTGCGCAATCGTTGCAGGCCTCATTTGCTAGTTTGAAAAATGTAAGAGATTTAATTTCAAATAGTTAGTTTTTTTTCCTAAGCTATTTTTACTTTCAGGTGTTCTCTACGGAAGTGTACAAGGGCTTTCTGGGTTTCGCCACCTGGTGGAGCTACTTTACTCTCTTTGCGACTTCTTCCCTGGGCATCGTCTATCAGTCCTATTTCAACAAGACATAATGGAAGACATTTGAGTACAAATATGCGGTACCACCAAACCCATATTCTAAATTATAAATCCTGTTTTTGTTTCTAAACCCGTTGATATTGTTTCATAGTGATGTCATGGCATTGACTAATTGGATTTCAAGAATTGTAAATATTACTAATTTATATACGTATATTGTAGTAAAATTTCGAAACCAATAAAATGTTTGGACTAGTACGTAAAATTGTTGCAAATATCAATTCTAGCTGTGCAACATATTTCATATATGTAGCTGTGAGTGAGAGCGAGAGCAAGTTGTGTACGTTTTAATTTGATAACACCATTTATTGCCTTAAAGGTTGTTTTTAAACAACTAACAAGGGAAAATCTCTTTTATGTACGTATATATCCAATAGAAAGTTTAAACCGTAATTACGCGCCATAGATACACTAAATTAAATCCATATACAATATTTATATAAATATATATGTGGGATAATATGTATGCATTTGCTTTAAATGCTTTTAAGCTCTAAGGTTGTTTAGATTTTGGCAATGCCAATGACACCGCAGCCAATGCGAGCGCCTGCGTTTCCAGTTGTCTTGCTCAGCTCATGGCCGCCCTTGCCCAGGTCATCGGGGTCAGCATGCACCACAACAGTGCGTCCAATAATGCTATTGGCACCGAGCAATGTGATCTTACAATCGCAGATGTCCACAGGAGTGGGACCGTCGCCACTGGCGATGATGTTGCCCAAATCGCCCAAATGGCGATCCTCGTCGGTTGGTGCGCCATGCTCCTTCTGGTAGGGATTGAAGTGCGGTCCCGATGACATGCAGCCATTCGTGTTGTCGCCGAACTCATGCACATGGAAGCCGTGCTGACCCTTTGCCAAGCCGGTTACCTCTCCGGTAACTTTCACGGGGCAACCCTCGCCCTGTTGAAGTGGATCAAAAACAGATTCGAATAGAGTAAAACAAAATGGGAACAATTATAAGGCTGCCTCAACAAGCTGATAAGCAGAATAAACTAACCATGATGACACCTACATTTTCGGTGGGCAAAGGTAGGTTGAAATTAAGGTCAGATTCTAATCCTCTATTCGAGAAGACATTTGAATATGTAAGCCAAGAGTAAATATGTATGTATGCGGTATAAGAGAAGCGACGCCGGAGCGTGAGTAGAAGGGCGAATTGAATTTTCGCCGTTTGTCTTTAACTGTACACACACACTTGCGCATTTCATGCATACATGTGTGCAATGTTGTGCTTATATAATTATGCATTTATCAGATGACACAGCACAAACTACACGCAATTGAAATTCAAGTAGCACCGCAACAGTCCACAATCACATATGTACATATACCTACACAAGTACATATGTACATAAAAGTTCTTCATTCGTACAAGCATACACATTTATTAGCTCGGTGTGGTGCGGTGCGGCCGGCTGATTGACCTTAGTTTTTGATGGCTGCCATATTTGCTTCCCGTTAAAAACAGATAATACACAGTTTCTTACCTCCTGTTCGAAGAAAACTGTGCCCTTGGCATCGCCATTGATAACACATACAGCTTTGACCACCATTTTTAAGTTTTGCTTATTGAGAAACGTATATAGAACAATAATTAAATACACAATTTTAGCCACTGAACTTGTCGTGCGAAGAGCAAGCAACGGAATGGTTAGTGCCACTAACTAGCAGGGCAGAAAAGCTATCGATTGAAATATCGATAGAATCGTTTGTAAGCTTTCAACATTATCAAGGCATACGTTTGACTATTCAATTAATAACTTTGGTAGAACCTTTGACAATTTTTCGTACCTTGGCATAGTTTTCGTAAATTGAATTAGACCACTAACCATACAATGCATAGACTTGTCAAATGTCGTTTTTATCGGATACAGATATATCGTCAACGAGTGAGCCCCATGGGTGCTCTCGCCCATTTTAGTGTGCCCAGACAAAGTAAGACTGCTGAGAGTGGCAGCCGAACGCCGGCCTCGAAAGCCGAACGTTCAGTATGAAGCCGCATCTCGCTCAGCGCACAACGCCGCTGCGGCTGTTGCTATTTCGTAATATATGTATGTTAGTTTCAGCCCAAATACATACATATGTGTGTATGCGTGTGCAGAGTGTGCCTCGCTCTCACTTATTGCTTTGCGCACTTGTGTGCATCTCCTTCTCCCTGCATAGCTTCTCAAAAACCCCGAGATCTACAAACATACATACATATGTTTGTGTTGTGTGGATGTGCGCACAAGTAGATCGCGGCGTTTGTCGCGAGCCAGAGATTTTTTCTTCAATTGTGTGCCCTTTGTGCC
This sequence comes from Drosophila borealis, assembly GCA_035045885.1. Classification (NCBI taxonomy): domain Eukaryota; kingdom Metazoa; phylum Arthropoda; class Insecta; order Diptera; family Drosophilidae; genus Drosophila; species Drosophila borealis. The sequence continues at coordinate 6,871,326 of JAWNOR010000211.1, forward strand.
TGTGGTGGCAAAAGGCACACACATTCAAATGCTCTATCATGTATTTCTTCGTCCAGACAGCCATAATGAGAAGATTTTGAAATATTTATATTTATTAAAAACTTAAATGACCTAAATGATATATTTATATATTATATTTTAATATTTTTGTTTACTGTGGGGACCGAATTTGCTTAAAATTAAAAAAAAAACTTAGTCGTATTTCTGCAAGGGTAATTCTTCGTCGGCTTGTCGAATAATTTAAGAAAAGACCAAAAATTGAAAATGTTCAATTTTGTTGACTTGCTACTTGTGCACACGCACACTCTTTCGAGTAAGCAGTTGGGTGACATTATTAAAGGGTTTGGCCTGTTCATGTGCAAAACTCCTATTTTCCATGCATGTTGTAAGGGTAAGGGTACCTGAACGTTGGCATAAGTGCATGATAACTCTTTGGGCCTGCCAAGCACACACACTTACACACTTTTCTATATGGATGGAAGCATTTATGCGTTTGTGTGCGTGTTGGTTGCCTGCCTGCCCGATGCAAATTTGACCAAATTTGAAGTTTTTGGCATTTCTGAATTTCGAGCTCTACACACAGACACACACACACACACACAAAAATGTGTGCGAATGAGCCGATCAAGGGTTTGTCGTGAGACAGAGATATTTTCATCAATGGGTGCGTAAATTTGGGCGACGGGCACGGTCTTTGTTTTTTTCGGCATGCCTGCGGTGGGCTTGCGGCCGCGTAAGGCACAAATGTGTGAGCCGTCAATAAAAACAGGTCAACCGCACTTGTCGCGCGTTTGCACTTTGATATGGATGCAGACGCATGCCGAAGATCTTTACAACGAAAGATCTTTACAATGTCAATAAATGCATAAACTTGTAATTTTCAGAATTTTTTGGCAGTTCGGGACATTTTAGGCGTAAAATGTCGTAAAAAAGACTGCCTGTCATAAAACCCTTTAACCTAATTTTTTTACAATGTCAATAAATGCATAAACAGATCCCTTGCGTTTTTGAGAATTTCTCGGCAGTTATGGACATTTTTTTATATTCCGTGCCTTGTTATATTTCCGTAAAAAAGGTAAAGAAACTTAGTAAATAATAGCTCTACTGCGACACATTACGATCGTAAATTTTTCACTCTCCGAGCACTGCTCCATTTTTCAGATGGGCCACATAGTTTTTCTGTAAGCCAAATACTGTTTTTTTTGAGCAAGACCTGCAGGAAGTAACTTAAAATATATTTCCTGTGGTGACTGCAGCTGTGTAATTCGGAAAACCAATTTGCATATATATCAATGGCCTCGGTCCGCGAAATGCATTCATAAATCATTAGATCTCTTATTTGTCTAATATGTGGGCTCTTTTCAAAAATCGTATGGAAAATACTATAATGAAGTTTAATTAGACTAAAAAATTCGTCTTGGGGAGCTTTCAGTTTTAAACGATTATTTACACTTCTGAAGTTTTTATTACACAAAAAATACTCAGAATCTTCACAATTTGCAATATCCTCTTTTAAAAGGCTCTTGCAGGTGTCACAATTAAACTTTTGTTGAGATTTAAATAAAACAAATCCTGCAAAATACCGCAATGCATTTTCGCTACTTCCACTAATATCAACAGACGAGGGATCGTTATTTTCGATATTGCTCATATATTCGTCAAAATATTCAATGCTCAGCTCATAATAGGACAAATGTTCTTCGTCCTCAACACGAACACTTTGCAGTTCCTCATTGGCCTGCTCTATGACATTTTGAAGCATATAGTCTTCATCTGGTTGACAGTTACCTGATGAAGTTTTTGCTGTGATGATTTTCATAGACAACATTTTCGAAATAATCGCGTTGAATTCAAAAAGCGTTGGGTTACTATTTGTAATACCTCTACTTCTTATTAGATAAAAAAGGTTTTCCAATGCATCTTGATTAAGCCGCGACAAAATGAGAAAGAAAACATTGGAGTCCTCCCTCCAAATGTCTTGAGAAAGCTTTAAAACTGAATTCAATGTGAGAATCAGCCCATCAATGCAATAGACCGTTTTGGGATAACGACATTTCATGAAATAATCTTTCATTTCAGTAATATATTTTTCTATTTCATTATTGTTCTGTAAAGCTGATTTAAATGGGTTTTTATCTTTTAAAACATTGCTGTTTAAACAATCAAAAAGCCTATTAACCCTTTCAATAAATTTCGCTGTTGAAAGTGCAACATCTTGGCAATCAGCGAAATTGCCATTTTGAATAAGTGTTTTGATGGCAGAAGCTACTGTATGGCTAAAAATTTGAGTAGCATATTTAACTTTCATTTTTTCGAACGAGTTTGGGTATATATGTTTCCAAGAAAGCTTTGGACATAATCGGGTGGAAGTGTTGTCAGTGTCAATCTGAAATAATTTAACTAATATTTGCCATGACACTGTACCATCAGGAGTTTCGATAAAGTTTCGCATTAAAATATTGCGAAGAGACTTAAACAAATGAGGAACATCGTATATGCCATAAATTTTTTTGTCATCGACGGTAAAATAAGGTACTTCTTTATTGACACCATATTTTGTAAAAGCCCCACGGTTATTTGAACCTTGGTCACATACAATTGCTCTTATATTAAGGCCTAAAGAATGAGCAGTTCTTAAGTTATTTCCAATCTGTTCTTTTAACTTTAATGCGGATAGTCCAGTGGACGTTGCAAAATAACTTAAAACAAATTTCCAATTGTCATAAAGGCCTCTTACCATAAAAACTGAAATTTGCTTGCACAACTCAGGTGTTTTTTGTACACCATCGTCCGTAAATCCTTCAATTTCATCCCGACGTGAATTATATTGCAGACCTCTCTTAATGGAAATCTCATCAAATAATAACACAGCCTGCTTACTTTGTTCATCCATTTTTGAAAAAATGTTCAGCAATGTGTTTGATAAACACTCATTTAAGCCTGGAACCAAATGTTTTATTGGGGCCCACCTAGCCAAGGACGATTTAGAAGGAAGATTTAGGTGCAAATCATTTCGCATATAATCGTATGCTTTTGCAGAATAAAAGTTTATGCTTTGCGCTACAACTTTCTCTTCTTCGGCCCAAGAACTCTTATTTTTCAGCAACATTTTACATACTGTATTTGTATTCCTAGATAGGAATGGTTTTCTATCAAGTATTGCGAATATATTTCTATTTTTCCTGCTTTCTTTAAAATACCTTGTTTTCTTCATTCTCTCCTTTATCAATAAATTTCGCATCCGTTGTAACTTTCTCTTATAAAGCTGAACTTGCTTATATTCCCATGTAAATTTCTGGGAAAATTCCCAGTACTTATTTCGGTAATATAATTCATTTTGTTCCTTTTTCAAACAGTTTGGACAAAATCTAATACCCTGACTATCATTCTCCGCACCCAAAGATATGTTGTCATATAATTCAGGAAACCCCACATTGTTAGTTAAATGACATTTTGTCTTTTCTGAGCCATTATATTGTGATTTATTTACTAAACTAGCTGAATCAGATATTTCTAAAACTTGCTCACAATCAATGCTTGCTGTAGTTTCTACTGTAGTATTGCCGATTTTAAAGGCCGAAAATGTTTCAATATTATCGTCTTCATTACAAAATTTATAAACGTCAATACTGTCCCTAGCCCTATTTACGTTAATATTTAAATTTGAAGGAGCAAACAATCTCAGGGTAGGCACCGCATTTTTTTTTAATCTCGTCTTTCCTAAACACTTTATTTCAAAATGTTTATCGCAGATAAACGCTTTTTCAATATCGGTATTGCTAGGTAATTCACATTTAGTGATCCATTGGCGACGAAGACAATCATTTTTAGGAAACTTAAACATTTTCACAGTGTCGATGTCTCTATAGCTTCGCAAGCACGACTTAATAATACACTTGCAACCACTTCGTCTTTTATCCTTCATTGTTTCGTTTTTTTTTTGTTTATATATTTGATAAATCGCATGAAAAGTTGAAGAAACTATGTAACTCGCTCGACAAGACCGCTCGATTACGTTGTTTGCTGTCAACTAATGCTGCGCCGGTACTTTCGACACTTGCAGAGGTCAATTTTCAGCGGTTTTTTACAACATTTTCTTAGGATTCTGCCCGCTAACGTCTTTTTTATGGCATTTAACGCCTAAAATGTCCATAACTGCCGAGAAATTCTCAAAAACGCAAGGGATCTGTTTATGCATTTATTGACATTGTAAAAAAATTAGGTTAAAGGGTTTTATGACAGGCAGTCTTTTTTACGACATTTTACGCCTAAAATGTCCCGAACTGCCAAAAAATTCTGAAAATTACAAGTTTATGCATTTATTGACATTGTAAAGATCTTTCGTTGTAAAGATCTTCGGCATGCGTCTGCATCCATATCAAAGTGCAAACGCGCGACAAGTGCGGTTGACCTGTTTTTATTGACGGCTCACACATTTGTGCCTTACGCGGCCGCAAGCCCACCGCAGGCATGCCGAAAAAAACAAAGACCGTGCCCGTCGCCCAAATTTACGCACCCATTGATGAAAATATCTCTGTCTCACGACAAACCCTTGATCGGCTCATTCGCACACATTTTTGTGTGTGTGTGTGTGTGTGTCTGTGTGTAGAGCTCGAAATTCAGAAATGCCAAAAACTTCAAATTTGGTCAAATTTGCATCGGGCAGGCAGGCAACCAACACGCACACAAACGCATAAATGCTTCCATCCATATAGAAAAGTGTGTAAGTGTGTGTGCTTGGCAGGCCCAAAGAGTTATCATGCACTTATGCCAACGTTCAGGTACCCTTACCCTTACAACATGCATGGAAAATAGGAGTTTTGCACATGAACAGGCCAAACCCTTTAATAATGTCACCCAACTGCTTACTCGAAAGAGTGTGCGTGTGCACAAGTAGCAAGTCAACAAAATTGAACATTTTCAATTTTTGGTCTTTTCTTAAATTATTCGACAAGCCGACGAAGAATTACCCTTGCAGAAATACGACTAAGTTTTTTTTTTAATTTTAAGCAAATTCGGTCCCCACAGTAAACAAAAATATTAAAATATAATATATAAATATATCATTTAGGTCATTTAAGTTTTTAATAAATATAAATATTTCAAAATCTTCTCATTATGGCTGTCTGGACGAAGAAATACATGATAGAGCATTTGAATGTGTGTGCCTTTTGCCACCACAGGCACAAAGGGCACACAATTGAAGAAAAAATCTCTGGCTCGCGACAAACGCCGCGATCTACTTGTGCGCACATCCACACAACACAAACATATGTATGTATGTTTGTAGATCTCGGGGTTTTTGAGAAGCTATGCAGGGAGAAGGAGATGCACACAAGTGCGCAAAGCAATAAGTGAGAGCGAGGCACACTCTGCACACGCATACACACATATGTATGTATTTGGGCTGAAACTAACATACATATATTACGAAATAGCAACAGCCGCAGCGGCGTTGTGCGCTGAGCGAGATGCGGCTTCATACTGAACGTTCGGCTTTCGAGGCCGGCGTTCGGCTGCCACTCTCAGCAGTCTTACTTTGTCTGGGCACACTAAAATGGGCGAGAGCACCCATGGGGCTCACTCGTTGACGATATATCTGTATCCGATAAAAACGACATTTGACAAGTCTATGCATTGTATGGTTAGTGATTAGACCCATTTTTCAAATGTGGTTAAATAGACGGCTTATCGGCCGCATACAAAAAATAATCTTATCGATGTATTCTATAAAAGTGTCCAGAACTAATAGTCTAAGCCATAGATTTAGATGTGCTCCAAGTATTTGGTGAATGGAAATATCACTTTTTAAAAACTGTCGTTTAGATTTTGCAGGTGTAATTAACCCCATGCGCGAGACAATCATTATTGTATACGCAGCTTACTAGTATGTATATTAGATGATCGTGGGCGCAAACAATCTTGATTTTATATTATTTAATATTGTTTTTTTTTTAAGACTAAACAAAGTGGTTTTGTCAACCTTTTCAGAATCTTAATAACTTCTTTTAAGGAACTCGTATCGCTAGAAAACTGTATTTATAGCAGCAAGAAATGGACAAATGGTAACGCTTTCTTCTATTTATTTTTAAAGTAACGACTGCTAATTGCGTTTCATTGAAGGTTGGCGCCTGTCCTCAGTAGCTTGTCTACGGAGTTTGCGGATTGTCGTATTATCGTAGGCTCTAAAACTTTCGAGTGCCATAAAGTTATTTTGGCTAGCGCCTCAGAATTCTTTAAGGGCATGCTGTTGGGTAATTTCAAGGAATCTATTTCTGGGGAGATTCACTTACAGAATGTGACGCCAGAGACCTTTGAAAAATTTCGTAAATATGTTTACAGCTACAACAAGCAAACGCTCAATGGATATGAAAATGCTGCGTTAATGGATCTATACGAGTGCGGCAATCAATGGCTGGTGCCGTCAATAACCTCCGACTGTCTGAGCGTGCTGTCCAAACGTGCCACAGCCATGAATTTGGAGGAACTTATTGAGCTTTATGAATTTGCTCATAACTACGAAAATAAGCCCTTCATTCAGACACTTACTTCTCTTATGATGACTAAACATTCCGGTCAATTGCTATGTGAACGAGCCCTTCTACTTGGTTCGGATGTTTTTATTCAATATATCACCACGGTTGCCAAAATGAAACCGGAAATTGAACGTTATAAGATAATTGAAAAGTACCTGGAAATAAATGGATTTCTGAAGGATATAAATGATAGAGAAAAGCGTGAAATAAATACTATGACTCAATTAGAAAATAATGAGAATGAACTGAATAATAAAGCAGAAAACAACAAAACAGAACCAGATACCCAAAAAGCGGTAGTGAAAAATGATAACACAAACGGCGAGATTAAAGGAAAGCTTAAAACTGATTTTGTCAAATCTTTACTTAGTGCCATAAACTATACACAAATGAGTGTTAATGAGTTCTACAGTGGTCCCGGTAAATCTGAATTGCTGACATATAAAGCCAAATATGATATCCTATACACAATTGCTAAGAACAATAGCCTTCGGAATTAGCGTGGCGAGGTGAATTAAGATCAGTGCAGTATATGTTTATAAATATATTCTTTATGTTTACAATGCGCAGAAACACGTGATAAACAGGTTTATAATAAGTGATTTTCTTCACATTTATTTTTATAACCAACCACATAGACAGTTCTAACAACTGTCTTCCTCAAACCAAAAAAAATATATTCATATATATATATATTTTTATACCGGGTGTAGATTACAATTCCAGCGGTGTTTGTTATCGATAACTTTTTTGTTGCATTTACCAACACTTAAATTGAGCACACTCAAAAAGCAAGCTAGAAAGAGAAAAATTTTACGACTGCAACTGCGAAATAATAAGCAGTTGTCGAACACAATTTATAATTTACGATTAGCTTGTTATCAGATACTATTACACTTATCTCAGAGTTGTCCGGCTATATTTATAGCTATCCAAGCGACGAAAGTGCTCAGTGCAACAGTAAGAGGCATAATGAAAGCCACAACCCAGAAATTGTCGAAGCTCAGGGAGCTGATGCAATGCGCGAATGCACCGGAAGCCGCTGGAATAAGTGCCTATGTGGTGCCATCAGATGACGCCCATCAGAGCGAATATCAGTGTGCCCACGACGAGAGACGTGCATTTATTAGCGGTTTCACTGGATCGGCGGGAACTGCAGTTATAACTCAGGACAAGGCGCTACTGTGGACAGACGGGCGCTATTATCAGCAGGCTGATAAGCAGCTCGATGCCAATTGGGAGTTGGTTAAGGACGGACTGGCGACAACGCCTTCGATTGGCACATGGCTGGGCAAGAATCTGCCCATAGGCAGTGCTGTGGGCGTTGATCCACGATTGTTCTCATTTCGTGCAGCGAAAACCATTGAGAAGGATCTGAGTGCGGCCAATTGTAATTTGGTGGGCATCGAGCAAAATTTAATTGATCAGGTTTGGGGTGCTGATCAACCGCCGCGTCCATCCAACAATCTCATCACATTGAATTTATCCTTTGCCGGCGAGGCAATAGCTAAGAAATGGGAACGCACTCGTGACCAAATGAAGCAGCACAACGCGAACGCTCTAGTTGTCAGTGCATTGGATGAGATAGCCTGGTTCCTTAATATGCGCGGCTCGGATATTGCCTACAATCCTGTATTCTTTGCATTTATGATCGTAACACATGATGAAATCGCCTTGTATATTGACTCCAGCAAGCTTCCAGATAACTTTAAAGCTCATCTATGTGAGAATAACGTTAAGATCTTAATTCATCCCTATGAATCAATTGGCGATGGCGTACGTCAAATTGCGGCTGAAACTAAAGGAAAAATATGGATATCGCCAACAAGCAGCCTTTACTTAAATTGCCTAGTGCCGAAATCGGCTCGACATCAGGATATCACGCCGATTGCATTATTTAAAGCCATCAAAAATGACAAAGAAATCGAAGGATTTGCCAAGAGCCACATACGTGATGGCGTCGCGCTGTGCCAGTACTTTGCCTGGCTGGAATCTGCCGTGGCGCGGGCAGAGAATGTTGATGAAATGTCTGGCGCTGACAAATTGGAGTCGTTTCGAAAAACAAAAGACAACTATATGGGTCTCAGCTTTACCACGATTAGTTCTTCGGGTCCCAACGGTTCGGTCATACACTACCATCCAGCGAAGGAGACGAACAGGCCCATCAACGACAAGGAAATCTATCTATGTGACTCTGGGGCCCAGTACTTGGATGGCACAACTGATGTAACCAGAACTTTTCACTTTGGCAATCCCACAGACTTTCAAAAAGAAGCCTATACGCGTGTTCTTAAAGGTCAACTAACTTTCGGCTCAACAGTATTTCCCACGAAGACCAAGGGCCAAGTTTTAGATGTGTTGGCCAGAAAGGCCCTCTGGGATGTCGGCCTAGACTATGGCCATGGAACTGGCCACGGCATTGGACATTTCTTGAACGTGCACGAAGGCCCAATGGGTGTCGGCTTTCGCCCAATGCCCGATGACCCCGGGCTACAGCAAAATATGTTCATTTCAAACGAGCCCGGCTTCTATAAAGATGGAGAGTTTGGCATACGCATTGAGGACATTGTACAAATTGTTCCAGCAGAAGGAAAGCACAATTTTGCCAATCGTGGTGCTCTTACTTTTAAAACCATCACCATGTGCCCAAAACAGACTAAAATGGTAATCAAGGAGCTTCTGACCAAAGATGAAATTAAGTTACTCAACGACTATCACAAGTTGGTTTGGGATACGCTTTCCCCATTGTTATCCGAGGACTCTTTCACTTTGGCTTGGCTTAAAAAAGAAACCAATCCCATATAATTATTGTAATATCATGTGATTTTATGATTTCAGTTATGGATTTTTAAATCAACAATTTTTTTGAAATATTCTTTTAAATAAACGTTTTTATCAACTTGTTTTGCTGCATTTGAAACAATAATTTAATAGTTTTCTTTTAATTAGTACTTACCAATATTTGACTTTTCCATGGAGGTTGAATTGAAGAAATTGTCAGTGCTGTAAAACAAATAAATGCTGTGAAAATCAAATTAAGGAAATAATATGCTTATATTAAAGAAAATACGTCTATGTTTGCAGCCTTGAGTCATAACGATTTCTATATAAATCTCGAATCAAATTAAAAGTCGATTGCTTACTAGCGAGCTGTTATCAAATTATAGTGAAAAAGTTTTAATACGATCATAATTTCTAACCTCATTCTCGCATTTATCGAAGCGGTCTTTGGCGTTTTCCAGCACTTTTGGAAGCTTTGCGATAAATTTGGATGTGACTTTTAATCTTGGCCTTAGACAATATTTCCTATTCTGTTTTTAATATTTTCTGAAATTTTTTTTAATTTTCGAAGCCATGAGCAAATGGTATGCTTGACTGCGATACTTTACGCATGATTATTATTGATATTGACTGATATATTTTAAGGTTGGTGGATACTTCTAGAAATATGAGAAATGATTCCAACTTTACGGATTGCGTTATTATTGTCGGCGCCACAACATTCAAGTGCCACAAACTTATTCTGTCGCATGCCTCCGAGTTTTTCAAGCGCATGTTTCTGGGTGATTTCAAGGAAGCGATTTCCGGCAGAATATACTTGGAGGACATATCACCGATCACGTTCAATATATTCCGAGACTATATATACACATATGAAAAGAATATCCTGAACGAGTGCACCACGCAAACGATAATTGATTTGTTTGTGTGCGGAAATCGATGGCTGGTGCCATCCATAATGGACGACTGTTTGAACATGTTAACCGAACGGGCCAAATCCATGAAGGTGGAGGATTTGATTGATCTTTTTGAATTGGGCCACAGTTTTGATAGCAAGAACCTTATTAAAGAGGTGTCTGCCGTCTTGACATCTAAGCATTATAAGCATCTATTTTGCGACAAAGTTCTGCAATTAAGCTATAATGCATTCTCCGAATATATTTCGGTAACAGCCAAATTGAAAACAGAAATCGAACGTTATAAAATGATCGCAAAGTATTTGGAATTGAATGGATTCCTGGATGAATCCACAATGGCAAACGAAACAGTCGATAGCAGCATTAAACAAAAAAGTGGAGATTTCGAAATTAATAATAATAATATAAAGAAAGACGAAACAAATGGAGAGAAAATGGAAATCATTGATGCGGAATCTGAGTGTGAATCTAAGAAACCAGATTGCCAAAGCATAAAGCATAAAGAAAAATATGTTCAGGGCTTACTTGGCTCTATCAATTACACGAAAATGTCTGGCGACGAGTTCTACGAGGGTCCTGGTAAATCAAAGTTCCTGACACAAGAAGCTAAATACGAAATATTGTACAAAATTCAAAGTCGTCGTATAAGTCGCTTAAACGTTCTATTAAATCAATATCGAGCAATGTGAACGAAATATGAATAAATAACAATGAATCCATCTTATTCTGTTTAACTGTGAGGTTTTACCCTTAACTACTAACACACAAATATTCGTATAAAAAGTTCTTTAGAAAAGTATTTGTAATAGAAATTAAATAGATTTTTCTTTGGTTTAAGTGGAAGACGTGAAGCAATAAACCATATCAAAGGATAACATAACACGTAAAGCTTTGCCGAAATAAAACGACCAAATTTGACATTTGCTTTTTTGTTTTAATACACAATTTGTCCAAACACTTAAATGGGATTTTCTTCATTATTAAGAAATAAAGTGCAATTGTTTTTTTTTTAGATTTGCTTTTGTTTTTTTTTATACTTAGATGGTTTGCATTATTATGTATTTGTATTTGTATCCGTAAATTTGTAGATATTTTATTTTTAATATTTTGTATATACTTTATATATATATATATATATTTATATATAGATATATATTTGTATTTATATTTAAATCGATATAGGTAAAGGTATGTAGATAGGTAATAATATTCATTTGCCTGTTTGTTTGTTACTTGTGTGGTTGGTTGCTTGGTTTTACCCCTATTTTCTCTCATTTCGGTCACATAGCTATAACATCTTAAACATCATTACAATAATCAATCGTATATAATTCTATATATATATATATATATATATATATATAGGTTTAGGTATATATATATATATATTTAATTTTTTTTTGTTTTTTCTTCTTTTTGTGTTATTTTTGCATTACTTCGATTTAAATCTTAATATTTATTATATGTACTTAGAGAGTAGCGTCATCGAGCATATTGAATTCGTCAGAGCTAAGGGTTAAGTCGTAAATATGGGGGCTTTTTGAAAAGTGTTTGCACGCCGGTTAACCGTTGTACGGTCAACACCTTAAAACACAATCTCACAGTTCTATTTATAAACATTTTCGCATCAATTTTTCTTGGGGTTTCCGCTTGGATTTTCATTGATGTTCGGGATTGGCAAATTCAATATACAAGATGGAGATACTTTTTCTTCTTTTTTTTTGTTTTAGTTTTTGCTTTCTAGAAATTTGCTTAAAGTGGGCTTTGTTTTGCATTTCTTGCTTGCTTTCTTGCTTTCTAACGGTTCTGAGTTTCTTCATCTGCTCGCCGCCGCCATCGCCTCCGTCGGCGACGTCGCTGCTGCGATTGCAGCTACAACAGCTGCGATTCTTTCTCTGCGTATTATTATTTGCCTTTGTTTTGTTTCTGCTTCTGTATGCGTACGCATCAGAGCACCTCGGAGACGTATTTGGGACGCTTGGCCGCGGTGGCATCCGCTGCGACGCACTCCTCCTCACCCGCCGCCTCCATGTGACCGCTATAATCGGTCGGCAGCTCTTCGTATATAATCTCAGGATGCTGCTGCGGCTGCTGCTGTTGCGTCTGCTGCTGATTTAGCGTTGGAGGCGCCGGCGCCGGATGCGACACGGCCATTACATGATTTCGCTTAAGTGCAATCAAAGCTCCCACTCCTCCGCCGCCTCCGCCACCACCATCCACATGCGCCTGCTGCACACTGACGCCGGCATTTTGATTGGTTACATAGTACGGACTGCCGCTACTGTTATATATAAGACGTTAGAAATCATGTCATCTTATCGAATGACAAAAAACTTACTTGAATTGATTGGAATTATTGGCCATCGTCTGTGGCGGCTGCTGCTGTTGCTGCTGTTGCTGGTGTGCATTTTGAGAGTTGTAGATGATTTCTGCAATAATATATAATAAAACACATAAGCAACAATTTTACATGCAACAAAAATGTTTACCCAACACAGCTCTTTGTTTTAACTATAAGTCCTTGAGGATCGATGAGATCGTATTTCTATATAACTTATATACAACCAACATACACATCCTCTCTCTCTATGGTATAATTATTAATATTTAAATTAAATTGGGTATAGATCTAAACTAAAAAAATAAGTTACTTAAGCCCCAACGTTCTCATTTGTCTAACGATTTTTTATTAATGTTCCCTAGAAAATATTTTACTGTGACCTTCTTTCAAACTTCGAGTTGTGAAGCGAACCGTTTGGTTTTGCATGTAGTAAAATTTAACACATGTGTGTTAATGAATTAACTTTTAGTCGGGTTTCTAATTAGCCTGATTACAAAATCGGCGTCGGCTTCGCCTTGCCTCTATAGTGACTATATAGAAAGAAAAGCTACAAGTAAAAGTGCCTAACACTTGTTTGTTAACTTATTAATTAAAATTTAAGTAGCACCCCGCATGCTTAAAAAAACAATCCTTTTCAATTAGCTTTGACAGCTTTCTTTCCGCTTACCAGCATCGGCGGCGCGCTGCTCGAGTGACATGCCCGGTGAGCCAGGTGCCGATTGCAGCACAATGTCCTGAAGCGGCGAGCTTTCGCGTGAGTTATCTGCAAAGTCAAAGATTTTTGGGTTATTTGACCGAGGTTTGGAGCCAACTTGACGTGTATGACTCACCCATATGACTGGGCGAGACTGGCGCCGAGCGTGGCATGCCGTAGGGCGGACGGAAGCCCTGACTGCTGCGCTGGCGACGCTTCTTGTAACTGTGATCGATCAGCTTGGCGCCGCTGTCCGGATCGATGCGCCAGAAGGAGCCCTTGCCGGGCTCATCCTGCGAGCGCGCAACCTTGATGAAATACCTGCAAGTGGACAAGCCGGATTAAAAGTGTGCTCAAAGTTTTAAATTCAATGAAGACAATAGACAAACCTATTTAAACTGAGATTATGTCGTATGGAATTCTGCCAACCCTTGTTTGTCTCCTTGCGGTAGTAGGGATAATGCTTGACAATGAACGAATAAATGCCCGAGAGTGTCAGCTGCTTGTCCGGCGCGGCAGATATGGCTTGGACAATCAGCTGAGCGTAGCTATACGGCGGCTTCTCATTGTGGTTATAACTGGCGGTAGACGGTGTCTGGAATAGATCCTGCTGCAAATGCAAATGCAAAAAAAATACAGTTTGACATATGTTGCAAGTTTTATTATTGCTCAATCCCTACCGTGTTGTTGTTGCTATAATTGTTGTAGCTGTTGGTTTGATTCTGATGAAAACCCTGACGAGGACTAGCCGGACAACTGTTGGCAGCGCTTATTGTACCTGTGCATAAAGAGAGAATATGTAATTAAATCAGTTTTATATCATATAAATAACACTTTCTTTCGATATTTTATTATGAACAGAGAGTTAATTCTAATGTTAAAATTTGGATTTTATTTTTCAACAATCGCATTAAACATTAAAAATGTTTAGTACATGGCCTGGAGTTATTGCAGTTCCTTAGATTGATCCTTATCAGATTTGATTCGCTCTACTAGCCCGGAACTGGCGGTGGGTGCTGCCTCAGCTGCATTAGGTTGCGGCGCGATTGTGCCATCATTTTCAAGATTCTTATTTTTTTCCCGAATGCGCAACAGATTTTGCGTAAAGCTCAGCACATACACTGTAGCTGCCCAAGACAATATCATTGTGCTTTAAAAAATAAATGCGATGCTGGCTTTATGATTTCTGAATATATGATAATTTTGATCAAAAAAGAAAAGAAACATTCTATTTGCACAGCTGCCGCAGCTGAGTTTGTCAAAAGAAAAATGAAAACAAAGACCAGTTAATTAGAACAAGCAGCTAAGATGGAGATGTGGTTCAATTAAAGTTTCGCTTGTTGAGGGATTTCTCTAACGTAACCCTTCACTCGCCTTGTCTAATTGGACAACCGCATGAAGTCGAATTGGATTGTCATTTAAATGAAATTCCACTTACCAGTTGGTGAGAGATAGGGGCTCTTCTGCTCCTTCTTGGGTATTGATATTTTAAGCGGTGAGTAGATGGCAGCTCCATCACCGCCGGTTGTTAACAGCTGGGATGCTGTGGGCGGTGCTCCTGGAAGGCGCGGCTGCTGCTGCAGAGATGTGTGGTGAAGCGGGTGGTGTGGTGTGTGTGGGAGTGGGTGATGCGGCGGCAGCGGTTGTTGTGGCTGCTGCTGCTGCAAGTGATGCGCTGGCTGCTGCTGCTGGCTGTGATGATGCGACGCCTGCAGCGAATGCAGTTCGTCACGTGGCGGTGGAGTTATAATAACATGGGCGCCCGCCGTGCCAACAGCTGCCGGACTACTCAACACTGGAGCTACCTCCGGCGTAATGTCCGCCGGTGCGGCTACAAAACTCTCGAATTCGATGCGTATCTCGGTGCTCGGAAATCGAAAGAAGCAGCTGCAAAGGAGACAAGCATTAATGGAGCAAGATATTAGCCAATTGGTCACACCCTACCGTTGGGGCAGTCGCAGTGGATCCACATTGCGCCGCTGCAGAAAGTCATCAACGAAGATGCCATTCTTGCTGAGGCACTGCACAAAGAAAGCGCGCCGCTCGGGATCGTAGAGCACCTGGAAATGTTTACGAGAGACCAAATTGTTCTCGGCTACGTTGAAGTGCACCAGCGATGTGGATGAATTGCGTCCAATGACGGTCACCTCGTCAGTAATATGGAGCAAGTCCTCATTGAAGCGCAGCACACCGTAGGCATTCGCCGGCGGGGAGCTGGAGCTAATGCCACTGGATACGACTACATTGGCAGGTGGGTGGTTTGCTGAGTTGATGTTATTATTATTGTTGTTGTTTTGTATGTTGCTGGCCAATTCGGCGGTGCTATTGTTATTGGTATTGTTATTGTTATTGTTATTTAACGCTGCAGCGGCGCCATGATGAAGCTGCAGCATGTCCTTAGCTATGGCAACAGTTGCCGCGTCTGCAGCGGTCGCTGCTGCTGCTGCTGCTGCGGAGGTGGGTGTGTTTAAAACGGCGTGTACCGTTACAATGTGATTGTTGTTGCTGCTGGGATTGTTATTGCTGATGTTGTTGTGGTTGTTGCTTATATTGATGGTTGTTGCTAGTGTTGTGGTTGTTGTTGTAGTGGCGGCCATTGAGAGGTATCCACTTGCACACTGCCTGCTGCTGCTGCTAATGTTGTTGTTCTTGTTGTTGCTGCTGTTGTTGTTCTAGTTAAACTGAAAATTGTATTTATTACTATTATTGTTCTTCCGTTTAAGTAATTAGTGCAAATAAACAAGAAAATATTGCCCACACGCACACACACACACACTGGCACCGCATTGTTTATTGTTTATTTTCTTTTCATTTTATTCTTTCGTCTTCTTTTGCTCTGCCTTTTTCTGTATGCGGCGCGCTTAAAAGTTGTTGTAAATAAAACTGACAAAGCGCGTGTTGCTTACCGACAGAAAAAAATGTATTTATGTAGCTTTTCACGCGTGTTTTTAGACTTTTTATGCTCAAGGTTTTTTGTCAGCTAAAGCCAAATCACACAGAAAATATTTTCCAAATCTACATACATATATGCACACACATATGTACATACACACCACACTCTTTAGGCAGTTTGCCTCCGTCTCCTACTTTGTAGAGAGCACGACATACATACAATAAAAAAAAACACATACAAGTACTTACATTTCGTTTCTTTTTCAGTTTTTGCTTTGCTTATGTTTTGCTACCATCGCCGTTCGCATGCATACATACACATGCACACACATATATTAACTCGACTCGCACTCGGCAACAAGCAAAAACAATAACAACTCGCACAACAATAATAACACTACTACTACTACGTTGCGGCACTACGTGAGTAACGAAACACGCACACAAATACATGGGTAGATATTGCTCATGGCAAAACACAATGCGTTGGGAGATGTGTTATGCGCGCGTGCGCTCACTCTTTATGCGGCATCAGTTTGCCCGGGCAGCAGCCGGAGAGAGCGAGAGAGAACCTAATCCCCAAAGAGCTCTCAATTGGAGCAGCTGCCGGTCGCAGAGCTACAAATAAATAAAGCTCTAGCAGCAACTGGGCTTTAAAATAAAATTGATATTTTTCTATTGTGCAACGCGCGCGCAATTCGTTCAATGCAGCATCACTGTGTTTACGCCTGACAATTTGTCAAGTCTCACTGTTTGCGGTTTTTTCGGCGCCAGTGTTGCCAAGTGTGCAAAAATAATGAAAACGTGCTCATGTTTATGCACACATATTACACGCACAGTTGCACACTTGTATGGATATCCAAAATAAACATGCATGGTTTTTATAAGTACACATATTTTACTTTGTATTTAAATCCGAATAGCCCACTATTATTGTTAAAAAAACAAATGTAGAAGCTGCAGAAATTAAAAAAAATAAATAAACAAGAATTTTATCTAATTCCCATCGCAGTTACTTATTCAATGTGTGCCTTATTAAAACGTTCTGTTTAAATAAATGGCAAATCAAAGTCGTAACACCCGTTTCCAAGTGATGAATCGACAACTCTATTTGACAGTTAAATTTTGCCAATAAGCGTATTGAGCTCAGTTGGCAACACTGGCCAACAGCGTGCTCCCTTTGCTTCTTTATTTGTTTTTTACTCCCATAGACAGAATCTGATGTATGTACTTACACATATAAATACATATGAAAGGATGTATGTACATACATAGGTATGTATACACTTAGGAAATAAATATGCACTACATATTAATGTATTATCACATATATGTATATCAAATGAGACAGTTTAGCCCCCACATGGCTCCCATTCAATCGATCGAGCTTGCATGCGCTAACATGCAAAATGAAACCAAAATAAAATTAACGAAAACAACGTAAATAAAATGCTATAAAAATAAATACAACAAAGCAAACACATACACAATTGCACACACCCATACACAACATGTACGTACGTACGTTGTTAGGTCACTGCTACGCTGCTGTCTCGCTCGCATCAGCAAAACAGAAACACAATAAATAAATAAAAACACCAAAATATACACACACATATATATAAGAAAGAGCGCGCGCATATACCGACATACATAAACAAGCACTCACACACTTATATATATAGGCATATTGAAAATGCGTAAAAATGCCGCTCGTTGATTTTTCAGCTAGCAACGGAGCCGAAAAACAAAAAAAATCAAAAACAAACGACGTCGGCGCGACTCCACCTGCTTGCCTATACATACATGCATGCATAGGTACATATCTATGTATGTATGTATACATGTGAAAAATGTAAATATGTATGCACGCCTTGTTTGTCTCTCACTTATTTCGGCGACTGCGGACAAAAGGACAGACGAAAACAGTAAACATACAAAAAGCACACTTTTCACAACGTACGCTGTATGTACATCATACATTTGTATACATGTACGTACATATATATATGTTGCTTCGCTCGTTCGTTGGCGATTGCGTAAACTTGCCGCCCGCTTTTTTTCCACCTAACACCAAAATATGTACACACAGTTAAGGGTACACACAACCACATGCATCTAAACACACAACACACGCACACATACATATGAGATGTATGTACATCACTTGAATATGTTCCAAAATAACAAATAGATTTTATTTATATTTTGTTGGCTTTACTAATACTCTTCTTCTCATATTAATTAATACGTACTATTGTTTATTTTTGTTACATTCGGCTTAAGATTGATTATCAAACTCAACTGTTTTTGTTTTTCGCTTTTTATTATTATTTCGCTTTAGCTACTTTTTGTTTTTGCGTTTTCTATTTTTTGCACAGAAAATTTAGCACACAACACGTTTTTTCGTGCAGTTCGTTCGCCACTGAGCGTGTGTATGATTGTGTGCGTGAGTGTGTATCAACAGCATGTTTGTGTGTGTATATTATTTTTCTTTCTATCGGCTCGTTCGCCTTGTTTATTATTATTTTTTTTCGTACCTTTTTAACTGCCGTGTTTGCTGTGTATTTTTTATAAATTTTTTAACAAATTGCTTTTCACCTTATATTTAAGCTTACTTTTAACTTAATTTGTGCACTTTTCACAAGTTTAATGCCGTTTTCAATTCTTATTTGCTTGCAGCGCGCTCCGCAGCAGCTGCCCACACGACGTGACGATAAAGAAGAAGCATGCATTCTCTGCAGCCCTGGTGCCGTACATTTTTGCCCCAAATTTTACCAACTGATAAATCCAAACTGGTCACACTCTATTCACATGTTGTTCACAGCTGTTCCTAACAGAGCGCACAAATTCTGTTACGCATATGTTTTGTAACCGAACTGCATAAGTATTTTGTTAAACATTTTTTAAACCGATTTATCAGTGAAAATGCAAAGCCTTGTACGCCTGCTGAGTAACTGCACATTAACACTGCATCCGCAACAACGCGGCGCAGTGGCGATGCTGCAGCAGCTGCGCACCAAAACGAAGGTCGTCGAGAAACCCAAGCCGGGCGCGGGTCAACAATTCCGACGCATAGTTCACTTCCCCGAGCAATATACGGTTGCACCGTTAAAAATCACACATCTCGCCGGTCGTGATCCCGTCACAGGTCGCATGGTGGCCAAGGGCATTGGCGGCGGCATCAAACAACAATATCGTTGGATCAAATGGGTGCGCGATGGCCCCAGCGAAGGTGCGCCGCAGGAAGAGCGAGTCGTGGAGCTGTTGCGAGACGGTTGTCGCACAGCCAAAGTTGCGCTAGTCGCCGTGGGCGATGAGCTCAAGTATATACTGGCCACGGAGAATATGCGCGAGGGTGATATACTAAAAACATCACGAGTAATTCCACGCATACCAGGTGAGTTGATGGAACAAACGGTTACCCAATGAAGTACTAAACGCTTGAGCTCCTTTAGTGCGACCCAACGAGGGTGACGCCTATCCACTGGGTGCCCTGCCCGTGGGAACGCGCATCCATTGCCTGGAGAAGAATCCTGGACAGCCCTGCCATCTGATACACGCCGCCGGCACCTTTGGCACCATATTGCGCAAGTTCGATGACAAAGTTGTGGTCCAGTTGCCCTCCAAGCGCGAGTTTGCCTTCGATCGCATTTGCATGGCCACCGTGGGACGTCTCTCCAATGTTGAGCACAACAAGGAGCATGTGGGCAGTGCGCAGCGCATGCGCGAGCTGGGCAATCGACCCCGTTCTGGGCTGTGGAAACGCAAAGAGGGCAAACACGGACGCAAGATACGCCGCTTGCCGCCCTTGACGACAATATCGCCACCGCCGTTGCCTAAGGAAGAGGAGATCAGGATGACGCTCAAGTTGTAATTTGATGTTGTGGAAATTTCATTTCATACTTTTTCTATTTCTATGAGCCATGTGCAACATTAAACAACTAGGGAGTTACATTCTATTTGCGCGATTTCTTCATGGAGAAGCCAGTGCCATGGAAGCTGTCCGCATCAATGCCGGCCTCGCCGGTTGCCCCCTCGGCGTCCTCTTGGGCCCGATCGCTGATGGGCTTAATGCTGCGATCGAAACGCAGCAGGCCAAACTGAAAATCGTAGTCGGGCACGCCACGGGGCAGCACCTTCTTAAGAACTGGCGTCTCCAGTTGGCTGTCCTTTTTCTTTTTGCCATCCAGACGCACGCCGGAGCCCTTGAAGGTCTCGACGACCTCCTCGTGAACGGCACCGCCTGCGGCTGCCTCGCTGGCGCCGGCTGCCTGTCCGCCTCGCTGGGCCGCAGGCTGTTGCTCGCTGTGGTCCTTGTAACCCACCGGAGCTTCAAACTCCACGTTCATGTCGCACTCAATGATGCTGACAGCGTTGCCCGGCTTGGTCTCCAGTACGCACAGCTCGTAGACCTTTTTGTTGTACTTGATGGCAATGACGTCACCCTTGGTGAGGCATGCAAAATTGCGCAGTGCATTTTCCAGCACTGCCTTGGGATTTGTGATATCTAAGAAATCGGTGCTGTGCGGCTGAAACTTGGAAAAGGTGGCCACTTGCAGCGAGACGCTCTCAATGCTCAGTATGTCGCCCTCCTCCAGTAGCAGATTATCCATCATCCAATACGGCAAATAGCACTTTCCCTCGTCGGCCACAAATTCCAAAACGCCAGCGTGCGAGGAGCGCGACTTTTTCTTGTTGGTCAGTTTGAAGAGCATCGGATATTCGACGTTCAGCCGTGTGAGTGTATCCAGCGCCGACGGCGGCATAATGACTGTAAACGATAGAATTGAATAGCAATCGACTTTAATAGGTCCCCTATTTGTACGAACTTTTTCCTCCTTTTTCCACATCGGAGCGCTCGTTGCCTGGCAGCATGGACACTGAGAAGCATTTATAGGTGGCTTGGAAGCTGCGTCCTCCGTCTGGGAACATCATGTTAAAGCCACTAAAGTGGAACATTGCGACTTAGTTTGCTGTGCTCAAACACAACCAAAAAATCAATTTGTTTGGTGTTTCCAAAGTTTTGTAATGTCACGATTTGTTTTTGTTGTGATAAAAACAAAGTGAGACAGAATGTTATTTAACATAACAGTGAAAATAGCGTCAATAGTTGCTGACTGTTGTTAACAGCGGACACAAGGGTTGATTTGGAAAAAATCGCTGACATTTGAATTGAATGGCAGCTTTTGATAAAACGTCGTCCCACATATTCGTGTAAAGATTCTTAAGCTGTTAACAATTTAATATAAACATTTTCGCAATCGATACATCGGCTGGTGGAGTTTTCTGTTAAGTGAAAGATTTCTGCTGTTAACATGTTCTCGATATAAGCATATCGATGATAAAGAACTATCGTCATTTTCAGCAAGCCGGTGGTCGCAGTTGTGCGCGCGCGTTCATCACGCTTCAATTTCTCGTCAAATAAATTGTGATTTGAAAAAGTGTTGCTATTCAAGTGAGTACCCGAAAAGAAGAAAATAATTAACAACTTGATTGCAGCCAATGCGCCCTAGCAAGTAAACATTTTTGTTGTAAATAACTAACGTAGTAGCGGATAAGTTTAATAAGTGTGTGGTACGTAAGTGGGTGTATGTATATAGTCGCCTGTGTATCCTTGCTTAGTCCTTCTGGCGCCGCGTGTCTTTTTTCATAAGCCCGCGTGTGCATACTGTCTGTGTATGTGTTTCTGTCGTGTGTGGGAGACTGCGTGCATGTGTGTGGGTTTGTGCTTATACATAAATACTTATACTTATTAGCAAAAAAAAAAAAAAAAATTAAAGGCGTCAACACGTTTTTAACATTTTGATTGCATTTGTTTTTCCCGGAAAAATCAATAAATGATACAGAAATTGAAAGGCACGAGACCAAGAAAATGTTAGCCATAGATGTTGCTCTTCCTCTTGCATCGCAAATCTAATGAAATTTGCACATTTATTGTTATCTCTGGTACAGTTATTGTCCTTGCGGGCAGCATAGCAGCATATACACAAATCTTACAGTTCTACATGCGCTGTTGCCATGTGCAGCTGTTTTCAAGTGTGTTGTTGTTTTATTGTTGCGTCGCAGCTGCTGTAACAACAACAACACAGCCCTGTCTCGCTGTCCCTGTCAACTTAACATATTCCAATCAGATGAATTTCGTTGGCCTGCAAAATATTTGGTCATCCCTATGTTAAGCCCTTATCCCCCGACCCAAACCCTAGAACTAGTTGGCATGAATCACGCGCGCCGCTCTGTCTTGCTTAGCTCTTAAAATTTCACGGATTTTCTTATTGGACATTTCGAATTGGTACACACACAACATGAAGTCAGCTCCAAACTGCACACACCTAACGATTGAGCATAACCAAAACAATTTTAAATATATAGAAAACTAAATACAACAATATAAACATGAAAGAAACATGCGGCGGACATCAAACTGTGTTCGGCACGCTGCCTAAACAGTGGCCGTAAAACTGTATTGGTCTATTGGTCGCTTTTTCAAGCAGAGCACACTGAACACCAATATGTATGCGCACATGTGTGTGTAGAGAAGAAATATTTCAAATTAATTTCCTTGGTCTTGCGTCAAACACGAATACACATGTACATATATGTACATACATGTTTGTATGATTGTATGCATGAGTTTCAATTGCAAACAAGTAATAATTTCTGCACGTATGATATCATGAGTAAACAAAACAATTGGCAGCACCAGCCGCCGCAGCAGCAGCAGCAGCAACCACCCCAACAAGGTCGCAGACAATTGCTGGCAGAAGGACAGCCCATAATTCAATTTTGCCGATGCAGTTCAAACTGTTGACAAAGTGGCAAAGTACAGTTACCAATTGTTATGCTCACCTCGTTCTCTCTCTCTCTCTCTCTCTCCTTCGGAATACTTTGCACCTAACGGATATTGGTTAGATCTATCTGAATATCGCTGGCTTTCATCTATAGACTCTTAATTCATTTCGTATTGGCTTTCGTTCCTCTCTTATGCTCTGCTCCGCCTACGCTTTCGCTGTTACCAGGCTGTTGCCTCTATGCATGAAGATTAGGTACTCGCAAGTATGTTCGTGTGTGTGTGTGTGTGTGTATGTATATAGTTTCAATAAGAAGTTTAGCATGCTGCCCGCGTCGCTGCCTTCTTTTTTTTTGCTGTTGTTTTTGCACGCTGCCAAAACTTTTGTTGTTGTTGTTTTGTTCATTGGTTTCGCACGCGTTTTCATATCAGCCGATAAACTCGTGTGTATGCCGTGCAGAAAACGGAACAAATATAAGATAACATATTTTGCAATCATAAGAGTTTAAGGCAAATGTTAGTATAAGAGCTGAGGAAAGAAAGAGGAATAAAATGGGACAGAGAAAGAGAGAGAGAGAGAGAGAGAAATAGAAAGAAAGAGAGAATAGCGAATGAGTAGAGATAAATCTTGTTAATACAACACTTTACATACTTTAACGCGTAAAGACCTGAAAGGCTAACATGAGCTTATGAGAATCACATAGTAGGGCAATATTTAAAAATACTTTTAATTTGATGCACAGCGGAAGGATAGTATTTGGATTAAATAAGTAACCTTCTTATATAGATCTATGCAGGGAACGTTTAAATTTTGACTCACCTGAGGGATTTTTTAATTTGGCTGCTCGATTATGTTGTTTTCTTCCTTTAAACAGTTTCCATTCGTTCCATTCGCAAATTGAAGACATTATTAAACTTCGGTCGAATTGGTTTGATGGACGAGCACATTCAGTTTAGAAACTGATGTAATTGCCAATAAATATGGCTTGTTTAAGTTCGTATTCCCTTTGAGCTTCTACTCGATGCTCGCTGGTGAATTTCCACTTAATTGATTCGAGACCTTCGGCCCATTTACAGCTAGTGTTGTTGTTGTTGCACTTTATGTTGCACGTGCTTGTTAATTACTTAGACAGTTCGCTCAGCCAGGCATAGATGAAAGCATTTCCAATTCCATATTATTGATTTGCATGGCGATTGCTGCGCTTCAGTGGGCACAGTTTGAGAGCGACTGCTCGTTGCCAGTTTAATTTTGTTTTGATAACAAACAAAACCAAAAAAAAAACAGGTTTCGCCAGCCAACCCACACGACCTTGAACTTGCAGTTGCAACCACCAAAAGAACACAAAATAAATAAAAATAAAATAAATTAACCACCCCAAAAACACAAGGGTTAATGTTTTGCCTGGGACTCTCTGCAGCCGGTTTCTGGACATGCGGAGATTCCTCCTTGGTGAAATGCGGCAAATTAAATCAATATATTTGAATTAGGTGCACTTTTTAGTTGGCAATGTCAAGGCTGCCAGCGACAGTAACTGCCGCCGCGCCCCCCTCTACAGGCCCATCCCCCCCCAAGCCGCCCAAGCTGATTTTCCCAGACACGCTAAAATAACTGTGTGACGTCTGTTGTGCAGAAAGCCCACAATTCAGTGTTAATTTTATTTGCATAGATGCGAACGGGAAACGTATCAAACGTGCTATAGCTGTAATTTATACACGCACAGTGGTACGAGCTAAGATGATTTACTTGTCGAATCATTTGTAGTTGCTCTTTTTTTTTTTTGAGCAACTAATTTTCGCGAAGAAGAACTTAGAGAATATTAGAATTGGTGAAGAAAATAGATAGAGCATTTCTTATTTTTACTTTTGTAACGGAACATTAAAAGGGTCTATAAAAAAATATTTAACCTTAAATGTAATCAAAAGTAACTTATGGTTTTATATAAAAACAATCATTATTACATTTTCTATATTAGTAAATTATAAAAACTAACTTTGAAAATGTACATATGTCAGATATGTATAAAAGTTAATAATTTGACAAACAAAGCTAAAGTATTTTAGTACAGAATTTTTCCTTCAAATTGTTGCGACCGACAACTTTATCACTAAAGGTGATTACAATCTTTTATTCCTATTTAGAGTGCGGGATAACTAATCTAGAAATACTAACTGAATAGCAGTTCCTTGTAATTGATTTGTTCAATGCAAATAGGCATTGACACACTGTGCATACCCCATACTGACCAATGACTGTGCATGAAACTGTTTTTATTTCTGTTTTATTCTGGATCGTCATAATGTTCGGTGTTATTTTAATTCCATTCCATACCCTGTGTTCGATAAAAAGCTGTAATCGTCTTGGATTCAGATAAAGCATATGAGTTTTTGAAATTAATAAATTAATCGCACATAATTTGCTTTATAATTCTACAATTTATTATTTAAATTAGTTTCAACTCAATTCCTTACAGGATATATCAAAGTCATGTTTGCATATCTGTTTTGTTTGTTTATTTTTGTGACGTCAGGCAAATATTCTAGGCAAATATTCTAGCGCACATTGAATTCACGGGTTGGCCCCAAGCCCTTTTCTCCACTTTGAATGCCAATGTGAAATGGCGCAGCTGAAACAGTTTTGGCAGCACGGCAATGCTGTTCAAACCGTCAAATGTTGCGTGCGCTGTATTTATTTTTAGACAAATGATTCCAAAATATGCAATAAATTGCCAATTATTACGATACCCTTTAAAACTGAGTAAAAAGTGTAAAATAGTCTTGGCTAAATATGTGTAACAGACAGTTTGAATATGAAAGATTGATTGCGTTAAAGGCATCTCGCTGACGGGCACAGGGTATTTCCTAGTCTGGCATTCCCATCTAGATGGGAGCACTCTTATATGCTTTGATCTTCGTGTATAGCATACATATTTTTTTTCTATAGAAAGAAATTTGAATGTGTTATTGGCATCTCTCTGCTGGGCACAGGGTATCTCCTAGTCTGGCACTTCCATCCAGGTCGGAGCACTCTTACATGCTTTGAACTACGTGTATAACATATGTTTTTTTCTATAGAAGAAAGTTTCAATGTGTTGACAGCATCTCGATTTTGGGTACAGGGTATCTCCTAGTGTGGCACTTCCATCCAGGTCGGAGCACTCTTACATGCTTTGAACCTCGTGTATAGCATATGTTTTTTTCTATAGAAGAAAGTTTCAATGTGTTGACGGCATCTCGATGTTGGGTACAGGGTATCTGCTAGTCTGGCACTCCCATTCAGGTGGTCGCACTCTTACGTGTTTGGAACCTCGGTTATATCACTGTAATGGAAAAGTTCTCGCTGTTATTGCTGCACGGAAGGTGGGCGTAGGGGCGGGGGCGGTGGGTTTGGGTGTAACCAGGGTCTTCACTTATGGAAATTTTGCGAGCATATGTCAACGTAACTTAAACGTAGTCACGACCTTGGGCACAGGCGCACAGGCATTGTCCTGGCTAGTAGCCCGGGCTCATGCACCTCCCCTGGGGGCAGAGAGAGTGCCTTTTGTGTGACGAGCGCCATTGTTTTAGTACATTTAGTCACTCCTTTGGGAGGCACAAACATCTGGCACAGATAGTCGATTATTTGATTGGTGTGAGCTAATAACTAGCACGTCTTTAAACAGTAAACAATTTTAAAATACATTTCTTATTAAAAAACATTTTGAATTTGTTCAGCATCTGCCACCGAGATATGGACCATAGTTTAGGCGGCACCATTTATTGGGATAACCTAAGGCAAATTCCAAAATTCAATCAACTTTATTTAAGTCTACGATATCCCTCTCTCAACTGAGTTACTTACGTGGCCATTTGGTCGTCGATGCGATTTTTCCACGTGAACAGGACAGAATTGACAATAAAATTAAAATAATAGAGATAGGTGCTTCCATTTTCGTTATTTTATTCAAAGCTTTATGCGTCAAACTCGCGACTTTTATACTCTTTATTTTGCGTAGATAATACACCGTTTAGGAATTATCAATTCCCGAAGAAATCGCATTAGTTAGGCTGATAAAAATATCATTTTTCTATAAACTAATAATTGGTTTTGTATGCAACTTTTCCCGTTCAAGTTGTTACTCAAATTTTAGGCTTATATCGAAATATGACTAACTGAACGACTGACTGACTGATCAATGTTAAAACGGGGTTTTGGAGTATTCCACCCAAAAGTATGGAAAAATCGTGAAAGAACGCTGTATGCAACTTTTTTGTATACCATCCAATCAGCTTCAAAATGATTTTTAGAAAGCGGGTTTTCACACTTTCCGGCAAATCCGTTCCTCTGTTGCGGAAATAAGGTTCAAAGATTTGGCGAAATTTGCTTCACACTTTATGCAGAATCCAGATTTCCTCTGTGGAAAATGCGGATCGTAGATTTTTTTAGCGATGTTTTAAATTTTTCAAACTTTATTTTGGGTAAGATCTTGATAAACAAAAAAGTTTTTTATACAAGAATCAACATTTGGACCGTTTTTTCCTGTGACAGCTATATGATATATTGGTCCGATTTTGATAAGATTTTGCAAATATGTAGGAAGCATACTGCAAGCTTAAAGATGCGCACATTGGTTAAGAAATCTGGAAAAACAAAAAAGTTGTTCATACAGAACCTACTTTTGGACCGTTCGTTCCTACGGCAACAGAAAGACGGACCTATGCTAAGTTTCTATATCAACTATATCAACTCAATTTTTGGTGCTGATCTAGAATACTTTAGACTTTATGGGGTCGGAGATGTCCCCGTCTAGGCGTTACACATTTCACGATCAA
The DNA here is from genome assembly GCA_035045885.1 of Drosophila borealis. Taxonomy (NCBI): domain Eukaryota; kingdom Metazoa; phylum Arthropoda; class Insecta; order Diptera; family Drosophilidae; genus Drosophila; species Drosophila borealis. The sequence continues at coordinate 6,899,086 of JAWNOR010000211.1, forward strand.
ATTATAATATCCTAAACAAGGGTATAATGACTACGTTAAAATTTTCCACGGGCGGGCATTGGGTGAGTAGGTAATATCTATAAATTTTCTTATTTACTATTTTGTGATGATGAACTTTACTTGTACTTGCAGTGCGTGAGAATATCTCTGGAAATACTTGATGAATTCCAATTCCTTGATTTTTCCGTGTTCAATTATAATCTTTTCGCTGATTTGCATGAAAGAAACAAATGATCTAATCTGATCCATTAATGCCCATTAGAAATAATGCAGTGCCGGTAGCCTGAACGTTGACAACATTTATTATTATTTTAACAATAAGAGTGAACAAAGGCAGTTACGAGCATGAATAGCCGATTTCTTTAGAATTGCCCTGACATTAACTTTATACAGATATATGTATGTGTGTATATGCTGACCGCCCATTCCGGTCAAAGTATTTGTGGCACGTGTTCAGTGGGGCGCGGCCTAAATATACAACGAAATTGCGCCAATTTAAACAATATGCAATTTTTTTCAATTTACTCCCCAATTGAAAAGCACACTAAGAACAATGCGGGAACTGGTTGCGGCCAGATTCAATGAATTGCGAATCTATTTTCAACATTGTTTTGTCATTTCATTTGATTTTCCACAACTCGAGCCTATGGCTGCATTAGGGGTAGTCAGATCACATTTGGCGCAGATAATTAAATTTTGTAAGTGTATTTATTGATCTTCAATTTCTTTTGCAGACATGGTGAATATCTCTCTGACGTGGAAACAACATTGCTGTCCTAAACGTCAGGTATGTGAGAAAGTCGCAAGTTTTTATTTCAACACGAACTCTAAACCAATCCAATTGCAGTTTACCAAGTCGACTACCATCAGCTCCTACTCAACATAACAAGAAACTTCTTTGCAACAACAACACCAACTCCACTCGAACAGCAACTAAAAAAACAACACACATACAGCTACAAGAAGAAGAGGAACAACTGCAGCTGCCAGAGGAAAACCCCAATTCAAGCTTTTCATTTGAGTGCAACAAGGGGTTAAACACACAAGCGAAGTTCAGAACTTTCCCAATCAGAAGTTTTTTCCAATCAGAAGCAGCAAGCTGTAAAGAGTTAGCCAGTTGAGAGAGAGAGAAAGTGAGAGTGAGAGGTAGAGGGGGGAGAGAATTAGAGCGAGAGAGTAGCATTTTAATAACTTATTAATTATTATAAATATTTTAATCAGTATTTAGTGTTTTGTGTTTAGGCTTACGTGAGTTATTGCATACTTTTAGGCAAGTCGAGCTGAGCATTGCTGCAGCTCGAGAGGGAGGCTCAAATAAACCCTAGGGGTTCCATCAGCCCGAACAGATTTCGGTTGGTTAAAACAACTAGAATCGTGCGTGAGCATCTGTTTGTGTCCATAAACGCGGCTGTACTTTAATTTTCATTATGAAAATAACAACAATGAAGTCTAAGCGCAAATATGGCTGTTTAGAAAATATTTGAAAAGAATTTTTCAATTATTAATAATTAAGATTATTTTTCGTATATCATTTATTATTGTCGAATTGTATTTTATAGTTTCTTTTGCACTCAAATTCCCCAACATTTCATTTCCTCTGCACAACAAATCGGTTCAAGTTAAGGTTCGACGAACAGACAGACAGTTAGAGGCAAGAGCTCTTTTGTTGTTATTGTTAGTTGAAAGTGAGTTTTCGGTCGCGTCTCTAAGAAGTACAACAATTTAATTAACCAACTATGGAGAGTTATTCGCCGGATTTGCTATGGATGGTCATTATCGGCTTTCTAATTGCATTTGTCCTGGCCTTCGGTATCGGAGCAAACGATGTGGCCAACTCCTTTGGCACCAGCGTCGGCTCTGGCGTTCTAACCATACGTCAGGCCTGCGTTTTGGCCACGGTCTGTGAAATTTCGGGCGCAGTTTTAATTGGTAAGGCCTAAAACAATCTAGTCTAGTCTTAGAAGCTAATGCCGAAAGCTTCCATAAGTACTCTTCTGTATGACATTTGCAGTAACTCACTTTTCTTTTGTATTCCTGCAGGCTACAAGGTGTCGGATACGATGCGAAAGGGCATACTTGAGGTGACTCTGTACGAAGGCGCCGAGGAGGTGCTTATGTTGGGCTGCATGTCGGCGTTGGCTAGCAGCGCCATATGGCTGCTGGTGGCGACGTTTCTAAAGTTGCCCATATCTGGCACGCACAGCATTGTCGGGTCCACAATTGGCTTCTCGCTGGTGGCACGCGGCGTCCAGGGTCTGAAGTGGACAACGCTGTGCACCATTGTCGTATCGTGGTTCATTTCGCCGGTGATGAGCGGTTTGGTGAGCATTCTACTGTTTCTGACCATACGCCGATTCATATTGCGCGCCCAGGAGCCCTTGAAGGCGGGCTTCCGTTCGCTGCCCATCTTCTACGGCGTCACGTTCTTCATCAATGTCATCAGCGTGATCCTGGATGGTCCCAAGTGTAAGTCGAAGCTGCCTAAGCTGATTGCCTCATTCATTTACTATTTAATCCATTTGTGTGCGTCCTCTGCAGTGCTTTATATGGATAACATACCCACTTGGATAGCGCTGACTGTCAGCGTGGGCTTGTCCCTGCTGGTGGCGTTGTTGACGCAGCTGGTGGTGGTGCCGCTGCAGCGGCGCTCCATTGCCAAGAAGCTACGCGCACAGAATCCGGTCAAGTTCAATTTCGAGGACTCTGTGGGTAAGTGTATTCCAGCCCAAGGCAAAAGCAAATACTCAGCGTTTGATTTCATACAGAATCCTCGCCGTCCGGCAGCCCCAAGAAGCAGCGCCGTCCGCTTTCGCTTGTTAGTGAGGGTAAACCACTGCCGGCTATTGCCGAAATCACCGAGCTGGTCTCGCTTAGCGACAATTCGCCGAAGACCTTTAAGCTAGCGCCTTACGGCCTCGCGGCCAAAAACAACAATGCGACTGCCGACGACTACAAAATCGATCCCGAAATCATACGCAAGGCTGAGGATCTGCTGGGCAAGGCCAGCCTCGATAATCCCGATCTGACTGTCACCAGCTTGAACTACATCGACGAGCAGCAGAATTTACAGCACCAGCAAAACGGACGCAAACTTCAGGAGTGCTTCAAGCGTGTCCAGTCACCCAAGGAGGAGCACAAGTCGCAGCAACTGGTAACGAGTGCAACAGCTGGCAGTCCGAATCCAAATGCCACCGGCAGTCCAAATGCCACCGTCACCAATAACAATCTGCAAGTGGTGCAAAGTGCTGGCAGTTTGGACCTAATGATCAGCACCACCTTGTCGCCGAATTCCAGCAAGGTGCCGCTTATCGAGAGCAAGGAGGCGCTCAACGAGCAGGAGGAGGAGTTTAAGCGTGCAGCCGGACGTCGTGCCAGCAGCAACGAGGAAACGCAGGAGGTGTCCATGCTCTTCTCATTCCTGCAGATACTGACGGCCACCTTTGGCAGCTTTGCGCACGGCGGCAATGATGTTAGCAACGCCATTGGACCACTTATCGCCCTTTATATGATCTATCGCGAGGGATCGGTTATGCAGAAGGCTGAAAGTCCCATTTATATTTTGATCTACGGTGGCATTGGCATCTCCGTGGGTCTCTGGCTGTGGGGACGGCGGGTCATCGAAACCATTGGCAACGATTTAACAAAGATCACCTCATCCACGTGAGTACACAAATATATTTGAAAATTTAGTATGCATAAGTTAATTTTCAATTTTCTGTTTACAGTGGCTTCACCATTGAAGTTGGCGCCGCGATCACCGTACTGCTGGCCAGCAAGATTGGTTTGCCCATTTCGACGACACATTGCAAAGTCGGTTCGGTGGTCTTTGTGGGTCATGTGAGTGCCGCGGGCCGCAAGAAGCAGCGTCAGGAGCACGAAAAGGAGCTGGGACCGCAGCCGGAGGTGCCAGACGCACAGGCCACTGTGCCCGCCCCGATGGAGGATGGCAGCGTCGATTGGCATCTGTTCCGGAACATTGCTTACGCCTGGATAGTCACCGTGCCGGTAACCGCATTGCTCAGCGCCGGCATGATGTACGTGCTCTGCGCTATAGTTGTGGACGATATGGGTCAGGATTAGGGCAAACTCTTCATTGAATTATTAATTGTAAAAGCAAACTAATGTTTCGTAATTGTACCAGTTGATAAATGAAAAACTAACTAAAAGACAACAAGAAAGAAAGAAAACTAAAAACCAAACACCTTAAATCTAAACTTAACAAAATTACTCACCTAACTAAGCAAAAGTAATGGAAAATGGAAAACGGTAAATGGAAAAGCAAAGCATTTTACTTAACGTCTGAACATAACTGATATTGGTATTGATATTGTAAACATTTAAACATAGCACTTTTCTTATTTTCCCATTCATTTTGTATACCCAAAATTTGATTTGATGTACACCGTTTTTTAAGTCCAAAATTTAAATGCTGCGCATTTTCGTTGTTGTAGTATGTCCGGTGCAATTGTTTAATGCATTAAAATTAAAACACAAATTATTTAAATTCCTTTTGGACAGCTTTAAAAGAGTATTTTACATTTTATACATTTCAAAGCAATAGGGCAAAACACTTATGAATAAAATACAAACTACTACAAAAAAATTCCAGTTAAAAAGCTTTTCGTGTTGCTTCAACGTTTTCTTGAACTTTGCTCTCAAAGCTCAACAAGTTAAATGGAGTTAAAGACGGCAGCTCTTCGCGTCTCATTGGGCATGCAAATTATAACTTGGAGCTTGGCTCGCCAAGCGAAAGCTCGCTCACATTTTGCGACTTGGCATGCAAATGTGATGCTCAAAGCTTTTTGAAGTTGGTTAACCGCGCTCGCGCGCAGCTTTTGAGCGCGGCGCAGCTCGTGCAGCGCTCGAGCGCTGGAAAGCTTCAGTCAGTTGAGTTTTAAGCTTCGATGCGTTCGGTTGTATTTTTGTCGCAATCGGTTGGGCAAGCTCTGGCCCCGTTCCTGTTCCAGCCTTAAGCTCGTAACGCCTGCGCGTATTTTTTATGCATTTTAAAACGGTTGAAAATCATGCGAAATAGTAAAAAACGTTTACAAAACAAAACAGAAAAACACACAATTGTTAAATAATAGATACACAATAGTAGATGTGTTGCAGGTGTCAAGTGTGCACAGGTGTTTAAGTGCTCAATTCGAATTGGATTAACGCCAAGGAACTTAAAGGTAAGCGCGTATGAAAAGCTATTAAAGCTTGTGCTGGAACGGTAATTGATTAAATAATTAAGTGTAAATTCGTGATATTTATTAAAATCAAATCTTCTTGCACATTCCTGTACCTCACCTGTTCAGCTTTAGTTATTGTTAGTTTCTTTATTTTGCATGTTTAAGTTTTGCTAGTATTTTGGACTAACTAACTGACCTCACTTCCATTTAATATCATGTTCTCGCATATTGCTCCACCGTTTGCTTCCTGTGTGTCTGCACTTCCTGACATTCTAACGCCCATTGCTTGGTTCGGCTCTCAGTTTTGTTCCGTTTGATTTGGTTTTCCGTTTCCATTTCTCCAATGACAGGTTGCCAGCATTTTCCCCGCACATTCCTCTATCTATCTATCTACCCATCTATCTATCTATCTATCTGTCTGTCTGTCTGTCTGTCTGCACGGTGTATTACTTAATTTCTTAGCTTAATCCGATTTGCGTGCATTGAACTCTTCTTTCTCATCTGTGGGGCTTTAAAGGTGTGTTTCGCCGCACAAATTCTCCAAGTCTCCAAGTTGTCTTTGTTGTTGTTGTTCTTTTTACTGATTGTTTTTGTTTTCTTTGTTGTTAACTGGCAAGCGGCTTGTTCTCATTTTGAGGCCTTTATTTAATGAGCTATGTTTTGTGTTATTGTTTTTGCTTAAAGCCTGTTCGCAGAATTTGTTAAATGCGCACTAAACAAATTCGCAATTAATTACTCGATTGTTGTTTATCAAATTTATTAAAAAATAAAGTGTAATTGACAAAAAAAAAGTGAAATACTCTTACTAATTGCTATATAAATCCACATTTGCAAATTTATTATCAGATCTCAAAATCGCTGTTAATGTGTTTTTTTTTCAATTTCATATAATAAAACCCATTTCATTTTATTTTATCGTGTTATTATCATTTTGGCACGCAACGCAGAAAGAGAACCCATAAATATATATAAATAAATAAATATATGTATATTGTGTATTCTTGTTCGATATCAACAGCCGAGACGATATAGTCATGTCTGTGTATGTTTGTTTCTATTGAAACTAGAAAGGTTATATGTATGTTGGCATTGGCCCGATCATATAGCTGCCATATCTTCCTTTTTGTTTATCAAGATATCTTGACCAATCTCGACATTTAAGGGTTTCCCTATGCTCCAATGGAAAATCTTATAAACACCGGAATATATACTATATGTATGATATATATATATATATATATTGCGATCTGTCGCAAATTAAGTTCGTGTATGAAAAAAGATATGTGCTGCTTAAGATATTGAGCCCGATCTTGGCATATGCGAATTCTACTATGCTCCTTGAATATGTGAAAAATGTTGTCAACATTTGGCTCTATATGGTAAAAATGGGCTTGTCTTTTCATCAAGCTAAGATATATTGAACTCTCCTCGCATATCTGCAAGACCTTAAGCCATATTTATCGAAGGGTAATTAATAGATTGTATAAGTTTTTTCTTGATTCAGTTTGAAATACTTCACTCAAGTTTTCATAATCATAAATGCAATTAAAGAGGTGAGAATTAAATTTCCAGACACTATTAAAGCCAATCAATTTCGACTGGCTGTTAGCCACGCTTGGCATGTGTGACATCTGACCCATTTGTGGAATTGAGCAGGTGTTCTTTGAATTTAGCATAGAGGGATAGTTTGTCCAGGTAGCTGCTGTGGCTCATTATGTGCCGGCTCTAGCGGTCTTTTACCACTTACTGTGCCGGCAAGCAATCGCTAACGAAAATCAAAGCCAATTCTCTGCCAGAACAAAAGCCAGGTAAAGCCATTAACTTGGCCAAGAGCCGCGGCCATAGCAAATGGCCAAAAGTCATTAAAATGAAAAAAAAAAGAAAACAGCAAAACGCAAAATCTATTGAAATCAGCAAAGAAACACGCCTTCAAAATATTTCAGCATTTTTTGCCAGACTTCGCACCAGCTCAACCAGGTGAGGCCAATTGCCAATTGCCAACTGGGAACTGGGAACTGGGAACTGGTTGCTGGTCCTGTTAATTATGCGCTTATCAGTTCATTACTAGCTACTCCTGCTGCCAGGAGTCCATACTCGCTAATTACACACATGCCGCAAATGCTGCCACTCACCTCACCTCCCCTCACCCGGATTGCCTTCCGTGTGCCATTAATAGGAATCGCATCCATTAGATACAATTTCGAGTGCAGCACATAACAAAATCTCGCTGCTGTACAACATGTTATTACCCGATTCTGACAATCCACTTTTGCATATGCATATGTGTGTGTGTGTGTGTGTGTGTGCCATGCATGTGCTCGTAATGAAAAACCTCGCGGCGATCCGTTCCTCTCGACGCCCCACTTTGTCCACTTTCTCCAGCAGCAGCTCCTGCTGCTACCTGGCTCAGGTGTGTGTGTGTGGTGCTGTCACAATGAGGTGCTCCAGAGACACTCCCACAATCTTTCCATACTATATATTCAATAATCTCCATTAAAGTGTTGAAATAAATAATCTCAGACTTTTCGAAAAATCCGTTCCTCCTTGGTAGAAATGGAGGTGAAAGATTTGGTGGGTGACGTTTCGCGCTCAAAATTCGTTTCCAAAGATCTATAAGAAAAATCATTTGAGACGTGTTTCACACTTTTCGCAAAATCTAAACTCGTTCTGTGGAAAATGCATTTTAAAGAATTTTTTGGTAAATTTTAAGTTTTGTTCGATTTGCATAAAAGTTGTTCGATTCCCGTCCGATCAGTTTCAAAATCAATTTCAAATCTTTTTGAAAACATTGATATTATAACATACGTGCCACGGGCAAGGCCGGGTTATACCCGCTAGTATATATATATATATGTACTGATCGGTAATAAATATACTTGCTAACTCTAATTAGTTTGATTAGTTTATATAAAAAAACAAAAATAATAAAATATATTTATCGGTATTAATAGACGTGTGCCAACATTTTCTTATTTTTTATTAAAAGTTTTCCCCAACAAAATTCTTTTTCTCAAACGAATCTTTCTATAGAGTTAGATGATATAAATATCATAGTAAAGCTCCTAATCTGGATATCTGGATAAAGATACAAGTTTTTACAAAAGAATAACTTTTTTGAATGATTATGAGTATGACAGCCATATAATATAGTGCTTCGATTCCAGTTTTAAGAGGAGAGCTTCAAGATTACAAGAATATATACTCTACGTAAGCTCAGCCGCATCTTCATCTATATATTATCTAGATAGAGTCTACAGATTTCCATATTTTAGTTTAATTTAATTGCATGTTTTTCTTCGTAATGTTTGTTAATTTTTGGCATCAACTTTCTAATGTGGATGATTTGCTTCCTGCTTTATGGTTTTCCTTGAATTTCCTTTATCAGCCCGCCGCCTCGCACTCAACCTGCCCCTCGTCATTGCCGCGACTGCGACTGCGACTGCGACTGCATTTCCCACTCAGGACAACATTTCATAAAGTTTATTAAACTTTAGCCAAATTGTTGGGGCGACAAACACTGCCTGCCGGTTGGCCCTCCCCTCCATCCCCTCACCGCACCCTGCCCGCTCGGCCCATTCACTTTTTCGTGTTGGCCGCTGCAAACAAGTTCATCAGCATTTGGCCAGTTTTGGATTCAGCTTCAGCTTCAGCTTGAGCTTTGGGTTCGGTTTCGGTTTCGGCTTGGCCAGACCAAAACAAACTGCCAACCCGTCGACTGGTTGGTTAATGTTGATGGCAATGGAAATGGATGTAGCCGGCACATGAAGCACGTTGCATTTGCCACGCCAAATCTGCGAGTCTTTTTCCATGAATGTTACTCAAAAAAAAAAAGAGAGAAAAACCCTCACTGTCAGGTTTTTCTATAGGCATTTGCAACGCAAATTAATTGTTCAATGCAAAACTGATTGGACAGATGTCCATATCCTGAGTTGAGATTGACAAAAAAAAAAACACTTTTGGAGAAATTAAACAATATTTATGGCACGGTTTGGCAGTTCGAAATTTGAAGAGAGTTCAAAGAAAACATTTTGGAAATTACGATATAGTTAGGTTTTATTTGTGCCTGCTTTGGAAAACATTGACATTTAATTACTTTCAATTAGATTTGTTTTGAAAATAAATACATAAGCAAACTTCTTTAACAATTGTTAATCAATTTCAAGGTAAAGCCCATTGAATTTACCCATTCACCTGCATAAATTCCAGCATAAACAAAACATTTGCACCGTTAATAAAATCCAAAGATTATGGAAAAAATATATCGACTTAATTAGGAAAATGCTCAAGTGCATAAGTTAACCACAACAACAACAACAACAGCAACAACTGCAACATTAACCACATTTTTTCATCAGTCAGTCAAGTAGGCAACCGTATAATATGTCACCCAGCATAGCCCCCCACCTCCCCCGGCCATAACAAGCTCTGCAAGCTAGCCGCCCCGCCTCCCCCACCCACAACTTCTGTTATACATGGCAGTGCCTTGTAACGGTAACAAGTCTCTGAGCAGCTGCATTTGCATTGAAAGTTGTCTGGCAGAGCGAACCGGGCCAGACAATTCACGATTGATTCTATGGCCAGCCAATTGAAATCGAAATCCGAATCGAAGTCCGAATCGAAGTCCGAACGTTTCCTGCTCTTAATTCGTATTCAACGCACAGAGCATAAATAAACCAATTCCAGATATGGTATTACCAGACATACAAACTATTTGCGCTCAACATGGATCCAATTTGTTGCGTTCTCATATTAGTGGTAGCATGTTGTAAATGCTTTGGAATATATGCATTTAAAGTTTTAGAAACGGATCTTAAAAATATAAAAAAATAATTTAAGTACGCTTTGATTTGAACATCTTATAGATTCAATAGATATTTTGAAACAAGGTATTTAAAAACTATTTCAAATTATTATTAATATTATTAAATGTAGAACTATATGCATTTATATAGTATAATTTTTTCAAGCAAGGCATACATAATTTTGAAAGAAAGTTATACTTGTTTAAGACTTCAAACTAATTTTGAAGAAATACCTTTAAGGATATAATTTACATTACATCATTCATTTAAAGTTTCATAGACAAAAGATGGAAATGTTGCAAATTAGCTAAGACAAAACAAATTGGGGTTAAATTAAACTAGCTCGAAGTAAACCTTTCAGAAAAAAATATATTTAATATTTTAAATATAAACATAAAAATAATGTTTAAATCTTTGGCTCCATTGCATTTATTTAACCATACTTTTTGGTCGCTGCCAATTTAAGCTGGACATCAAATTTAGCGCGCTATTTCTCTTTGAAAATATTTAAGGTTCACAATATTTTCAGTAGAGCGGGCAATTATGATTCATTTTGATTAAATTCATTTTTCGCGAATATCTTGAAAGCATTTGAATTGAGTCGGTGCAGAAACAATTCTTATTGGTTTTAACTGGGATCCTCGTGTGCGGTTTTCATTATACTCCATAAGAATTCTGATTAATTATATTGATTCTTTATCCAGTCGTTGAAATACAATTGGTGTAATATTTATTAAGTTAATTACGGGTGAAATTGCCTCTTCCGGGTTGACTGGCCAAATAAACTTCTCTGTCCTACTAGGCTAAGGATTAATTACTTAGGAGTTGCCCAAGTACTCCGTTTTCACCTGTATTATTTTTCAACTAACTATGTCTTGCTTGAATTATTCCGTGTCCTCTGTGATGCTCAGTGAATATTTTGCTCGAAGTCTTCCCATTAAAAATTAAGAATTTATCTCTTTAAGTAGTATATATATCAAGTAGTAGACTAAAGCCATTTTCTTGTTTGGTTTGCAGTACTGTTAAATATATTTTAAAATTAAATTTTTGAAAAAATGTTAAAAAGTATTTCTCGTATTTAATATACTCTGATCTTACATTGATGTGTCTGAAAAATGTATAATTGTTGTCAATTTTCATTTAATTAATTTTAATTTTTCTGCTGTCCACAATTAAATTCCACATGAGCACTTACAAAAAAAAAAAGTATTTTTTTGGCCGCAGCCAAACGGTTTTGTGTTTTGCTACTTATTTGCAATATAGATCTATCAGTTGCTCCGATTTCCATTCAAAGCTCTTGCCTTTGTTTTAAGAACAAGTTTTCGGTCTGGCATTCAGTTTTGAAATCGAAAGTTTTGGTTAGAAATCCGTAGAATGTGGCAATGCTTACCTGCGGCAATAAAAATTGCTCACCTTATCCCCCCCCCTCCCCCCTCACACCATTTGTTGCCAATCATTTTTTTTGTGGGCGTGTCGCACTTGTGTTGTTGCGTTGGCTTTTGTTACAATTTCGGACGCTTGAAATTTGTTATTTCCATAGAAATCAATCAAAATCTTTGGACACACGTCGGGGCTCAACTCTTTGATATTCGATACTCGAAGCACTCGAAGCGCTTCATTAAAAAATACCGAAATGTGGTCGAATAAACAGAAATTGCGCATACGCCCAGTTGTATGATTATTTCTTTGCATCTGCCAATCTGAATTGAATTCGACTGAAATTGTGGCTAGATTTACTTTTTTTTTAGTTTCTGCCCGTTTTATGTCTGATTTATAATCAGCCCACTTAGACTTATCGAACGCATGTCGAGCCAAATTTGATTTTGTATCTGAGCATTGCCTTGAGTTCGATTTGCTGTTTGCCAAACTGAACTGAACTGAACCGAGCTGACCTAAAAATATCACAAAAAATAACCAAAGCGAAGGCATTGTAAGCGCGAGTTCACACCTAAAAGGCTTTGCTGAAAATTGAACAGATTTGCTTTTCCATGATTTATGTGGGGCGACCGTACAGGTGCCGCTGCCTAAGCCCAACCCATGCAATTACACAGCAACAACAAGAAAATCTTGTGCCAAATTCAATGCAAATCGCATTAGGGAAAAACAAACAAACAACAACAACTTGTGCATGCTACAGATAATTTGTAACAATTTCTTAATAGCAGCAACAAATACGTAAATGAAGTCAAATTCGAGCGAATTCTTTTTGAATTCAAGCTAAATAACAAGAGTACAGAGTATCTGGCAGTCGAGTGCCGACTGCATCCAGACGAATCGCCGTAATATTGATTACCAATACGATTTAATTAGCTTTTTGTTAATTGAGTGGCTGGCTAATAGCCTCGGGGAAAATCGGGCCGTTAGTGCTGATTATGGCCCATTTGGATTGAATGAGCCGCAGCTTCAGTCTGGGTTGTTGCCTCCACTTATGAGCCTGCCACAAATTGTGGCAGCTGGCGAAAGGGGGCTAAAGCTCTATAAGTAGCCACTGCTCGCCTTTTCAGCAAGCACATGCAAAATAATCCCAGCGCCAAAATGCTACAACTAGCTAAAATGTATCTTTTTAGGCAAACATTCACTTGAAAAGTAAAAGTCGCCCGACTTTGTTTATGCGTGTGCAAAAAATGCCTTTGTTTAAGAATTTGGCAATGTCTGCTCAGACTTTGCTTTCACAAGCGAAATACTTAAGTGTTAAATATTGTGTTTATATGTGAAAAGTTCGTGCTAACATATTAAAAAAGAAAAACATAATAATCTTTATAAAAATATCTCTAGTTTGATCTCTTTTCACACTCTGTAAATATATTCCACACTTGAAGAAATATTTAAAAAATATTTGAATGCAATTGATATATGAGAATCGTGTCGTCTTAATTATTATACTCTCTTTTTTTTTTTTTAAACAACTCAAAGTTTTAGACGGCACAGCTATAAAAATTATTCTCAGTGAATATTTAACTTTACAATAATTGATCTATTTTTCTCTTTTTATGTTTTACTACATTTTGTTTATATGTATATGTTAAAGGCAATTAGGCAATAAATCATTAATATCATCTCAATCATTTACTTTGTAACAAACTTAAATTGAATTTATTTACAAATTTTTAAATAAAAACCTTTTTTTCCCCTTTACAGGTTTGTGCTTAACATTTTAGTTTTTGCCTGAACAATGCGACAATCAAATCTGAGCTCATCATTGGCTATACACGCATAGAAAATAGGTACTTGATTGTTTACTATTTATATATTCATATTTTGAGCTTGATCTGCGGGCAAAAAAAAAAACAAATAAAATTCAATATCTAATTGCGCATTAATCAATCGCGAGATGTGCAGAAAGTTTGCTAAACCCAAAATATCCAAAAGAAAAAAAATACATTTGTGGGCGAGTCGTGGCCACAAGTTGAAATTCGAGTGGAAATTGTACTTTTGGCCAGTTGGGAATTGGGCAGCGCTTTCAAGTTCAATGCAATGGGAAAATTTCAATTAACAAAATGATGACGAGAGAGAGAGAGAAAAAAAGCGTAGAAATTGGCCACTTGAAAGTGAGTCGCCGCTGTCGCCGGCGGCTGCGGCGGCAGAGTCAAGAGTTAAACGGAGGAAGCGGCAGATATGTTCACAGATGAAGCAACAAGATACAGATACAAGAGTCTTGTCAAGCCAAACCTACGCTTGGCCGTTAATGGCTTTTTTGCGTTTCATCGAAGAGATCGCCAGACTCTATAACTATATATGCCATATGTTATATGTTTTATGCATGAATATCTTTTTTAACAATTTGGCAGCTTGTTGAAAAGTGAAAAGTGTGAAAATGGCTAATTAAATGCACGTCTAACTTGAGTACAGCTTCAACGTTTGTGCCTTTTACCTCTGAAAGAAATTATATATATATATGAATATAAAAAAGATTTTGATTCGCTTTTGCTCACGTTCGTTGGAATTTCTCTCTCATACGCCTGCTAATTATGAAAATTTCATGGCATAGGCCAAGTTTGTTGTCCGAGTCTTTTGTTTCAGCTCTTTGAATTCTAGTTTATTGGGCGATCTTTACCCAACCTGGCGTATGATTGCTCTGAGCCTGGCTTTTTGCTTCTTTTCCTATTATTAGCGCTTTGGGTTTTAAATGCCTAACACAAAATGCGCAGCACGTAGCTGTAATTACGCGCCAAGTTTGTTGCCTAAGTCTTTTGTTTCGAAGCGCTCGTTTATTTGCTTAAATTAAGCAAAGAGCAGCCAAATGAATGATGCCTTCAATTTAATTGGACTTTGCAATGGTTTCTTTAATACGGCATTTATTTGTGAACTGAGATCCAGTTTCTTCAGCTATAGGAAATACTTCAAACTACTTTGCCTTCATCTGTTATTTATGGCCAAGCTAAACTTGAAACCGTTGAGCTTTAGTGTCCAAAAAGTCTTCGGAAATTGATAAATTAGTAGCTCGAAATTCCCAAGCATTCAATCAAAGAAAAAGTTGTTAGTGGGAATTTCGATTACATATGCTTAACTTTGGCACGCATTCAAACTGGTTTTTCGCGTATGAAAAGTAGCCGAATTGAATTTCGACAGAAACTAAAGAGAATATGATTAGAAATGATATGACAAATAGCCAACCGAAATTCTAGCACAGTTATAAAACTGGTTCTTAATTTCGGTTATAGTTGCGCAAATTACACAAGCATTTAGAATTGAGAAAGATTTGCCTTAACCACAATCTTAGTCCAGTTTTGCCAATAGTTGTTAAACTATGCAATTGGGTCTCCAGCTGCATAAATAAAAGAGTTCATTCACTTCTCGTTTGCCATTTGGCATTTTGTTGTTGCGCTCAAAGTTTCTAACTGGAATCAAGTAAACAAAAACAGAGGCAAGAATTTAAATGGGCCTTAGAATTTCACAATCTGGGCAAGACTTATGCATAACTAAGGGAATACCTTGAATAAAATGTCTAAATATTTTACATTTCTGTTTTCACAATATCAATTTCACAATCATCAATAAAAGTTCATTGTTAGCTGCCCATATATCATTTGAGTTGAAAATAGAGAATTTTTGATTATTCAATGGATTACTTACTTACCTTGACAGAATGTGCATGGGTAGAAATTCGCGTGCTAAATATATTTAATGAGATATTCAAATTATTTAATTTGCATCCAAATATTTTAATTATTTGTCTTCACAACATCAAGACAATTAATAAAAGTTCACTATTAGCTGCCCATATATTATTAAAGTTAAAAATATGTAAATAGTTTTTACTTATTCAAATATTCTTTATGCCATATATTTATGGACTACTAAAGAAGGCTTCTGCGTATATGGGAACCTTAAATAAATGTTCATTAGCAGAGTCCAATACAAATAATTTTAACTTATTAAATTATAATTTAGACTGCCAAAACATTTCAACTGCGTAATGAGTCTCTCTCGAATTGTAGAGCTTTAATTATAAGAAGCGTATATACACACTTTGTGTATATATGTATATGAGACATACGGCGTATATATATAGTCAGTATAGAATATATATATATAGAAGAGATATGTGTTTGCAACCTTGAGACATGCCGAGCTGTTGGGTAGCATTAGATTTCGAGGCGGGAGTCGTTGCTTGACTTTAAATTTATGAAGCATTTCCTAATATCCAGAGTAAACTAACTTTGCGAAAGTCAAATAAAGTAATAGCACGAAAGTGCATAGCTGCGAGCTACCCTAGGAATCTATTAACTCAGAAATGTACAAAATATGAAAAGCATGATATATTTCGAAAAACTCTACACAAAGTTGACCATAAATAATAAAAAATATTTGTAGATATAGATATATTTAACTACTTAAAAAAATAGAATATAGTACATTTTATGCACAACTTATATTTGTTTCAAATTCAAAGGATTTTATTGTGCAAGATGTGAGACTGGCTTTGATTTTTATGCCCTATAATAATGTTCAATTTTGATAGCATCTTAGGTCTTAAGCGACCTGTATACCCTTTAGCAACTGCACACGTTTTACAGGGTATATGTGGTACTAGCAAATACAGTTGAAATAAGTACTGCATATTTGTTGTTGTTGCTTTGTTCTCTCTGAGAGACTCGACTACGTTTGATCTTTGTTATTTGGCTTGTTGTGCCATTTGGATTGTTGTTGTTGTTGTTGTTGTTTTTGCGGTTGCAATGCTGAAAATAAAAGTGAACGCTGTCGTTGTTTGTGTTACTGCGGTTGGTTGCCACATTTGTCTCTGTGTGTGTGCTGTTGTTGCCCGCGCACATGTATCTGACAGATATTCAATCTTCATCTTCATCAAAGCGTTCGTCAAACGTGTTTTATTGTATGAGACTTGTGCTATTTTCTGCTGCGATGCTGATTTCTGATTGCTGATTTCTTTCTCTGCTTCTTCGATAGTATATTTACCTGTGAGTACCTTTAACCGTTTGCCTCTTGTTTGCCGCTCAGCTGTACTTGTTATTCGCCAGGGACCGAGCCCGGGCCTGGCCAGTCACGACATCTCAACAGCCGCCGACGACGACAGCTCAAGGTCGCATTCCTTGGCACTGACGCACGCAGTCATACAATAATTCTTATTGGGATTGTTCTCTAGTTGGCTCCAAGTGATATATTATTCTGATTTGCAATTGTGTTTTCGGAAATTGTGAAGCCAGATTTCTACAAACAGACTTTCAAAGAGCTAACGCACAATGTGGCATCAATAAAAGAGCAAATAAGTAAACTCAATCCCAATGCCTTGAAAATCCAGGACTACGAGGAGCAGCTGGACAAACTAAAGAAGTCAATTGATCAAAAGGACCAACAAATATTCGAAATCAAAAACGAAGTCAACATTTGTGTCAATAATTTAAAAAGCTGCAAAGAGAAGCCCGTTTAGAGTGACTGCACCGACTTTGCTGATGCTCCGGGTATTCATAAGATTAGACCGGATCAAAAAGATTCGTTCAATGTACTTTATGATAATACGACAGCAGGACCTGGCTGGATTGTTATCCAACAGCAAATCAATGGTAAGGAGAACTTCCGTAGGGATTGGGTCACATACCGTGCCGGCTTTGGAAACTTTGAAGGGGACTTCTTCTTAGGACTTGATAAAATTCATCGCTTGACGAGCGCCCAGCCCCATGAGCTCTACATACATATGGAAGGATTCGATGGTATCATCAAATACTACAGATATGAAGAATTTTCTATCGCTGGCGAGGACGATCAATACAGACTGCACATCTCTGGTAAAGCTGTGGGCAATGCAACAGCTGAAGAGTTGACTTACCACAACAAACAGAAATTCAGCACATTCGATCGTGATAATGATTCTGATTCTTCTCGAGATTGCGCCGAGGAGCTTGGTGGTGGCTGGTGGTACAAACACTGTCTAAGATGGTAATAATTGTTGCAACTTAATTCGAATAATTGTTGTAAACGTAAATACTTTTAATTTTTCAGCAATTTAAATGGTAAATACTATTATCATAAGCGTGAGAAGGTTAGTGGCATAATTTGGGATGCAATAATCACTTTGAAAAAAGTCAAAATGCTAATACGCCCTAAAAGTTATGAGAAATCAAATTAATCAATTTATTCTAAAAGTGAAACAAATGTTACAAATTTTTGAATAAAACGAGAGAGTACGGATATCTTGGCAAGCTATGTACATATGTATATGATCTACTGGTTCGATGTTGATATTATATCGCACATAGATAAGAAGCAGAATGAATCTAATAGATTCCGACTTCTCGACCGATCGTTCCTATATGCTTCTATGAACCGATCCGGCTGGTTCCGATGTGTAGGAACCGCATGCAACAGGAAGTTGAGAGAACAATTTGCATAGAAACAGACAGACGGACATGATGACTATATCAACATCGGCTGTTGTTGCTGATCTAGAATATATATATGGCGTTGGAGAGATCTCTGTCTATGCGTTACACATTTCATGACAAAATAATAAGACCCGCTACACGGGTATAATTATCGCAATAAAATATTTAAATTCGATGCATATTTAAAAGGTGTTCAAACAATATGTTACATGTGTGGTAAGATAGTTACGTCACATCATGTATGTCGCATGTATAAACAGAAGTACACACGGTCACTCTGGCAGCTGGTCCCATTTAGATAAGAGAGTATGTTAAGCATCAATTCTAAGGGCAGTCTGTGACTAGCTGGGAACACGAAGAGAACTGTGGGACTACGGCAAGAATAGATAACAGAGTATGTTAAGCATCAATGTTAAGGGCAGTCTGTGACTAGCTGGGAACACGACGAGAACTGTGGGACTACGGCAAGAATAGGACATCCTCTTACGCATGATACCCTGACAAGATATTGAAAAAAACTCGACTCTTCACTTTTATGTTAAGTTGAATTCACGAACTGAATCAAACCTTTGAAGATGCCTTCGATTAGGCTAAATCCCTGTTAAGCTTAACTATGCATTTATTGTCAATGCCAGTTCAGTGCCTCCTCTTAGTCACATCCAAGTCTTATAGTACAGTCCCACCCATCCAGCTGTTGTGTGCAACGAGATTCGTGTGTGTGTGTGTGTGTGTGTGACGCCATTAAATTGCGCAGCGCGAGAGGATACCGGGACGGCAATTTGAGATGCCATCTACACCTAATTTATGACGGCTCTGCTCTCAGCAACAACATTCAGAGATTCCAGAAATGCGGCAGCTACGTGCGCAACGTTGCCAAATGAAGTCACGATCGGGTCCGGGTCGAAGATACCCATGGATAGGCGGAGCTAGGTGTGGCCAATTACGAGACGACTGCTGCAGCTACGGCTAGTGGGTTAATAGAACGCCGCCAGAAATTTCTTTGCTTTTTTAGCTTAACCTCAGTTGGGCGCAAGACTAAAAAGCTGCCAGATACCCTGTAAGCACGTTGCATGTGTTGGGAGGTAGAGTCAAGAGGCTGTTAAGCCTGCGTTTGACTGTCAGATACCCTGTAAGCACGTTATATGTATTGGGAGGTAGAGTCCATAGACTGTTAAGTCGGCGTTTGACTTCCAGATACCCTGTAAGCACGTTATATGTATTGGGAGGTAGAGTCCATAGACTGTTAAGTCGGCGTTTGACTTCCAGATACCCTGTAAGCACGTTATATGTGTTGGGAGGTAGAGTCAAGAGGCTGTTAAACCTGCGTTTGACTGTCAGATACCCTGTAAGCACGTTATATGTATTAGGGGGTAATTTCAATAGGATGTTAAGTCGGTCTTTGACTGTCAGATACCCTGTAAGCACGTTATTTGTATTAGGGGGTAATTTCAATAGGATGTTAAGTCGGTCTTTGACTGTCAGATACCCTGTAAGCACGTTATAATAATTGGGAGGCAGAGTAAAAAAGCTGCGTTTGACAGGCAGATACCCTGTAGAGAAATAAGTAACCTAAATGTTGGGGTTAACTAAGTGACATTTCTTAAAGCTGTGTGTTTTATTTGCTTGTTTTTGGGCTGTCGTCATTTTTGTGTTTTATTTTTTTTTTTTACATGTCTTAACTATTTCAAAGATGCCAATTTACAGCAATTGTTAACACCGCCTGAAATAGTTGCTGGAGAGCAAAAACTAGAAATAAGTTAATTTTATTTGAAGACCTCAGTGCTGTTTTTTTCACCTTTTGGTTATGAGTTCGGTTCGACAGCCCAAAGAAAATAACTTAAACTTTTACTTTCACTGCCAATATGATTTGTACGGCTGGAGGGGGCAATGGGCGCTGCAGACTCTTTGCCTCTCAATTTGCATCGGCTTACAATGTTATTGTTTTTTATTTTTTTTGCTGTTATGTCTAAGACTCATTTGCAAATGTATCTGGCGGCAATTTAGCGCACAGCTCCGCCTGCTACCGCCGCCCGTTCGAGCTGTTCATGTCTGTGCATTGTCTGTTACAATGTTCAGCCCCTTGGCGTCTTCAGTTTTCAGTCTTTAGCTTAATTTCATTTTCACAACAACAATTTTTTTGTGCTACCCAGCGAGTCGTCGCCGTCACACGTGTGTTCGCATGTGCTGCAATTTGATCGTCACGTCGCGATCTCGGCGCAGCTCGACTCCGCTCCGCTCAGTCAGCAATAGCAGCCAGCAAATGTTAATGATGAGCATTTGATAATAACAGCCCAGGGTTTTGAGCCTCACCAAACTGCGTCTGACTGCCTGCCTCTTTGGCCTTAGCCGTTTGTTGTTGTTGGACAGCTGCCTAAAGTTGTCTGTCTAGCTGATATTCGGAGAATTGTTGTTGACTTTTGTCGATTTGGCGAAAGTTTTCCAAAAAAAAAAAAAAAAAAAAACCAAATCAAACAAAACCTCTAACAAATTGATGCGGAACTGAAGATTCTCCAGGCAGGAAAGGGAAGTCATATATCAAGAGTTTATTTTCGATTTCCAAACTTAAGAGATCTCATTGGGAACATGAGTGTAAAACTTGAATTGGAAGGAAGCACAGATATGCTGCTAATTCCAGTTGGTAAATAGATCGACTTTGAATAATCATTAATAAATGTAATAAACGTTTTATCATTAAATTCCATTTTCTGCTGCTGCACAGCACAGCATCGAAATTATTAAAAACAAACATATGTATTTTCTGTTAGAATTCCAATCGTTGTGCTGTTATCATGGTCAGTCAAGTGGACAAGTTTTTTAAGTACAGCTGCCGGCTGTCTATCGGGCTGGCCAGATTGTCAAGTTAGCCTTGTTCTTAATAGTTAAACAACGTTTTTGCATAGCAGACTCGTAATTAAACGCCGCCTGCCGGCCAGGTATCTCATAAATTGAACGAAAAGGCGGCAAGTGCAAGTACGAGCTCGAGACTCTGTCGTTGTGCATCTGCAAGATACTCGTAACTCGAGCTACGCGCCGTGCAGCACAGCCTCAGCTGCAGCTGCAGTACAGTCTCAGGGTATTCGCTGTCAGTGCTGACCGCAAGCGGCAACCTTGCGAGTGCCTGTGGAATGTTGTATGCCTCGCCAGTTCGTTGCCTAAGTCTTTTGTTTAGCCATCATTGAAATTCTAACTGGGGCGCAGCGGGGCGTGGCGCTACTCAAAGCCAGTGACAAACTCAAAGAAAGACACGTGAAATCTATCTGCTAGAAGCAAACACTTTCTTTCCCACTCGCGAGTCGGCACTCTCACTTGGGCTCATCTCCAGATTGTTTATCTTGCGTCTTGAAGTCTGGAAATACGTCAGCTCGAATTCGATTTCGTAAGTTTTCCATGCGTTTGCTTCGTGTTTTCATTACTGTTACTATTATTTTTTTCGTTATTATTATTTTAGTTTTTTCTATCTATTTGAGTATCATTTCATTTTCCTAACAGCAGCGAGACTTGTGCCCACGTAATCGCCGGCACGTCTTCAGTTTATAGACGGATGACAAGATCTGAAAGTGGCTTAGGCCTAGCACTTGTTGATGCGATGAAAGTCTAATAAGACAATGGCAACATTTCAATTGAATAAAAAAGACTTCCTTGTACTATTGATATCAGCCTTGTCTAGTCTTGTGAATCTATCTACAATTTAGTTTCGCTAAAAAGGTTCAACTGGATAATTTTGTGCTTCAATACTCCTCGAGCTACAGGGTAGCTTCTGGGCGAGAGCTCTCAACCGCAGCATAGTTCCCTATTTTGATTGGGAATATTACAGAACCTTCACGCTGACATGTTGTCGCTGTTCAAATTGAAATTCCACTCTCGGAGGGCCAAACTTCATGTTGGCAACATGCTGTGCTGTGCTATAAATTTGATATTCAAAGTAAATTTTCAATTTCAACGCGAATAGAGATTTCCATAAATAAAGCACATAAATCAGAGCTATCGGCTAACCGAAACAGAAACAGAAACCGAAACCAAACCGAACCGAACTCAATTGAACTGAACTCATTAGTAATCAAAAGCTGTGCGAGCGCCGGTCGGAGACACAGCCAATGCATTCTTCTCGAGCGATAGAGATAGGCGCAGACTGGCAGAGGGAGAGGGAGAACGAGAGTTGGAGGCTTGCACAAATCGTTGCACAAGCAAGTGGCGCGACCATGTAGGCTGCCACTGGGAACGTTGTCGCCAACGCGCGTCGGCCTCAGACTTGGCTTGTTTATATTGCCTTAATGGCTATTTGCCTCTGTTGTTTAGTGGCAATTTAAATATTTCAGCCATTTCATTTTGAGCGTTGCTTTTGGCTTTTATTGTTGTTGCTCTTGTTTTTGTTGTGCCGGCTAAACGTGTGTCTTTCTGACTTTTTACGGGCGCTGAAGATATTTTGAAAATTTCTA
Source organism: Drosophila borealis (assembly GCA_035045885.1). NCBI lineage: Eukaryota > Metazoa > Arthropoda > Insecta > Diptera > Drosophilidae > Drosophila > Drosophila borealis. Next base: position 6,921,339 of record JAWNOR010000211.1, read on the forward strand.
CTGTTTTGCATTTGAGCATTTTGGGGAATTTACGCATTTTGTGGCATCTACCCTACTTATCACTAATTAATATTTTTGTGTTTTAAATAAATTGACCAGAATAATGCGACATAACCTAATTTTGATTGCATGCTATCAACGTTAACAGCGTTATGTTATGCCGCTTATGTTAAGACTCTGTTAAGCAGCGTGAGTGTGAGAATAAAGCAATTCGCTTGACTTACCGAAAATCCGTTATTTACCAGAATAGAACAGTTAAGAGCAATACGCGTTAATTTCAATTTAATTAATTTAAATTTAGGTAACAAACACAACAAACGCATTTATGAAAAGCAATTGCTTAAATTTTGGACAAGTAAAAAAACTTTGTAGCTGTAAATGCTTTAATTTTGTTTTGCATTTGGTGACTTCTTGACTTTTATTTTGGTGCCGACTATGGTCGATTTCTTGCGTCCATTGAGCTTTGTTTTGTTGGCCGTATTGGCCAAAGGTTTCGGCTTGAGCACTTTCGCCTCAACGCGCACATACAAATCGTAGTTGAAGTCCCCACACCATTTACCTGTAATTCTGATTGATGATAACAATTCTTATATGATTACTTGTGCTACTTACCCCAGCACATTTCCTCGCCGCACGATTCGCAGGTGATGAGGCGCGTTTCCACAATGCCCGATTTGTTTTTGATTTTCCTGATGCAATTGTTGAGCGCGAATTCGCGTCTGTCCCGTGCTTCGGTCTTCAGCTCCAGCTTGCCCATCTCGACCATCCGACTGAAGTACTCCTCTTCCAGCTTGGACTTGGGCCGCAGCGTGGTCAACATTTTCCAGTCGATGGGCACAGCGCACAGCTCCATGAGCACAACATCCTTCATCTCGCTGGGCATTGGATCGGCATAGGTGTAAAGCGTCTCCCGCTCCCCGTTATGTTTCAATAGTTTGCGCATCTCTTTTTTGGGCATTTTGAAGGAATAATCCTTATCCCGTATCTTTATTTCCTCGGCACGCACTTTAATTGGACGCATTTTATAGTCCGGCACCTTTTCCATTAGCCTCTTGAACTCCTCAATTGATTGGATATTGCTGCGGCTCAGATCCAAAACAGGCACCACAGTTTTCTTTTTGGCCAAAAGATCGTCCAGCTTACTCATTTTGTAATATTTTTATTTCAATTGCAATTACAACTGTTTTAAATATCGACCAAACAATTCGGTAGCTCAACAAAACGTTTTATTAGCGTTAGGTTTCCAAGGTATATTTTAGTGGATTTTCGCTCAAGAAAGTATATACTAAATTGTGGTATTTTATTGCTGTTACCTTGCTTGTAAGTTTATTGGGAAGTTTGCTATTATTTACAATCTGGGTGGTAATAATATTTTCCTGCATTATACTACAACTCTATTTAAGTCTTTAAGAACGTATAACTAATCTGTTCAACAAGAAGATGACCCGTACCCAGTTCTAAAGCACTTTAAGATGTATTCCAATTTATATATATTAATATATATACATATATAGGGATGTGTACTTACTCAAATATTTACATTCATTAATAGAAGGGAGCCAGATATTTATTTATACACATCACTAAGAAAAGAACTAAAGAAATAAAGAAAATAAGAACAGGAAGGTGAGAGATGAGTAAAATGGGAGAACATGAGACAAAGAGAGAGAGAAGGAGAAGAGAGAGAGAGAGAGGAGAAAGCAGAGGCAAATTAAAAAAAATCAAAGCATGAAAGGTTGTGAGGCTTACTTGACACAATGAGAATCGCGTAGAAGGGCAATATTAAAAAGTACGTTTTATTTGATTTGTAGCGCAGCAAAAAGTGAACGGTTCTGAGGGATATATATATATATATATATATATATATATATATATAGAATATATATATATATATATATATATATATATTCTTTACGGCATAAGAAGTGATCTGTAGTCGAGACTAAGGTTTTCATATGTATAGATCGATTTTAATTTGAGTATAATTAAATCAAATTTCTTTTATAATGCCGACTCTTGTTTTCAATGCCAAATAGCTAATATCCAATCATCTCTTTCTGTTTACAGTGCCTTCGATAATAACTCAATCGGCTCAGCTCACGTATCGGAAACTGTAGTTCGTGTCATTCGGCAGAAGTAGCCGAAAAGTTGTCGTGCAAACAAATACTCGAAACGCTATCTAAGTCCAGCAGAAGAAAAAGAAAAAAACCGTCGAGAAGCTGAAAGCCGACAAACAGTTGGCTCGTTTATCGTGTTGGCATTTAATTTAGTTGGTTACGTGGCCGGAGATTCGTGTGGCCGCCGAAAAGAAAGTCACGACATTATCCAAAGCGGTTCAAAACAAGATTTCCAAGATTCTGCGCCGAAAGTCAAAGTTACAAGTTTACATTTTGGCCCGGTTCAACGTCTTTGAGCGTCAGTCTCTGTGTGTGTGTGTGCCAGTGTGTGTGCGTGTGTGTGTGTGTGTGTGTGTACGTGTTTGTGCCACTTTGGAAAGTGAAAATCGAGTGCAGTCCCATTCCGTCAGACCTGACTCTGGGCGCTGCAGCTGAAAGTGAATTTGCCGCGATCTTCAATTCCCAGTAGCTGCAGACTGAAGCTACTTGGCATTGCCCATACTCTACCCTATTCATCGATAGAGCCGTAGTCGAATTTGAGTCCACGTCCGATCGGGCGTACACAGAAGCCCAACAATGGAGGCCGAAGAAATTACAAAACTCGTTGATGGCGTTTATAGGGTAAGTTTATATTTCTCTTTTGCTTGTTTTTGCTGCTCTCTGTGTTTTGTGCGCCAGTTTAAAGTAGTTTAGGAGGTAATAAAGAAATTTAAATTCGCTTTCCATGGCCCTTCCTCACGTGCAGGTGCAGGTAAAACAAGCAACAGCTAGAGTTTGCTTGTAAATTCAATTAATAAAACGAAATGTAATAAATAAATAATCACTCAAATTGTCGAATCTTGTGGAGGGTATTAAAATTTTGTCATGCAGTGTGTAACGCAGAGAAGGAGACATCTTCGACCACATTAAGTACATGTGTTCTAGATCAGTATCAACAGTTCTAGTACTAATAACTTTTTTGTTTATCAAGATATCTTACCCAAACTTGGCATTTATAAGTTCCACTATGCACCTCACATATTTGCAAAATCTAATCAACATCGGATAACTATGTAACATAGCTGCTATAAGAATGATCGGTCGAAAATTAGGTATTTGTACTGAAAAGTTTTTTGTTTATCAAGATATCTTACCCAAACTTGACATTTATAAGTTTTACTATGCACCTCACATATTTGCAAAATCTAATCAACATCGGATAATTATATAACATAGCTCGATAATTAGGTATTTGTACTGAAAAGTTTTTTGTTTATCAAGATATCTTACCCAAACTTGACATTTATAAGTTTTACTGTGCACCTCACATATTTGCAAAATCTAATCAACATCGGATAACTATATAACATAGCTGCTATAAGCATGATTGGTCGAATATTAGGTATTTGTACTGAAAAGTTTTTTGTTTATCAAGATATCTTACCCAAACTTGACATTTATAAGTTTGCAAAATCTAATCAACATCGGATAACTATATAACATAGCTGCTATAAGAATGATCGGTCGAAAATTAGGTATTTGTACTGAAAAGTTTTTTGTTTATCAAGATATCTTACTCAAACTTGGCATTTATAAGTTTTACTATACCCCCTACATGCATGCAGATCTATATCAATACCACAATATTATACTACTGTCATAGGAACGATTGGTCGAATTGTTGTTTCTGATCTGTAAACCTTTCTTAATATTAACATAACTTGACCATAACCTATGTGATCCTCATATATCTGCAAGATCTTATCAACAACGGACCGCCATATTATATAGCTACTATAGGACAGATCGGTGAAATAGTAGGATCTTATATGCCAAAATATTCTGTTGTCGAAGATATTTTCGAGCTGCATATCTTCACTTATCCGTTTATACTAGCATTGATTTATTATTCGATACATTCTATACCACATTGTTGATAAAATTAAATAAAAATTAGATCTGTGGCTATCAAACAGATCAATTTCAACTTTAAATAAAAAGTGAAGTCTTAAAAACGAAAAGTTAACTCAACCATTTTTCAATAATTTTCAACGATTATATATTGTAATTAAGGTTCGGTCAAGGTGAAAACTGTGCTTCAAATATGATTTTAATCTGGGAAAACAATTTGTTTTCTGGAGCATAATGGCATAATATGCCCGCTAGCCTCCACACAGAGCCAAACAATTTTCTTATGTAAGCAACGTAGGCAACGGCAAATTGCGTGAAGGCCATTTCTATTTAAGTATCTGCGACTAATTTCATATTTTCTAAACGCACATAATGATCACAAACTAATCGAAAATAATTTAACACTGGCTTTGAATACCCTGGCGGAAAATTGGAAAATTGTATAATTGAAAATTTTTAGCTTAAATTTCTATGACAATTGAAAAAAAAGTTAAGAAAATATAACATTTGATTTTCTGATAAGTAATATATTTCTATAAAGTATATAATATTTAATTTAAAAGGGTATCTCCTGCTTCGGCGACCCAAACATGCAAAGCTGTCATTGAATATCGGCTGCAAGATTTATCAACGCACGCGATGCCCATAAAAAGCCCTGCAGAAAAAAAAAAAAAAGTAAACCAAAAATCATTTTGGATAAAAAAAAAAACACACATAAATAGTTGTATTCATGGATTGACGAGTAAATCTCGTTTGGCAGAGGCCGTTTGTGCGCCGAGACATTTGAAAGTGAATTTCGGTGGCTGAAAATCCAAACTTGGTCACGACGCGCTGAGGCCTTAAAATATTTCTTGTTTATTGTTTTGGCTTTTCTGGCGGGTTCGTGTGTGTGTGTTTTTTCTCTTCTTTTCAATAGTTTTTTTTGTTTTCAACTGTCATATAACATACGAAACCGCACAAAACAAGTTCAATTGCGTTTGTGCCACACTCTGTGGCAGTTGCAAAAACAGCAGCAACAATAACAAAATTAAAAAAAAAACCAAACAAAAAACAGAGTTTGGCAAGTTTTCAGCTTCTTTTGCTGTGGCATCTGCCAGCGCAGTGTTAAGGGGGAGGGGGAGGGGGGTGCGACTGGTCGGGGGGCTGGTGCAGCAGCACGGGCGTTGCACATTTCGCGCATCTATTTCATTATGCAACATTTAGTTTTCACAACTTGCAGCCAGCAGTTGTTTTATTTTTTGTTTGTTTTTTTTGTTGCGGTTTTCAGCTTTGAAAATTGCGGAAATTTGTGCGCTTTTTGGGCTGCTTCCTCGGCTTTTCATGTTGCACATGACTGCATTTTCTTGGCTCGAACAACATTTGCATTTTTGTGTCACAGCGCAAGCGAGCAAAAAAAAACAAACAAACAATTATTTAATTATTGTGACAAATTTGTGAAAAGACTCAGGAAACGAACTTGCTTAGCAGCCTGCAAGTGGAATATGAATGAATTGCTGTGCATTAATCAAATCACTTCCTCATTTAGCTTATGCTCCTCTCGAAGATTATATATTTAAGTCCGCTGTGATTTATGTCTCGGACTTATGACGGACTTTGATCAGCCGTCAGCTTTAAGTGGTCCATAGATCTATTATAATGTGAGTGGCGTTATGTATTATTATATGTTATTCTGCTAATTAATTGATGGGCATTTATGTTTATGGCTTGCAGATCCTCGATTTGCCAATGGCTCTAACTCAATTTAAATGCAAATGTGTCTAGTTTGTGTCTTGTGTTTTTATACCATGAACCCATTAAAAATGGGTAGACAGGGTATATTGTATTTGTGCATATGTATGTAACAGGCAGAAGGAAGCATCTCCGATCCCATAAACTATATATATTCTTGATCAGCATCAATAGCCGAGTCGATCTAGCCATGTCCGTCTGTCTGTCTGCCCGTCTGTCCATCCGTCTGTCCGTATGTATGAACGCAAGGATCTCAGAACCTATAAGAGCTAGAGACTGAAATTTTAGCTGTAGGTCTTAGTGCCCGCGCGGATCGAGTTTGTTTCCGAAATTCGATAACTTGCCCTGTTTCCCAGTAATCGATGAGCCATTTGGGTAAATAATAGAAGCTAGATTCACTAAACTTGACATATAGCTTCTAGAATAGTATATATATATCAAGTATCTTTCATTTTATACCTATCGCCTGTCGGAAGAAAAGGGGTTCAGGGTATCCCCTAGTCGGGAGCTCCCGACTAGAACCTCTTACTTGTTTTATTTTATGTTTTTTGTTTACTTCAAATTTGTAAGTTAAAGAGCATTCGAGGCACTTATGTTTACTTACTATAAAATTGTTGCAATGTTACGTATTAAGGAGTTCGAAATCTGATCTAAATATATGTAGGTATATCCAACTTTATCAAAGTTAAACTATCTGAATAGGCCAGATTGTTGTAGATATATCACTGCTATTACTATATATTACACAGATAAAATTAACTAATAAAATTCTAAGTGATATATTTATTTGGAATTTTATATATATAATTGATATAGTCATTCGATAAGAACTATAAGATATAGCTATCAATGCTGCACATCGGTTTTAGACCGCACCGGTTCAAGCCCAAGATTCTGTCTTTAAACTAAAACAGTTTCGAAAACAGCTCCGCATTGAAATCAGAATCACACCATAATAATAAAATCTTTTAAGTGAGGTCCATTTACTTGGGCCACAATAATTGCATTTATCTTACCATATTTGGTAGATGCCTCTAAAGGCTAGAAATCGAATTTAGCCCACATTTTGTAGATGAAAATATTTACGGCTGGCAATATTTTCAGTAAAACGGGCAATTGTAAATTTATAGAATTGAACTGGTTGAATACAATTTTTGAAAATATATAAATAAAGCCAAGATTTAAACGAACATCTGGGCTTAAGTTTTGAGAAAAGTTTCCTTAGGCAGAGAGTTGGTGGTTAAATGATAATAATAGTAATAATATTAGTATAGAATATAAGCTAACATTTCTGTAACCGATGCCACACAAAGGTTAGTAGAAATCTTCGTCCGCCTGATGAATAAATAAATCAGCTGCGATTGTTTGTCACACTCTTGAATTTATGGCGCATTCCAGCCAGAAACTGCTGCCTCTTGGCGGAGCGAATGATGCCCAGGTGGCCGGCCGCACAAAAGCCCAGGCAATTGGCTTTGATTGTCTGGGGACGGGGCTGATGGCGAAGCCACTCAAGAGCTGCCCAGCACGGCGCACAAGTGGGACAACGTTGACGACCAAAGGTGCTCCAAGTGCTGAGAATTGCAGCCGCTGATGAAGACGACGACAAAGTGGGAGCAGAAATGGGAGCTGAAATGGGCATCGAGACTGCGACGGTGACGGATTGTGAGTCGAAGGCGCAGGCATTTCTAAGGCTGCTGCATTAGAGAGCGAGGGCGAGACAGAGAAAGAGAGAGAGGGAGAGAGAGGGAGAGCGGGTGAGGGCGACCGAACGATGTCACACGGTTTGCCCGGGGCCCGCGCCTCAATGGAACTGTGTCAGTGCCCGCTGATGAGGGGTGAAGGGGTGTGCTGGGAAGGGGGTTCGGGGGTGGGTGGAGAGGTAGGAGAGGGAAGCCCTACGATTCGCACTTTTAGACTGAGAAGTCACGCGAATTTCAAACATTTTTCACGCACGCTGCGTTCAGGCTGTTGTTTTGGGCGGTCGCGGTGGCGGGGGGCGTGTCGTGGCGTTGGGGGCTGTGGTTACGCCTTGACGCCTTTGCTTAAGTTTTGTCAACAGTTTTTCTGCTGATTGTTGTTGTTGTTGTTGTTGCACCTGTTGCGTGCTTGGTTGCCTTCTATTTTGTTTTGCCCTCTTGTTGTTGTTTTTATTATTTCTCTATTTATACGTTTTTTTTGTATTTGCAAGTTTTCATTTTCTAATTGGCATAATTGCAGCTTGTTGTTGTTGTTGGTGGTTTTTTTTTTGTTTTTGCTGTAGATGTTGGCGGATTGCATTCTCGCATGCCCGCGGTGGGTGTGGCCGCTGGCGTCGTTGAATTATGGCCAGGCCCATTTCATACCACTGCTGCCCCTCGCGTGCCTGGCGGAGGAAGACTGAGAGAGGGGGGGAGGGGAAACAGTTAACAAAATTGTTGCCCCGCATTGCGACTGTTTTTTTTTGTGTTTTTTTTAATTAAAAAAATTACATGTGCGCACTTGGCGATTTATGTTAAGCGCCGATTAGAGACGGGCGGTCGCGTGGTAGAAGGCAGCATGAGGAGTGGACGAGTGGAGGAGGAGGGGGGGGGGGGTCAATTTATTTTGGCTTAAATGTTTCGCCAAAGAGATCTGCGGGTGTGATAAAAGTTGCGTCAGCGCTTTTCTAAATTGCATGCCAAAAAGTAACTGAGCCAAAGTGGAGGCAACATTAGGGCGGGTTGGCAAGAGGATCCAAATGTAGGCAACAAATTAGATGCACTTGTGTGGAAATTATTTAATTTAAATGTATTTTTTAATTAAAAGTAAGTTCTCAACACTTTTTTTGGTCAGAAGAGTTTCTTTGGCATTTTTACAAGCTGTGTAAATGTTATATAAATAGTATTACACCTTAGCTTGTTTTCATTGAAGCTACAAGTAAAATCCATAAATTAATTTTGTACATTGAACAATTAGAAATTTTAATATTTCAGCCAATTGTTGCTCTACTAAAAGCTTTTGTGCGCGTACAAAAAATTAAATTGCTTTTTATTTACATACCTTGAACCGCGCTTTATGGTAATTATGAAGGACAGCCCAAGGGACTTGGCTAATTATTATAAATGCTGTGTGATCCGCACTTAAGTTATGAAAAACCACAGGTTAAACAAAAAATAACATTGATAGCCCAATAAACCGCAGGCAGACGGGTGGAAGGTGCACAAAATGTATCTCGCAGATACATAGATACTTAAGTGCATTGCTTAGCCTATGTCAGGGTTGGCGCACTTCAATTCAAATTGAAATGTTAACTAAACATTTGATTGCAACAACAATCAGATATGTATATCGCGATAAGACGACTCTTAAGAGTAACCCCTGAAAGCGAACACACTCGAACAAATGGAAGCGGTTCGTCTAACCCGAGGGCGACCTTGTCTATTTCGAGCTCGATTTCCAGTTGGAGTGCAAGCATTCCCACGCCTTGATGCCGCATTTGCAGCTAATAAATTTGCGCTGCAAATAAAACTAAAGTTAACAAAAAATAAACACAAATTCTCGTTTTGGGATTCCATTGTATTTGTGGCTATACAAAAAGTTGTACTGTTTCCAGAAAGCAGAAAAAATCTGTTTGCTTATTATTGCCGCCAAAAAATTTTTGACAGTTTGCTGCTAATTGTCTTTGGACTCAAAAGCGCAGCACTCATATGAATCTGAGCCGAATGAGTGCGAGTACTCGTATTCGTACACGCACTCATTCATATGAGTGCTGCGCTTTTGTGCTGTTCGTTTGGCAGCCGGAAACGAGTTCTTAGCAAAATATTTTGTTTCAATAATCAAATAGCTAGTAATTAATTATGCCCGAGCAGGTTCAAGCTCGCCAACTCCCATTGTCTGGCGAGTCTGGCTCGACAATTAAAGGCTTTGTGAGTCATTTACGGCCCAGTCAGTGGTTGGGCATTGTCTTTTATGGCGCCCAGCCCAGGATCACTTCGTGTACTATTAAATGGAGCTGTTGTTTATGCTAGGCTCAAGCTGATGTCATTTCGCTAATAGCTTCTAACACATGACATAAACAATTTACGTCACCTAAGAGAAAACGCGAATACGCCTGTGATTGTATTCAAATGCACTCAAGTACTTAATTCATTATTATTCGAGTGCTTATTTATTGTATTTGCAGTTATTTAACTTTTCTAATGCCTTAGCTGAATTTGTTTATGAGTGATTAGATGATTCAACATATGATTAATTGACTGCCAGTTAAGGAATTTATTATTCTTGTTATCTGATTATTTTGTTTGATGCTGTCATTTTGTGCTATTCTCGGAATTCGCACATAATCATAAATAGTAAAGCTGTGATAGAATTAAATAATTGTCAAGTTCTAAAATCCTTGGATTTAATAATAGCACATGCTATTTAATTATAATTTAATTGTCTGGCTATGCCAAACAAATCGGCATAATGTTTTCTAATATTTTATTTAATTATTTTGTTTTAGTCAGAGGGTTTCCTTAAGTCTCACAAATTGATATTTACTTGCAAGTGTAAATGGGATCTGCATTTCTTCATTTGCATTTCTTCTCTGCATTTACGATATAGATAGTTATCAATAAATAAAGTTATCGATTACTATAGTTATCGATAAATATAGTCATCGATAACTGCTTACACGGCGCGCTTAATCGAATTTAAAAGCTATAATAATGAAATGGTAATTTTCATAGGATTCACTATCTTTTCTGTTTAATCTGACTTTAATCTGTCTGCTCACATGGTTTAACGTGGAAAACTTTCCTATGTTATGATTGCTAGATTTGTGTCATTAAGCTGCTGTGGCATATGCCCAGCCGTATGATTCCATTCACCATTTGTGGCCCGGGCAAATGTGCAGGTGCAGTTGGCATTACGAGCTGTGAGTCGACTCTCTGCAGTCTCCGCTGGCGGCATACGCGGAACTAATGATGTGGATGTCTTTGGTTGACCACAACAATGTTTTGGTGTTCGGCGGATTGATTATACAACGGACTTTTACTACCCAAAGCAAGTCGTGAAAAAGCATTACGACTCAAAACCAGCGTGTGATACGATACATTCAATTAAGAGCTACAAACGAAAACAAAAGTGCCCGCGTATACCCTGTACCCAGCAGTGAGTTGTCGTAATACTCATAATTGTGCATATAATAAAATAACTATGCGATATCTCAACATTTAGCCAAGTTTAATATTGTATATCTTCGTGTGTTCTACGGGCAGCCAGGAATATAGACGGGAAAGATAGAATCAGGTGAACACGACGAGATAGACTTTTGAGGCTGATTAAAAATATATATATCTTATTTGTTTGTAGCACAAACTCATTATATAGAAATTTTGAAGAGCTGTCTTCAGGATAAACATGTTTTTATCAGCCGAAAAATCATGAGCATAAATAAACAAAAAAATATAACGTATGCATATACCCAGTTTAAATGGTGTACAGAGCATAAAAACCATAAAAATAGCTGAGCTAAATGATCTGTCGCTGGGAATGCGATGGCAATTCATAAATTATAGCTAATTATCATATGCGAGTACATAACAATGTGTATTAAACAGCATTATTATTAATCTATTCAATTGCAGAATATACTCGATAGATTTAATCCGGGTGCCAGGCAGCTAATTGCGGCGGGCAAAAGTTACCTGAAGGCGTTGCATGGTAAGAGCATGGCGGCATTATATTATATTAACATCATATAGTATACTATGCTTAACTGGGCATACAGTTAACTAATTTGCAATGCATTTCGTGCCATTTCACATGCAACAGGTGCCGCAACTGCCTCGCGTCTATTCAATGAAGCATTGGCCAAGATTGCAATGAACGCGCAACAAAGCGGAACAGGCGATATTGGTAAGACCGCAGAGCGAAAGAATGCAGGCGAGAGATCTATTTGATCAATATATATACTCTATATATACTCTTGATTTCATTGCAGGTTCGGCTTTGATGAGCGTTGTTAATGTTAACAAGGAGATACAGGAGCAACAGATGAATATTGTGAGTAGAAAATACCTGTACATTGTACAAAGTAAATCTGTAAGCATAGCTTGAATGTATGAGAATCGCATAGAAGGGCAACAGTTTGCTCTTTTTTTCTCTCTCACACATTTGTGTACAGCCTTCCTATGTAATTCTCAAGTATTCAAGCTAAGCTTCTAATCTGTCTTATACTCATCTACGTATTACATTTCCACTGCACCCCAGCTGAAAGCCTTCTACGTTGATCTATTGGTGCCATTGGAGACAAATTTGGAGAAGGACACAAAAGTCGTGCAGCATGAGCAAAAGAAGTTTATGCAGCAGCACAAAGTGCGCATGGAGAGCTACCAGAAGGCCGTTTCCACAATGAAAAAGCAGCGCAAGAAAAAGGCCACGCCCGAGAATACCGAAAAGGAGCTGAGAGTAAATAAAATTACGCCCAAAATGAATGGTCACGAATCAATTGCTTAAAGAACACACTCATTTCAGAGCCTGCAACTGTTGGAGGATCAAAAGAAAAAACTCGACATATTCTGTGATCAGAGCTATAAGAATGTAAGTTTGTTGCCTAAGTCATTTGTTTTTGGCTTCTGAGAATCAGAACGATGCCTATACCCATTCGCACAGGCCATGACACAGGAGCGTCGTCGCTATGGGTTCGTCTTGGAGCGCCAGTGCTCGATCGCCAAGCACTGGATGGCCTACCATGCCACCGGCAAAACGGTAATTGATAATAATTTCGAAAATTGGCAAGAGATTGCCGCTTCTCGTGAGATAATTCCGCCGGCCGCATACGAAAGCGGCTACAGCAGCAGCAACAGCAACACAAGACGCCTGGTGAGTCATGCACCCAGCCCCAAACATCTCTCTCTCTCTCTCTCTCTCTCTGTTGGCTCTGGCTAACCACTTCCCGTCTGTCTGTCCAGGAGCGCATCAAAGACGCTGACGACGATCAGGTCCAGGGCCAGGGCCTGGGCCTGGGTCTGGGCGCCCAACTAAAGAAGTCGCGCAGCATTGATGCGCCGTACGGCGACATGCGGACTCTGCACGAGCGTGAAGGTCTCTCCGGAGTCTCCGGATCGGCGCACTATGCACAGAACTCGCTGCCACGCGCCAAATCCGATTTCAATCTGGCGCTGGTCGGCGCAGGACCCATCACAGGTAGCTCCTAGACCCCCACATCACCTGCCCACAGAGTGTACAAAATCGGTTTTCAAAAATTTGCAGGCAGCAAACACAAAATCATTGAGGAGCAGCTGGTGCATGGCGAGGTCGAGCGCGGGGATCAGCGTCCGCTGGTCAAGGCGCTCTATGCGTATATGCCATCCGGCGAGAATCAGCTGTCCTTTGAGGAGGGCGATCGCATAGCGCTTGTGGGCGCCAAGGCCAAGGGCTGGCAGTTCGGTGAGAATCTGCGCACGCAGCACTTCGGCTGGTTCCCCGTCGCGTACACCAACGCGGAGAGCCTGGAGCTGGGGCCTTCTGCCACTCGACGCTACGAGAACATGCACATGAGCTACGAGCGCAACGGCGCCAGCGGACTGCGCAGCTACCATGAGCAGCAACAGCAACAGCAGCAGCAGCAGCAATACGAGGCGCAACTGGAGCTCCTGGATAGCGATGCCACCTATCGGCGACGACGCAATCATAGCGCCGAGGAGTCCTCGCCCACGCGCATGTTCGGCGACACCATCAAGCAGCAGAAGAAGTACCGCTCCGGCTCCGGGGCCAATCCACGTCCCGGTCCGCCGCCCACGCTGCCCGCTCCCGTGCCCAATGCTGGCCAGAGCCAGAGCGCCCGAATGCTGAACAGCTCGCAGAGCTTCTGTGCCGCCAATGGGGTGCCAGCTGCCGTGGAGAGGCGCAAGCAGAAGCTGCTAAATGGAGCACAGGTGGGCAATCCCTAGTGCCAATTAATTCCACTTAACTGATCTCAAATGATTGATCTCTCGCGCAGAGCTCCATGAGTCAACCGTCCACAAAGTCCGCGGCGGCGGCAAAGACCTCGCTGCACAGCAGCAACGACAGCGGCTTCGCCAATGAGCCACCGCCTCAGCCCGAGGTGGATTACTCCGACGAGGAGCCAGCCACACAACGTGTGCCCATACGGTAGGTTCTACATAAATGCAGATCAAAGGTTTCTCTATTTTGATGTTGTTGTTGCGCTGCAGGGGATTCGATTTGTTATTCTTTGTATTTGAAGACACAATTATTGATCCATATTAACAGCCGAGTCAGGCCAGGTCGTCCGTCTGTTAATTTGCAAACTAGTCCGGATCGGATCGCTATATCTTATAGCTGTCATAGGAACAATCGAAAAGGAGTCACACAATTATTGATCCATATTAACAGCCGAGTCAGGCCAGGTCGTCCGTCTGTTAATTTGCAAACTAGTCCGGATCGGATCGCTATATCTTATAGCTGTCATAGGAACAATCGAAAAGGAGTCACACAATTATTGATCCATATCAACAGCCGAGTCAGGCCAGGTCGTCCGTCTGTTAATTTGCAAACTAGTCCGGATCGGATCGCTATATCTTATAGCTGTCATAGGAACAATCGAAAAATGTTTTGTAGACATTTATCTTAACCAAATCGGAATTTATCATAAAGTTATATTCCCAGATATCTTAACACGGCAACTAGGAGCTTCAGGCCATATGCCAGAGGCCAGAGTATTTTCTATATATATTAAACTAGTCAAATGAATCGAATTATTCCTGGCTAGAGAGCCATCAGATCTGTGTATTCAATAACTATCTGCGCTCCTTTGGCCACGACAACAACAACAAGCATATCTGTTGCATCACCTGCTCCACTAATCCGCGCCTGCTCTTGGCATCCATCGTAGCCCCATAATATGCTTGAGTATATTTATTGCTATGATTAAAGTATTTAATTTATTTTCGTTTGCTGTTTTATTGTTCTTTTGATTCCATGTATCATCATTATGTTCTTTGTTGCCCTTCATCATTGTCGCATACTTTATGTTAACCACGTCCGCACACACACACGCACACAATGCACACACACACACACACGCACAACAACAACAAACTGAAGACGACGCGCGGACACCAATACACATACGGTGCCGCGGGATGTGGCCTCCTGGACGCTGAGTCGCAATTTCCGGAACAGCGTGGACAGCCAGATCGATGACAAGAGCCTGAACCGGCTGAGCCGGCAGAGCGCTGGTGTTGGGGGCAAGATGCGTTATGATTTAATTGCCTCGGACGATGAGATTCTGCAGGCCTCCAGTGCTGGCTTGAAGCGCACCAAATCCTTCTGGAAGTTTGGCGGCGGCCGCAGCGGCGAGGACATCCTGGCCGGCATGTCGCTCTGGCAGCATCGCGATCTGGTCGCAGCGCCCAATATGGAGGAGATGCGCGACGAGCCACGCTCCGACGAGGATCGGGAGCGCAATAGTCACAGCAACGGGAATGGCACACTGACCAAGTCGCACAACTCCAGCTCCTCGCAGGAGAAGCGTGGACGCAAGGACAGCATAACTAGCACGGAACTCTATGGCGACGAAGATGAGAACATCTATGGCGTTAGTCCGGCCATGCCGCCACAGAAGAAGCAGCCGCAACAGCAGCAGTCGCCGCAGCAGCAGCAGCAGAGGAGCAGCGGGTATACGCCCAAGTCGCGAATGAAGATCATGAAGACCATTGAGATTGATATTGAAGAGCCCTCAGAGAGCGAACGACTGAGCACCATGCGTCGCGGCCAGACGCAGCATCAGCAGTCGGACTATGGCCATGGACATCGTAAGCTGGACAAGCAAGGTTCGGGCTCCGCCTCAATGGCCTCCTCGACGCCACAGCACAAGACGCAGACGCTCAGCCGCTCCAAGCCGGCACAGCAGCAACTGCAGCAGCAGCAGTTCCCAAACTCCACGGATGAGGGGGAGAGCGATGAGCATGGAACGCTCAAAATGAGCGATGTCAATAACTTCTTTGATGACATGCAGCATGATGGAGGTGGCAATTCTGGCAATGGCGCCGGAGGTGGCAATCATGGCCTGGTCATGAAGACGCTCAAGCGCAAGGACATACTCAAGCAGTACTACACCAGCGAGGATGAGTCCGAGGCCGAGCTCAAGTCAACTAGCTCCGATCCCTATGACTGCATCGTGATCAATGATCATCTGGTGCGCAAGGACGACAAACTGAGGCGCCAGCACCATCAGCAACACCATCAGCAGCAGCAGCAGATGGAGTTTCACACATTCCGCTCGTCCACATCCACTATGGCGACCAATACGCTAAAGAAGTCCAACACCAAGGAGCAGGAGAGCACGCTGACCCGCAATTCTACAGCCAACTCGGCCGGTGCACCAACTGCCACCATATTGCCACGAACGCGCCTCCTCAAGTCATCTTCCAGCAGCAGCAACAACAACAACAACAACCACAACAGCAGCAGCGCGACCCTGGAACGTAACTTAAAAGCGCATGTGGGCAACAAGAGCTACGGTCCGTGGTACGACTTCTGGGATCAGGAACAGCATGGCATCACTGGCCAGAAAACCGCCAGCGCCAAGCTGAAGTGATCTGAAGCCAGCCAGCGGCAGAGGGCCGGAAAAGTGGGGGGCAGTTGTAGTTTCGCCGTTTTCTTACCAGAGAAGAAAATGGTCCGAGCGTGCCGGCGATTGAAGTGAAAGAGAGAGCATGAGATAATTGTGTAGCTTGCAGGAGCAGTCATAGAAAAAAATTTATATTTTCACAGAATAGATGTTACTCTCTCTGAAAATGATTATTTCGAAATAATTAGTTTGATCATAGAAAAGATTTCAACTCATTCTTCCAACTAATTCAATGTTTTTACGTAATTCCTGAAGAGCTAACTTATTTTTTATGCTGCTTAAAATTTTTAAAAAATTTTCGTTTACATTAGAGGAAAGCTAAAATAGTTTTCTATTAATTAATAATTAATATCTATAATTAGTTGACCATTGTCTTTAGTTTCGCATTAAAATAACTAAAAGCCGACTAATTTCTATAGCTGAGCAGCAAAATATATTGATAACAGAAAATTCTTTGCCGCTAAATTAATTCGATTTTTTCATGATTTTATGAGCTTTTTCTTCAATCGAAAGCATAATTTTTCATAGTTTATCTCATTAATATCGGATAATTAGCTTGAGAACATGGAATAATGCACACAGGAATTTCTCTGTATTTCATTTTGTATCGAATTGAAATACGCTCACATATCAAACGCTGACTGCTTGCTACATGAAACCTCACAATGTGAGAACTTCCATTTTTGGTGCCTTGCATAACGCACAGTTTTAAGATGAACACAAACACATATACCATATATATACATAAATACATATATATATATCTATATTTTTTGCTTTAGACATAAGCTCTTGCATCATGTTACATTCACACACACATACACCTGCCCCGAATAAGTGGAAATATTACGAATATATTTTATATTTGCAGCAGGCGCGGTATTTATCGCAACTATTCCATTGGCTACTGAAAGCTAGACACTAATTACAACCACCCCGTAGAAGTATTCTATAGTCCACACAAATTCCACTGTATAAACGAATGCGTATGTAAAAAGCTGTCAAACCCTTGTCCTGTAAATTGTATAAAGTTGCTATAACAATGCGTATGTAGGTGCTCCTTTCAGTAGTGACCCGTAGCACATAGCTCTGTGCTGCCCACTTCTACTCGCCATGTGCGTCACTCTTTGCAGCGCCTCTCAATTTGCCACAATCAAGTTGCGGCACACGAAGACCAACGATCGCTCGGCTCCGATGATCTACCGGAGCGTCAACAAGTAGCAACGACTGCGCAAGGTGGAGTTTTTGTTATGACCGTGCGACAAGGCCTACTGAAAACTTCAGCTACACAAACACACAAACACAGCCCTAAGCCTTACCATGAAATTAAAATATAACCCTTATCTATTAAAAAGAGCTAACGGTTCTGCTCCGTCATGCCCGACAAGCTGGAACTCGAAGGACCAGTTGTTGACCAGGATTCTTGGTAGTCATTAAGTTGTATTGATTGTTAAAAAATTATGTATGTTAATGATCGAAAAATGTAAATTCAAATATTATGCCGAATAAAGTAAAATATGAAAATCAGTTCCATACATTCAACTTGGACCATTTTGTTTAACAAAACTATGATTAAACAGTTGAAACTTACAATCTTCGGGAGTAAGCCTCATAATCTTAGCGGACAACTCTTAAATAGGCATTCGTTTCCTGTAAGTAAAAGAATTAATAACCTTGGCCGGGGAGAAATTTCATTGGACTCACTATATCTCTTAATTTGGACTCATCATCAAGGATGAAGACCATTGACTTCTTTTCGTTTGGATTTCGCACCTGCTGCAGCACTCGATATGCTTCAGTAAGAAAATCTATTCCTAAATTTGGTGAATCTATTTTTATCACATTTAAGTTACGACACTTTCTAAGTATATTCAAAACAAGACTATCAATCGGACTCGATTTGGGCAGCTTTATAGAAAGATGTGTTAACTGATCTAGAGCTATCAATAATTCCAGACATTGTGGCTCGGTAAAATCACAATCCAATTCCCGCAATGTTCGTATTTCTGCGATTTTAGAGGTTTCCTGGTAGCCAAGGCCGGGTGCATGAATGGTCAAAGTGTGCAGCTGCTGCGAGAGCTTGGAGGATACGGCAGCAACCAGTGGCATCAGAGGACCATAATCTATAGTGCGATTGCCAAAGATTTCTAGCTTACATAAATTTGGCAGTTCGGCAAGAGCCGTGTACTCGGCGGCCTTTTGGATCATACATAAGCTGAGCTCCTGAACGAGGATTGAGTGCCGAACAAGATCTTCGAGAGTCGGGCGAATAGAGGCATTATTAAATATCAGTAGCCGTATTTTTGTGTGGTTATCGATGGGTTCAATTAGAGGGTTTCTACTTAATCGGGATTCCGCTAGAAGGTCATCACATTCGTTAAAATGATACAAGCTATCCACAATGCAATCTAAAAGATAGATATGTAAATTAATCGATGTGCGTGTGTTTCTGTAGATGCTTTGACTAACTGTCTTGATAGGTGGCAATTCCTTGCATGTTTGGCAAATGCTCAAAGGCCCGTAAAATATTTTCATAAGTCTCGTAAGGCTCGTCGTCTTTTATCCAAATTATAGCACGCTCCAGAGCAGTCATTTTTTTCAGAATGCCTACGATTTCTGTTAATAATATTCCGCACCAATCGAATTTCCTATTAAAATTTATAACTATATGTTTCACATATCCGCTGATTTGGCGCAACAAGAGCAGTTCCTGTTTGAATCCCTTAGCGTTGGTATCTCCAAGTTCCAGTTGCTTATAAAGACAATTCCGATAGCCCAGCCAAACGTGACGGAATCGTGTGCAAACTCCTGCAAAACTCATGTGATTTTCAATCGGCAGATATTTAAATAGGCAAGCAATACAATCATCGTTAAGATCGAGAATATGTGTGCTCATATTTACTGATTGTAGAAATTAAAAATTTTCAAAAGCAAAGGTAAACAAATAAATAAAAACACCTGTTTTCGTATAAGTGTAACCAGATTTCGGATCAGTGAAAATCTCCTATTTTTATCATGGAAAAAAATACCAAAACACATTTTTAAAAATCCATTTAGATTGATACATCCATGTTTACGGTATAGCAAGAATTATCATATCATTTGCTTTGGGCACACCAAACTGCAAGTGAAAGTCCTTACAGGTTGTAGATCCGTGCCCACCTGATGAGTCCAGAGTAAACATAGTTAATACATGTTTAAAAAAGCATGTTTCAAAGCATTTATTTACGGTTTACGAATGGGCATCAATATCATGAGCATTATCCCTCCGTTCAGTATATGTATTTATAAGTTTTGAGATTATATCGACGAGGCGACGATAAAACTAGTCGACTGTCTGTTTGAAAATATCAAGGGTTCATAGTTCAATACATTTACGTATACGCATATATTATCGTTTGTATTTCTTGTATATATTGTGCAGTAATGCCGTGACTTCAAACTTGATTTCCGACAATGCCTCAGGTGGGATATCCTTTATAATACTGTCCCAGAATGCATACACTTCCGGATATTGCAAGGTCGACTGTTGCTGCGCAAGCAGAGCCTTTTGTTGTTTCATCAGTTTGACAAACATTGACGCAAGCAGATCAGGGTTTACATGACTCCTTGCCTTTAGGACTAGTTTTATTAGACAATATAAGGAAACAAAACTGAACTTACGTGTGAGTAGCTACTCGATGTTTGTTCGTCCTCATCAAATCGCGTTGCTCCCGGCTGAATTGACGATGTTGAATTAATTTGGAACTGATGCTCATCTTTGCAAACGTTGTTTACTGACATCTAAAATAAACCGATTTAAAATTTAAGGAATATTGACTTTTTATATGGAGTTACGTTTAGAATGGCGCTGTACTTTTCTTCCTCCTCGTCAATAGAAACTTCGGGCAGCTGAACTGAAGGTCCATTGTCCGTTATATAATTATCTTCAATATTGTCTGACCAGGCTTCACTCTGTGATTCGTAGGCTTTATGGTTTGAGGAATTATTGCTCATACGATTTGATCCTTTTGAAGCAGTTCGGTGGGTCCTGTAAAAGCGCGAACATATTTCCAAATCATGTTTAAAATATAATAAAACGTTCGTTTGCAAATCTTACTTGCGTCTTGAACAAACATCCGATAGAAAGGACATGCGTTCTCCAAATTCCAAGTCGACATCGATGTCTTCTTCGCTACTTAATGGGTCCCCATCTGGTCCAGTTAATTTAATGCGCTTCGAATAGTTTCGGTAATTTTCGCGCAACACTTTAAAACTTTCCCGGCAGAGGGTAACTAACAAAACATTTAAATAGTTATATTAACAGTTAATTCCAAAGGTGTAAATAATGCAGACCATCTTTTTTTAGCTGGTGAGCGACTTCCCTCCAAGCTTGATTTATGGTTTGGAGATTCGCATGCATTGGATGTGAAGGATCCCAAATGACCATCTTCTTTTGTATCGCGTTAATTAAAGCTAGTTTATCTGCTCGCGAAAATACCAAAGAGCGTTTTTGAGCTGCACTCATTTTTTAAATAATAGAAAAATATTGCCCTTGTCAATATATAAAATCAGATGTAAACATTTAACAGCCCTGTCGACGCTTTGGTATTTAAAAAAAAATTGGATTTCTTTGGAGCAACCCTGAACTAAAATACCGATATGTTGGTAGGCCTTAGGTCGATAACATTCGTATGTCGCTGCCGGTGTCGTTGACCAAAAATAAACAAAACCAGCTAAAGAATACAATCTGATATTGCTGATCAATGGAAGTCTAAAGATGCAGGGCTCTTGGAAAGTGGTCTTGCCCGTTGGATTTGTGTTGTACTCACTACCGCTGTTTCTTCGGGTTAACGGCACCGCCGAGTACATAATCGATGAAGAGTTTCACATACCACAGGGCTTGGCCTTCTGTCGCAAGCAATTCGATGTGGTATGCAACAATAGAAGGTGCAGGTGCAGTCATAGCAACACCTAATCAAATGGCAATTCGTAATTATTTCAGTGGGACTCTAAAATCACAACGTTTCCTGGTTTATATCTGCTTGCGTTAGTGTTGCACCCATTCAACTACTGCACGGTTACGGGCCTGCGTCTGCTTAGCCTGATCGGCGCAGGCATCAACATTCTGTTGCTGTACAAAATACGCCGCCGCACCCTAGCAGGCACTGGAGGCAATGCTTATGCCGCGCACGAGGCAATAACGATGTCGGTACTGCCTCCTCTGTATTTCTTCAGTCATCTTTACTATACGGATACGCTGGCCTTAACCATGGTGTTGTTGTTTTACAATTACTGGCAGCAGGAGGCTCACCTACCGGCTTCAGTGTTCGGTGCGGCCAGTGTGCTTATGCGCCAGACGAACATTGTCTGGGTGTGCATGTGCTGTGGCATCACTATCCTGGACACGATTGTGCAGCAATGCGCCAGGACCAGCACGGCAATTAGCCAACCAATACGACTGTTTGGCAGCGAAGTGAGCACAAACCTCTATAAACTAAGTATAATGTAGATATAAACATGGATTGTTTTCGTTTGCAGCTTTGGCTACAGCTGCTCGGCAGCCCGCACCTGATATGCAATTGTATTTTAAGGATTTTGGGTAAATGCTGTTTCTACGCCTCCATCATATTACCCTTCATTGGCTTCATCTGCATCAATGGCTCCATTGTAGTGGGCGACAAGAGCGCCCATGAGGCTACACTACATTTGCCGCAGCTGTTCTACTTTGCAACCTTTGCAGCTGGCTTTGGCATTTCCAATACCTTGCGGCAACTGCGTCCAGCGTTGGCGCTGCTGCGACGCCATATAGTGCTGGCTTTGATAATTACGTTGCTTATAGCCTCGGTGGTGCACTTTAACACCGTGGTCCATCCGTACTTGCTTGCTGACAATCGTCACTACACCTTCTACATATGGAGTCGCCTATACGGCCGTTACTGGTGGTTCCGCTATGCCATGGCGCCGCTGTACCTGGTCGCTCTCACGTTGCTCTGCTGTGGACTGCGGCATATGCCTGACAGCTTCAAGCTGATGTTTCCACTGTCTCTGCTTCTCGTTTTGTGCTTTCAGCGTTTGCTAGAGCTGCGCTATTTCCTGGTGCCATATATAATCTTCCGACTGCATACGCGGCCGGCACGCAAGGGCTTTGCCGAGTGGCTGGAGCTGGGCGCACATCTGCTCTTGAACGTGGTTACGTTCTATGTGTACTTAACAAAAGAATTCTATTGGAAAAATTACCGCACACCACAGCGAATTATTTGGTAAAGAAATATGCGTATCCGTAACAGAAACTTTTTGTTTAAATATTGCTTTTCTTTATTTATTATTGAATTGCTACTTGAGTGAGAAATTGCTCTACGTTGACAGTTACAAGATCTTGAATATCTTATTGCTGTATTCAAATGTTGTGCATGTAACCAAAAGCACCCGAAAAAGTTCGATGATAGTGTTACTGGCTAGTTAAAAAGATTTTCCATATATATAATACTGCCGAGGCATAAAAACAAATATAAAAACTAAGTACACGCATTTACTACAAATATCAGTTACAAATTTGAACTTGGACACTACTTTGAGCATGCAGAGAAAAAGTCTATAAAAACAAATACATTTATGATTGCTGATGAGTAATATTAATAAATATATAAGTATGTGTTTGTAAAATGCAAAATCTAGGCAAGAAATGTTTCTGGTAATTGTAATACTAATGAAAACACGCCCAAACACTAAAGTGAAGAGCGTTGCCTCTCCGCCAAAAGCTAATCTTAGAAATAGTTTGGCACACGACATTATTATTATAAAATTGGCCGCCTAATCAAAGGCCACCTTGCGCGTAAAGGAGGTGAGCGACGATATTTCACTGGGATTCGAATCGGAAGGCAGATTGCTGAATTCGATTTCTTCGCTGGCGGCGGAAGCAACAATATTCTCATTGGACTGTGTCGTCTCGTCGCTGTGGCGCATTGTTGGCCACTGCTTGTGACTGGGCGCGTACAAGATGATCAGGGCAAATATGTAGATGTTCCACATGCCATAGACGCCAGTGAGAAAGGCCGAGGTCAGCTGAATTTCAATATCCTCATTCCATTTCCAATGTCCCTCGGCCATTTGGCCCATAATAAAGCCGGCGACGGTCAAACCAGCGCACAGCAGAGTAGCCAGCATAAGGAATTTGAAGCGGTATATAAGGCCTATAAACAAAATAACTTCCAAATGTAGAGTATATCAGGTATTGCTCATGTTCAACAAACTTATAATAAAACTTGTTATTAACATTCAAAAGTTTCTTTACTTAGTAAACAGATAGATGGCCACAATGAGGCCGTAAAGGCCCAGTACTTCGGCAAAAATCAATATCAAGACGATTCCCACGAATAGCTTTGGTTGCAGCGCAACAGCCCGCACACCTGCATCGCCCACAATTCCAATTGCAAAGCCGGAAGCCATCCCAGAAAGACCAACGGCTATGCCAGCGCCCAGATTGAGGAAGGCCCTGTAACTGTTGTGCAGTGCAGACAGAGAACCGGCCAGCAGAACAGATACCACCAGGCCGTAGATGGCAATAATGCCTGCCATAACAACTGGTATGATGGCCTTCATAATGAGTTCGGGATGCTTCACAGACATCGATGCGATTCCCAAGCCAGTCTTGGCTGTTCCATAGGCTGCACCCAGCGCAGTAAATACTATGGCCGAGGTGGCGCCCATTACACAGAAGAAGCACGCGTATGCTGGTTGATCCATTGACGCTTCCGGATCGTCCATTTTTATAAATATTTTTGAACTTATTCACAGAATACACAGAATTATAATGGCAAGATCCGACTAATTAATCTTTCTCATTACGTTGGAAAAATAACGCCTACTGTTTAATAAATAATTATAATCTATTTTAGCTACTAGTCTTCACTTACCCTCGTAGTGGAGACGTCGCGCTTGTGACATGGATGGCAATGAGGTGCGCTTGTCGCCAATGTCCTTAAACACCTTCCATACCATGAAGCACAAAAAGAGAAAGTAAATGGCAGCCGAAACGCCAGCAAGTACGATAAAACTCATAGCCACTTTGGCCCCGAGCGGCGTTGTCCAGATGGAATAGAAGGGATTGCGCAGCTGCACACCGCGCTCGCAAATATCAAATACGAAGAGCGAAATGCAGCCTACAACGACTGCGGAGAGATGCTTCCAATAGCGCGAGCGTATGGTTGACTTGTTGGGCGTATCCTGTATCAGCATGTGCTCCCCCGCAAAGACCAGCCAAAAGGATAGCAGCATCGCATAAAAGATTCCCTGTCGCACATCGCTCAACAGCAGCATGTACGGCATTTCTATGCCTAGGGTAAGGTACTCTAGTGGCAGATTCAAAAAGCTCAGGGCCCCGCCCAAATACAGCAGCATGTACTCCAGCAGTGCTGGAGAACGTTGAAGTATGTGGACTCGCCTCCAAAACCAGATCATAATGCCGACCACAAAGGGAAATAGCAGGGTCTTGAGCAGAAGCCAAACCTGGGTGAAGCCTCCGTTCTGATGTATGGCCGTTAGTGTGAGATCATGCATGTGACCAAACTGCAGATTCATCCGCTTTGGTGTGTCTATGGGAAATCGCAAGTTAAGCAAATAGAAGTTATGATGCAGTGCTCCCAGTTCGAACAACGGTATTATATCACACGTGTATAGCGTCTCCAAGAGACCAACATGCGAGGCGTGACAGTCCAAATAACGCTGTTCCACGCTGTGCGCATACAGCTTCCAGTCTGTATCAGCATCCTTTGTGTTACGATAAGCGAGGCGTGTGTCAATTGTAAGCTGCAGCTCCTTGGGTGGCTCTCTCAGTTCCGAGGATGAGTCATACGCAATGTCTACCTGCAGCACTCCAATGAGATTCTGCTGCCAGCGCGAGTAGTCCAGGGTGCGGTTGTCCCGTGGCAGCGGCATTTGAAATACGTACACCAATTGATTGGCCATCTTTAGAGGATCCTGCTCGATATCCATATCCTGCAGAGATTTACAAGCTCCATTTCCGCGGGAGTACAGAAAAAAACTGGTGTCATTTTGACGGCCAGGCACATCGCGACATTTAATGCCCACCACGGTCTGATGACCGGCGGGTACAGGCGCATACAAGCCACCCATAAGGAAGCAGGCCACTTGACACAGCATCAGGCTACTAACCAATATGGACAATTTGCGTCCGCTTAAATTTTCGAGAATAGTACCCGACATTTCGGCTAGAGTGGCAATCACTTTTTCTCAACGAGGCAGGCTATTCCTTTGTAGCTGTCGCTTAGGTAAACAATTTGTATTTGCTTTAGATTCACGCTATAAAAAGAATTGAATATGTCGGCTGTCGGCGAAACAAACAAAGCGGCGTTCGTATACAGAATGCTAGGGTTGTCACCTGGTGCAAAGTCGTATATGCAAACAGCTGTTAATAGTTTTACCAAATCTATAAATTGCTTTATTCGGTCTTATTGTCAACAGTTTGGTTCAATTTTATTTAAACAAATAAGAATAAATTATGTTTACATGATAGCTGACAGCTCCGGCTAATCGAAACTAGTTTCGATACTTTCCGAATATCGATGAAAATACATGCAATGTTTAAACTACAAGATTATCGGTCGACAAGGGCAACATAAATATTCAAATTTACCGGGGCGCGTAAAAGATGATGAGATCAAATATGTAGATGTTTCAACAGAGAAGGCAGAATAAGAAATTTAATGTCTGTAAAAAAAAAATACTTCCGAATGTATAGTATATCACTTATTGCTTCTGTTCAGCAAGCTTCTAATTTGGCATGGAATGAATAGCAATAATTTCTGTATTAATTAGTCGTCACAATGAGTCCATACAGGTATAATTCATCGCAAATATTAGTACCACGAAGAGCCTTGGTTGCCCACAGATCTAGATATCCATATCCCTAGAGATTTACAAGCTTCATTTCCTCGGGAGTACAGAGTACATTTTGACGGCCGGGCACATCGCGACATTTGATACCCACCTCGGAGGATGACCGGCGAGTACAGGTGCATACAAACAGCCCAGTAGGAAGCAAGCCACTTGACACAGCATCAGGCTACTAACGATTTGCTTCCAATAAAATTTTAAAGTATGATGCTTGACATTTCGGCTAAGGAGAGGCTATCTCTTTTGCTCACTCAATGGGCTTAGACCGAATTCATGAGTTCGCTGCGAAAATCGCAATAGACAATAAAAACTATTGAAATGTTTATTTATGCAAACCATACCCTAGGTTATTTTAAACTCTGTCCATTGATAAGCTGCGCGGGACCTATCGATGTGGACAATCCTGGCATCTGTCCATCTCTAATTCGGTCGCGAATTCATTCATTTTATCTAGTAAAGGGACAAGGTACAAGACAGGGAAAAGTGGGAAGACATGAGAAAGTTAAAGAGTCGGACTCTCTGTCAGTGCAAACATTAAAACATAATTAGATTGTCAACAGAACTTCTAGGCATACGGTTTTTTAAATATTTTAATTCATCTCGATGATTCGCCAAAATATCGATAGACATAATACTCGAACTGTAAGGTTACCGGACCATTAAAAATCGATAAGCGATATTGTGACAGCGAAGTCATTCTTATTACACGTTTAATTAAAATATCTTGAACGTAGGTCAAACTACTACTTTAATATTATTTTATACCGGCCAAAATTATTTTTAAATTATATAGATAGTTTCCAACTCTATCACGGATATGCGTTTGTTGCTCATTTCTGCTGCTGAAACAGCTGTAAAAAACACCTGTTCGCCAATGTTTTGAAAGAAAATTTTGGACAAAATGCAACGAACACCTGTAAGTGCGCTCCAAATATTTGTGCAAAAACATGATTTAAATTTTAGTGCATATACAGCATTTACGGCGGCTATTTGGTTTTGCCAACAGGCAACTATCCATTGTTGGCCACTGCTTGTGACTGGGCGCGTACAAGATGATCAGGGCAAATATGTAGATGTTCCACATGCCATAGACGCCAGTGAGAAAGGCCGAGGTCAGCTGAATTTCAATATCCTCATTCCATTTCCAATGTCCCTCGGCCATTTGGCCCATAATAAAGCCGGCGACGGTCAAACCAGCGCACAGCAGAGTAGCCAGCATAAGGAATTTGAAGCGGTATATAAGGCCTATAAACAAAATAACTTCCAAATGTAGAGTATATCAGGTATTGCTCATGTTCAACAAACTTATAATAAAACTTGTTATTAACATTCAAAAGTTTCTTTACTTAGTAAACAGATAGATGGCCACAATGAGGCCGTAAAGGCCCAGTACTTCGGCAAAAATCAATATCAAGACGATTCCCACGAATAGCTTTGGTTGCAGCGCAACAGCCCGCACACCTGCATCGCCCACAATTCCAATTGCAAAGCCGGAAGCCATCCCAGAAAGACCAACGGCTATGCCAGCGCCCAGATTGAGGAAGGCCCTGTAACTGTTGTGCAGTGCAGACAGAGAACCGGCCAGCAGAACAGATACCACCAGGCCGTAGATGGCAATAATGCCTGCCATAACAACTGGTATGATGGCCTTCATAATGAGTTCGGGATGCTTCACAGACATCGATGCGATTCCCAAGCCAGTCTTGGCTGTTCCATAGGCTGCACCCAGCGCAGTAAATACTATGGCCGAGGTGGCGCCCATTACACAGAAGAAGCACGCGTATGCTGGTTGATCCATTGACGCTTCCGGATCGTCCATTTTTATAAATATTTTTGAACTTATTCACAGAATACACAGAATTATAATGGCAAGATCCGACTAATTAATCTTTCTCATTACGTTGGAAAAATAACGCCTACTGTTTAATAAATAATTATAATCTATTTTAGCTACTAGTCTTCACTTACCCTCGTAGTGGAGACGTCGCGCTTGTGACATGGATGGCAATGAGGTGCGCTTGTCGCCAATGTCCTTAAACACCTTCCATACCATGAAGCACAAAAAGAGAAAGTAAATGGCAGCCGAAACGCCAGCAAGTACGATAAAACTCATAGCCACTTTGGCCCCGAGCGGCGTTGTCCAGATGGAATAGAAGGGATTGCGCAGCTGCACACCGCGCTCGCAAATATCAAATACGAAGAGCGAAATGCAGCCTACAACGACTGCGGAGAGATGCTTCCAATAGCGCGAGCGTATGGTTGACTTGTTGGGCGTATCCTGTATCAGCATGTGCTCCCCCGCAAAGACCAGCCAAAAGGATAGCAGCATCGCATAAAAGATTCCCTGTCGCACATCGCTCAACAGCAGCATGTACGGCATTTCTATGCCTAGGGTAAGGTACTCTAGTGGCAGATTCAAAAAGCTCAGGGCCCCGCCCAAATACAGCAGCATGTACTCCAGCAGTGCTGGAGAACGTTGAAGTATGTGGACTCGCCTCCAAAACCAGATCATAATGCCGACCACAAAGGGAAATAGCAGGGTCTTGAGCAGAAGCCAAACCTGGGTGAAGCCTCCGTTCTGATGTATGGCCGTTAGTGTGAGATCATGCATGTGACCAAACTGCAGATTCATCCGCTTTGGTGTGTCTATGGGAAATCGCAAGTTAAGCAAATAGAAGTTATGATGCAGTGCTCCCAGTTCGAACAACGGTATTATATCACACGTGTATAGCGTCTCCAAGAGACCAACATGCGAGGCGTGACAGTCCAAATAACGCTGTTCCACGCTGTGCGCATACAGCTTCCAGTCTGTATCAGCATCCTTTGTGTTACGATAAGCGAGGCGTGTGTCAATTGTAAGCTGCAGCTCCTTGGGTGGCTCTCTCAGTTCCGAGGATGAGTCATACGCAATGTCTACCTGCAGCACTCCAATGAGATTCTGCTGCCAGCGCGAGTAGTCCAGGGTGCGGTTGTCCCGTGGCAGCGGCATTTGAAATACGTACACCAATTGATTGGCCATCTTTAGAGGATCCTGCTCGATATCCATATCCTGCAGAGATTTACAAGCTCCATTTCCGCGGGAGTACAGAAAAAAACTGGTGTCATTTTGACGGCCAGGCACATCGCGACATTTAATGCCCACCACGGTCTGATGACCGGCGGGTACAGGCGCATACAAGCCACCCATAAGGAAGCAGGCCACTTGACACAGCATCAGGCTACTAACCAATATGGACAATTTGCGTCCGCTTAAATTTTCGAGAATAGTACCCGACATTTCGGCTAGAGTGGCAATCACTTTTTCTCAACGAGGCAGGCTATTCCTTTGTAGCTGTCGCTTAGGTAAACAATTTGTATTTGCTTTAGATTCACGCTATAAAAAGAATTGAATATGTCGGCTGTCGGCGAAACAAACAAAGCGGCGTTCGTATACAGAATGCTAGGGTTGTCACCTGGTGCAAAGTCGTATATGCAAACAGCTGTTAATAGTTTTACCAAATCTATAAATTGCTTTATTCGGTCTTATTGTCAACAGTTTGGTTCAATTTTATTTAAACAAATAAGAATAAATTATGTTTACATGATAGCTGACAGCTCCGGCTAATCGAAACTAGTTTCGATACTTTCCGAATATCGATGAAAATACATGCAATGTTTAAACTACAAGATTATCGGTCGACAAGGGCAACATAAATATTCAAATTTACCGGGGCGCGTAAAAGATGATGAGATCAAATATGTAGATGTTTCAACAGAGAAGGCAGAATAAGAAATTTAATGTCTGTAAAAAAAAAATACTTCCGAATGTATAGTATATCACTTATTGCTTCTGTTCAGCAAGCTTCTAATTTGGCATGGAATGAATAGCAATAATTTCTGTATTAATTAGTCGTCACAATGAGTCCATACAGGTATAATTCATCGCAAATATTAGTACCACGAAGAGCCTTGGTTGCCCACAGATCTAGATATCCATATCCCTAGAGATTTACAAGCTTCATTTCCTCGGGAGTACAGAGTACATTTTGACGGCCGGGCACATCGCGACATTTGATACCCACCTCGGAGGATGACCGGCGAGTACAGGTGCATACAAACAGCCCAGTAGGAAGCAAGCCACTTGACACAGCATCAGGCTACTAACGATTTGCTTCCAATAAAATTTTAAAGTATGATGCTTGACATTTCGGCTAAGGAGAGGCTATCTCTTTTGCTCACTCAATGGGCTTAGACCGAATTCATGAGTTCGCTGCGAAAATCGCAATAGACAATAAAAACTATTGAAATGTTTATTTATGCAAACCATACCCTAGGTTATTTTAAACTCTGTCCATTGATAAGCTGCGCGGGACCTATCGATGTGGACAATCCTGGCATCTGTCCATCTCTAATTCGGTCGCGAATTCATTCATTTTATCTAGTAAAGGGACAAGGTACAAGACAGGGAAAAGTGGGAAGACATGAGAAAGTTAAAGAGTCGGACTCTCTGTCAGTGCAAACATTAAAACATAATTAGATTGTCAACAGAACTTCTAGGCATACGGTTTTTTAAATATTTTAATTCATCTCGATGATTCGCCAAAATATCGATAGACATAATACTCGAACTGTAAGGTTACCGGACCATTAAAAATCGATAAGCGATATTGTGACAGCGAAGTCATTCTTATTACACGTTTAATTAAAATATCTTGAACGTAGGTCAAACTACTACTTTAATATTATTTTATACCGGCCAAAATTATTTTTAAATTATATAGATAGTTTCCAACTCTATCACGGATATGCGTTTGTTGCTCATTTCTGCTGCTGAAACAGCTGTAAAAAACACCTGTTCGCCAATGTTTTGAAAGAAAATTTTGGACAAAATGCAACGAACACCTGTAAGTGCGCTCCAAATATTTGTGCAAAAACATGATTTAAATTTTAGTGCATATACAGCATTTACGGCGGCTATTTGGTTTTGCCAACAGGCAACTATCCAGAAGTAAAGAATTTCATAGCAGGCGCTCCACCGCTCAAAAGCTGAACAAACCCCAGCGCCGATGGCAGAGTGTTCCCTATGTGCGATTGGGGGTCTTACTGGCAGGAGCTGGCGTCATTGGGTACGATGGCATTGTCAACGAGTTCACCTACTGTGGGGCATCTGTGCGATTCGCGCGCTCTCTGAAAACTGCATTATTGATAGCGGCCGATTATCTGCGGCTGAACAAGAATGATCCGGAGTATGAAATCAAGAAAAAAGTAGTGCATGAAAGTAGTGCGAACCGCCTATTAGAGACGTGTCTGCTTAATGGTGGCCTCTACATTAAAGTGGGGCAAGGATTTGCAGCCATTAATCACATTTTGCCAATTGAATACACAAGTATACTATCAAAGCTGCAGGACGAGTGTTTGCCAACCTCAAAATCCGATATACAGAAAGTGTTTCGCACTGATTTCGGCCAGCTACCAGAGGATATATTTAAAGAATTTGATTACAACCCCGTTGCGGCCGCGAGTCTGGCGCAGGTCTTCAAGGCGAGATTACAGAGCGGCGAGCAGGTGGCCGTCAAAGTGCAGTATAGCGATTTGCAGAAGCGTTTCATCAGCGACTTGGCAACAATTATCTTTCTGCAAGACATAATCGAGTTTATCTTCAAGGACTACAATTTCGGTTGGATCTTAAATGATCTCCGAAAGAATCTTGTGCATGAGCTCAATTTTGTACAGGAAGGGAAAAACGCGGAGCGCTGCGCCAAGGATCTACAAAAATTGAGCTACGTGCGTGTGCCCAAGGTCTTTTGGGGCCACACCAAGACGGTGAGTAGTTGATTGATTCGATTACGATGCTCCCAATAATTCTAGTATCCTTCAGCGTGTGATTACACTCGAGTGGATGGACGGACTTAAAATTAGTAATATGGAGGGCATTAAGAGGATGGGCCTGCGCCTGATTGACATCGACCATAAGCTATTTAAAGTATTTGCAGAGCAGATCTTTCACAGTGGATTTGTGCATGCGGATCCACATCCCGGCAACAGTGGGTAACCATATAAAAACATTGATCCGCTTTAAGAAAAAACTTAACACTTTCTTCTTAGTATTTGTGCGTAAAAGTGCGACAGGTGCCGATGCGGATATCATATTACTGGATCATGGACTATACGAGGAACTTTCTCCTGATGTACGGATTCATCTTTGTGAATTCTGGGAGGCCACCGTGCTGCGCAATGAGCCACGTATGAAGGCAGCTGCGAACAAAATGCAGGTTGTCGACCATATGAAGTTTGCCGCGGTGCTCTTTCAACAGCCTATCAAAATGGAGGGTGGTCGCATACGCAGCAAACTCACACAGGAGGATATCGACTATGTGCAGAAGGTAGCCAAGGAAAACTTTGATATAATAATGAGCACCCTTAAGGAAATGCCGCGCTGCTTGCTCTTTGTGGTGTGAGTGCATTGTTCTTAACAAACTAGGAGAAACTATAATAATAACAATTAATGTTTATGGTTTCCAGTCGCAATCTGAATACCATACGAGCCATTGGCGATATGCACGGCGATCTGGTGGACCGACCGCGCATCATGGCTCGATGTGCCCAGCGTTGTCTATACAAGCAAAGTAATAGGTCGCCGATCCAGTATATTCACTGGGTATACCGACGCATATACTTTGAATACTGTCTATGGGCGTCTGCCTTTAGGGTCCGTTTGTTGGATTGGTATTTCAATTTCCTGTATTTCGTGGGACGGGCACCGCCAGGCGCCAAGACACTTATGCGAGACATTACGAAACAGGACAAGCAAGTGTTGCATTAGATAGATTATTCAAACAGAAAGTTAGCAGCAGATTACCATTACTTAACAATGGAATATTCATTCTTCAGCCGTTAACCAATGTTGCATTTGATGCTAAATGTAATTCAAACATATTTTTAGAATGATGTCTTTTAAATTTTTTGTAACACGGCATGCTAAATATTTGCGATTGGTCTACCGTTTAGGAATTTGTATATTCAAATTCAACTATAATAAAAGCCTTTGAAGCTATCAATGTAATGGACATGTACAGTTCGATTATGCTTATAGTGCTATTAAATTGCACACCCCTCTCAAGGTTGGCTCACTCCAACAGACATTGCTAACCAACATTCACCTGCCATTTGGTAGCCGAAGGACAGCAAATCGATACTTTTTTAGATAAGCAAAATTTAGTAGTTTGCATAGGGAAATTTGTATGTCCTGTAAAAAATGGACCGAAGTAAACCAAAATACTTTTTGATCATCATGACGCTGTGCATCATTCCCAAATGAAAATGTTCCTGGGAACATACGATATATAATTAATTCACTTGTTAACCAACTAAAACGCGGCAATAGTTGGGATGCCTGTGGAAGGGCATACATCACTCAAATACCTAATAATACCGATTATTAAGTTACACACATATTTCTGGCCCAAAATAGTTACAAATGGGCGTCAACAACTAGATGTTTCCGATTGTGTGGGGCGCCATGGCAGGCTTCAACATGCCAAAATTCTGCCACCCCGTACATATGCACGATTTGAGCAAGTGATGAGCGCCGCCTTCGGTGCTCTCTTACTTAGCACTTTCACTTCCCGGACCATACATATGTATGTATTATACGATATAACGGGTATCGCGTGGTGCACACAGAACTAAATTCAATTCAATTTCATTTAAAGTTACATTCGTTGACTGACAGACAAGTGAGCCAAGTCCTCTAAGCCAGAATCAAGCCGTACAGTGGGCCATATGCACTTTATATTGGACACAATTGTATTTAAAGTTAAGAAGGGACAATAATATTGTAAATAAGTAATTCAATAATAATTCTATTAAAGCCAGTGACATTGAATAATGGGATTTGCAAATGTTATATTGAAAAAGTGTAATGATCCTAGGCTCATAGATATAGGTTTTAATTGGTAGTTGTTAAAGTAAAACTATAAAAAAAAGATATGAGAACCCATTTTCAAAAACCGAACCTAAAGGCTGGTCTTTGGTTCGAAAAGTTAATCAAATCAACGTGATTGATTTTGTTGTTGTTTGAAGTTCGTATATATATGTATATACTATTATAAATAGACAGTATTCACCTAGCTAGAAAAATCAATTGCATTCTGGGTTCTGTTATGTATTTATCCCATTGTTCTGCATACCAAAAGAGTTTAAGGACTTTTACATTTTATCCCATTGTTCGTGACGTGTTGCTGTTGGGGCCACGACTAAATATGAAATTAAAAATCAACGCTGAAGTGTGAAAGGCCTGAAATGGCGGCTGTCTGGCGGCAGTCAGGCAAAGCTTAACCTAGAACCGAGCTGTATAACCAGCTGGGGGCAACATATCGCAAGAACATTTGCAGACAAGTCGCAGAACGAAGCAAAGGTCTCGAGCGGAAATCGAAATTAGCTAAACGTAAAAGCGGAAAAGTTCCTTCCTCAATTAGCACCATGAACAAGGAGTTTATCATGCAGGGCGGCACGCCTATAACCTGCGAGCTGGCAACGGTAAACGGCGATCCTTTAATGCATGCAGCCTTATCTAATCCACTCGAATTGCAATCTTGTGATGCCACCACGTTTAGGAGCTGCGCAAATTAGTCTTTGGCACCGCCGCAATACCCATGCGTGCCGAGTGGCTGCAGACGTCCTTTGTGTTTGGAGCACCGCCCAAGGAGGAGTTGGCATACGGCCTACGTTCGCCACGGAATGCCACGCGTGGCATGTTGTCCGTGGTTCAAGGTTTCATATTAAAGTACCTGCTCTTTGCCCGCAAAACCAGCCGTGCGACTGCCACGACGGAGTGCGTCTTGTCTATCAGGAGAACTGCTCGCTCGCTGGAATTAATTCGTCTGTGTTTTTGCTTGCAGTCCTTTGTTCGCCACCGCCGAGATGCAACGAGATGCGCTCTTTAATGCTTTGGTCGAGATATTG
The DNA here is from genome assembly GCA_035045885.1 of Drosophila borealis. Lineage (NCBI taxonomy): Eukaryota > Metazoa > Arthropoda > Insecta > Diptera > Drosophilidae > Drosophila > Drosophila borealis. The sequence continues at coordinate 6,956,490 of JAWNOR010000211.1, forward strand.
CGCACTATTTCGGATAAGGGCAAGGTTACCATGGTGCTGCCTTCGGAGGATGAGGTGTTTGTGGATCACAGTGCCAGTTACTTTCACGATACGGTGACCGAAAAGGTGAGCCCGTCGATTGCATAATCAATTTTTAATTAACTTCTGAATTTTGAAATATTTTCTAGTTTAAATAGTTGAAAACTTAAAATACAATTAAGTGTCGAACAGATTAATATTGTCATGTCCCCATATTATTACCCGCTTTGGCCTAGTCACATCCACTTATACCTTATACTTGCAGCTATATACCTTTACACTCTCGCCCAACGATGAACTGGAACACTTTATGAAGCGAAATTTCAAATACGTAAGAGATCAAGTTGCAGAAATTGCATCAACTTAAAATTGCAACAATTTCTGTAGCGCAAGCTATATGTATTATATATATATATATATATATATATATATATATATATATGTTATTTGATGTAACAAAATATTTGCCTAATATTATCTAAAAGTTTACAGAAGAGGAAACGCCGGGCACTCTGCTGTTCCTTTATAGCGCTGTACTCACACGCTCGATGGGAAAGTAAGATTTCAGCTAAAGCGAGTGTATTTTATATATAGACTATTGGCTGTTATATTTTGTATAACCATAACGATCTATTCCTTTCAATGCGGCCAACTCTCTAACTAACGATGCATCGCAGAGTGCGCACGGACTTGGACTCGACGAAGTCATCGCCGTTGACGATGAGTAACCACGAGGAGGGCTCCCTCATGATAGTCACCCTGCTGTTGACGGGCCGTGCCACGCCCTATATACACAATGGCGTTATCAATGTGGGCGACGAGAATAGTTATGTGCGTGGCATGAGGAACCATTGAATATCGCAGAGATTGAGATTCCATTGAATATTGCAGGCAGTGCCACAGTATGGAGTATTGAAGCGCTGTATGATCGGCTTGCTCCTCTGGGACATTGAGTCCGCCAGCGTAAGTAGATAGATGCCCGTGATTGGCAAACGTGCTAAAACTAATCAGCTCTTGCCGGGCCGACAGGCTGCTGTTAATCAATCGAGGCAACCGGGTTCGCGCCTGAAGACGCCCAACTATCCAATTTGGATAACCAGCTGCACTGGTCACTTTGGCGTCATTTTCAATCGGAATGCGGACTTGCTGCGCAATTACCATGCCGAGTCGCGCTTTGATGTGAACTATTACAGCTGTTCGGGCCATCAGATACTGATGACCATCGATAATCGCACCTACAATGAGCAGGCATTGGTCATGTTGGAGCGACAACCAATCACACCGGAGAGTACCTCGCTAACGGGCAAGCAAGCCAAGGATGAGGCCCTTACGGCGGGAGGTGCTGCTGCCGGTGTTGGTGTGGCTGGCGCTAGCGGCGGTGTTGGTGGTGCTGCTAGTGGCGCTAGCGCTGGCAACGATGTGGTCGCCAAGGAGGAGTCAACGCTCAACACGCCATTGCAGCGTTTGATTCATACCAAGTGGGAAGAGGCAACTATAAGCTTTCACGTGCAGCCATCGATGTTGAGTTATCTTTTTAGTACAACACAGTAGAAAGAGATCAGCTAATACACTTGAAAAATATCTATTCTGACGAGAAGTTAGGAAATACGATCCATATGAGCCCATCACATAAGTTTGCATCATACAAATCTTACCATTTACCGATTTTTTGGTACTTTTAGAGTATAAATAGCTTCAATACTTATATGATTTGCTAACATTTAACTATTTAAATATTCAGAATAGAGTAGTTAAAGTTATCGTTTCTTTCTCGTGATCAAAAGCAAAAGACTCATTGAGGCATTGCAGCTAGCTTGTTATGTTGTCTCTTGATCTATGATATAAATCGACTTTCTTGGCGAATGACCAATACAACTCTCTACGAGTCAATGCACCAATTATCTTCCTATACCGATATACCTTCACATCACAAACCAAGTAAGTCTTTCAAACTTCAAAATATAATCATTCAGGAAAACATTAGCCGTTCTTGGAACTCCTTCGACTGTTTTCTGTTTACCTATAACTCATTAAATCTCATAAAAGAAAATATCGTTATTTACAGTTTATTTATTATTTTAAATTATTAATATTTATTTGGTAATTCGATTAACTATTTAAATACTTCTCGAATGCTAGATGCTCAGCGGAAACATGATAAAGGCAAACCTATTTCTAGTCTAAGCTCAATTTTTAAGACATACTAAATAGTTACAGTCTTCAATGAATTCTCCAATATAAAAATACTTAGTTTTAACTAGTATACTATCTAGTGCCATGACTTGTAAGCTTTCTAGTTAACAACTTTGCACCATTTTTTAGAAACATGCATATTTTGCACCCAACTAGTTTACATAGATTCTACTGTTGCTGTCTTCAAAACATTGAATGGGTATTTTAAGAAGATAAAGGAAAGTTGAAATTCGAAACGAAATTCTCAAACAGCGATGGTAAATACACGTAAAATATTCCGAGTATCATAAAAAACAACAACAGGCAAATTTGTTGAAAAACCAACTACATTTTTACAAATATGCCTGGTTAAAATGTTACTGAGGCCTCTCTCTATGCATATAAAGCGACTGCAGGAACTCAATACTCGACGAGTTGAGGTTGCCGCCTGGAGCCACTAGACGAAACAAAAAGTCCTGTACAATTATGAAACACCAACATATTTCCAAAATTTCAATTCACTGCACTTTATTTATTCCTAAGCAACTCGCAAATTGTAAAAAAAATACATATACAATTTTAAATAAATGTACAAGCTTTTTAACCGAGAATTTCTGAATTTAAAATGATGGGTTGAGATGGGACACTAAATAGATGACCTACATAAATTATACATATATATATATGTATATACCGTATTTGCCACCGAAGAACGTATCAAATAAAGTCTCACAAATATCTTTGAAAATGATTTTGAAACCGATCGGATGGTAAGCAAAAAACGTTCATACAACCGTTTTTCGCTAATAAACCACTGTTGAGGGTGGAATTTCCCAAATCGCTGAAACACGTATCCATTAAGTTCTTATGTTGAACTTTGAAAATAAGTTTTTCGGACAAAGCTTAAGACCTAGCCCAAAAAGTCATTAAATCCACCGAGGAAGCTTGGATTCTACGAAAAGTGTGAAACACGTGTGAAATGATTTTTCGTACAGATTGAAATAAATTTGAACACGAAACGTCACCCACCAAATATTTGACCCCCATTCGATGGATTTTTCAAAAAGTAAGAAACACTCCTCAAATGAATTTGAACGAAGATCTTTGAAATTGAGTTTAAGGCAGATAAGATAAGTCAGGAAAAACAGTTTTATATATAGAGATATATATATGTATATCATGTAAATAAATAATATATTTAATGTATGTGGCTTTCATGATCTCTTATTAACATTTAATACAAACTCACCAATAGGCCATTATTACCGCGTAGCCTCGCAACTTCAACTAAAGCCAAGCTGCAATGGGCAGCCCTTTATATACTGTTGGCTGCACCTGCTGTTAGCTAACATGATCTGTTATTCACATTTAACGCTAACGTCCTATCCCGTCATCTGTACCGGCCCGCCTCCCAGCTTTGATTGAGCTCGTGCTACAATGGGCAGCCCTTTTTATAGCCTTGGCTTCACTGTTGTGAGCATACATACGTAATCTGTTTTTAACATTTTAACACAAACATACACACACAAATACAGTTCCACACTATCCACACTGGTCCGCTTCGCAGCATCGACTGAAGCCCAGCTGCAATGGGCAGCCCTTTATATACTGTTGGCTGCGCCAGCTGGTAGCTAACATGATCTGATATTCACATTTAATGCTAACTTACTATCCGACCATCCGTACCCGCCCGCCAAAAGGCTTTGACTGAAGACTTGCTACAATAGGCAGCCCTTTTATAGCCTTGGCTTCACTGCTGTGAGCATTCATACGTGATCTGTTTTAACATTTTAATGCAAGCACACACACACACAGATACACTTTCACACCATCCGCACTAAGCCCGCTCGCAGCTTCGACTGAAGCCCAGCTGCAATGGGCAGCCCTTTTTATACCCTTGGCTTCACTGTGGTGAGCATACATACATACATACGTGATCTGTTTTTAACATTTTAACGCAAACATACACGCACAAATGCACTTTCACACTGTCATTACTGGGCCGCTTCGCAGCTTCGACTGAAGCCCAGCTGCAATGGGCAGCCCTTTTTATACCCTTGGCTTCACTGTGGTGAGCATACATACATACATACGTGATCTGTTTTTAACATTTTAACGCAAACATACACGCACAAATGCACTTTCACACTGTCATTACTGGGCCGCTTCGCAGCTTCGACTGAAGCCCAGCTGCAATGGGCAACCCTTTTTATACTGAGACGAGCTTACATTCATGATCTGTTATTAACATTTTTAAGCAATAACACTTGCACACCATACGTACTGGACAGCTTCGCAGTTTCGACTGAAACCCAGCCTCAATGGGCAGCTGTATTTATACCACAGGCTCTTAAGAGCCTTTCCTGTAAGGTTTTTATACTTTATACAAATGCATACACCCCTCCAATATGAGTCACTACTTGCACCGGGCCCCTTTGCAGCTTTTTCTAGAACATAAAGCCCGCATAGAGAATTAAAATATATTATATATGTTTAATTTGTGTTTAAATATTTAAGAAATATTTTATTAAATTTTGTTACACAAAAATGATTGAAGTTCCTTGTTATCTATTTACCAGTTGTAATTTGTAACGATTTCTCTTTATTAAAAATGTGTTTTTGGTATTGATGAATAAGAGAATAGTTTACTCGTTATTGTAGATTGGTTTCGTAATTATATTATGAGTGGAAATAGTCGAGAATATTTGTATAATATATGCTTTAAAGAATTTATAAGAATATTTTAGTTTCTTGCCATAACAATTCACGAAGATTTACCCTTGAGATTAGTTTATAATTATTATTTAAAGATTTTGTAAGTTCCTAACTAAATATTGTTTAATACTCATACTTAAATACTTAAGAAGTATTGTAATTGTATAAATTGTAGTTTTTCATTATTTTCATTATATAATACCATTTTTGTTGTTATCAAGTTTTCAGTAATTTGATATTTCTATTTATATATAGTCGCATACTTTTTGGGTACAATCTACAAAAATATCTTTAATTTGGAACTCGCATTAAACGAAGTTTATTTCCCATAAAGTTTCAATTAATAAAAATGAGATGTAGTAACAGACAGGAATTTTCAATTAAGTATTTGTTGGTAATTATAATTCTCTTTTATTTATGTTTTACTGCAAATATTTGTTGCCACTTTTTGTAATTGAATTCCATCAGCAAGTCCATTATCTGTTGTTCCCAAACTATTTGCAGCTTTTGCTGTTCAATTGCCATTACCCACGGTATCAGCTGACACGCGATTTAAGTCCCGCGCTCCCAGCTCATGTGACCAAATCATCGGGCACTTCTTTATCTGGAACTGTAACTGTGTCTGTCTGGCAGTCGGCATGTCTGTCTAGCTGTCAGTTTGGGGTCTGGAGCAACGTATGTCAGCATGCATTATTTAAATGGTTACGGCCCACATTTTAGCTGCTGTTTATTTGCCTTTCGGATGGATTCTTCGTAGCTCTGTGTATAAATAATATATAGTAGCTCGCACAGTTTGTTTCCAATATGCTTTGTGGGCCTTGACCTGCTTACATGATTATTTGAATTACTGACCATTTGCGAAGTTAGCACAGAATTTAAGTTATTATAAAGGGATATCAATAAACCAATCTTATCGACGGATGAAACTTTCATAAGCCGGAAATTTTGCGTAAGAAAATTGCAATTTTTTTTTTTTTAATTTCAAAATTGGAACGCAAGGCACAGACAATGAAATAAAATTACAATGTTTTTTAGGAACAGAAACCATAAGTGTACACTGCATTGAGTGGCTTGGACGTGCCTTAACGAATTATCATGATTCGAGTGCAAAAAACAGTTTAACTTATTAACTAAACCTTAAATGTAGGCTGTTGTCTTTCATAAAGTAATGCACTTAAATACTTTTCGCTTATCAAAAATTTACCATCTTAAATTGATTCATGGCCTCAGCCATGAACGTGTATTGCGAATATATACAAAATAGATCGAAGATACTATAATATACAATACTAAAAGGTATATACTGTCTGTGCAGCGGAGTCTAGGCTATGTGGGGTCAAATCAAGCCATGGCCATGATTTCAAATATTGTATAAACTTGTGCGCTTAGAGCCTAACTAAGTTACATTTATATGTATATGTATGCGTCTATCTGTATGTGTGATTACATTAATAATTTACATAATTTACTCTGTGCAAACTAATGATAGTCGTTATAAAGAGACGACTTAAACACAAGTTTGTACCTGTACAACTGGTCAAAGTCGTGGACACTTTGTGAGCTCACTCGCTGCGTACACAATCGTATAGCAATCGTATTCGCATATATTTAACTAAGCCTAACTACACTTGGACAAAGTGGCGTCCCCCGTTCTACGGGCGCACCAGCAGCTTCTCAATAAACGCCAAATTCGTATTCCCGTAGCGTGTCTGGTTGAACGGCAGAGCAGCCGGATTCTTTTTCGTCTGTGTGTGCCAGGTGAGTATCTGCGGACACAAGTATATCAGCTATGCGATTAGTTGTCTAAGCATAAATGGATTTCGGTATCACCTCTCTGCACTCGTCGGCCAGCAGCTCAATCTCATTGTTCTGCAGCGGCGCCAGGCTGCGCAAGAATCCATCCTCCTCGTAGCCCGGCTTGAAGGGCATCTTCGCATGTGGACGCTCGTGCAAGAATTTGACGCTTACTGCAAAACCGGCCATATCGACGGGATATTTGCGTCCACCTATCCAGCCATCGTAGTAGCCATCGAGTTTGCCCTCACGTATAATGGGACTGCTGACACCAGTTTTGGTCACTAGACCCACTGGCCACATAGACACCTTTTTGGTATAACGCATCTGAGAGACGATATTTTCAGATTTAGAAAAATTGACATATCGCGAACTTTCTTAGCTAACATTTAAATCTGCAAGCATTCTTGTTGAAATTGAAAATCGCATAGAAAGGCGTTAATTAACTATCGCTTCACTATGCGCTATTCAATTATTTAAATAATGCTTACGGATGGTAATATTATTTTCGAGTGAAAGGCACGCAAGCTTTTGAGTGCATTTAATATGCTGCGACCTTTCTAGTACACACCTGTTCAAATATGTTAACATCGTAGGTGTTATCATCGTCGGCAAAATATAGAACCCCCTCGGTGGCATTGGCGCGCAGATAATCAAGTCCTCGATTCCGATTGGAGACTCCGCGGGGCTTGGCACGCTTCGTCAGCTTATACTGCTCGGGCATAGGGGCTGTGTGGAAGGTTGTTAATAGCACGCGAATGGAGGACAAACATTTTAGGTACAATACTCACCGACCAGGTACTCATAGGGCACACCAATGCGGTCCAGGGTGTGGGCGACCAGCGGGTTGGTCTTGTTGGCATCCTCGATAACCAGCCAGAGCAGGTTAGGCACATGCTTCAGGGTGTAGCCGAGTCGTGTTAGCTCCGCCAGCTGTTCGGGGCGTCGATAAGTGGGCGTGATGATGTACAATGGCGGCTAAGATGGGCAAGAGTTGAGGTATTAACTAATGCCATTATTGTCTATTATAAGGAGTGTGTCTGTGTGTGTGTGTGTGCCTGTGCTAGGGTGTGTGTTTACATGCGTAACGCGGCCTGAGCTCCCGTTTTATGAGCAATTATGCAAATTAATCCACAGGCAAGCAGTTAACTAGTTAAACAGTTGACTAGTTGACCGGGTTTAGCTGCGTGTCGGTATTCAGTTGGGTTACCCGTTATACTATAAGCAGGCCACTCAAATGGCACACACTTACACACACGCTGTAAATGCTGCTGGTGTGGCAAATAAATATACATAGCCGCCGCGCACTTTGCAAATTGTCCATTGTTGACACACAAAAATGCATTCAAATTTATTTGCAAAACAAACACAGACACTCAAATAAATGGAAGCGCACTGAAGCAGAGAAATGCAATTCAGAAAAAAAATATATATATAATATAAAATAAAATAATATTAATAATGGACTTGCATGAAAAGAAATAGTATTTTAGCTGTCTGACCATGTTAAGGTTCCGAACCATATATCACTTAATGTTGGTTTCAGTTTTGGATTTTGGAACTAGTTCAACTATTGTCATTGGAACAAGTGGAATATAGGTGGAAATGGGAAATTAGCGCTAAGCATAAAATACTTTCGTGTAATTGGTAAATCAAAATATACTATTTATATATTAATAATTGTAATTACTAATATTGCTATTAATATTAATTATTAATATTATAATTATTATTTGTATTATTATTATTACCACATTTATAGAATTAATTCGTACAGCTACTTGAAATTTTATTTCTGCCATTCCTGGTGTAATTCGTTTTAATTTAATTAGCTAAGCTTGAATCAAATAAATTAATAAATATAAAATATAGTCGAACCAATGGAGCCGGCCTTTGACATTGAGTGTAGGGCATTCGTAGACATTGCAACTAGTAACTGAGAGAAACTCACAAATGCGCGAATCTTTTTCAATTGCCTTGCATTTACCATGCATTTTAGAATCTGGATCATCACGGTAAGACCTCCTACCCTACCCGCCTGCCCGCTCTGGCCAGCACGCCGTTTGGAAGTGGAACACCCCCTTAGCATGGTGCCATTCAATGGCGGTAGATTCGGTTGCTTTCATTGTTGTACGTGGTTTCGGTTTTTAGGTTTCAATGTGCAATGAGCAATTTTTAAATTAGACTCATGCAAATTTCGTATACAGAATCATTTTGTTTGCACATTATTTATAATTTTGGGTGGCATGGTGAGTGCCATCTGATATATTGCAACTGATTAACCTAAAAAACCATGCACCAGTTTATAATGCAAACAATTGCATGGCAATTTCTGTGTGTAGCTTGGTTAAGCAAATAAAGTAATTTGCGCGGCAGACTAAGTCCCATTTCATAGCCATATTATGCACAAATTGCATATATTCAAAGGCATAATACATGTTATTAACAGATACTCGAACTGAACAATCAAACAGAATTAACTCAACAAACAACGCTGCGAAATTTCTGAGCTCATCAGCTGATGACAACGCCAACGAGTTGGCTAATTTATTATGGAGAGGACATTTGCCAAGACACAAGCACACAACATCAATCAATCCATTATTTGTCTGTGTATTGTATTACCTGCAGGTACATAATTGAGATTGGAATACGCTAGACATATACGCATTACATTGACCACATTTTACGCTACAGTGTTGGTAAACTAAAGAATAAAGCATAAGAGCTTACATCATGTTTGTTCTGACTGACTGAATGACAAATTGATTGATGATGATGCATGCAGAGTTCAAGCCGCCGATGTGGTTTGGAAAAACTTGACCTTAAAATGAATACTAGGTAGAATGCTAATAGTTTAAATATATATGTATATGTTTAATCATTTTTTATATTTTATCAATCAATATCAATCAACTTGGAAAATTCTGCCACTAGCATGGCAACAGAACTGCATGGGCTTTAGAATTTCTAACCAGATGTAAGCTTTAAAGTAATGGAAAACTGTAACTCCCCTCCATAACCCCTTGCTGTAAATATGAAAAGCACTTGTGCTCTGCAGCCGGGCAACTTAAAAAAAGCAATTAAGAAAATTGGAAAATGGTTAAAGTAAAGAAACAAACAGAAGCAAAGCAATGAAGCAGACAGCTGCACAAAATTGTTAGCAAGTGCAAAAATTCCCATTAAAATTTACAATTACAATATATCTAACTATGTTCCACCCTGTTCACCCTGGACTTCAAGACAATATGTGAGCAAACTATAGACAGACTAAATATATGGTATAACTTTAACATGCAGAATCACAAAAATCTGAAAAGTTGACGCATTGTCAATTATGATGATTACCGTGAAAAATAGGTTTGCAAAATTTAAGAAAAAATGTGACTTAAAATTAGTTTAATATTTTGTTAGTAAGTTTTTGTTGTTGGAGTATGTTGAAAACACAACAAAACAATATTTACGGGCTCGGAAACGGCAACAAATGTTGAACGAATTTTATGAACGGCGCCCATTGCTTTTCCTATTGTGTTGTGGGCGTGGCTGGGTTGGGTTGTTGTTTTAAGTTTTTGGGCTGTTGTTGTTGTTGTAGACACAGCAGCATTGGCAACTGTTGCTGCTGTTGTTGTTGTTGTCGTTGTCGTGCTTGTTGTTGTTGTTGTGGAGATGCTTTTGTTGTTGGCGTCGGATGATGTCAGTGGCAATGAAACCGTCGAGTAGAAGGACGACCCAGAGGCAGAAACCAAGTTGGATGCGGAGGATGAGGAGGACGAGTCTGTGGCATTTGGCCCATGCACCTGTACCAGTCCCTGCCCCATTGTCAAATTAATGGACGTGGAGGAGTTGTTCAACATAGGCGCCCACAAATATGAAGCGATGTATGACGATGATGATGATGATTTTTCTGGATGCTACATCATTTGGTTAATGCATATTTATGTTTTTGGTCCAGTTAGGCATATGTTAAGAACAAGAACAAAAGACACACTGTAATATCAGACTTATGTATAGATGTTTATATATATGTTAATAGGTTTTCCTAAGGAACTAGCTAGTGAATATAAAACTAGGTTATAGAACAACATTTTTTAAAGCTTTTCAATTTATTGTCTAGATATAGATTTAAATAAATTATATTTAGTCCTAGTTCTGAATTGATGGTCTATTTGAAATATTTTTGGATTTACTTGGAACCAAAAGAGAATAAAACGTATTATATTCGGCGTTTTCTATTTTCGATAAGCAAAAAATTTATAAAAATGTTCCTCTATATTTTGAACTCTGTCTAGTTTTGGCATTGCCGAAAAAAGTGATTGGAGAAGCAACTACAACGATAATTAACATAACAAATGCATTTCATAAATCATGTTGGTTAAAGGTTGAACTGCAGTAAACTGCGTCGCGAGAAGCAATTGGAGAAGCGAATATCTGCTTAGAAGACAACTCTTCAGCTTCTTCAGATGTTATTGTTTTTTTTTCTGCAAGCTTTCATCTTTCATCTATTCTTGACTGATTCAATGTACAAGTCTGTATTAAAGTAACTCCAGTTGTAAACAGATTCAGCAGCTTTTCGCGCTTGCACTTTGGAAAACAAGGGATAAGTTTCTATCTCTCATCCAACATATTTGGTGTCCTTTGGCATTGATGATATTATTTCCTGGCAAAAGCTATTGTTTTTTAATTAGATAGCAACAAGACAATAAACCTCAACCTAAACATACGAGCATGCAACTAATTGTTTAATCTGCTTATCACTATAGATATTTATATGAATGCATTTATTCAGAGTGCGTAAATCTAATTGAATGTGGGCTCTACGTATCGACGGTAATTGTCGGGGTTGGTTTTTTGTTTAGTACTTGGTTGGTGATGGGTCTTATCAATAGCGTTATCAATAGCTATATATGTAACTTTCTATTAATGGGTGGCACAGCCATTCATTTGGGGCACTCACCTTGACGAGCTCGTTGGCGGCGAGGGGCTGTCGGGACATGTGGTATTGGTAGAGCACCATATAGATGCAGGTCGTGGCTACGAATATGGTCAGGTACATTTTAATAGATTTTCCCAGCGCCATTTTGTTGCTGAGATTTGCATTCACTTTCGAATCTTTGGCCTGTGGCAGAAGCATTTGTTGTTGATTTACCTTTAGTTGTTCTTGTTGTTGTGTTTAGGTTTTTGGTGTTGTTTTTTCTTCTTTTTTTTGTTTTGCTTTGGTTTTTTGCGTGTTGGCTTTGTAAATCTTCTTTGGTATTTTGATTTCATTCGTTTGGTTTTGGTTGCAACTTTTCAATATTAAATTTTTCTTTTGCTGATTTTAGTATTCTTGCTTTATTCTTAATACGCTTTGCCAGCATTATTCTCTGTATTTTTGACACCTTTTTTCACGCCTATTCCGATTGTGTTACGCTGTGGGCGGCTTTTCTGGGTAAGCGGCAGAATCAAGTGCCAGCTACGCAGTGTTATCTAAACAAATTGCAAATTTATTATAAATATATATAAATAAAAATAACGTTTTTATCGAAAATAAAATAAGTCGTCTCTAAAGTCTTGTTGTTGTTGTTTTTTTTAGAGAATATAAGAGCTTTATTCTTTTCGAATATCTAAGAATTTATTATAAATAATTTTTTGACTCACATTTATTTATCTTTTGGCTCAACGAACACCTGTAAAAAATAGAGAACATTCAATGAAATATTAGGCTATCGATCATAGACAATTAAGAAAATACAATTTTTATACCAACGCTCGATTTACAGCGCAAATGCTGAAGTTACGAGACCGTTTTTATAAATATTTATAAAAAATGCATGACATTAATTAACCAAAAAGCATTTCATCATTTTAAATGGGCAGCTGCTGAACGCAGTGCAAGAGTGTAGATAATGCTATCGAGCCCACATAAATACATAAAATATATATTTAAAAAAAAAAAAAAACAAATTGAAATGTTATCAATTAAACTTGAAGCAGGCAAAGGGCAACAGAAATTGGCTTAAGAATCAATACATCAAACGACGTTAATTATGCTTGATGTACTGACAACTAATTGGGGGCCTGGTGGAGGAGGAGAACGAGTTACCTCAACGATAAAGAACTGTAAACGATAACAAACTGTGTGTTACAAGTGCCAACGAGAGTCCCTCTAATTAATTGACACTAACTTCCAAGAGATGCAGAGATTGAGAAGACATCTCTGCGAAGGCAAATATCTGTTTTACGTAGGAGCATATTCTATAGATAGATATCAATTTTATTTTCAGCTCTGGCAAGCGCTAATGGCCCATTGTCGAACATTTAACTACATTTTTATCACTTGCACTAACAGCTGCAAACTTCTAACCACTTTGTGTATGGGAAGGGAAGTGGGTTAGTATAAGAGTTCGACTTGTGACGAGCTTGAATACCCTGTAGACACGATGTCGAAGAGTTTCTTTATTTACTATGTGCATATAGAGAATGTATATGTATAGAAAATATTCTCATTTAAGCAAAATGTATTCATATCCATAGTATATAGCATAAATTAAGTTTTTGGTACTCTTGATTTCATTACTTGAGATAAAATGAAAAAAGCGTATACATATCTATATTTGTATATATATTAGCTATGGGCTCTTTAGTTGGAATTTTTCTCGATAAAGCAGCGTTTCACGATTCCTCCCTCTTTTTTGTTTGTTATTTTATTTTATTTTTTTTAATGTACAAACTCTTTTAATTATGTGTGGGCGTGGCCAGTGCTTGTTCGCATGTTTCAACATTTTAAAAATCATTTTGCCAGTTGCTGATATGAAAGTTCATTGGCCAATTTTCAAAATTGTTTTTGCTGCGCTTTCAATTCCGCTGGCCAAAGTTGGGCGCCGCTTTTGTATATAGTGAATGCTGGTGCAAAGTTCTTATAGCGAAAACTTTATGAAAATGCAAGCATAAGGGGTATAGGAACTTAAGTTTGCAATTAAGGCGCGCTCGGGGGTCAGTCGTTAAGTTGAACGTTGTTTTTAGCTAAGTGAGTTTGGTATTCGGGAAGAAGTGCTTCGGATAAAAAGTATTTACAGGAAACAGCGAATGGTAGACAAACTCATATTATAGCCCCTTTTTAGTTGACATGTACTCTTACAGGGTATCTATTTCAATTTAAATGCAATTCAATTTCAGGCGATTGTATGCCCGCAAATATAATATATATTGCAAATCTTGTTTTGCCCTGCGGCAATCGCTAACATTTTAATGAATGAAATGGCAAAATGCGCAACGGGATCAAGCGAAAAGCGTCCGAATCGCCAAAGCTTTAAATGAAAATTCATTTTACAATATATCGAAACAACAACAAAACCAAAAACTAAGCAAAAGGCTTTGTAAAAACAATTTAGTGTCAGAACTTAACCCATTTACATGACAATTCCGACCGCCCTCTGTGCTGACAGAATTACAAAAGAATAATAAAGAAAATGCTGCACACACACACACACACACACACACACACACACACACACACACACACACACACGCCCACACACAACAACAGAGAGCGGCATAAACAACAACACAATGCAGATAGATATTAAAATGTGGGCGTGGCAGTGGGCAAAGTGGGGAAAGAAATATAAGTGGAGAAGTCAGTCGGCAGGGTAGAAACAAAAAAAAAAGAACAAGAAAAAAAGGATAAGTTTGGCACGCCGAAGATTTGATACCCTTGAAGACATATCCGTTTTTTTGGATATGTGACAATAGTGCAGCTCAAAAAATCTTAGATTGTTGAAAATATCTTTGAAAACAGAATATATTGCCATATAAGATGCTACTATTCCACCGAGCTTTTCTAAAGGAGCTATATAATGTAGTGGGGCATAGTAAAACCTATAAATGACAAGTTTAGGTATGATATCTTGATAAACAAAAAGCAACTTTTGGAACGATTGTCAGTTATATGATTTAGTGAACCGATTCGGCCGGTTTCCACATTTGTACTGCCTGACGGACGCATGTATAGTTCCAAGACAATAGCTTTGAAACTTAGAGACTAGTTTTCATACAAACAGACAGACAGACAGACAGACAGACAGACCGACGGTCAGACTATATAGACATGACTATATCAACTCGGCTGTTGATGCTGATCTAGAACATATATACTTTATGAGATGGGAGATGTCTCCTTCTACGCGTTACACATTTCATGACAAAATTATAATACCCTCTACAAGGGCATAAAAACTGAAACAACAGAGAACTTTCGACCCGAATGCCGCTTTATAGTGGTATGCCAGAAGCGTCCTTGGATATGACATTATAATTTCTGTGTAGAAAAACACACACAGAAATGTTCGTAGACATCAAATTGCCATCACTTTCTAGCTTTATACTCACACAATTCTTTTAAATATATACTTTAAATTCAGAGATATTTTTATTTTATTTATATTAAACCGAATATTATATTCTTTTTGCCTCATATTTGTTTGAGGATCTTATTTTGCCTTCATCTATTTAAGCTGGCTAAAGATTAATCTGAAAATGATTACATTTAAAATATATTATATTGCATTTATATTCGATAGATAATGTAGAACAGACGCGTTCAAATTTGCCAGCGAGTACTCAAATATCTGCCCAAATAGCAAAAAAAAATAGCATTATAATATAATGGTTGTAAGCATTATAGGATAGATTTCTTAGCTGTCAAACAAGTTTTTATAGGATATACATATATAAAAGGTTTCAACCAAGTTTATTAAATAAAAACTGCTAACTGTGGTCTACAGCAAAAACAACAATACAGCCAGACACTTGCCTGGGATTCGAATTCCGATTGCATTAAAAAACATATTCGTAGATTATCCAAATATTCATAATTTTCTTATGCATCGTAGAAAAGCGAAATTAAAATTAAAATTTCGCTGCAAGACCTAGCCAAAGTGGCGACGGCGGCGGCAAATGGAATGCTCTTAAAATGTGCGATGTTCATTTATATTTGCGGCAAGGACAACTTGAATAGAATGCGCTTTCAGCTCTATTTCAATTTACTTCATTCATTCATAATCCCGACGCCAGGCGAGGCTGCCAGCTCGTAAAATGTGCCCCACTGTGCTGAGCTGTGTGCAGCTCTCAGCTGGATGATTCCATCTGTGGGCAGCATCAACAATTGCGTAATATTTGTGGGGAGGCAGACTCAGACACAAGCACAAAGAAGCCAAGTGGAAGAGCAAAAGTGAAACCGACTCGTGTGAAGGAGCAAACTCTTCGCATGATTTGTGTTGGGCCCAAGCCCTGACCCATGCCCACATATCCGCAACCATACCGAGCACACTCTTGGCACAAAACTTATTGCATTTGTCCAAAATGTAAACGAAATTGGGAGCGGCGCCTCCATTTGGGCCACCGAAATGGTTGTAAAGTCGCTGGCAAAATCATATTTCAAATTTAATGGATTAGCAGCCGATGCCAGCGAGAACTGAAAATTCCATACCCGGAATATCTTCATGCCCCAATGAGTTATAGTGTATCAAGCGCTTTCATATATCAACTAATATAACAGCTCCAGCACGTGCTCGGAGTATTTTATGGAATGCATTTTAGTGAACGAAATGAAATGGAGCCCTTAAATATAACGAAAGTTTCGTTTTTATAGATATGCAATTAATATGGCTATTAAAATGCAATACATAATCATTTTATGTTTACTTTGGTAATTGGTTTATTTTTCGGACTTTTCTATTATCTTATTGATTTTCCTGTTTAAACATATTTCGGGCTATATTTATTTTATATTTTATGCTCAGCAAGTTTCACTTGGCACCAGTCTAAACTGATTTGAATGATTCACTCTTTATACTCGCTATTTGTTTGCCTACAAAGTATATTTAAGCTTTTTATCAACATTTTTCCGTTCACGATATATATGCAGTTATCAAATAATTTTCGTTATGATTATTGGGCTAACATTTATAATATCTGGCCCATTCAAAGTTACTTAGTAGTTAAATGTTCAAATCAAACTGATGAAATCAAATTAGTCGGGCGGGCGAAAGGCTTATCGCCAACCATTCTCAAACTGCCTTACAATGGGATAACGAGCTAATTTTGACTAGAAAAAGAAAAAGATGACTAGTGAATATTAATTTATTATCTGGCTAATTTTGATGATAGAACTTTTTAATTAAGAAATATTCTAACTTAATCGGATTTTAATTAAAAACTTGAATATCGCAAATCAGTTTACTTGATATTTTCGAATTAAATCAAAGTTGAAGTGCTCTAGTGCAGCCACAAATGAAAGATACTTGATCAGTATATACTATATAAAAGGCTACTTTTCAAATTTGCCGACTCTAGCTCTTCAAACGTAAGAGATATGCGCAAGAAACAGAATATTCATATCGATTTTAATCGATTTCTTGGCAACAGAAAGCATTAAAAATTATCGAAACCAAGCGGAACTGAGCGGTTCCCAGGCGGAATTAAGTTCCAGCTCTTATAAGTTTTAGATCGACGAGCTTACGGACAGGCTTGATGATGACCGAGTCTACATTATTTAAGGGATATACATTGTAGATAAATATACCAAACCCATATACCAAGATTTTCAGAGGTTTATTTTTCATCAAATTGTTGCATATATAGCCCATCATACTGAGCTTGAAAGCATTTTGTGAATTTGTCAGCAGAACAAAAGACGACTAAAAAGCCGTCATCAATCGAAGGCACGCACAGGCCCGATAGTCACAAAATGGGGCAACTGTTGCGCCCCCAAAATTTGTCTGGGTGCGGCCCAAGTCGAACTGAGGCGAAAACCTAGCGCCGGAACAGTTTATAGAAGTTGAAGACAAAAAGGTGTGAATGGTTTTTAAAGGAACATTGAAATATTGAAGATAACACACAACAGTTTGTCAGTCACTCAAGCATAAAAAAAACAAGACTAATCTAAAAAAAAACTCAGAAGTGCCCAATTTTGTGTGAATATGTGCAATTTATTGAATCTGAATATACTATATAAGAACCTTCATATCAAGTTTGGTGTATCTAACTCTGATTACTTTAATTTGATTAGCTATGCCTAAAAACGTATTTCATTTTTATCATTTATTATTATCGTGATTCCATTCGAGTCATATTGTTGGTATTTTGAGGGAACGGAATGGTAACTTTCGCATTATCAATTAACCCCGGAAATCTGCTGCAAGGGCAAGAAAAAGTTTTATTTTACAACTAACGATCAAATTAGGGATTTCGTCGCCTTCACTAATGCGTTTATAACATGTTATCCAAAGCTGTTTTTTATGATTTTTATAGAGACAATCAGCTATCTGTGTAAGCTGCCATAACAAATAGTTAAGCAAAATTTAAAGTCTAACGGGTACATACTGATATTAATATATAAAGTTCCACTTTTAAGGAATGCCATTAAACGAAAATGAATACTGGCGGGAATTATCAGTTGATTATTATGCCCTAAACCAATTGAAAAGAGGTGAAGAATGTATAATGGTTATGTTTAAATGTATGTAACAGGCTGAGAGAAGCATCGCCTGGTCGACATCAATAGCCAATTAGTCTAGCCATGTCCGTCCGTTTGTCCGCCTGTCCGTCTGTCCGTATATATAAACATGTCGATCTCTGAACCTATAAGAGCTAGAGACTCAATGTTTTGAACGGAGATCCTAGTGCCCGCACAAGTAATCGATAACTTGCCCTGTTTCCGAGAAATCGATAATTATCAATATCGAAATATGTTTCTAGAGTATCTGTAACTTTTTTTTTAATTCTGCTTTTAATAATGCTATTATATCCCTTTACCCATTAAATGGGTTACAATAAAAGGGAACGCTGCACTTGGTGCTTGTGGAAGAAGCTTTAGGGTAATCCCCAGTCAGAGACTATCGCCTGGAGCACTCTTTATTGTTTTATTTATCACAAAGTTGAGAACTCATTAAAAAAACACAAAGTACTTTGGCGATTCGTATGTCTAAAAGAGACGAATAACAAGGCGACTTTTGCCAATATGAGATAAGAATGTCGTATATTATTATTTACATAAGCAGGCCTGTTACTATATAACTAACTATATAGAGAGATATACATAAGTATAGAGACTTGTGCGCTTAACCCATTAGCATTCGCTTTCAATAGGACGGTTGCGGTTGGGTTTAGTTTTCATGCATGTGTAAAGTATTGTTCTTTCTGATAACAATAAATTTATCATGTGTTAAGGCTTCGTTTGACTTCCATTTGTGTTGTTGTTCTTTTTGTTATTGTTGCTGTTGTTGTTGTTGGTTGTGATGTCGTGCGCCACAGAGTCTTGCTGTTTGTATTCTATTCATGTTCTGCATGAACAGCATAAATAGCGTTTTATATATGTTTATATATATATACTATATCCAAACACTTATATATTGTAGATATACGAGTGTGCATGTATAATAGAGCGGAAGTTTCGATCTACATGTGGCTATACTCGTACACTATGTACATCATATCGCAACCGACTCATGTTGTGGCAAGTTTGAAATACAAGAGAATGAAATTTCAAACTAGTAAAGATTATTTGATGAGGCTTTGGTGGTCAAAAACCTAAGCTTTAAATTCGGTAATAGGGTTCCTAACAAATTATTACATAATGCGCATAATAAATGTTTCATTTGAAGATTCATTTTATTCTATTTTCTTGTAGCTTATTATTTAATATATTTCAAAGTCGAACGGATCGCTTTACAATATTGTATAGCTTTAACAGAAAATATCGGAAAAAAATATAATTATTTTTAAATCATTCTATATTTAAAGAATAAACTTCTTTTCTAAAACCAACTGGAGCCTAGATATATATGCCATTTAAATTTATGTGTATTTTAAGGCTTATTATATTTGGCAATCATTGATTCGAGGCCTTTTGAAGGCCTTTTTATGTATTGTGCAAATGGTAAAGTCTCTGATCTAAAAAGTATATATGTTCTTGATCAGCTTCAACAGACGAGTCGATCTCGGTAACTCGAAGAGCTCGATACTAGACATTGTGACCTCACAGATAAAATAAATAATAAAATATTAAAAACAAAAATTTTTTTTGCAATCTTTAAGCAGTTCAATGACGCGCATTTAAAAGCTGATCTTTGACATGCGGTTTTTTTTGATCCCGACCTACTGCATATCAGTTATCAGTTTGAGCAATTTTGGAAGCCCGAGCTTCGATGCGATTTTCACATTTCAGTCTGCTTTCGTGCGTACTAAGTGCAGTTAAGTTTGGCATATGAATTCCAGATTCAGAGTGCAAGCAAAATGAAATTGGCTGTGTTTCTATTATATATGCTATATATAAGCTTTATGCTGGTCATAGATGAAGTGCAGGCTAACGAAAATGAGGTGAAATTCAATATTTATTTGAACTGCAGTAAATAAATCGTACTTTTTTATTAGTCTTGTTCGGCAACCAGAAAAGCAGAGGAAGAATGTGGAGAGCACACCTATAAGGCTGTGAGACCATTATTAAAGTATATACATCAGATGAAGGAGGCAATTGACAACAATAACTATATAATTGAAAGCAAAGACAGAGAAATTAAACAACTGCAGGAAAAACTAAACCAACGTTATGAATTCGTCATCGAGCAACAAACAGCTCAGCTAGATATCTACAATAAGGCAATCAAAGAGCTTAACAGCAATATGTTATCGATAAAAGAAGAAATGGGTAAACTCAAGACTAATGACTGTGAAAATCAGTTGGCGGTACAAAAGAATACAATTGATCAAAAGGACCAACAAATATTCAAAATCGAAAACGAAAACAACATGTGCACCAAGAAATTAACAAGCTGCGAAGAGAAGCCCGATTGCAGCAGTTTCACTTACGTCGCAGGTGATCCGGATGTACTTTATGATAATGCGACAGCAGGTCCTGGCTGGATTGTTATCCAACAGCGAATCAATGGCAAAGAGGACTTCTATAGGAATTGGGCCACATACCGTGCCGGCTTTGGAAGCTTTGAAGGCGACTACTTTTTAGGACTTGAGAGAATTCATCGCTTGACGAGCGCCCAGCCCCATGAGCTCTACATACATATGGAAGGATTTGATGATCTCATCACATACTACAGATATGAACAATTTGCCATCGCTGGAGAGAACGCTCAATACAGACTGAACCTCTGTGGTAAGGCTGTGGGCAATGCAACATATAATCAGTTATATTACCACAACAATCGGCAATTTAGCACATACGATCACAATAATTGTAACTGTGGCCTCAACTGCGCCCATTCAGGCGTACGTCGTGGTGGCTGGTGGCACAACAGCATATGTGAGAACAGGTATAAGTTGCTTCCACATTGTCAAAATAATTTAATTATATATACCTTATTTTTCAGCAATTTAAATGGCAAATACTCTGATGTGGGCGATCCGAGTGGCATGTATTGGGATCCTTATAAATCATTGAAAAAAGTCAAAATGCTTATTAGGCCCAAAAACTATGCAAAATGAAATTAAATAAAAAAATATAATATAGCCTGAAGACTCAACCAGGCTTTGTTATACAACCTATACAATTAGCATTTATAAAAAAAAATATATAAATATATATATATATATAGATTGTGTGTGATGAGATAATCGGTTTTTATTGCCAAATCAGAATTTTCCATTTCCTTTGGCAAATGCAGCTGACAATATCATTCCTATCCCCTCCCCGCACTGATTCAGCAAGGGTCGAAAAGTGAAAAATTGTTGAAATTGCCAATCGAATTAGAAAAGTAGAAACAAAACAGAGACAGAGAAATAGAGAGAACAATCAGAGACAGCATTGTGAGAAATTGCAATGCAGGCAAAATTCGCCTAAAGTCTGTAGCGTAACGCGTCCAAGTCGCCTGGAACTAACTTTGGCTCGAAGACCGAAACAGGGGCAAACACAGAGAGACGGAGACCCACTTGTCAAGCGGCCAACAGGAGCAAGTGGCAACCGCATTCGAGCACAGTCCTTGAGCTCGCCATGGGCGGGCAGTGAGGGGGGCAGCTGCGGCCGCTGATGACACAAGGAAGTTGGCAGCCAGCGAGTCAAGTGATTCAGCGGCAGGCGAAAGTTGCAAGCAAAACAAAGACGCAGAAAATTGAAAAACCTGCAGTCAGCCCCCTCCGAACCACACACTGAACAAAGTTAAACAGCATAGAAACGGAGAGCCGAAGATTAAATACCCTTGCGAACATATACTCTCTATGCAGTTGTATATATATGGTATCTAAACTCGGTACGTTGTTAATTCCAAGATTTCAAACAGATTATGCTATGCACAAACTCTTAGTTTGTATCACGTTTTCTTCCCCTAATAAAATCGTTGCTTTCCGGATACCTTCGGGAACTCACCGACCATTTCCAGCTATAAGTAGGTGCATAGCTTGCCGGATAGGCTAATGAATTTCTCCGCATCACTATTTCTTTACCCGATCTACTTAATACTCTATATAATTAAAATTATTAAAATATTTAAAGACCTTTTCATCTATTGGGAACGAGATATACAAAGTTCTTGGACAAACAAAACTATGATGATAAAAGAGGAACTCATTTTATGATCGTTTGTTCCAATTGGATATCAAAAATATTAGGAGTCGCAAAGACTGTGAAGTATTGGAGTTTGCATGAGATATCTTGAAAACAAAAATATTTTCTTAGTATTAAATCAGTTTTCGATGGGGTTTTGCTATAAAGCAGCTAAATGATATTGCAGACAAATCCGGATCTATGACAAGTTTTGCAATATCGAATCGGCATATCTAGTTTAAGGGCTACTCTGTTAAGCTCTCTGGAAGGGTATACGCTTCAAGAGTGCCCGACTTGACACAAATTATGTAGTAGTTGATAGATACCCTGTGCCCACATGTAACTCAAATTCAATTTAGGTTTATTTTGTGAAAATATTGCCATGGTTCGCCCGTTGTGCCGCGACAGTTGCTTGGAATTGCCTACTCAACTCCTTGGGCCCGGCAGGCTAGCAGTTGTCGCTTTTCATTCGCATAGGCGCTGCAAATAGCTTTGGAAATGGCATTTTAAAAATTTAATTGCCAATGCTGGCAGCAAGGCCAAGGGGCACTAGGAGCTGGGGCGCAGTTGCTCAACCGCTTGGGCTGTGTCTGTCCAGGGCAAGTTGCAAGTCAGCTCCGGGGTTTTCTGTGTCATGTTTGTCAAATTGAGTAAAGTCCTTTTCCTGCTCGTTGTTGATATTCATGTCCTGTGCCTGTGTCCCAGTCCCCGTCTCCGTCCCAGTCAAAGCCATTCCATTCGCTACAACTAACGTAGCTGCCTCGGGCTGCAACGCTTGGAATGGGCCGGCAAGTCCATCAAATGACTTGCGTGTTCACGAAACGACCCCGGAACCGCCCAACCGGAAAATTCTTAGTAGAAAAACAATTTTTTCTCCAGCGACATACTAAATGTAATAATGTTTTAAATCGAATCTTAGAATTCCGGGAAAAGTGCCCAGCATCAAAAAAAATCGAAGAAAAAAGCACAGTTTCTCCTTGTCATCAAGGAAAATATATTTATAGTCAATATATAAAGGCAAGATTCAAGGAATTATTCATCATGTAACGCATAATAACAGCTTGTGCAATTAAAAAAAAAAATACTATTAAAGACATGGCAAAAGCTCGAGGTCACATATATGTGATGTATTTTGAATCATATTAATACTGAATACATTAGTTGTTGGTGTCTGTCTTCCTATTGAAATATAAAAAAAAAATTAACTGACCTCGGGAAAGTGAGGTACCCACACCTCAATGATAAAGGTCGCTACATTATTCCCGAACTTTTTAAAATTAGGCATGCAAATCGGGTCTTAACCAAAACGCCATAGGAAAATAGCCCAGAAATTGCTTTGGTTCAAAAGCAATAACTTTTTAGACAATATTTAAGATTTAAGATTAAATTTAGCACGCATTTAGTATTAATTAGTATTTAGTAATCGGTAAATTATATATATTATAAATTCGAATTTGTAATAGGATTTTTATTTCTTTCATTTACATTTTGGAAATTTAGCCACAATCTGGGTTCGACGATTAGGTAAAAACCTGCCTAAAGGCTGGGAGCTGGTTCTAATCATGAAGTAGCTCACGCGCCGTTTTTAAGGACATTCAATTATTTTTTTTTTAAGTTCTCTTTAAACAATCTTAACCAGATTTGAAGTTATTGTTTATTTGCAAGATTCCAAGTTTACAACAATTATTATAGGCAAAAAAAAAATGATTAGATTGCAGACATGCTCGAAATCAGAATAGGATAAACAAGGGACTTGGGCCTCAGGTATGCCTTTTATAGGCCAAACATAATATGCAAATGTCTGTTGGCGATGGAGCAGAAGGGGGTTGGGTTCTTGGCCTGTTGACGGGCCTGCCCCTCAAAGCATGTGCGTGCAAAATCTACGCGCACAAAATTTATTAACAAAGGCCCCCCCCCCGAGGTGCGGTTGAGTTTAAGGGGCAGAGGGCGGGAGTGTGAGCGAGATGAGGTCTCGCACCTATTGGGCGTTAGAGAGACAACATGCAGGAGGCGTTTCGGCGCCCTCGAGCCCTCGGGACGGACGCAGTGCGGCTGTCAAGCACGGCCCGTCCCCTGCCTGCTCCGGTTAATGGAATCTTGTGTATATGTGTGTGTGTGGGCCCCGAGGAGTCGCGTAATTTGTGTCACGTTTTAATTTTTCACGCCGCAAAGGGCGCTCGGGAGAATATGGTAACTAACACATACATATGCATTTATATGCGTGCTCCTGTTTATGCAGGACCTCCGCTCGCCGTGATTATGACAATTAAGATTGTGTACAGCCCATGTTTAGTTACTGTTTTTATTTGTTTCTTTTTCCAAACTCAAAAGAGTTTATTGTTGAGCTGTATTTAAATACTTGTTTCGTGTTTTCGTGCAATTATTTTTGTACTTTTACCCTAGACTTTCGAGAACCGTTTATGTTATTCTCTGAGTTGAGAGCAGCTTAAAACTGAGCTGCCGAATAATCTTTTTGAAGATAATTATGGGTGTTAAAAAAGTAAGATTTTAGCGTTTAACACGATATTATATTTGCTTTCTTGCAAAAAAATTTGAAAGCCATTTCAAAATGTAAGATACATATTAAGAGACTTATACACATATTTGAAAAAAAGTATGCTAGCTTTTTAAGATAAATTGAAAAAACAAACCCTTACAGGGGCTGCTAAAATATTGTGAGGGACCATTGAATATTCTTGCCTGTCTTTCAGCTAAAACATTTTCTCAATTCTTTTAGTTAGGCATTAGTCCTGGCATCGAGTATATACGTATTCAAGACAAGTGTCACATACAGATCGCAATGCTTTTTTTTTGAAAGACCAGCTAAAAAGCAGTTTGTTTGCCTGACTGGCCACAAAAGATGACAAAATATGTCAGGGCAGCGTTTTAGCCATTTGAAATGCTTTTCACACCGCACACCGAAGACATCCGCAGTCCGAAGTCTGTCAACTGGCAGCTGAAAGTCCTTAAGAGAAACTACAGCATAAACAAAACTAGACAAAAGTGACCGCAGGCAACTTTGGTTCTGCTTTCTCTCTCTCAATCTTCTTCATTTTGTCAATTGAACAAAGCTCAGGCGATATTTTGAAGCTGTAGAAAAATATTGTAACTACAAATTGTATCTTTTATTTAGTTAAGTTAAAGATATTTAGTGGAATACTAAAAATAAATCATATATGATTGTTAAATATTGATAGCTCTTATTTTAAGAATTATTAGAATATTAAGTTATTTCTTTGATATCCCTTTTTATTTATTGTATAGTTTATATATTTATATATCAGTCATAACACGTGCCTGAAGGAGTATTCCTTAATAACTATTAAGGACTTATAATTCCATGTTGTATATTTATATTTTTATATTGAAAATTCAGATTACGTAAAAACTGAATAGTTCGATTAGCAAATAAACGTTTTCTCATACATTTAAATCATCGAAATTTGTAACAGTGTCATTTAAAATTAGAGACGCACCTAAATAGACTTTTCAATAATCTTTGAGTTGGGCATATGTGCGATGCAGTTTTATAATTAGCTTCTCTTAAATCCCTAAAACAGTTCTCGCTCCCGTACTGCCTGCACCCCTCCACTTAACAGTTCATTTTCTACGACCTGCCACCCAATTAGCAGCTGCTTAGCTAATTTCAAGGCGAGCGCCAAATGTAAAACAACACACGGCACTAACAGAGAAGATATAACACCTATAAATACACACACACACACACAGACAGTCGCTTGAGAACTCACCTCCAGCATTGGATGGCTCCCAGTTTGTTGGGCGAAACACGAACGTATCGCACGGCAGCGGCGACACTTTGGACGCCCCCCGCCTGTTCCATGCTCATTAGGCTCCAACCCAGAGGCAACTTTCAATTTTTATTTCGGCGGATCATTTGCCGGCTGACAAAGGGGAGTTGGCGTTGCAGATGCGGATGCGGATGCAGTTGTTGTTGTTTTTACTTTGTTTCTTTTTTTTAACGGTTCTTTTTGGCCACGTTCGATTTGGACGAGCTTTCGTGTCGTTTGCTACACAAAAAGGAAATACAAATAACATAAGCTGCGGCTCGTGATGTTGTTGTTGTTTTTGTTTCTTCTGTTGCCAGAGCAACTCCAGGGCGCAAATAAACTTGCGAGCAGGAGCAGCAACACAAAAAAAATATAACTAAAAGTCAGGTGTGAGCAAAACGCGCGCCCCTTTTGCTCCACCTCTTTACCTAACAATGTGCGCGCACACACATAGCCGAAAAGTGTAAATAGAATAGTAAAAAGTGTAGGGAAATGAAACAGGAAAAAGTGGCAACAGTACAACAACATCAGCAGCAGAAACAGCAGCACACACGCACGCGGAAGGAGGAAGAAGGAAAATCGAATCAGCCGCTGGGCGAGCGGGCGTGCGAGATAGATAGAATAGAACAAGAGAGAGTGGGAAAGAGAGAGAGAGAGAGAGAGAGAGAGAGAGAGAGAGCGCGCACACAAGAGCCTGTGGCCGAGAGGCAGTGTCTGTAATGCCAATAACAAAACTTTTGCCTTGCCCTTTTGCTGTTTTGTTTGTTTCACTTTTCACAGGATGCGGCATTTTGAATACTTATTCGATTTGTGCACACACATATGTATTTCAATTTTCCAATTGCGACACACAGAAACACACACCGTTAGATTGCAAGTTGTTACTAAAAAACTTTGGCTACTTTTTTTAAGGGCAACACTCCAAACGCACTTTGCGTGGTCCAGGCGCGCCAACAGCTAGGCTAGAACTAACTGTAGATTTGATGCGACGGCAACGAAACGCTCCCGCAAACGTCCGCACGTACTGTTATTCCGAATGCGACTGAAAGCAAGCAAAACGAAACGGAAACAAGAAACCGCTGCACGACAGCAGTTGATACCCATTTACACTGCGCGTCAGAAATTTATGTTTGCCTGAATTATTTTCGTCTTTTCTTTTTAATAAGCAACTGTGACAAATACATACAACTTTAAAAAAAATTAATATTTTATAGCCCGGTTACTATTTGACACAGAGCATAAAATGCAAGCTGAAATTACGGCTTAATGTTATGCGATTCGGCGTATGTATGTAGGTGTATACTGTAAAAGGCTTGCAGCAGCTGTGCTCACATTAACAGAGCGTTACAAGCAGTGCACTGCTTTATGTTACCAGCCAATGTTAATTTATATTGCGCGCGATTTGAAATCATAAAAAATGGGAAACATTAATAAAAAACTACAAAAATAATTATAAATCGACAATAAACATTAATTAGAGTGAGAGAGCGAGAGAGATTACTGACTGCAATTTATTTAAGAGGGCATACAGACATACATAGATATGTACACACATGCACAGGCACACAATATCTTAAGAGATTTAAATAATTATTACAAACTTCCTTTTATTTATATTTATTTTGTTGTTGTTCTTATTTAGAGAGTTTAAAACCATTCGAAAAAATTACAGTACACTTAATGCTTATAAAGTTTTGTGTCAGACCCTGGAATTTCGAGACAAACTTAGTGTTTAGTCAGGATGTTTGGCAAACAAATCGCAAACTAAGGCAATAGACCACATTCCAAGACTAAACTAGATTTGATTCGAGTTGCTTATATGCTCTCCTATTTTAGGCTAAATATAAATTCTTTGGAGTGGCCTTTATGGCAGTAAAAAAATAGTTTCCAGTTGCCACGCCTACGGATCGATAAACGAAATCATAATATAACGTGTGCCCTTGGTGACCAGCAAGCCCTCATGGAAGTGGGTCAATCGGCCGGGATGCATAAGCATCCAGCCCTTCTTAGTCTGCGTAACGGAGCAGTTATAGCGCAAAAAGTGACAGCCGCCGCCCTCATAGTCGATGCCCACACTGTTCATGGCAATGTTGATCGTATAGGTGGACGAGTCGTGATGCGGGCGCAGGAAAGGCTGCTCATCGGGCCGGTAACGCACCATGAAGTTCATTAGCGAGCGTGGCGGCTATAGGGTAATTAAAACACATTAGCTAGGATGACAAACATAGCTGCGTCCGGGTCAAACTTACATTATGGAAATAGCCAGTAAAGACGCGCTCCTGAAGTGGTCGCACGAACATCTCCAGAAACTTCAGATAAAGCGTATCGAGTCCGACCTGGCGCATATGTATATCACGCGTGGGCACTGCCTCGTAGCCGCCCTCGAGACGATTGTCGTTGTTGCTGCCATCGGACCATTTGCCATACGCCTCCATGATGGCCACCAAATCGTCGCAGAAGGCATCGGACACAATCTGGAACCAGTAGACATCCGGACACGGCTGTGGTATGACCATGCTCTCGTTTAGCTGGGTCGAATAATTTGGATGGATGTACTTCAAGGTCCAGTCATACCGATTACTGAACAGCGTATAGAAATCGGGACGCACAACGGTGGTATTGAAATTATCCGCATTGATCAAATGGCCATGGTAGCGCTGATTGCTGACGTACATGAAGATGCCCTAAATGGATGGATCAATCAATAAAAGCAATCATAAAGGGGGGAACTTTTTATGGAAATCAAAATTGTATAAGCAGCGCTTTAAGAAAAATCGTTTACGAATACACTACAACGAAATGTGAAAACAAGTAGGAGTAAGGGTAGGAATAGGAGTCGGGTATGCTCAACTAAGAGATGCCCTTCACCCAGCGTCCAGAACATTTTCTGAATCAAAAAGAAATATTTATTTAATTAAGAACTTGATTTATTAAAATGAATTATTTGGTTCCTACTTTAAGTATAACTTGATGTTATATTTTAAAAAATTACTAAATTGAACTAACAAACATGTCTAGAGAAGTTGGGATGTTGTATTTCAAATTATAGTTAACTGTAAATGAGAACTAAAATCCCAAATAATAACTAATAACTAAAAAACTTTAATAAAAACAACATAAATTTGAATATTATCTCATTACTTACCGCGTTCCTTAGTGATTCGCACATGGCCATATCAGGGTCGAAATCGTTGTTTTCAAACTTGATGGCATCGAAGGCGCTATGCTTGATCAGATAAATGGTCGTCACATGTGGCACATTGAACATGCCGCTAAAGAGAGACACAATTTATAAATATATATGTATGTATGTATATTGCAAATATATGTAAAAGCATGACACACTGTTTATTTACTAGATTCGCAACAATGTTGTGGAAATGGAAAGTAGTTAACTCTCGGGCAGCGGAACGCACACAGTTAGGTGCCGCGATTAAATTCAATCAGTATGAGAAACAAACATCGTTTGTCCGGGGCTACCTCTAGGCGCAGTATGCACAAAACATTCTACGCTGACGGACGGAAATAGCCGCATCTCTGTCGGATCGCAACAAAAATGCCCAGTCCCTGGTTTAACCAGTGCAAGATCAAAGCATTTGCTCTGCTCTGGCTGCTGTTCTTGCTGCTCTTGAGCGATCTCTGCCCTGTGCAGGGCCAAAGTGAGTGATCGACCCATCGCTGATCCAATAATTTCTTATAAATAACCCTTTAATTCGATTAGGAAGCACCGGCGGTCGCAATGTGCTGCGTCGCAATTACACGGGCAAAAAACCTGTTGTCATTCAGCACAGATCACAGGATGCTGTCAACTATTACGATCACGAGAATGTAAGTTGGAAATGAAAGCAAACGAATAATAATCCCATTATAATGCCTTGATCTAACGCAGGGTGCCAAGATCATAAAGTCATCGCACTTTGAGCTCGACTATACATTGGGGCGCAAGATTACCTTCTTCTGCATGGCGCAAGGTGAGTCGGTTTTCAGAATTCCATAGGCGTAACTCCCTTCTAATAACTGCCCGTTACAGGCAATCCACGTCCAACTATCACCTGGTTCAAAGACGGCGCGGAACTGTATCAACATCGATTCTTTCAGGTAAGTGCACTGAGAAAATTCAAGTACATTTGCAGAAAATCGAACAGTCTGCTCTTTAGGTGCACGAATCGCATCCAGAACCAGAAATAATTAAATCCAAAATGGAAATTGATCCAACCACACAAATGGATGCAGGTATGAAATACTTTATTAACATGCTACAACCTCATAAACAGCTGAAAATCCAATTCTACAAAGAAAAGATTTACGTTTTTTAAAATCTTGTCAGACCTACACATTAGCTATACCCAAACATTTTTAACAATCTCTTAAGCTATCAATCTCGGGCTATCTCTACTTTCAGGCTATTACGAATGCCAGGCGGATAATATATATGCTATTGATCGTCGGGGCTTTCGCACGGACTATGCCATGGTTAATTTTTAACATTCTTCATTCAACTCTGATATATTCTGAACTACATTTCGTAATAAAAACAATATAATTTTTAACTTCAAGTTCGTTCTTGTTGTCTGTATTAAATTGAAATTATTTTTGTTCTCGACCTTTTGTCTGGTGTCGGCTGTTCGGTTTGTTGTCGTTGTATGCGTAACCGACAAATTGTCTCAATTACTTGATTTAGACAATTTTTTTGCATTTATTTTATTAAAATGTATATTAAAATGTGTGCAAGCCAAACCAAAACAAAATGTGGCATATTTACATGCAAATAAGCTCAGTTATATTATATAGTTGGGGGTCTATTGCCTTTGCACAGTGGTGCGAAGCAGTCAAGAATAATATGCTAGACATATCTGGGGAGTTTTTGAATGATAATGGAATAGGGGCAATAATTGGGAATATTATGATAATACCTCTTGTATTCACTTGTTATTCAAACCTCACTTATATGTTTTGCTTTGCAGTTAGAGCTAACATTGAGTTAACAGCGCAGAGCTTTAACATAAATGTTAAACAAAGCTGCAATTATAACCTGTTAGTAACAGCGTGTTATGCGTACGTAATATTAATATAAATTGCATTTAAAAAAATTAAAACAAATTAGATGTATATTTATATTTTAAGTTTCACACAACTTGCCCCACTGTGCGCCCTGTAACATATGGCGCACATATCCAACGGAACCGAAGCGAAAAAGGTGGCCTTTGGACAGACTGTTGCGGAGATACGCAGATTCAGCGAGTGCGCAAATCAAATCAAATGAAATTGAGTAAAATAAGGCAACCTGTGGAGCTGCATATCAAGAGAATCAAAACCGAATCCCGAGCCATCACTCTGGTGGTTTAAATGCGAGACCCAAGCGACGCCAATTGTGGCAAATTAGATGTGGCAGAGCAAGCGAAATGTCGCGACAGCTGCTGCCGCTGGTTTAGTCGCCGCGCAGACGAGATTCGCACAGCAACGTTGGGTTTTAGTTAATGATAAGCATAGGATGCAAGTGAAGTGCCTGCTGATCTGCATTGGCCTAGGCCTGGGCCTGCTTATGCTAACCGCACCGTTCACCGAGGCGCGCCGTGGACGCGGACGTGGACGCACCAAGTCGAGGGTGCAGATTGGCCTGCCCATAACGGGCAAGTACCGCGATCCCGAGTCGGATCAATACTATAACAACAACAATGTAAGCTTAGACCAAACTACAGATCGCACCAATAATATTAACTAATTGTTTTGATTACAGGGTGCAAAAATCTTGCAGGCCTCGCACTTTGATCTCGAGTACGTGCTGGGCCATAAGATTGCCTTTCTGTGCGTGGCCAAGGGCAATCCACGTCCACACATAACCTGGTACAAAGACGGCGCCGAGATCTATCAGCATCTATATATGCATGTACACGAGTGGACCATTGGCGATGATCGCGTCAAATCCAAGATCGAAATCGATCCGGCAACCCAAATGGACGCCGGCCTGTACGAGTGCACGGCCGACAACATGTACTCCATTGACAGGCGCAGCTTTAAGACCGATTTCTCCATTGCCTTCGATTAGATCGCTGGCGGTGCCACCCGTTTCCTTGCCCATATACGTTTAAGCAATAAAGTTAATCCTAATTAAATCGTAGTAACTCCACCTGGAGATTTTCACTTACATCAGATCCCGCTTCACAATGTCCACGTAGTCGTGTGAGCGTGCATAGTAACCGTTCTCGGAGAGCGCCCCCCAAAAGTTGCTCCACAGTTCGTGGTACTTGGAGAACACAGGCGCCACAAATTGCCTGCATTGGGTTACATTTATATTTTTAGTTGGGCTATGCGGGTCTATCGAATTTGAAGACCTACTTGTTCATCCTCAGCAGCTCTCGGAGCACTTCGCTGTCATCGATGTGCGCATCGGCGTCCACAAAGAAAATGTAGTCGCTGTGCTGCAGCTTTGCCTTGTCGCTGCAAGTAGAAAACGGAGTACAAGTTAGTCAGCTGTTTAAATATTAATTTATATTAAACGAGAAATAAGTTCATTGTTTATTGTGATTTGCCCCTATCTAAGGAGCACAGGGAAAATAGTTAATGCCGAGTATGGTTAAGATATCTTGTAAAACAAAAAGTTTTCCATGCAGCTTAATTTTAGACCGATTGTTCCCATGGAAGCTATATGATATAGTAGTCCGATGTGAAAAAGATTTTGTAGAAATGTAAGGAACATGGTGAAATAAATAAATGCCGAGTTGGGTCAAGATATCTAGATAAACAAAAAAGTTTTTCATACAACAACCGACTTTTCGACCGATCGTTCCTATGGGAGCTATATGATATAGTAGTCCGATGTGAATAAGATTTTACATTGCGCCGGCTCCGACATATGTACTGCGTGCAACAGAAAATTGAATACAATGAATCGCAATGATTCATTACTAAATAAAGCCAAACGATTTTGTCATCTCCTTAACGAATTCACATAGCTAGTTACTCCTAAGGTACTCACAGCGCTAACTGTCTGCCTTGACGTTCGTCCAGTTCATCCACGGATAGCACAAACTTGGCGCTGGCATAGTTCTTGCCTTGGTTATTCGCATAGGACTTAACAGCATCGTCGTGCAGCGCGACGTTGCTGTACATAAAGAGATGCAGCGATTCCTTGGGATAGTTGAGCTTCTCAATCCTGGCCAGGAACATATCGAAGAAAGGCACAGCTTGGGGAACCATCACAGCCAACGTAATGATAGGCAGATTTTGTTCCTACAAAACAAAAAACAGAAGACACATGCTAAAATGACCTACGTGAAGTTTAAGTAAATTCCACTCACATCCAACTCCAGGGGATACTCCAAGCAGAAGGTGCAGACGCCGCTGAAGGTCTTCGCTAGATAGTTGCCATAGGCATTCAAATCGACCTTGCTCAGTCCATTGCCATGGATAATCAGGGGCGTGGTCATGAAGTCAATGTTTTGCAGAGTACCCTGATTGGAGTCCAGGTCCACCTTTAGCTTTACATCATTTTTGGCACCATGTAGATTCTGAAACAGACGTGACTCCGTATCCAGCTTCATGCCAAGCTTGGCACGCTTCGCCTCGTCCAGGAACACTTTAGTGTAGTACAACTGATCATCACCAGTATTCTCGATGGCCTCCTCCAGCAGCGCATTCACCTGTGGTGCATACCCAATGAATGCACCTGAGTTCAAAAACCGCGAGGCTTTGCCCTCCACCTCGGGATACTGATCTGCCAGACTCTTGTCCGGCCAGCAGTATTTTTCGGCCGAGAAGAGTAACTTGGCACCAGACTCTTTGAATTTTTCCAAAATCTCATCGAGCGCAGCTGTGAAGATGACATCGTAGCTATAGAAGATATCTTGTTAGAAGCAGCTTGAAAAATATAGGGCATAATTTACCTGTCCGTGAACAATATTATGGTATCTTCTGTATCTTTCAAGTCTTTAATTGCTTTTCGCAGCAGATTGATTTTAAAACCGCCGCCAGCGCTTTTCATATCGCCACCTTGCCATTCTTCACCCATGCCAAGAGTGGTCACCTGTTATAAAAAAGAAATTGATTAATTACTTATAATTTATATATCACAGTTGTTGATAAACTAATTTATTGAAAAGCCAACAACACAGAGCCCGGACGCTTAACAAATCCACAATGAGAGCAGATCCGAGTGTGGGGCTACAGGGCTATATACAAAATTTTAAGCCAAAGAGCATATTCTATCTGTCTCTGCTATAAACATTTATGTTAAAGGTCAATTAAGTGGAGCGGTTGCATCAATATATTCTCTCAAATGTTAACGCTGTCGTAAGAAATTCTGTAATCTTTTGAATGTTAAACTGCAACTGTTACTCTATGATTTCAAATGTAAATGCTATGTAATTGAACAGCGACAATTAACTTATGATGCCTTTAAATGTTACAGTTATATTTTAAACGTAAAGCTGTAATTTGTTCTTTTTATTAATTTAAGGTAAACACAAGCAAGCCATATTTTATTTCCCATTATATGCATATGAATGTTAGGTAACAGTGACAATTTACAGTATGCAACAAATGTCAATAACAGCAAATCAAGGCTGTTAATATGTTAATAAATTACATTTGTAATCCAATTGCCTTTAAAATTGTTGAAACAAATTTGAGCTGCCTGTCTAAATGGCTAAGTTCACACAATGCCTGAAAAGCAAATTATAATAAAACAACAACAACAAAGTTCCCATTATGAAATATAAGAAATGTTTCGAGAACGAAAGCCGGCTAACCGGCTTATCAGCAAGTTTTTTTTGTATTTCATTCAAATGATGAATATGAGGAGCTGAATATGCGACACACACAGAATGAGAGACGAATTTACATAAGGGAACCGGCGTAGCCTTTGGTGATAAGCAAATATCATAGAATACATAAACGGCCTGTTTTAAGCTATCAATGGAACAATCGGGAACTGAATTGAGCTAATTACCCCGGGGCCTACTACTGGCTGCACGGACTACGTGATTAAATACAACAAAGTAAACATCGAGACGACCACATGTGTGCACTATATTATATATATATGGTGCCCCATAATGTTCAGCCAATCTGTGTGTAACACATCAGAGAAGCAGAGTCATCTGGACGCCAGTGCCGGATGCTTGGACATATGTCCGTGCATGCACATACATATACACACCCAGATACAGAAGCTACGAAACAAATTCATAAAAGTGTGCCGCAAACCGAGATATGTCGGCAAGAGTTCGTCTTCGGGCCAATCATTTGTTTATGCCAGCATATAGTATACTACATATACACATACATATGTCTTTGTACATGGCTTTACATATGTAGATAGGAAACACAGCGACGCTTAATCAAATTTCCGAATTTCTTCATATGGAACACAATTAGAATTATATTCAGCAGACGCCTCGATTGTTCTAAAGTTTTTAATATGAATGCACTGAATTTCAATCAGCGTGAGCTCTGATGTTGCCAAATTCCTACATTTTCTCAAATCTTTCCTTTTGAAATAATATTTATTACCTACAGAAAATAATATAGGCCAAGCCAACACGCGATATTGTATGAAAACTGTTTTTATTTTTTTTATTTAATTTTTCGTGTATCAAATTTACTTTTGAAATTTGAGTTGTTCTTGGATTACTGCGGCGACAAAACTAAAGATACTCGGAAAACCGAGTGGTATTTCCATCTTTCATTCCAAACAGGTGTTACCCAAGCAAACAAGAATGTTTAAAAACTCGGTATCCCAAAAAAAGATTTAGTAATAACATTCCTGGAGTTACATGAAAAATTATCAAATATCGTAATCGCATATGTCAATCGATCCCATGGAAATGGTTTCATAATACACCAAGTTTTTGTACATTTATATTTAATCAACTCAACTCAATAGAATATTAAGCAACACACAGTAGCTTTAACGGAAAAGTTTTAAATAGAAACTCTTTCGTAATATATACCCCAAAATCGCAAAATCTTTAGATCAATTTGCAGATGAAACAATGAATACTCTATTCAATAAATTTTTGGCAATTCTTCTTGTTTTCGAATTGGCCGAAAGTCCGATAGCTCTCAAAAAGAATTTGCATACCAAATTTTAAGAATAGCAAAAGACCATAAATTTGTTATTCCAGACGGTCGAAATTTAACGGGTTTCTGTGCCAAATTAATAGCTCCCATTCGCAATCGTTTTAATTTTATTAGGAACTTACCTCAATGTCGTAGACATTGGCAGATCGGACATAACGGCGATATCCATCAGTCGGTTCGGTGGCCACGGTGAAGACTTTGATTTTCTCTGTTTAGGGGTTTGAAAAATATGAAAAAATATGTTAATCGAATACATAAATAAACTATTTATGTGCCCCATTAAGATATCTTATACTACAATACTACAAGTGTTTAGTTTACATTTTAATAAAATGTTCATTCTCAATAAATAGTTATTGAGGACCAATGTTTTATATACCTATATATATTTAAAGCTTTACATTGAACATGTGTATATGTATGTATATAATCGTTGCACATACATATACAGATACATATTGGTAACCCATTTTTGTGTCAGGGACACAGGACCTGGAAAACGTCCTAGTTCAAAGTAGAAAATCACCTAAAAAAATATTGTGCATGGTTAAAGCTAATAAAAGAAATTCTCTATAATAAAATAAAGAAATTTATAGCCGAGCACATTGCACATCTTTAAGTACTTTGAGTGTTAACGACCGCATGAATATTACAAGTAGGCGGAAAGAGCAACGGAATGTAAACAAAAAACGCAGCCACACACACACACAGATGCAGATGCAGATGCATAGACAGATACATGTGTGTGTGTGTGTGTGGCTGGATTCTACAGATGAATGCAATTTAATGTTTTTTTTTTTTTTTTACTATTTATGCCTTGCTAATTCCAGTGATGAACTCATTGCTCCAGATTCTAGACACATACCATTCAAATTTTTCTGTGTTGCAGCTGCAACAACTTCGGGGGCAGCTACATCGGCATCCGATTCGCTGGCGCTGGCTCCTTGCAAGAGCAATAGCGACGCCAAAAACAATAACAGCTTAGATGCTGACGAGTGCGTACGCCGTTCCATGGCGTTCTTATTTATTTACTTCACACAACACTCACACACGTTCACGCTTTAAATGCACCTTTTTGTGTTATTATAATTGTTGCATATTATTCTGCGAGGCAAATTTGTTTCGAAAAACACACAAAACAACTATTTTTCTCCGCTGCACAACCGTACGCAACAACGAAGATAACATGAATGAATTTACGGATGGCGACTCTAGCAAACGAAGACAAATGTTCATGAAAAAAGACAGTGCTGTGAAACTCGCAAAGGTTGCACATTTAGTTATCGATAGCAAGTGAAACTAAGTATTTATCGAACGATAGTATATGCAATTATTGGCGCACAACTTAAAATTTATTCAGCAAAATTTTATGCGTGCTGCATTACAAACGTAATTACATGAGTGTATGAGTATGCGTATAAATGTAATTTATGTTATATACAATTAACTGAGCGACATGGTAAACAATATATAGTCATTCAAACCGAATTTGCTTAGTTTGCCTGCTTTCCATCACGCCATATTGAGCATTTACATACACATATATATTGTCTCATTTGAACAAATTGTATCAAAAATAAATGACAAATTCAAAAACAAACTAAAGCTCAACTAATAAATCATCATCGTCTTCATCATCATCATCATAATCATCATCATCATAAATTATCGGAGGTGGTATCTGTTGCGTTGCTGGAGGTATGTGTATCAAACATTTTGACATCCCTTTGCGGCGACTACAGCATGCCAAAGCCTTTCGAGTAGTTGATTGCCTTGAGCAAACGCTCTTCTAGCTTCTCCTTGCTGCTGTATTCGGGAAGCAGCAGCACATTGAAGCATGTGTGTGAAGTGGGCAGGCGATCGCTATCCGGTCCATGGCGTGTGATTAGCAGTCGCAAGCATTTCAAGCCGCCAACCGGTACGCGTGCCGATCCTGTGGTGAACTCGAGCAGCTTGCGCTTGGACTCGTGTGGCATTGCGTGCACAATGCTCCAGAAATCTCGTACAATTTGCGTTTCCTCCGTGTAGCCACCCTCGTACTCTGTCGAGTGCTCCAGTTCGACAAAATCGAACTCCTGCAATATCATAAAAATTAATGGAAATCCAAAAAATAAATGAGCAAACTCTTCGGTCAACCTACTCGACTACCGCAGACCAACTTTTCGATCTCCTCTGGCCTAAAGAGCAGCTTCAGCGGCGACTCGTCTGTAACCATTTCGAAGCCCTTGCGGAAAGCCTTAAACTGCTGTTGTATGTTGACGTTCAGCAAAAAATCGCTGTACAGATTAACAAACAACCGCTTGTTGTGCTGTCCCACAAGCACCTCGCTACCGTGTGGCACCAGTTCGTGCTCCACCAGTTCGCCAAACACATTGCTATAGCTAATCTTAAACGTCTGCTCGAATACCTCTTCCATGTCCTGGCCCTGATAGTCCAGCATAGTTTTCAAGCTCTTATATAGCGTTGGACTCCAGTCGGACAGATCATAGAAGGTACCTCGATAGCCCATCAGCTTGCGATATACGACCATAGGAAAGTTCACAGCCAAAATGACATTGTTATAAATGGCTAAGCCAATTATAATTCCAATCAGCGTGAATTGTGCGCCATTCTCGAAGGGGGTGGCGTTGAACCTTCAGAAGCGATGGATAAAAGCATATAAAATACACGATATACATATATTATATAGAGGGTAACACCAGGGACACATGGTCACTCACCACATATTGTTGGTCTCCTCCTGCTGCACAAACATGCCAAAGGCTGGATTGAAAATCTCCTCAACGATTAGTTGAAAGAACTCTTTGGATACGCCGCCCTCATCAATCCCTTGTTCGCCCACAAACTCAACCACCAGTTGCTTTTTCAGATCCTTTGGATTGCTCATCGCCACCAGTTCCAGCTGCAATGCAAATAAAGCAAAAAGTTCAAAATTTTGAACATAAGTTCCTGGTTTAAGTCTTACCCCGATGAGTGCATCGTTGATTAGTTGATCGCGTCGCACCGTCAGCTTGAGATCGGGTCGCGCACCTTCCTGGCCGTCCTGACCAAAGTTGTGCAATATCGAGTAGAGCGAGGAATAGCGCTCGCTGTACATGCGCATGCGGCAGTCGTAATAGAGCGCGTCCACCTTGGTGGCCGGCGTCAGGATGAATGCGTACAGCATAAAACAGAAATAGTTGGTGTGGCTAGAGCCCAGCTCGCTCTCCATGGCCAGCGTTTTGTAGGATAGATAGTCCTGATGCATTTGTATGTGCTCGCTGAGCGCCTCATTATAGAACTCCTCGAGCGGCACCAATGGACTGCGGCAGTCAATGTACGAGACTTGCAAGCACTTCTCTAGTGGATCTTCCGCAAATTTGGGCATATGCGGCTGCTGCATTGAGCTATAAACAAACAAATCCTCGCCTTCTTCAAGGGCGGCGGCGGCGGCGGCTGCAGCAGCTCCCTCGCTTTCACCAACTTCCTGAAGTGGCAGCCGACACGACGGCCGCTCCAATACGCTGGCCAGGATGTTGGCATAAAACACAATCTGTGTGAAAATAGATTCTTCTAAAACTGATAAATGGAAGGGAACCAGCCACGTCTCACCTTCAGAACTTTGGTCACGCTTATGATATGCTCGTTCTCGCGCACCGACTCTTCGTCCAGGAGCACCTGCAGCGTTATCTGCTGCTGGCACGAGGATAGCAGCACCTGCAGCTGGTCCGCACAATATTCACTCCAAATATGAGCCAGACGCGCCTGTGCCCGCACCGGCATTGCGGCAGCCGCATGGCACAGCTTGGGTAGCACTCGATCCAGGTACTCCATGTCCGTTACGCTGTTGTTGGCCGTAGCTGTTGTTTAGAATGCAAATTATTTATCAAATTTAGTTATGAAATGAAAATGAAACTAACTGTTGGTGGCCATGTCAAAGCATATGACTAGGCAATGGAGAACCTGCTCCCACGAGTCCTGCCTGTACAGCCTCATGTAGCGTATATAGTCCGCCAGCTGGATGACGCTGCTTGTCAATTGCTCTGCAATGGCTGGGCACGACGCGCCGAAGAGCAGTCGCTTAATGTGACGCAGTCCACGGAAATCCACTTTGGTGCCTCTATGTAGAAACTCCTCATTTTGCTCCTGTTGACCCATGGGCTCGTCCTCATCATTGTCATCATCAATATCGCCATCGCCATCACCATCGCCTTCGCCATCGCCATCGGCATCAGCATTTTCATCCGCGTGGCGTTCAGCAGCCTCGGCATCTGGGCACCGCTCGGCTGGAGTTTCTGCTCGCTGAGTGCTGTCCTCATCCTTGTCGTGCTCACCCTCCAATTGCCGCAGCTGCTCTTTGTTCAGCGCATTGGTCGATTTACTTTCCAGATGCTGGCGCTCCTGGCCCGGCCTGCACACAAAGCTCTTGCTGAGACGATCGACGCTGGAGAAAACATCGTTAATCGCTTGATACAGCCTGTCGTAGTTGTTCGCTGTCTGGCACTGCAAATAGAGTGCCTCCAGCGATTCAGCGTCGAGGAACTCCACAGGCGGCAGCGTCGGTGTGCAGGCACCAGAGTCGCCAGCTGGGGTTGTCGCCTGCGATCCAATTGTTGATAAGGGTCTTGATAATTTCACCAAGTCAATAATCATGGGCGGCCTTTCCGTCTGCTCCACGGAGCTTTGTGGCTGCGCATTCGATTGAGACTGAGATTGGGTGCTGGTGGTAGTTGTGGTGCTGGCGGAGGTAATGGTGCTAGTGGAGCTGTTACTACTACTGCTGCTGTTATCATTTGGCGAAAGCATGTCCACGTCCTGCTGCGGACTATCAGGAGGCAAGAGACGTTAGTATTTATCAATTATTTCCTGTGATCGGACCCACTCACCTGCTCGCTATGGGCGCTGGCACTGTTGCCGCCGCCGCCGCCGCTGCTGCGCTATCGCACAATTGTGCATCCTGTGAGAAAAGCTGAAGTGCTCGGGCCGCCACCTCGTTGGGCGTCATGGGCGCCACTTTGCCGCTGGAAGCACAGTTGGCATTCGTGCAGTGGACATTGCCGCAGCCCGACTGCAGCTGATGGAAGTAACGTTGTATCAGGCTACGCACGGCCGAGCGTTTCATCTCCGGTGTGGCCCGACCATTGCCACCACCGCCACTGGCCACAGCAGCGGCCGCTGATGAAGTCGACGCACTGCAAGCAAATGTATGCAAATACATTAGCATTAAATATAATTGCGGTTGAGTTTCGCTGGCAATCACCTTGAGACGCCTGGCAACGGCGACGTTGACGTTTGCCGCGCCTTCTGTTGCTGCTGCTCGTGTTCCTCGCCGCCGCCGCTCATTGAGCGTCCCTTTCCCTGAGGCACACTGGGATTCAATAAACAAATAGCTGTCACTGCGCTTGGCTTCTCGTTGCGTTGCGTGCTTCCTTGGCAAGGCGACACTTGTCGCGCGTTTCTTTGTGTGCTAATTTGCTACGCAAAATATGCACAAAAAAAAAGGGTGCAAAAAAATCGATGTCGATGTCCCTTTTCTTCTTGCGACTCTCGCTGGCGCACTCAAGTGTGCCTTATTGTTGTTCTTCTTGTTATTGCACTACATCCGCCTGTCAACATCTACTGCATGGCACTTGTAATTCACACAACGTTTGCACAATTTTTCAACTACGCCTAACAAAAATTTATTCGTTTTGATATTTTGAACAGAAGTTTTGTTTAGAAAAACGCAGCCAAGGCACAGCAGAGTGCCTTTAATATTGAAAATCATCAACAGTGAGTGTTGCTAATGTTCGCAAATACCCATAATGAGTGTTGCGAAACGCCTTCAACTAACTATCGATTAAGCGCGATTTGTTTCGCTGGACATTGATTTTCGAATAATTTTCATGGATATTGAATAATAATTTTAGTTATTTATTAAGAAAGTTTTTAAATATTTAGTATTCTGTTTATTTTCTTGTGTGCAGACACGTCTGTTTATATATACAAAAATAATTAAACGAATCATTAACAAATCGTTCCAATTTGAAATTATTTTCAAATCTCATTAGATGCTTAAATTAAAAATAAAGACACACATTTGGCTGAAAAACAGTTTTCAAAATCGTCTAGTTTAAGTACACATTGTCAATCATATCAGGGAATCCGCAATCTAAAGAAAGGTATACCTCATGCAGTTGCATGTGGAACGTAAATGTTGCCCCAGTATTTCGCTCAGTGCGCAGTATTTTTTTCAGCCAGTGCTGAATAACGAGTGCTACCCCTCGGACGACTGTTTTTATCAGCTGTGTCTCATTTTGCTGCCTGCCTGCGAAAATAGAATAAGAACGACAAAACGTAACGAGCGCAGCAAACAGAAAAAGAAAGTAAACACTCGCCAGCCAAAGCATTGCAAGCAGATCGCACTGCAATACAAACAACATATGCAATGGCCAAAAGCAGCAAAAAGCAACAACAAAACCAACTAAAGTGAGCACTGCGACAGGTAAACAAACAACAACTGCGACACGGGACACGATGACGTCGACGACGGAGACTGGCAACTGTCAGTTGCAGCTGCAGCTGTGCGTGCGTGGGAATGTGCCATGGCAGGAGCTGCCGGTGCATCTGCGCTCGGTGCTGCACAACAATCAGCGCGACTACGAGAAGTACGTCTTCAACTACAGCCTGAAGAATCAGCTGCGCTTCCGCGGCAATCTGGCATCGAAGGTGTTCCGCCAGGAGCAGCGCTACTATGAGCTGCTCATCCAGAAGAACATCAACAGCCTGGGCGTCTTTCCCTACCATCTGGCGGACATAGTCACCAAGGGATTGCGCGTTACGCCCTTCAACTATTATCTGGACGTGCTCAGCCAGCTGCTGCGCAACGACAAGAGCTACGATACGCTGCCCAATTTTACGGCGGCGGATTGTCTGCGTGTCCTCGGCATTGGACGCAACGAATATCTGGCGCTGATTAGCGAACTGAAGACCCATACGCCGCGCACGCTGCTGTTTAGTGCCAAACCCAATCCGCTGGACTTTTTGCCGCGCCTGCCGGTGCATGTGCACATAGAGCCCTGGTGGCGTCTGGACATTGGCTATGTGCTGGAGACGGATATACGATTGGTGAC
This sequence comes from Drosophila borealis, assembly GCA_035045885.1. Lineage (NCBI taxonomy): Eukaryota > Metazoa > Arthropoda > Insecta > Diptera > Drosophilidae > Drosophila > Drosophila borealis. Next base: position 6,999,677 of record JAWNOR010000211.1, read on the forward strand.
GCCTGCAGAGCGCAGCCTGCTGGACGATCTCATTGACTTTGGCGCACAGCCAACGGGCAAATGTGACTATCAGGTGGTGCAGAGCCTCTATCGCAAGGGTCTCATCTATCTGGATGTGCCCATTAGCGGCGAGGATCGCATCTGTATACCGCCGTTGCGCAACTTTGTCATGAATCGCGTTAGCGGCGATTATTTTGAGAATTTGCTGTACAAGATTTTCGTGAGTGCCGATGAGCACATGAGCATTGCAGAGCTGGCGCAAATGCTGCAACTGGAGCTGGATGGTGTCAAGCAGGCGGTCAGCTTTATATGTCGCCTCGGCTTTGCCCAGCGCAAGCATACGGATCACGAAACTGGACAGTATCACGCTAGCTGGGCATGCTACAATGAGCAGCAGCTGCCGCAAACGCCGCAGATTACGCCGCTCAACTACAATGTGTATGCCAGCAGCAGCTTTGACTTTGAGCAGCCGCAGCAGCAGCAGTCGCAGTCAAGTCCCAAGACGCCAAAGCAAGAAAAAGACAAGGACAAGGACAAGGACAGCAGCTCTATTGGCTATCTCTCCTCGGATGGCAATACCAGCGACTTTAGCTTTGCCAACATGGTCACGCCACCAGCAGCCACACACAACGGCAACAACAGCGATGAACAGGAGCTTAGCTCCGAGCTGGAAGATGTTAGCGAGCGCACGACCACCACAAAGGCAACATCAGCCGCATCCACATCCACAGCCGCAGCCGCCAAGAGTGGCAAGCGTGTCGGCTTTTTATTTGACTCAACACTTACAGCATTCTTGATGATGGGCAATCTGTCGCCGGGCCTGAAGAACCATGCCGTCACCATGTTCGAGGTGGGCAAACTGTGCGAGGAGAGTCTCGACAGCTTTCTGGCTGAACTGGAGCAGGTCTCGCTGCTGGATGCTGAGGGCGAGGGCGATGTCTCTCGCTATTTTGCGCACGCGGTTATATTGCGTTCCACCATCTGTTCGCTGCGTCCGTTGCTGCCCGGCGGACTCGACCTGCTGCGACTGGAATGCCTGGAGGGCCTCGACTGGCAGACGCGCGACCGTGTGCTCGATAAGAAGTACAAGTTTATCATCTCGGCAACGCCACTGACGGCCACATTGAGTCACATGTTCAGCATACCGTTCTTTGGCCAGTTTGTGCGCAGCTCCGATGCGTTGCCGATGTGGAGCAAGCTATTCTACAACCATATCACGGGTGAGTAGCCTGCCTCCTAGCTAGACTCATTGAAACCAATATTCAACTCATTGCCAGGCTATGGGCCGCCCAGCTTGCTATTGTGCCGCGGCACTGTGCTCAAGTCGCTGCCACGTCTCTTTTTGGGCTATGGCAAGCTGCTGGTGAACATACTCCATTCGGACGCATATGTGCTCAACACGGAGAACTTTCGCAACCTGAACGAGCAGCTCAAGAACGGATGCGTCCTGCTGCAGGGCTATGGCATAAGCACCGCTGGCCAGCTGCACTATGAATCATTTCCATTCCAGGCCTCGGATGCCGGCCAGGCCAAATGGAGCACGCATCGTGCCGTGCAAAAGCTGGCCAACCATTTGGATCTGCGCCAGCAATGTGGCTACATAACATTCCTGAATACGGGCGTGCCCGATCTGGGCTGCGACGAATATGAGTTGCAGGTGAAGCTGAAGCTGCCGCAGCGCAAACGCCCGTCGCTGCCCGCGACCAAGTCAAATGTGCCAAACGATCAGCTGACCAGCTTTCAGCTGAAGAGTCCCGATGAGAATCATTTCGCAACAACGCCGGAGCACGGCCCAGCAAACGACTACACCTCGGCGGACTGCAACCAGCTGCTGGCCAGCGAGCTGGCCAAATGCAGCGACATAAGCAACAGCTGCAGTCGCGCCGAGCTGCTCTCCCAGAGCTCCGTGGAGCTGCCCATTGGCGATGCGTCTGCGGAGCCGGAGCCCAGCACCGAGGAGTGGACGCTGCTGGACGTTAACTTTGGTGTGCCGCTCTTCGATGTGGACACAAATACGCGCATCTGCGAGCAACTGGTGCGCCAGCTCAGCAGCGATGCCAATCTGCAGGCGCTGCCCGCTTGCGCCCAGCAGTCCCAGCAGTTGTTCCTCGAGTTTGTGCGTCAGTGCTTGTACTTTGTGGATGATCCGTCGACGCCGGCCCAGCTGCTTGAGTCACTGCAACCGGCCAGGGCCTTACCACATCCGCGCATCAATCTGGCCTTTGAGAATGGACGCGTCGGCTACTGGAACGGTCGTTAAAGGGCGCTTCACTTAATTTTCATGCTTTCCGGCTGCCCTACGCCAGGCCCAGTACAGTTTACAAGTATTTTTTTTATGTGCTCCCCGCCCCGCCCCGCCCCTCCTCTCTCCCATCCTGCCCCAACCCTACATAAATTTTTATCAATTTTGCCTTGTACAGTTCCGAGCTTTATAGATATTTATATACATAGAAATACCTTATCAGCCCGCTAACCATTAGTCCGAGCCGAGCACCGGCCAACCCATGTATTCCGTTTTTTATTAGTTCTGTAAGTTCGGCAAAGTGGCAATATGCAATCGGAGGCAAAAAAAAATAAACACACACACACACTCTAAACATACCATATATGCATATAAATATATATATATATATATATATATACACACATTCAAGATGTATGTCTAAATAAATGCAATTTTAAAAACGTGTATATCGCAATATATCCTAAGAGCGAATGTATGTACGTATATATTCGAGTTGAGTTTAAGATCTGGTGCTTGAACGCATTTCAGAGAAAGAAACAATCCATATTCGCATATTAGGAACATTTTAAATGTCTCAAGAATGACAAAAAGAAAAATTGAAAGGAACCAAGTTGATTTTTGGTCTATGCACACATTCAAACGCCAATTTTATGCCCAGAATAAAGAAAATATACATTTATTCAAGAAACATTTATAGGGTGAACCAGAAAATGCCTCTGTCTAGGGTATGCAGTTGTCGGCCTTTGTGCTGAGAATAGAGAACAGGGGAAAACGGCTCAACCCCAAGTCTCTATATATACAACTGTTTTTCCTGATTGACTGACTGACTGATTAATGATCAACGCACAGTCCAAGCCGTAAGAGCTACGAATCCGGCTGTAGTTACCTTATGTGATGAAGGTGCACGTTAAGACAGGTTTTCCACCTGTATGGGTGGAAAAATCGCGAAAAACATTTGAATACGACTTTTTTGTTTACCATCCGATGGGCCTTTAACTCATTTTCAGAGATCTTTGTTCAAATTCATTTGAGAGCTGTTTCACACTTTTCGAAAAATTCATTCATCCTCGTTGGAAATGGGGCTCAATGATTTGGTGGGCAACGTTTCGTGTTCAAATTCATTTCACAATATCTATACGAAAAATCATTTGCGATATGTTGCACACTTTTCGCAGCATCCAAGCTTCCTTGGGCGTGTATTTATTGTAACGAAAATATCTAAATTTTTGAGCACAAAACGTTCCGTGGACAACGCCGGGCAATACCCGCTAGTGTACATATATGTATATACTTTATGTTTATTTGTTCCTTTTTGGGAAACCTACGTACATATGTATGATCTTAAGAGGCAGAAGGTCTCAACACGTTCAGTATGAAGAGTTCTGATGATCTTCGAATATCTCATATACATAAGTACATATAAATACGATATATATGTCTGTATCTAATAGATACATCACTAATAGATAGTAAAATTTGAAAAGGGGCGTGCCTCGAGGAAACCTTTAATATTGTTTCTCTCGGGCATAGTCCGCTGATTCCATTGATTTATTATTAAAGTGAATAATGAAGTTTTTTCAAAATATCGTACATTTCAAATTAATGTATATGTTTTTAAATAAAACTATTACAATAGCTCTTGGGTCGTATAAGCATTTTAACTTTCTTCAACAAGACGAATAGTTCCCAATATATGGCATTCGATTCATACTTATATTGGTCATATCGATCATAATATTTGCCGTTTAAATTGCTAAAAAAAAAAGAAAGAAAATAGCAATTAAATTTAATTTAAATTTTTTTCCGTCAATTCTTACATTCTTACACAGCTTTTGTACCACCAGCCACCACCACATTTGTTTTGATTTGCGCAGTTTCCATCATCCCAATTATCATTATCACGATCGTATGTGCTGAACCTCTGATTGCTGTGGTAATCTAACTCATTATATGTTGCATTGCCCACAGCCTTGCCAGAGATGTTCAGTCTGTATTGATCGTCCTCGCCAGCGATGGCAAATTGTTCATATCTGTAATATGTGTTGATACCATCAATTCCTTCCATATGTATGTAGAGCTCATGGGGCTGTGCGCTCGTCAAGCGATGAATCCTCTCAAGTCCTAAGAAGAAGTCGCCTTCAAAGCTTCCAAAGCCGGCACGGTATGTGGCCCAATCCCTATAGAAGTCCTCTTTGCCATTGATTCGCTGCTGGATAACCGTCCAGCCAGGACCTGCTGTTGCACTATCACAAAGTACACTGAACGGATCTTCTTGATCCGGGTTAATCTTATGAATACCCGGAGTACCTCCAAAGTGGGCGCAATCACTGGGAACAGGTTGCTCTTCGCAGCTTTTTAGATTCTCGGCACAAATGTTGTCTTCGTTTTTGAGTTCGGATATTTGTTGGTCCTTTAGATTAATTGACTTGTTTTGTGCCTCGAAGTCCTGGATTTTCAAGGCATTGGAATTAAGTTTACCCATTTCCTCTTTGATGGACAAAACGTTCTTCGTCAGCTCTTTAAGTACCTCGATGATAAATTGATTATGTTGGTTCAGCTTTTCCTGCAGTTGCTTGATTTCTTTATCTTTTCCTTCGATTTTATCGTTATGGTTTTCAATTTCCTCCTTCATCTGATGTATATACTTCAATAATGGTCTCACTGACTTAAAGGTGTACTTTCCACATTCCTCCTCTGCTATTCTGGTTGCCGAGCAAGACTAATAAAAAAAGTACGATTCATTTTCTGCAGCTCACACAAACATTGATAAACAATCTGGTTTTTACCTCATTTTCGTTAAACTCTGCTTCAGCTATGATCAGTATTAGGCTTATAAATATAATATATATAAACGTAACCCATTTCATTTTGATAGCACTCTGATTTTTTAATTTAAATGCGAATCTCAACTGCACTCAACTGCACGCTCGTAAATAGACTGAAATACGGCAATCAGTTGGAAGCTCGGGTAACTTTTAAGCGATTATCAGTAGGTCAGGAAGTCAATTTAAATAAACAAAAGGAATAGATCAGGCTATAAGTGACAATCATTGATTGCAAATAAATACGTTTATTTGCTGTGGCTGCTTCTCGTTATTAGCTCATTTAACGAGACTCAAAACTAGTTTCGAAGCGAGTCGAAATTTAAAAATCTAACCATATTTTCTCAAAAATTCCTTTGTTCAAAATTAGTCGGTAGTGCCACGGACATGGCTCGATTCAGCTCGTTGTCCCGATCAGGAATATTTATTCACTTTTTGGGATCGTTGATGCTGCCTGTTACATATTTTTTAAAAAAGCAATATACCCATTTTCAGGTTATAAAGATAATATGGATAAGCCAAATCGGAAATAAATCAAATAATTTTAGAGCGAATATGAAAGAAGCGAAAGATTGGATTACTAATTGAATAAATTTGTATTATATTATAAACAAATGGATCCCCCATTATTATACCCTTGTAGAGGGTATTATAGTTTTGACATGAAATGTGTTGCAGGTACTACATATGTTGGATCCAGCCGAACCGGACCGCTATATCAAATAACTGGCATTGGAACGATCGGTCGAAAATAATGTTGTTGTTTCATTGACCAAATTTGGCAAATAGAATAGGTTCAGTCTGCAAGGGTCTTTAGTCTTCGGCGTTCCGAAGCTAGCCCTTCTCTCTCGTTCTTATTTATTTCATTTTGAAAGTTTTCAAGAACCTGAAGTTATATTTGAAAGAACTTTGAAATTGAGTTTGAGGCCGATCGGATGGTAAACAAGAAAGTCGTATTCCAAAGTTTTTTCGCGATTTTTCCACACATGCGGGTGGAATTTCCCGAAACCCCGTCTTAACGTGCAACAATCAGTCAATCAGTCAATCCTTCAGGATATACAGTTATATATATAGAGATTCAGTGTAAAAACGTTCGACATGAAAACTTTGGTTTGTCTTTCTGTTGCAGGCTGTACATATGTTGGAATCGGCCGGATCGAATAACTATATCATATAGGTGCAATAGGAACCGTCGCTTGAAAAGTGGGATCTTGTAGGGAAAACTTGTTTGTTTACCAACATATCTTGACCAAACTGGACATTTATAAGTTTCACTATGCTTCCTACATATCCTATCAACATCGGATTTCAATATTATATAGCTGCCATAGGAACAATTGGTTGAAAAACTGTCTTGTGTTTCAAGAAATCTCGTCAACTATTATTTGCTCTATATTCCTTATATATGACCAAAATATTATCATTATCGGACTATCATATAGTTTTGCAGGAAGAAATGGTCAAAAGGTGAGTTTTTGAATGGAAAACTTTGTTTGAACTATTTTAAGCTATAAAACTCAGGAATTATGAACCGTTTTGATATGCGTAGGTTAGGGAACCTGCCTTTTTTCATAAAGGACAGACGATACATAACATATTTATCGATATCACTTATCGATTTTGATAACTTATCGATTCCGATACACATGAGATATATAGATTGGAACTTAACTTCATTTAATTTGATCTAATTTACACATTGCATTTGGATTTATATGGCTTCTATAGCTGCATTATATGGCATGTAGCTCTAGGACACGTCTCCAGATCCAGTCGAGAGCTGGCCACCGGCTTGGCTGGCGGCTGGGGGCTGGTTGATCCGATGCCTGTGCGAGGCCAGCTGGGCGCGGGAGAGCACGCTGCAGTCACAGGTGGTGCAATGGTAATGGGTGTGCCGCAGCGCATAGGTGCAGGCGGTCGACTCGCAGGACTCGTTGCTGGCGAACTTGCGGAAGCCGGCCGAACGCACGTACTCCAGCCGCAGGTGCTGGCGACGATGGGCCACCACCTTGTTGGAGTCGGTGCACACGTAATCGCATTTACGGCAATGGAAATGCGACGATTTCTTTGCAGCGCCGCCCAAGGCCAGGCTCTCCTCTAAAAAAGGGTGGGAGGTGAGACAAGGAACATATTAGGAATATGGTTAAGTACGCCAACAAAAGCTGCGCACCTACCTGCCGCACTTGCTGTCGTCGGCGTGGGTGGGCCTGTGCTTGTGGGCGTGGCATAACAACAGTCAGGCACACCGCAGCGCATGTTGGCGCGATACTGGCGAAAGTCATCGCCCATGAGGGTGTCCATGCGCTCATGGCGCGCCGTGTGCTGCACGAAGCGCGTCTTGTCGCAGAAACTGTAGTGGCAATCCCGCCGATTGCAGTGGAAATGCGACTGATGATTCCGATAGCCGCAGCGCTCGAAGCCGCAGTCCTCGTTGAACCGGAACTTGAGGTAGCCCGTGGGTATGTCCTGTTCCCGCTGCGCCCGCTTGCCACCCGCCTGCCGAGCAGCCGCCGGAGTCGGATTGGGCGCGGGCGCAATCTTCTCCACTGTGCTTGTGCCTGCCGCTCCGGCTGTTGCTGCCGCAGCTGCGGCTGCTGCAGCCACGGCGCCAGCTGCCGCCGCATTGATCAGCAGCATCTTCTGCTGTGCGGCATTCTCCAGCAGCATACGCATTTCCAGCCCGGCTGGCTGGCTGGCCGCGGCCAGAAAACTGGGCAACAGCACCTGGCGCTGGTATAAATCCAGCAGCTGCTTAAACTGCATCTGCAGCTTCAGACCCGACTCCGCCGCCAGCGCCGAAGACGTTTGGGTCGTTTGGGTGGCGCGCATGCTCAGATCTTCCGGCTGCTCCGCGGTGCAGTCTGTGTTGCCTGGCGAGCAGTAACTGGAGGGTGTGGTATCTGTCGGCTCCGCCGTTTGGGCTGAGCTTGCGTTCTCCGGATAGAAGGTGCCCGCTGCGCGCACAACTTAAACCAACGATTCCACGATAATCATATAATTCAGCATAAACATATATATCTATATGGGGCTTACGTACCGGAAACTCGCTCCAGGCGCTTGCTGGATGCAGGTGTCTGTGCGCAAGGTGCATTGAACGTTAACTGAAATCAAAGAACTCTAGAATTAACAAAGAAATCAAGAAAGAATGGCCAACTTCGGCACGCCGCATATTAAATACCCTTGCAGACATATGGCCTCCAAATGTTTTTATACGAGCTTTTAATATTGTAGTTCGATTTGATAAAGCTTTGCAGAGATCTTAGAAAAATAGTTGGGATATTTAAAAAAAAACCAAAAAGTTCTTCATACAAGAAACTTATTTCTGCCCGATCTTTCCTATGACAACTAAATGATATAGTTGTCCGATATTGATTAGATCTTGCATATATATGAGGAGCATATTTTGAAAAACAAATTAGTTTTGTTTAGATAGATAGCAATATGTCATAGTAACACGATATGGATACGATTTTCTTGATATATAATGAGCAAATTTTAACTAATATATCGTTGCTGAAGATATCTTGAAAAACAAAAAAGTTATCCATAGAAAAACTGATTCTGGAACGATTGTTCCCATAGAAGCTAAATGATATAGTTGTCCGATTTTGCAGATTCTAACATTGGACAAAGACATCCTAACCTAGCTGAAAGCCCAACATTTAAACGAAATCTCATACTAGATCATCATTGGATCGGTCGGCCTATAATCTAGAAAACACCTTTTGGTGTCCCAGTAGGCACATGTGCTATTCCCTCAGCTGTTTCTGTGTGCTATTTATTCCCGTGATCCTCACCTGAACTGGGGATCGACTCTCGGGCGGATCCCTCGTTAAGGTGTTTGTCGTCTTTTCAATGCCCGGACTCGTGCTGCGCACACTCGCTAGACTCCTGTGAGGGTCCACGGTCCAAGCGCGAGCTCTCTTCCTGCTGCTGCGACTAGGTGTGAGATCTGCGGCACTCGGTTCACCAGCGCCGGCACCAGCTCGCAGGGATGCGAGGCGCTCCTCGGCGACATCGGTAGAGGATGCTGCCAAGCCGCAGCCCGTGGACTGATCATTTTTCTCCAGCTTGAAGCTGGTGAAAATGGCTTGCGGCGAGTGCTGAGCCTGCCAGGAGATGGAACAAAATAATCATTATTTTAACAAAAATAATTTCACTAAAGCGAATGCTTAGGAGCCAAGTTGAAAAGTTTGTTGGGCAGCTCCATAAAATAATGAGATCATGGCAAACATTTATTGTTTTGGGGATTATATTGCTAGAAAAATACCCCCCCCCCCCCCCCCCCTTCTTTCAATCCACTCTGAAGCGAATCTTTCATAGAATTTCTTTGGGTACTTGACGTGTTCTTCTTCTTGTTGTTGTTGTTGTTAGTTTCGGATTTATGACAAACAGTCGCAACCCGTTTATTATTTCCGAAATTACTGTTAATGTTTATTGTTGGCCCAAAATGTCACTATTTAAATTTTGTTCACGCATCAAAATCAATAATAATAATAAAAAATAATAAAAAAAAAATGCATAAGTAAAATAAAAACCAAATACAACAAAAAGAGAAACCACAAAAATATTCGAAAACCGATTTTATAATGCCAACGTCTGAATACTCTAACCAGAAATGGTCAAACGAAAGCTGAAAAGCCGACAAAAGTGCAAAGAATATAAAAAAGAGATAACACGAAAAGCTTTTTGAGAAATTTCAAAATTATCCCTATATATCCCCAAATTAGAGCACGCAAATATATTCGGGAATGGTTTAACTTCTAGAGCATGTAGAGTATACATAAATTGCGGGCATCTATAATTAATAATTACTCCAAAAGATTGAAAAAGACAATGAAACGTGTTTGGCTTTACCTGATAAGTTGTCACACACGCACGCACACACACACACCCGCATATAGACTCATTCATATAAGTACACACACCTTATATGATTAAATACAATATATAGAAGTTATTGTAGTTGTTGTTTCGTTCCGTTTAATCGTCATATTCGATTGTCGATGGCGGTAACAGAGGGTCGCCACGAAAGTAATCCAATTATATATAATGCATTTAAATATTGAGTAGCTTTAAGCCTTGCACTCATTCAAATTTCAAATGGGAATTATTAGACCCTCCCTGTCTCCATTTTCTTTCCATTATTGTCTCCACAAGCCTAACTTGAATTCATGAAAATCGCGTAGAAAGGCAATACTTAGCGGAGAGCATGAAGCGTGACAGAGAGAGCTTAAAATTTACCGTAAAGTTATGCATTTGGCGACGACAAGGACAAAAAGCCTATCTCTCAATCTTAACTTAAGTTTCTGGATTACTTGACTGGATTCGAACCAATTTCACGTACCTTCCAAATGTAGGTCTATAGTTGCGCAGCTCTCATTCGCCTCTGACTTATTTCCCAAAAACAAAATAAAAATAAAAAATAAAACAAAAAAGAGAATACCGCAAAAGGCAATGGACAAAATATTTATTCAAATTATTCGATTCACACAGACAAAACTCACACACACACACGCGATTCACAAAGCCAAGTACAATTGTGTGTACTTGGCCAACACCTGCCCCCGCCCGCCCCCCGCGAAGTCTCTGGCCAAGAGGCTGACGCGTGGGCTGTGTAATCGTAGGCACACACACACACTTGCACGCACACACACACACACACACGTACGCACTTGCGTGTGCATGTGCCGACAAACTGGGCTCAAAAATGTAGAAATTATGAAAATGACAGTTAAAGCACAAAACGTTCGACGCGCTAGGGATGGGCGGTACAAGTCGAGAAGGAAGGGGGGGGGGGGGGGTGGGAGAGGCGGAGGCGGACAGACGGGCAAGTGAAATAAATGCGGAAACACTCGTTGTCAATATTAATATGACGAATATGGCAAAAACCAAATCCGAAAACTCAATTCAACACACGGCACATTAAATGCCACATTAGGCCCCATCGACGGGGGCCTCTGGAAACCCATCGCGACGCGACGCGACGCAGCACGCAAATAGGCGCAAATTCCTAATTACAATGAGTGTGCCAGTGTGTGTGTGTGTGTGTGTGTGTGTGCAAGTGTGTATGTTTGTGTGCGTTGCATTGGCATTAGCTGGCGCGCGTCGTGGGCTAGACAAGCCGAAAAGGAACAACCAGCAGCAGGCGACGAAATCGTATCGAACGATGGAAAAAAATTCAAAGAATATTTTAATATTCAAATATTAAGGCTAAGATTTAAAATTTAAAGAATATATTCGATCAAGTACCCACCCTTATACGATAATATAAGCCAAATGAGTTCCCATCGGCCTATTAAGAATTGGCAGAGAACAAAAAATGCTTTTCGACATTTCCAACAAGAAATGCTCATCAGCAAGAGCCTTACGAGTATTTCGATCAGTGGCTCGTTTGATATTGTCTCTTCGAATTGTTACGGTATCTTCGATTGAAGTTCGAAATTGAAATGTACGAGGGACGGGCGGCGATGCCGAAAATGACAAATCAGTTGGAAATCGTTTCCTGTCAGCTAACGACGTCGGAGGATCAGCGCTTTTTTTGCTTCGCCGCGTTTTTGCCGCCAAAAAGAAGGCTTTTTACATACATACATACTTGTGAAAGTAGTGTAGCATAATGTTTGTATGTATATAGTGTAGTGTATGTGTGTGGTGTACGTTTTATATTTCCAAAAAGTTAATAAAAGTGCTTAATTTAGTCAACCTGCCTTTATCGCATAGTTTGTATATTCCGTTATTTGTTGTGTGTTCATTTGGTTTTGTGTTTGGCAAAAAGAAGCCACCAATTAAAATTTAAATTCCTTTGCCATTGCCCTAATTCTTCTTTTGATATTGCCTTGCATTGTGGATCGCCATCTTAATAGACAATTTATACGTACATACATACATATGTACATATGCACATGCATAACGTAAAGGTGCAGAAAGAAGGAGAGAGTAAGATGGTGAATACAAGCCAAATTGCAGTGCTTTTTTTAAAGTTTTTTTTTGTGTTTTCTTGTGCAAATCGTAACGGATTCATTCTAGTGAATAAACGCATGAATGGAAGCACTTTGGAAGATGGAGTAAATGAAGGTAAGTTAAATTTTTCTCTTAAATTTGCGCATATGTAGAAATTGACTATATTTCTCTTTATAATATATATATAATATAATTAAAGCTTATAAAATGCAAAGAGCGAAAGGGAATTTCCTTCAGAAGCGAATATTATTAAGAGAGCCAAGTAATTTAATGGGGCTTAAATGTTGAAAATAAAGAAAATAAAACGATATACATTTTATTAGATGCAAATCAAGTTTTGAGTAAATTATGCGTCAAGTAAATAAATAATAATAAATAAATACAGTAAAATATGTAAACAAAAACCTTTATTGTATAATTATGTCAGATTATGCAAAAATTATTTTAATATTTAAATTAAAATCATTTTGAGTCATAAAAAATTTAACTATTTAAAACTATTTGTCTAAGATGTACAGCTGTGAAAAAAAGAATAGCACCACCACTACAAGCAATTTTCAAATAGTCGCCCAACTCACATTTTTAACGTTAAGATAACGTTAAGCACATTTTTAGAAAGGGACGACTCTTACAAATCTGGGAGTAAAAAAGGAATCATCCTTATTCATAACGTTTTTAAGTTATTTAAGGAACTTTACTGAAATTGATCAAATTGGACGATCAAAATAATAGCACCACTTTTCAAACATGGGTTTAAAATTAAAAAAATGAACGATAAGTAACGAATTCATTAGCTAACAATTTTGAACTATCAATACTCAATCTATATTCATCATTTAATATTTAGTACAGTGTCCTTTATTGGCAATAACAGCTGCACAGTGTCTTGGCATGGAATCAGCCAAGTCCTGGCATCGTTTTGGGGGAATTTTGGACCAGGACTCTTTAATTTCTTCCCAAAGTGATCCGATAGTGGTTGACATGGAAGCAGTAACTGCCTTCTTCACGTCGGACCACAGATTTTCGATGGGATTCAGGTCAGGCGACTGAGCAGGCCACTCCAAAACGTTCACAGAGCCATTTCTTTGCTCTCTTGCTGGTGTGTTTGGGGTCATTGTCCTGTTAAAATACCCATACGAGCAGAATTTCGTATTCTGCAAAGTGTAGCATCACTGTCTCCATGATATTTACGTACACATGCTGATCCATGATGGTTTTTATCCAATGTATGGGACCTACTCCATAGTAGGAGAAGCAGGCCCATACCATTGCACTACACCCTCCATGCTTTATGGTTCTTGTGGTGTACTGGGGTTTGTATTCTGTGTTCTTTGGACGTCTAACGTATGAGATCCCGTATCGAGATCCCTTTCCACCAAACATAACCACTTTGGACTCATCTGACCAAAGAATATTCCTCCATTGCTGGGATGTCCCATTTGCATGAGCCCTGGCATACTTCTTGGGCTTAGTAATAGGTGTCGCGTTTAAAAGTGGTACCATTCTTGGGCTGCATGCTTTAAAGTTATGTTGCCTAAGATATGTTCGAACTGTTTGGACAGTCCTATTTATTTTAAGCTCCATTTTAAGCTCGGTAGCAGGCTTGAAGGGATCCTTCTTGCTCTGACGAATCAGTCTTTTGACATGAAGAGGGGTCATAGATCTATTTCGTCCGCGTGCTTCAGCTTTTTCTTCATAGTTTAAGGCGTTTTTAATCATTTTAATGGAGCGTCCTACAAATTGACCAACTTCTCTGTAAGTTTTCCGTCCAATATAAATTGTTTGATAAGATCGCGCTTTTCCGCAGTGCAGTACTTTCCACGTCCCATTGTAATGATTATTATTAACTTTTATGATAGAAACAATTAAATCTTAGTTAAAACTAATAAACACGTGCTTTCTACAAAGGCGATTCTGCGAAATATGGGGGATACACTAAAAAAAGTGCTAATGGTGCTATATTTTTTTTCGCTGTTTTTGGGGGCTTTTTTCTTAAAATCCCCAAAAAAAATATATAGACCGAAATTTGAAGAACGGTAACACTTTTTTTGTTTATGGGGAATACTAAACAATATAAAAAAAATAAATATTTAAAAAAATCGCAACAGTAATCGCATTTTTTTTTATCGAGTACAAAATGTGTTGTAGTGGTGCTTTTATTTTTTTCGCAACTGTATTATATAGAAAATACTTTCGACAGACACATTCTTTAGTGTACTATTCCAAAATCAAAGCATAGAAAAACCATTTTAAACATTTGTTTTTTTTTTCCCTATATTGAAGACGTACGTGGATCTGAAATTATGAACAGTTATGAGATTTGAACATACCCAAAAAGAATATTTTAATCGTATTAGAAAAATTCGAATTTCTGTAAAGTACAACAAAAACTCTGGTCATATCAAATTTTTAAATATTTTCGACTAACTTCCGGATGAATTGAATAATATAATATGCTCATTATTATAAACTTTAACATCTTTTTAGTCGCGTGTTTCTTAGACTAACTATCAAATGTTTTGCACTTGACAAGAACTTCTTAAAGCTTACAATTATCTTCTATCGTTTAATTCATAATGATTAAGACTAGTTTTAACAATCAATGTTGATTCAAGTTTCAAGCTGCTTTAGTCAAGATTTTACACACACACAACTCACGCATTAGCTGCTACAGCTTTTTGCCTTACCGCGCTAGCAAACTTTCAAAAGCTCACTAATACAAAGACCGCAGACACACTCACACGCACACATGCTCAAGCTGTGAAATGACAAAGCAAAGTATCTGACTGTATCTTATAAAAATAAACATTTTAAACGTAACCTACAAACTGCAATTACAGTAGGTATATACGCCATATAAATAAACTCAAATTTGAGCCTGCTTTTACTTGTTTTTATCGAATGGTCTTTCAGATATTGTATTAGTTTAATGTTACTTTAGTTAAGGGATCTTACTTACGCTTTTATAGACTTCCACAAAGCGATTCTTTGGCGGTCTGCCGCGTTTGCGATTGAAGAATCCATCGATTGAGGTGATTTGCGTGGCCTGAGCCGAGGGCTCCTCGCTGCTGGCGCTGGCCTCCAAATCAGCTGCCGGTTCTGAGTTGTGATCCATGCCCCCCCCCAAAAAGGTACACCCGCTGGTTGTGTAGGGTTAAGGGCACGTGCTGAATGCGACACGAAAAAGAAGTGGGGGCAATACGAGTTAAAACTGCGAAATTTCAATTGCAAATTGATACGTTGGGAATGCAATTGCCAATTGGCGTTTAGTGCCAAACACTTTTAGCCAAAACAATATACAAAAAACCCACGAAAAATGACTCATAACTAGCGAAGAGTGAGCTGCAGGGTCGAGGGGTGGCAATAGCTGGGGACAACGGCGCCAGTCAGCAAAAAGACAACATAAAAAAAAAGTCAAAGCAGAAGGTTAACCGATCCGCTTCTGGTTAAAGCCGTGGCCAAGACTTGGCCAATACTTGGCGGTTCATATTGCATACAACCCAATAACTCAATCCGCGACTCGGTTGAAAGACCTGTCCAGAGTCCAAAGACTCCTGCGTTTCTATCGCTGCACTGCATCTGCCTGTGGACCAGGCCCTGGCCCAAGGGGCCACCAGCACAGTTCGGGCCTGGCTGATTCCACGAATTGTTTGCATATGAATCATATTAAGGCTAAAGATAAGCACAAATTCTCCTGTGTAAATTAGTTTTTGCCTGGAACTAACTAAAGGACTTTTCAGCTGCTTCAAGCATATGTTCTAGTTGAGGCTTTACTCAGCTGCATTTGAAATATGAAGCATTAAATAATGAAAAGTAAAGTAGATTTTCCAGATTGACACGTATTGCCATACTCCTGAGTAGTCCGTTTAAATTCTTATAAAAATTATAGGAAATTAGAAAATAGGTTTTTCTATCCAAGATTATGTAAAGTATGTAAAAAATAACATATATTTGTAGATGATCTTTTAAGTCTTTTTAGCTCTTATTATAAATCTGTCAAACTCACGCGCGTGCTAAGCACGAAGTTTGGGGATAAAACCCCCGAGTTAACCTCAGGTATCTGTCTATCCACCTGAAGTTGGCGCGAATCATTCAAACAATTTCATTAGCAACTGCATTCTCCACATTATACATTTAGGCCGGGCAACGCCGGGTAATCTGCACTACTTTTAACCAAAATAACCTAACAGCAATGCAATTGCAACATATCGAGTATGAATTTGTGGCACACACAAAGAAGTTAAAATAGAACTTTGATTGTAATCTTCGGGTTTCGTTTATAATTAGTACAGGAAGAAAAGAGGTGCATTGTTTATGAGAGGAAAGAAGAAGCTTATCTCGTGGGCGACAATGTCAATTACTCAGTTATTACGTTGACTAATTGGAGCTGAGTCCTGCTCTGGCCCGGCATCGACTAACCGCGCCCAGTTCCTGCAGATAGACGATCTCTGCTAGCGAGTACTTTAACTCATTTATTGGTATCCATATGAATTACACACACACACACACACTCGCAGGCACAGTCATTAGTCGGGGCTCAAAGAAAATGCCGCAACATGTGAATGCAGGAGACTTAACAAAAGACTAGATTTCTGAGATTACGTTGACATTTCGGCAGGGCAAGGGCAGCTTATCTGTTATACATATCACAGATGCACACACACACACACAAACACGTGCACAGTATGCATAGAACCTACCTAACATAGAACTAGCATTATTTTGATATAAAGTTCAGCTTGTTGCAATTGTTAGTGCTGGAAAATGCAATAGGACAAAACACAACACACGCGCGCGCGTCGTAACAGTTAAAGTTTACACAGAAGCGTCGCAGCAAAAACGCGTCCGCAAGCGCCAAGCAACGTTCGACGAGTGACGACGAAGGCTGCGCAAGAGCAGAAACGTTAAGCCGAGCGTCGATTGCTGTCAGCGGATTGGCGCAACGAAAGCTCGGAGAGCAGTGAGTGTGAGAGCCTAGCTGCTATTGGTCGCAGCGCAGCTGGTGTGTGTCTTGGCTAACAGCGAGGCACAAAGCACGATTTTAACTTTGATAAATACATTTAGACACGCGCTAGCCGAGACACTAGCCACACATAAGCATTAAGCACGTTAGCCGAGACACAAAGCACGCAAAGGCTTTTAGCGCCGCGTGTTTCAAAATTCAATTGAAAAATTCGAAAATGCGCGTTTCACATTTAAAAAATTTATTTATTTTTTTGTAGTTTTTTTTTTATTTTTTACTCAACTTTTACACAGAGAAAAATGAAATTGCAGTTTTTTTGCATTTGTTTGTTTTTTACATACATATACATATATGTATATATATATTTCATATTTTGATTAATTAAAATTTGTTAAATTGCTAGAATTTGTTAAGCGCTACTAAAGTTTAAATTTGTTGTTGTTGTTTTTACATACATACTTGTATATATATTTATATAAATAATATTGTTTTGCGATCGCATTTGCTTTGTATTCAACTTTTTGTCTCGTTTTCATTTTCTTTTTTTTTATTATTTAGATATAATATATGGAAATTGTTAAACATTACTTAGTCACACATATTTATGTGTAGCTACTTGATTTACAACATTGAGTTCATATATTCCCAAATACTTCCAGACATTTTGATCAACTTGTTAACTAAGTTGAATTTTTGTTGCTTTAGGTTAGTTGTTGGTCGTTCGGCTCGAACTGATCTTAACTAATAACAAAATGACAGTACACTGAGAAAAAAGTCGTGAATGGCATCTGAACCTTGTTTTCTTTTCATTTTGCAATTATAATTCGGTGATTGTGTCGAGTCTTAATGCAACAAAAATATATATTATATAGGTAAGATTCCAAAAAAAAAAAACAAACAAATTGTTTAACAGCAAATTTCGATTCTAGTTAATAAATTATGAATTTCCGTATTAAATCACATGGTGGGATAATCGCTTAAATACATATTTCATTGAATTATCAAAAACTTCAAATGTGTGTGTGTGGATGGAGAAGGGGGCGAAGGAGGTGGGGCAAGGCAGGGCTCCTTTTGGTGGTCGATTTTGGAACGAGAAGGGGGCAGGGTAAGGTTGGGCTCTTTTTGTGCTAGATTTTCTTATTCAATTTTCATTTCTTTCCTTCTTTTTTTTTTTTTTTTTAATTATTTGATGTGCTCTGCTCTAAATATCTGATAGTACATACATTATGTGTTTTTTTTTGTTGTTTACATTAAGAAGAATTCACTAGTAATATTTTTGTTTTTAAATATATATTTTTTGTTTCGCTTTAACGTTCGTTTACTTGAGGCGTTTTCTAATTGATTGATTATTGTTGATTAAGTTTTGTTAATTCGAGTTTGTTTTTTTTTGTTTTGCTCATTTTGAATGCATTAATTGGTTCCCGTTAAACACACACACATACATGCATACATGCACTACGTATTATCATCATATATAGAGTTGGGTATATGTAAAAGTTCTACAATTTAAACACACGCATACGCATATTCGTTGCATATATATACATATATATATATACTCATAAATAACTAGTTATGCATAGTTTTATTTAACCGTATATCATTATTGTTTACAAATACTTTGAGGAGCACTGGACGTGTCTAAGATTCATGTTCTTTATACATTTCACACCCATCCATTGGAGAACAAGAAACCAAAAGTTTTTTTATTTAAATAAAAAGCGCTTTTGCTATAAACAAAAAGATGCTTAATTATTTAAAGCGTCGCGTTCTACGTTTTTTTTTTTAAATTTTTTTTCGTTCTTTAAGCACAAATAAAACAAATTGTTTAATTGGCAAATTATATTTTAAGTTCTACAAATTAAAAGCTTTACATTTCATTTATGTAATACTTTATTTAAAAAAAAAAAAAAAACAAAAGTAAACCAAAATTGTCAAGTGTTTTGTTTTTGTTTTGTTTTACTATTTGTATTTGTTTTTGTTTTTGTTTCTGTTTATTATTAAATAGATCACATTCATGGTTCTATTTTTTTCACTTGCTTGCATAGTTTTTATGTTCACATTGTTTATAACTTTTTACCTTTAAATACATTAAATACGCTTAGTTCTTTTTGTTGTTGTTTTTTTGTTTTAACTGTTTGCTGCTCTATTTACATTTGTTTGTGTTTTTTTATGAAAATGCAAATTTGTTTTTTTTTTACTGGTTTTCAATTATAATATGAGTTTTTTTTTCTTGTTTGCTAAAAATATTCTTGCAGAAAGTTGAAATATTCTTGAAAACAAAAATATTTGTGCAGCTTTTAAATAGAATTATTTTTAATACATTTTTAAAATATTTTTACGTTTTTTTTTTAATGCCAGAATATTTTATTGTTGGTTAAAAATATTCTTTTAAAAACAAAAATATTTGCGTAGAAATTTGAATACAATTATTTTTGATACATTTTTAAAAATATTTAACATTTCTGCAAGAAAATCTTCACTTTGACAAAGTCAAAGTTTTACATCATTTTTAACGAGATCTTTTTTTGGGAGGGGTGGGGGGGATTATTTTGAAGAATAAATAAATTCTGTTTTTGCACGGGCGCGTGTGTGTGTGTGTGTATAAATTATTTAAATGTACTTTAGCTTAAATTTGTCAAATACTTTCGTTTGAAATGTTTTTTTGTTTTTGTTTGTTTTTGCAGCTACAAAAGTTTTTTTAATCGGCTTTTAGAATTTGTTAATTATTAATTTGTTGTTGTTTTTAAACTACACTATAAATTATTTTAAAATTTATTAACACAGATGACTTTATAGATTTTCCAAACATTTGCTTTAGTTGCCCAATTTTCTTTTGTTTTCTTCCATTTTTAGTTGATTTTTCTTTCTTTCAATTTTTACTCACAAATACATTTAGCTGCCCCACTGTATATATTATTAAGCATATATATATATATATATTTATGTTTAGCCAATTGTTAGTTTCTGTCATTTTTGTAATTGTTTAATAAACTAAACTACAGTTAAATTACACAGCTACACACATTGAATTCTCTGCTTTTTGTTTGTTTTTCATTAATATTAAAATCTTAAGCTAGAAACACATCAAATATTATAAATATATATACTGTATATATCTATATAGAGCTAGAGTTTGTAACTCTGCACAAGAAAAATAAAGAATGAAAAATAAAAAATGAATATATTCCGTTTCAATTGAGTGAAGATAATTTGAACTTAGTTGGGATTAAAGTTGGTTTTAATTCAAATCAAAACAAATCTAAACCAATTTTGCAAAATATTCAAGTTTTTCTTCTTTTCTTTTAAGTATGTGTCTGTGTGTGTGTGTGTGTATTTGTATTTGTGTTTCAATATTCATAATTATTATATAATATCACATCAACTTTGTTTTTTTTTATATTTTTGTTGTTGTTTGCAGCTGCTTCTTCTCTACTCTGCTTCTACTTCTTCTGCTCTGCTCTGCCTCTTCTTCTGCTCTGCCTCTTTTTCTTCTTCTGCTCAAATTGTTTGCTCTGTTCTTCCCTTAAATATATATATATATATATGTATGTATATATATTTCATATAGAGTTTTTATAACCTAATAAGATCGTGAAGAAAAACATACATACATATTCCATATATCATATATATATGATCAACTACTATATAGAAATTTGTATTTGCTTATCTCTCTCGCTCTCGCTCTCTCTCTGTCTCTCAGCTGATACACACATACTCTCATACATAGCTTATACGATTAATACTCTCTTTTCTCATACAATTTGGGTAGGTTTTGTTTTTGCCTTTTTGCTTTTGTGTTTAAAAACGGATAACCGACAACCGTTATTTTTTTTAGTTTCCTTTTTTTTTTGTTTTTTTTTTTTTTTTTTATCAATATTTGCAATATTTTGTGTATTGTTTTTGTTTGATTTTGTTTTTTTCAAAAAGTTCCTTTTTTCTTATAAGCCAAAAAGTCAGTCCAATAAGAGTTTTGAGTTGCCTGCAACTGCAGTTGATTTGTTTTAGGATTTTAAGTTCTCAAAATACATAATTGTGGTTGGGTTTGTTTTTAATCCTCTTCTTCTTCTTCTTCTACTTCTTCTTTGTTGAGTTGATTTGTGGATTTTGCAGGAGTTGTGTTGAATTGTGGTCCAAAGTTTGCCTCTTTATGGGTTGTTTTTGTTAATATTATATTATTATTTAAATATTTTGTTTTTGGATGGGTTTCGATGGAGACGCAGACGCGAGGTTCTTCATAGGCTCTGCTGTTCAGCTGCTGTTCTTCTGCTTGTTTTTGTTGTTCACCATTTACTTATTCGGAGGGATTGTGTAATGAGTCGAGTGCAGCGCCCTTTTTTCGCCACGCCCACGCCCGCACCCACGTCTACGCCTTCCATTTGCCTCATATGATGCTGCCTCTACTCGGAGAGTAGAGCTTGTTCTTGGTCAAAGTAAAATCGGGACTGATCATAATCGTATTGCTGCGCGTTAAATTTCTGTAAGAGAGAGCGAGAGAGAGAGAGGGGGAGGGAGGGAGGGAGAGTTATTTGAGTAAGAGTTGCTTTGAAAACTATTCCAAGCGCTTACTTGAGAAACTGCGGCAGAAGGGAGGTCCAGCCGCTCTTGTCCTGCTTCAGCGTCAGATAAAGCTCAAATATGGAGACCGTCTCCGGGTCCACCTTGAACGAGGCAATGCGCCTGCAGATGAACAACAAAAATAAGCTTTAGTTTTCTCTTAAATCATCAGCACAGGCTGATCCTCTCTTACCTGACGTTGTTCGGCTCGCTCTCGAACTCAATGAATATGGTGCAAGCCCGCTCGCCGCACGGCTCCCGCTCCGACATGCGTATTATTTCGGCGGCAATGCGAGACATCAAATTGTTGGGCAGCGTGACCTCGGTGCAGTCGAGATGCTGGCTTTTGGCGTCGCGCAGCTTGGCCTGCAGCTGCTGCGAAAGCTCCTGCACAGCAGCCGGATTCACATCGTCCAGATTGTCAATGGCGCCGAAGCGTGCCGCTGACGTCGACTGCAGCGGCGAGGCCGGCAGCGTGGGCGGCGGGCCTGCCTGCAGAACGTTCGACATATATGCGGCGACGGCGCTGCCGCCGTTGAGCATATCAAAGCTGGCCGCCATGGGGGATGCGGGCGGTTTGGCGGCCGCCGATGTGGCCGAGGCTGAGGCCGAGGAGAGGCGCGGCCGTGTGTTGAGCGCCTGATGCTGACGCATATGCAGCACAGACGCTGGATGGCCATCCACAACATCAGCGTCAACGTCCACATCCACGTCCACGTCGACAATGTCCACGTCAGCCACGTTCACCTCTGCGGCTGCCGCTGCCGTTGCAGTTGCTGGTGCCGTTAGCGGACTCGTCCAGTCTGCAATTCAAGGATATGGAGCAAAAGCGCACAAGTTTAGTCACCAAACATCGACCGGCGAAATGCAAACGACGACAAAGATGGAACAAAACCACAAAAAATTAAAGCAGACACGAAAAAAAAAACAGCTGATGTCTGCGTTGCCACCGGCAAAAGCCTTGCAATTATTCTCACTCGCGCTCTCTCTCTCTCTCACACACATACATACGAAGAGCTTGCGCAAGCTCGAAATTGCACTCACGCCCTGTGCGCAGGCTCGTCAAAACACTCAACGCTTCCAGGGCGCGGGGGGGTAGACTGAAATCACCTGGCAACAACAGCTGGAAAATCAGCCGTTCGCTTAAGCACAGCCCGTTAAAGCAGTCAACCAGCCATCATTAGGTAATGTGTTTGTGTGTGTGTGTGTGTGTGTGTGTGTGTGTGTACAGCTCGTCGCGCTCTTCTTGCCCCTTGCCAATCTTAGTTTCGCTTTATGAGCCAGAGGCCTCATCGTTTCCAGCTGACGATTGCGCGTCCGTCCCCATCCGTTTTGTTCGCTCGTTCGTTAGTCAGCAGTTTCTTTTGGCTTTGCCTTTGCCTTGCCATGCAATTGCTGTAGCTGCCCCCCTCCCCCTCCACACTTCACCGCCCGCAATGACCAATGCCATGCTTTATGTGTCTTCTCTGCCGTTTGCCTTTGGCTGCACAGTTTTATTTTTATTTTTGCTGTTATTTTAATACTCAAGTATACAAATACAAAAGCTAAGCTGAGCACAGCAGCCGTACAGTGGACAAAAGTGCGGATTTGAAGGTTCGATAATGTTGCTACTGAACATTAAAAATATTGTATAACACAAAGTGTGGTCATAATTTCGACAATAGCAAATGTGATATGAACAAATAAATGTTCTTTTCCTTTTTATATAGCATTTCTTCTTCTCAGTTGCTCGCATTTTCAGCTCTCAATTTCAATTTTCTACCACTGTATTTTGCTGCCTATTGTGTTTATCTTTTTACATAAATAAATGCATATGTATTTATGTGTACACGCTTGTATGTGTGCTTGTTGGAGTGGGGTTATTTAAGGTGCCCGTAGTATGTAAATAAAAACAGTTAAATATCTTACTGTTGTCCCATGCTTTGTAATATGCACAAATTAACCACTTGGCTTGGCTCAGCGATGTCATGTAATTAGCGCTGAAACTCTTTCAGCCGCCTTCTCTCTGCCCATACCTACATACATATGTATGCCGCAGTGCCCATTCCATTGCACCGACTGAATGGATATTGCTATCTCGTTTGCTCTCTTTATGAGCACCCGCGTAATTAAGAAATTAACGGCACATGTTTGCGGTTCTCTTTCTGTGTTTATATCTTTCGCTGCGTTTGTCACAAATGAATGTATGCATACATACACACACACGCACACGTGCTTGTCAAGAGCTGCATGAAAAGGGTTTGTATAAACTTTACAATGTAAAATCAAAAGCGAAAGCGAAAAGGAAACACACAAACGACCGCATACACATTTAATTACATACGCACACACACACACACACACACAGCAAGCATGCACATTGATTCCGATGAGACCCACACAACGTCTC
Source organism: Drosophila borealis (assembly GCA_035045885.1). Lineage (NCBI taxonomy): Eukaryota > Metazoa > Arthropoda > Insecta > Diptera > Drosophilidae > Drosophila > Drosophila borealis. Next base: position 7,023,616 of record JAWNOR010000211.1, read on the forward strand.
CCCCACTTCATCATGTCGTCTTCATGACTGCGGGCACACATCACGCGACATTTGCGGCAGTCTGTTTTATGCATTCAAAATCGGCAATAACAACACCAAGAAACACAGTAACAAAAACAGCCTAGCAACAGCATCAAGCTGTATTTTTATGTATACATACACATATGTATGCATGTGTGTGCATACAATTGTTTTACATCTCTTATTGCCACCCGCTCTTTGAAAACACACACACATTCACATGTCTGCAGCTACCTGCGGCGAATGTTAAAGCTTCTTTGCACTTCTTGTTGTTATTGTAAAGCCTGCGCTCAGACAGAGGCAGGCATTCAATTTATCTTTCCAACTGCACTAGATAAGGGAGGCTTAAGCTTCTGCTTGAATTGCATCATGCGTATACGTGTGCGTGTGCGTGTGCTCTCGCATCGTGTGTGGCCTTGAGTTGGAGTTTTACATAAATGGATAGGCATATGCTTGGGATTGATACCTTGGAATGAATACTTTGACCACGCGATGAATCCTCATTGAACGTTCAATCAAAACACAATTGTGGAACACTCAAATTAACGTTTTACACACATACACACAGTACGTACTAGTATTAGTACATACGTACGGTACGCGCTTTCATCAAACACTGACAGAATCTGTACTACAGATCAGTGTGACCATATGCTGGATGAAAGAAATCTTTCGAATTAACTTTAAAATACCAAAAACGCTAAATCGAATTTTGTGAGTGTTCTTCAAATGTTGAAGAAATGTCTTTGCATATTCTACCGAAAAGAAGTTGTACACATTTGAAGTGTGACTGTGAAATATTTTGGATTAAAACTATCGATAATATTCGATCAAAAGTAAATAAGATAGCTATGTTCCGATCAGGACATAGTCGAACAGAACAGTATTTTAAGCTCTTTGAATGGGTCTTTATCGAAAAATCTGATACCAAGCCCATTCACCCACATATAATACCGAACTAAATCAGGAGAGGGGCGGACATGGACATAAATAATGTTTATTTGCAGGAAATTAAGTCATTTATTTAACAACATTATTCAGTTTCTAGATTCCCCAGATTGAATAGCATATGAATATGCATGACTAATTACATTCGTATGCATGTGTATGTGTCCTTCGAAAAGAAAATTGCATGCGCTCAGTCAGTCATGAAATTAAATTGACTGCAAATACACACACACACACACACACACATTACTGCGAAAGAACGCGTGCGAAGGAGACAGCCTGAGCTGTTGCCGTGCAGCTTTCAGGTCTCCCAATCGGCAAGGTGTGCATATGCATGTTTTTGCATTTGTATTTGTATGGGCATGTGTCTGTGTGTGACGACATGTCGTTGCATGTCGCCGTCAACATAAAGCCCCTGCTGCCTCTCCCCGACCGTCTCCACGTCTCTTTCTCCAACTGGGTGCATTTCTGAATTTTCGGCCGGTTTACATGTCCCCAGTTGCCCAGCTGGGTTCGTGTTCGTGTCTAATTTGCAGGATTCGGAGTCGGTGTGTGCCTTAACCAAGTTTTAAGTGACAGGGATTAACAGGATGTTGCATAATCCGCACGTCAGACTCAGGAACTGGATATGCTTGCCCCCGGACGATGCACAAAAATGCATAAAGTACATTTAAGTATATTTCAACCCCAAATAAAGAAAATACACACAAGCCCCGTTATATACCCATGCATTCAGGCATGCATATGCACATATTCCGGCATGAGCCGTAAGTTTGAAAATGCCATTTTCGGTTCTCTGCTAACTGGTTCCGGATTAAGTAAATTCGACAGTTAATTCTATAAATTATCGTCAGGAAATTAATGACTACGCTTAACCCTGAGATAAACCCAAGCGATAATGGAATTTTTGAGGCATTCGGTTCAGCTCTTGAAAATTAACATAACGAACGCAAAAAACATAAAAAGAAAAAAAAATCTTCTGAATTGTAAATTTTAGTGTTTAAGAAATTAGTTGAAAACATCAAATAAAATGTTTTTAAATTTAATTGAATCAAAAATATGGGGCATAAATTTGAAAAAAAAAACAATACAAAAATGTTTGAAGCACATAATGCAAATGCTTTTAATGTTTCTTAATTAAAAAATAAAACATATTTTTTAATGAATGACTAAGTTTTATCTACGAAATTCTGTGAAATTCGGCAAACTTTTGTATTTGCTCAAGATAAGAGATTTAAGTTTATGACGACTTTTAATACTTTTTCTTAAATATTTTTATATTTTTAACTAATATTTATTTAATTGCATAATTTGTTGGCAATATATACTATGTTATATAGAATACAACATAAAAAAGAACTTGCAAAAGTTTTGAAACTGCGAAAATATTAAGTTTTCTATTAAACAAATGAAATGAAATTATAAAGTTTACGCTCGGTTAAATTTTTTAAAACATCGGCAAAGAAATATTCTTTGGAAACTGGGTCTACTTTTAAAATGTCTTTTATAAAACTGAACGGAAAGATCTTTAAATGATTAAATTATGTGAACAAATTTTATGGTAGACAAATTAAAGAATATTTTGGGTTGAATTAGTTTTTAGACTTAAATGTTTGCACAAAAAAAAAACTCGACTAACTAAAGAAAAGCCTAACATTGGCTTGCTTGAAATTCATTGAGCAGAGTTTCGACTCTGTGTTTTATATGCTGAACGACTTTAACAAAAACTAAAACTTTTTCACTTTTCAGTAACATTTTAAGTTTAAAGCACAGGACACACACACAAACACACACACACACACTCACAGACAGAGGGCACTATGGGGATTATATTTATAGAAATTTGCGGTACTCACCTTTTACTTTTGTTGCCCCAATGCCGCCGAATTGTTCCTGAATGTGACATTGTACCGATAGCACTTCCATCTTCATAGTCAAATAAGAATTTCTCACTCGTTGCCGTTGACTCCAATTGGAATTTCTCTGGGCAGCATTCAATGTTTTGACTGCGATTTCTTAGCGTTTGTTATAGTTGTTGTTGTTATTTTTCGATGCGTATAGTGAAATACATATACATATGTGTGTGTGTGTGGGTGTATATATATGTATATCTATGTATATATGTATTAGAAATGCACTTTAATCACAAGAATTTGATTTGATTTTGTGTGTATGTATTTGTGTGTGTTTTGTGTATATATATATATATCTATATATATATATATTATTTTATTTATCAGTTTATTATTTTATTATTTGCGATTTGCTTGCATTCAAATATTTCACGTTGTTTTACGGCACACAATTTTCTGACTGAAGCTATGGTCTCTTGTCTTCTGCTACTGCTCTCTCTCTTTCTTGCTCGTTTAACAAATAATTGCAAAAAGTATCAACAACTAAATTTGTTATTCTAGTTAAACATTTAAATTTTAATACATTCTAAAAAAGCCGAAAACTGCTGCCCCGCGCTCCGCTCGCTCTCTCTTTCTTTCTCTTTACAATTTACGCACAGCACTTGAAAGTTGAGTTGTTGTTGTTAATATTATTTTGTTTGTTGCCCAAAAAGGAATTGTGAATTAGTTAAAGTTCTATATACACATACACACACACAATCATTTATGTGTCTATGCATGTGTTGGCTACTGCTGCTGCTGCTTGCGTCGTTCCGTCTCCGTGCGTGTCGAGTAGAGCTGTTGTGTTGCGTGCGGCGGCCGCTGCTTGACTGGACGTTGAATTAGACAGCGACAACCGTCGAGGGCTCTCTGCGGACGGGCGGCCTCTGCTGCCAGCAATTGAGTCGCTCTGCTTGCTGCTCCCAACTCAACTCAACGCAACTCAAGTCAAGTCAACTGCTCACAGCTGTGCTTGCAGCTGTGTGCGCGCGTGTCTGTGTGTGTGTGTGTGTGAGCTGTGCTGCCAGCTGAACGAAGCTTGCAACAACAAAAACTACAAAACGTTGTGTGGCAGTTGGACGACACACGGTTGACGGCAGAGAGGAGAGCTTGGGCGGCAACTTCTGTGGCGGAGCAGTTTTCCAAAGCTACTATCCGGCCGGCGGTAAGCGCGTCCGCTTTTATAGCAATTTTCCGGCACGGCAGCGCTGCTGCTGCGCTGCCGCGCTGCTCCTGCCGCTAACGACTGAGTGACTTTTCCCCTTGGCCGTGAATTGTCATTTACTGTAAAATGCGCGAGCGCAGGCGCAAGCGTGAGAGCAAGAGCGAGAGCGAGCGAGCAGCTTGCCTGGCTCTGAGTGCTTTGCCACAGCTGTGCTCCTTTTGTGCGGCAAACATATGTTGGCAAGCGGCAGCATCAGCTGTTGTTGTGCTGCTCGCTTTTGCACTCAAAGAGCGCGCGCCAATCAACTCTTTGAGTGCTCTTAAAATCGAGTGCTCTTAAGCTTAAGAGTTCGCAATATAAGTTCGCAACTCAAGAGCAGCGCTTGTGAGTGCATTGGCATTGAGCACATTTTATGCCTATGAGCGTTTCTTATGTGAGTACTTATGAGTATTTATCTGTGAGTATTTGTGCGTTAAGCAAAAAGCTGAAAATATATTTTGTGATGGAAGTAAAGAAGCAATTCTTTTTTTGGTAAACATACAAAGAGTTGATATGCTTAATGTAGCACAGATTAGTCCGCAAAAGCTAAAAATATTACAGGGTATTACAGGACCATAACATGCCATCAAAGTTAATTTGTGTTGTTGTTGTTGCGGGAGTTAATGTTCAACATGTTTAACAAGGATGGATCAGATATTTGTATACCGTTAATATAAACTGTCTCCGGGCAGTTGTTATTGTTGTCCTTTGACAGGACACACTGAGAGCGGGGCATATGTACATACATATATCCTATTTAGGTTAAATCCGTATTGTATGCGCTATATAAATCATGTATTTGATTAATTATATGCGGCCGACTTTTATCCGCTTCGACGTTTGCTGCAACGAGCCGCACCAGTAAGGGGCGGGGTGGGGTGGGTGGTGGAGAGGGGCAAATGCTGGCCTTTAAAACTTTGGCATCTGTGTAGCCACATGCTGGGCGCCACACCCACACCCACCCGCGCCCGCCCCCGCCCCTGCCACGGCGTGGCAATTGTGTTGTGTAAACATTTTTTCAGCATTAACTGACATGTGTAAATCCAGCGATTCCCCTCCTCGCCCGCACACACGCACAAGAGACACACAACAACAACAAAAAAACAAACGGGAAGTTTTTGTGGCAGAACTTTTGTGGCACATAGAACGCTGCAGTGGCAGCCGCAGCCGCCCGTAGCTTCAGCATCTTTGGCCAACGAAGCTGTGACAAATAGCCACGGTAGCGGCCATCAAGAGGGGGGGGGGGGGGCGGTGGAGGGGCAGGGAGTGAGTGGTCTGAGAGAATGACTGTCCAACGCCATTGGCGCCATTTTTTATTTTTGTATTAAGATGAATTGTTAAAACAGGGACAGCTTCAGAGCTCCTGAGCCGAGCAGCATTTTCTCGATTTTTCCATTTTTTCTTCTTCTTCTACTAATGTAACAATCCTCCTCCAAGTCCAGCTGCTCCAGAAAAAAAACTATGGAAATTCCTGACAGCAGCGTTACAGAAAAAAAAAGCGAAGAGGCAAAGATTAAAATCCCATTTAATGGTTTGTCAGCATATTCCATAGAGGGGTCTATTCAAACATTCATAAATTTTGAATTTGGAGATTTTTTTCTCAAATTTTTCACATTAATATTTAAAGTATTTAAAATAAGTTATATGTTTTGTATATTACTTTTACTGAAATCGAAGCTAGAAACAAAGTATTCCAGTAAAAGACTCGAATATATATGACAGCTAATTCTAACAGAGTTCCAATTGGAAGCTGTCGACAAATTGGAGCCGAGCAGTTCCAGTTGGCGCGTGAGTTTCTGATAGAGCACAGCATATTCTGAAGGAGTTCCAACCAGAGTTCACAAAACATATCGATTGTTTATTGTTCTATCGAAGCGTTATTTTTATATTTTTTCTTTAATTATTGTCATTCAACACGAACTTATTAAGTTTTAAATAATAAATTCAAGCTGATATCGAAATGGTATTGCAATATTCTGATCTTAAATGAAAAAATCGCTTAAATTGCGATCGATATTCAAATCAAATCCAAGTTTTGCCTCATCTATCGATATGTCTTATCGGCTATCGATAGTTATCTTCTTTTCACTAAGCTAAATCGCAGCATTTCGAATGCTGCACGTTTGCGAAACTCTTTGTACTCAGTTCTTATTGTTAAGCTGCGAATTTTGGTGTATTTTTTTTAGCGTAGGAACTGAACAAAACTGCGTCAAAATTTTGAACACGTAATACACGAACATGAGCACTTCCAAAATGGCGAAACATCAAAGAAGTAAATTCCGCTAAAAGCTCCGATTCCGATTGTTGTTCATGCCAAGGCACTTAAGCTTTGGGGCCAATCCTTTCCTGCCCGAATCAAAATTCGAGGCAAGCAAACTACTCGCATACGCACCGAAGGTGCCTAGACTACGTACGTACATATGAATGTGTGTCTGTGTGTGTGTGTGTGTGTGTGTGTGTGTGTGTGTGTGTAGCTAGTCTCTGGCTAACTCATGGCCATAATCAGCAGAAGCTAGGGAAGGATACGATTCAACGAGCCCAGCGAATAGACCACTTAATGCGCTTTTGTGAAAAGCCCCAACGCGGATGTGTTTTTTTCTTCTTCTTCTTCTCTTCTCTCTTATGTGCACCCTAAGTGAGAGAGTATGGGGACTTTGTCAACACTTCTGTGATTCATTTTTAGTCGCATATTTATGCAAGTCCATATATTCAAGGGCAAAATCGAGAAATTTTCCATTAAGTTGTCTATGTGAACTCGGTGTAAGTGCGTGATATTTTGATGAAAATTGAGATAGAGTCTCGTTTGTTAGCCTAATTCCACTATAAACATTTCTGACATTTTTTGGCGAATGTTAAGTATGTATGTTGCCCGTTCGTTTTCCCATAAGAAAGCACATTTTTCGCCTTTGGCATTCAACCCGAAAAATTCGTGTTTTTTGCGATGATTTATCGAATGTCGTATAACATTGGTACACTCTAGCAATTGAAACTATCGTATAAACTATCGTATTAATATAAGTAGAAGCCCACCTTATATAGACCTCAAATTAATGAAGAGAAAAGTTAGGTCTTTATGGTCTACAAATTAAGTTGCGTAATAAATTCTAGATTACAATACCTTGTTAGGGTATTAAATATTCGGCAAGAGTAGTTCATTTGGCTCGCTTGTTGGTTACTTTATAATGCGTTGCACGTTTTACCAATAAAATAACAACAACAACAACAAGACGCAATCCTTTAAGTTTCGGTTACATTGGAATAGAAGTTGCCCCTCCCCCCTCCGCACTCCACCCCTCGCTGCGCTCAGTCCACTCAGCTGCCTTCACATCGATTTTCATGTGATTTGTGTAGACGTGTTTGGTTTTTATTGATTTTCACTTGATTCTCTCCATATGCTTAAATATACTTAAGGCAGTACGTGCACATTTCCATCTCATGGGCCCTGGCAACCACAGCAGCAGAAGAGAATGCGCGGGGGGGTTGTGCGGCTAAGGAGGCAGGCGCCCCGAGCAGCTCTAATGTCAGGATCATGCGAGGTTATCAACATAATTTCCACTCGTGCCGGCAGCTTCCACACCCACATGACCACTAAAACCCAGCCCCATTTCCCCGCATGTTTCTAGTTTATGATGTAGTAAGTTTTTCCTTTTGTGGGATTGCGAGGCTGAAGAAGTTTCCGATGTTGATGATGATGATGATGATGATGGGCGCGTGTGCGGTTTGATAGGACCTACAATTCGGTTCAATTATGTTCGGTTTCGGTTTCAGTTCTTTCGTTGTTTCGCATCAAAAGAAGACAACGCGCGAAATCCGCGCAAGGCCGTGTAATACACGCTGTAAATACATATATTGGAAAGTATGTTTTCGAATAAATCAACATTAGAGTAATTTTTATTTTTAAAAATGATCAATTTTCGGCATTTTGGCTAGATGTGAAAGTTTTGATCCCGTCCATCGTATATAAGGGATTTACCAGGGCTAATATCAAATTCGTACGATGTCATTTTCTCATAACTGAGCCAGTTTCAGCAAGGCAACTTTGCTCCATTAAACCATGGGAATATTGGAGATACGCCCTGAAGATGTCCGAGCTAAATTCAGTTCCTCGCTAAAAGGATTTTGTGAGAAGAAAAGTTTTGTTTTATTTTACATTTTATTTTATACTAATTAAAAATTTATATTTACTATTTAATAAGAACTTTTGCTGACTTTGAACTGGCGACCTTCCACTTGTTAGTTCGATTTTAAGCTAAGTAAGTTATGCGGCTTCTAAGCTGTTAAGGTTTAGACTTGCACTGAGTCAGGACAAACTCTATATATCTACATATATAGCTTATAGTTTTGGGGTCTTTTTGTAGAAATGTGCTCACTCGAAGATATCGATTAGTTCCTCCAAAGTCGGGGTAGGGCAACGATTCATAACTATGTTATAGCCTGATTCCTCAATGCTCAACATTTGTTACATTTACAAACTTCACATTCTGCGACTCCATTAGCAAGTGTCAGTTGTCGGTAACACATGAATGGCAAAAGTATCGCTTCTTTAAATAAACAGTTTATCGGGTTTATGATTTGATCTAGCTAAGCGCCAAAAAATACGGCTCCATTTTCCATTACATCGATACGAAATTCGATAAATCATCGCCAAAAACACAGGCAACATACTTCACATGCGTAACAAATGTAACATTCGACAAAAATGTAAGAAATGTTGATAGTGGAATTAGGCTATTATTGCGTGATTCGTTAACAGATAAAGGCAGCCAGCTTTTGCCACACTCCATTAGTTCAATTCTGAATAACTGTCATATTCCAACAGATGTAAAGAAAAATGCTTGACCATCGTGATATACATAGGTAGGTATCTTAATGCCAAACTAAATGCATTTGAATGCTTACAATTACGAGAGCGATTACATTGAATTTGGTATTTTGAAAGGACAGTAAAGCCTGTCAAGAGTACAACGCAGATTGACACGGGACGAACAGAGGCGAGTTGTAAATCCAGCAAAGCAAGCTAAGAAGGACGCCATGTAATCCGCCTATTGGCTGTGGCCCACGCCTTTTGTGGTCCAGCTTTTAGTCCCATTTGCCCTCGTTTTGTTGACTTCCCAATTCCATTTGTTTATTTTGAAATTGTATTACGACAGGCTGAACATTGAACGCGACATCATGAATCCATCATTTCAGTTGTGCTGGAAAGACTTTTTCCGCATAAAATAAGAAAACTCTTTATATAATATTTACAGATATATAATAGTTAATGTATTGTCCGCAGTGTTTTCTTTTGTTCTGTATATCTTTATTTCACAACTTTGACTTTATGTATTCAAATATGTGAAGTTAAAAACGGTTAGTATCGATGTTTTTCCTTTTAATTCCAGCATCGATACAGCTCGCATATTTAAATCGATACACAGATCGTCGATTTCTTTATCGATCCAAACAACGCCTAAATCTTAAATATATTTTAATGTCAATTCACACTAAGTATTTTTCGGGGAATGAATGAAATTGATTGAAGATGTGAAAATCAACAACATCAAACATCTTTACAAATGTGAAAAAAAGCCCCAAAAATATAAATTGAATAAGTAAATTTGCAACTATTGCATATTTAAAGGCACAATGGCCATTTTTGATTTGAATATAAATATAAATCATATTAATTATTTGCATTTCAAAAGAATACCATCAACTGTGCCTGTCAATTTGCAGTGCTAGACGCTGTTTCTTCTGGCTCCTGTGGAGATTCTTGCATATCAATTAAATTTAATTAATTAAACACTATTATTACAACTAACTATGGTTATCCACCGTATTTGCAGCACGGCACTTTAAGGAGCCCAACATTTGGTCAATTTTCCACAAAATGAACTCAAGTAGATGGAACTCCTCCACTCGGTCCATTTTTATACCCTGAACCCATTGAAAATGGGTAAAAAGGGTATAATGTATTTGGGTAAAAAAGGTATAATGTAAAAAATAATGTATGTAACAGGCAGAAGTAAGCATCTCCGACCCCATAGAGTATATATGTATATTCTTGATCAGCATCAACAGCCGAGTCGATTTAGCCATGTCCGTCCGTCCGTCCTTATGTATGAATGCATGGATCTCAGAACCTATAAGAGTTAGAGAATTAGCTGAAGGTCCTCCAAGTGCATGCGCAGATCGAGTTTGTTTCCGATAATCGATAACTTGCCCCGTTTCCCAGTAATCGATAAAATCCGATAAAAATATCGATATCCTGTTTTTGAGCAATTTTGGTAAATAATAAGAGCTACAATCACGAAACTTGACATATTGCTTCTAGAATAGTATATATATAACAAGTATCTTTCATTTTTGTATACCTATCGCCTGTTGGAAGAATAGGGTTCAGGGTATCCCCTAGTCGGGAGCTCCCGACTAGAACCTCTTACTTGTTTTTGTCTATTTTTGTCTGAAATATATAAAATTAAAATTATTTTCAAGTGCAACGAAAAATCGTATTTACTTGTTGCTTCGCCTGCTTTGACATGTTTTGTATTTGGAAAGTCGCGATTATTCTCTTGCCATATAACAATTAGCAGATTTCCAATGTCGATAGTCCAAGTCCGACGGCTTAAAGTGCTCTTTGTTTTCCTTCTAAAAAACACATACATTAAATAAATAGAGCAATGTATCATATTGTCTTCAATATTTACTTGCGCGTTCACAAGACATTTCAAATAAACTTTACAATTTATTTTGACGTTTGCTTACATTTTAAACTAAATATTTTATGGAATAATGTGGAATGGGAACATCTCTCAGAGTTGTTGAAATGAATGAGAATATGTTGGCAACAGATGTTAAATGTTGCTCAATCTGAATTGTTTTCTATTTTATTGTTATATATTTTAATATTCCAAATCGCACTTCTTACAGATATTAAGTATAATAATATTTTAAGTGAGGGACAAGTTTCCTGGAATTAGATGTTCTGGGCAGATTCGCAAAGTGACAATAACTGTGCGACAGTTTAATTAATTAAGATAATAAGAATGAAAGAACATCCAATCATATCCAGAGCGTTTATCCATCTCAAGAAGGGATATTACGAGCTGGAACAAGAAATATCATATGGACATACATATATCTGACATTTAAAATCTCCGACTAATTGGGAACGACTTGCATTCAAGTGAGAAAAACTAAAGCCACAACAATGGTCCTTGGCCCAAAGTAAGAACAAGCACGATAAGTGCAGTTTTGGTGTGGGTATCCATCCCATGGGTTAGCTGAATTTATGCCACATCAGGATTGAAAGACAAAGTCCTTGAAATTTCGAGCTGATGTTGATTTATGCCCGGCCTGAACATTCAGGCCGGCCTTGTGTGTTCCGCCAAGTGTTCCGCCCAGACCGAATTAGATATGCAATTGTCAATATTTGATGGTCTCATCAATTCTACCACAACTTCAAGGCGACGCGAGCCAATTGAAATGCCAGCTGGCTGTCAGTGGCAGGGCGGAGATCCTGGTCCCCGGGTTGGTCTCCAGTCAGCCAGGTTGTGTCCCGTCCTGCATTCGTCTCGGCTGACATTTGACATGATTATGTACATTTGTTGTGCGGCGAGTGTCGTTGCGGTTGCCGCAATTTGCATTCCCGGGGTGTGGGGGCCGGTGGGCGGTTGCCGTGGAGGGGGGGCGGGGCAGGTTAGAGACCACCAAGCCAAAACTGTAATCTATCAGCGGTTTGTTCTTCATTCATTTTGTTCTCGACTATTCTGCACTTTACTTTTGTCGGGCTTTCCTTCACACTTCCTTATACACACACACACACACACACACACACACACGCGCGCGCACACACACACACACAGTCGTTGAGTGTGTCGGGGCTAGGCAGAAGTGTCCTTACAACATTTTTTACTTTGTAACGCAAATTCTGAAGTAAGCATGAATAATGCATGCATTGTGTGTAATTCTTCAAGTACTTTTGCCATGCCAACGACAAGCACACACATCAGCAAACTTCCCATCCCCAGCCCCACCCCTGGCCCAACCTCTGCCCGGGTAAGGCTGAAAAACCCAACCAACAAAGCTCAGAGTCAACCTATTTATATTTTCCTCATCCTGTTCTGAGCGGGTGTTGAAATTTATTGCGCGCTTTTCTGAATTACAAATTTATTTTAATATTTGGCTATACGAAGGGACCTCAAGTTTTGTATAAACAAAACATATCTGCATATATTTGGGCGCGTTTGGCGTGCTAAACTATTTGAGCTTCCAATATGTTTCATATCCCAAATAACGTTTACTCCCCATAAAAACATCTCATATACGATAATTACTGCTTTATAAATTAAAGAATACTCTAACAATAATAGACACATCACTAGTATCTCTATATATAAAACTGTTTGTCCTGACTGACTGATTGATTGACTGACTAAACCTTAAGAGCTAGGAAGCTGAAATTTGCACTATATTTACCTTATGTGATGAAGGTGCACGTTAAAACGGGGTTTCAGGAAATTCCACCCGCAAGTGTGGCAAAATCGCGAAAAACGTTTGCATGTAACTTTTTTGTTTACCATCCGATCGGCCTCAAACTTATTTTCAAAGATCTTTGTTCAAATTCATTTGAGGGGTGTTTCACACTTTTAGGAAAATCCGTTCCTCCTTGGTGGTCATGGAGGTCAAAGATTTGGTGGGTGACGTTTCGCGCTCAAATTCATTTCCAGAAATCTATTGAGACGTGTTTCACACTTTTCGCAGAATCCAAACTTTTTCGGGTGGAATGCGACTCAAAGATTATTTGTACTAAGTTTTAAGTTGTGTCCGATTTGCTTCAAACTTATTTTCAAAGCTCTACATAAGAATGTAATAAATACGTGTTTCAGCGATTTGGGAAATTCCACTCGCAACAGTGGTAAATTGGCGGAAAACGTTTGTATGAAAGTTATTTGTTTACCGTCCGATCAGTTTCAAAATCATTTCAAATTTGTTTAAGAACATTGATTTTATAACATACGTGCCACGGGCAAGGCCAGGTTATACCCGCTAGTAATATATATAAACGTAACACATTTCATTTTGATAGCACTCTGATTTTTTAATTAAAATGCGAATCTCAACTGCACTCAGCACGCACATAATTGGACTGAAATGCGGCAATCAGTTGGAAGCTCGGGTGCCCAATATTTCGCAAACTTTTAAGCGATTATCAGTAGGTCAGGAAGTCAACATAAATAAACAAAAGGCAGAGATCAGGCTTTAAGTGAGCTTCAATGAACTGTTGATAGATTGCAAATAGGAAAGTTCTTTTGGTTTGGTTGCTTCTCGTTATCAGCTGATATTTAATTCAATTTATATATTTTCTAGAAATTGTAATATAAACTTTCTCAAATCTTTGATGGAGGTAGAACTGCAAGTCGTTGGTGCTTCAGAGTAAACAATTTTTACACACAAAAGTACGAAGCTATAAAACCGGCTTCAAAACGAACCGAAATTCCGAAACCGAACGAAAGCTAAAAAATGCAAAAAGCTTAATGTCAAATATGCTGATATCCAGGTCTTAAAACTTACGAGATTAGCTTAAAAAATATGATTTTAATATTGATTTGTATCGTTTGCTTGGAAACGGGGCAAGTTATCGATCATCGGAAAAAAACTTGACCTGCGCATGGACTAGGAGGACATACAGCTATATATGTTCTGAGATCCTTGCATTCATACATAAGGACGGACGGACAGACAGACAGACGGACAGACATGGCTAGATAGACTCGACTATTGATGTTGATCATGAATAAGTGTATACATACCAAATGGGATCGCAGATGCTTACTTCTGTCTGTTTTTAATGCTTCAGGGTGTACAAATAATATGAATTAACTCATTCGGAAATGAATAATAATATGAAGTATTAATAAATACTTAATTTATTTATTTATTTATTTAATAACCATATTTTAACTGATCAATTGCTGTTCTGCTTAAATATTGTATATAAAAAGCGTATATAATTTCGTTATCTGTAACATTCAGCACGCCTAAATAATGGATGGGTTCGCAATCATATTCAGGGAACTGTGCCGCTGGTGGTTGGCTCTGTTTTCATTACTGTCATTGTTTGCAAAATCCATAATTTTATTGTCATTTATACTTTTTGCACCAATATTAAGCGACGGCCCACTGACAGCTGTGGGAACTGAGACAAAGTGCGTTCTACATGGCAAAGGGGGCCGTACCGAAACATGGTTCCCCACGGTACCCAACAATTGCTTGGTGGGCGTCCAATAGTATGTTCTCAAGCGTTCGCAACTGGGCTTACAACTCGCCTAGGAACGTAAAGTGGGCATCTGAAGTGGTTGGCTATTTAAGTTTTGCATTATTCAGGCGCATTGGCGTTCGCGGCCTGGCCGGGTCAGCTTCAGCATTGCGTATGAATTCTAGTTATTACGGTTGACTCAAAGTTGTTGGCTGGCTTAGGAATTGCCAATAAATAGGAATACAAATAATTGTAAAGATAAAAAGGGGGAAAACTGGGCACAGGCGTCCGGAACTCGTTTGAAATATAAATTTATCTGATTCTTATTTTTTCTTTGCTTTACTTTTTCGCACAAGAAAGCAGTTTAAGATATTTACACTATGCTCTATTCTAGGGCTTATATATTGCATAATCGATAACAACTTTGGCATTCTAGATTGAAAGTCTATAGCTTAGTTGTTTATTCATTGATTTTACAAAGCAATAGCTTGTTAGCGCATTAAATGTATTTTTAATACACAGGGGCTAATATGCTAACTAGATTTCTAAAAGAGTTATTTGATTGGTTCAAATGCGACATATACAGGCAGAAGGAAGCGGCAAAAAAAACATTTCATTCTGTATTCGATTGTATTAGGAAAGATGGACGCTGCCTAGATGTGAGCTCTAGTTGAAGAAGAAATATCTCAAAAATAAAAGAGATGAACAAAATTATTGCTGCCTTATTCAGCTTTCATTGAATATTTTATGAAAATTTATGCTGAAAAATCCTATTTAATTGAAACTCTCTATTCATCTGATCCCATTTAGCTAATGTGTGTCCATGTACATATACATAGCAAAGTCTTATATGTTCAATTATTTTGTTGCTTTAATTTAATGCGGCAGGTTCGTGCCCGGCATTAGGTATATAATGCTATTAGTGACCTCCTCACCCGGCTCTAGGCTTATATATATGTATAGTATATAAAGAATGAAATAAATTTGTGCTGCTGTTGCCTTTTTACTGAAAATTCACTTTGTCATTTACGCAGCCATTAGCCGGAGCGACAAAACGTATTTCTTGCTCGGGCCGTGTCACGTCAAGAAGTGGGCAAGCCATCTACAAAAGCTACCACCTAATTCCACCCGCTGCCCCTCCCCCTCCCCCTCCCCCGGTAAGCTGACCAAATGAGCAGCGGCCTTCAGCTGCTTGGCCCCAAAGTGGCCAACTTTTCAAAGGAGCGGGGGCTGCTGTGCACCAACAAAGATTGAAACTTTTAAAAGTTTACAGCTTTTCACTTTTTTCTTTTCAATTTAAGCGAAGAAGCTGCGGCCCAAACCGAACAAAAAAAAATCAACCCAACTGTCCGTGCCCAAAAAAGTAGCCACGGTGCGTCGTTAATGGTTTTTGCAAAAACTTACGAAACAAACTACAGCGTTCCTGACATAGACGGCCGCCCAAAGCCCCGCCTGCCAGCGACCAGCGACCAGCCTTCAGGTCCAGGTCCAGGTCCAGCGCTGAGCATGTCAAAGTCATCGCCGACTTGAAAAAGCAGCCGGCGTGGCGATAAAGGTAATGGGCACCTAGCAAGAGGTTGGCTCGTTAAGTAATCAGACACTTTTAAGCTAGTATATCGAAGATATATTATCTCTATATATACGAAAGATGAGATTCCAAATCCGTTCCTCATTCGACTCATCCAATGATATGTACATTCTGCTTATCAACCGTATAACAAGCATCGCTTATAATATTATTTATGCTATTTTAAAACACGCTTGGGTCTAATGGGTCTGAATTATTGCCCAAAAAGGAGCATTGCTGGCGCAGGGAAAATCTTGAAATTGAAATTCATTTGGCAGCCCTCGCGCTAGAAACACACAATGCAGCGTTATGTCACGTACTTTCACTTTTCTGTTTTCGTCCGACCCCAGCTCCAGCCCCGACCCACACGCAGCCCCAGGCCTTGCTGTAGCCTGTGCCGGAGTTGGAGCTGGAGCTGGAGCTGTTGCTGGAGACGTTGCCGGTTCCATGTCAGCAGCAAATGGGCATTTGCTTGACTTCAATGCGTCGCCTTTCGACAACGAACCTATTCAGAGGCTTCATGCGTTTGAATTCTATTAGCCGGAGAAAGGATTTGGCTGTGCTTTCAATGGTGCGCCGGCATGCGGGGCTGGGCTGGGCTGGGGCTCTGTTGCTGTCATAAGCACTTTTGCAGTGTGGCCATATCTTTGGCAATGCCTCCAGTCCGGGTGCGGGTCCGGGTCCGGGTCCGGGTCCGGCCGTTACGTTTGGCCATTTACCCTGGGGTGTATTTTCATCATTTTCGTTTTTCGTGGGCTTCTGGCCGGGTTGCCCGACCGGAGCTGTTCCTTGTTCCATGCAACCAATTGACATTTCAGCTTAAGTCATTGTATAAGGCAGCAACACACCAACACACGCACACGCACACACGCACACTATGAATGCCAGCGTCGGGCTAAAGCTGTCCGCCATTCAAGCCAACAACTAAGCGACCCACTCCGACCCCAAGGAACCGCCGCAGCAGGGCAATGCCGAGCCGTCCGTCAGGCAGTCAGACAGCTCAGTTCACCCTGTTCCGGAGACGGTGTCCGCTGTACAGTTATTCTGCTCGCTGGGCGAAAAACAAAGCGCTAGGAAGGAAGTGCAAAAGTAAAGTGCAAAAGCTGCAACGCTAACAAAGCCGCACACAATTACAGCGCACTGTAGTTGGGGAGTGCGGAATGGGAATGCGGAATGGAACGCTGGTCTGAGACCGTCGTGTTTACATAAAAACATTTAGACTGATCCGGGAGATAGGCGACGAGCGACGACGTTTCGGTAAAACCAACAAAATGTGGGTTAGGCAGAGAGTTAAAGAACAACTTGAAGTAAGCAAGGAAAAAGAGAACGAGTCGGAGATAACAGCGGAAAGAGAGAGAGAGAGAGAGATAGAGAGAGTGGGGGAATGAGGGAGAGAGGGCGGCTAATAAGATACCAACGAAAATTCTCAGCAATAAAGTTCTAAGCGAACTTTGAATCAGTTCATTTAAAAGCTACCAATAGAGAAAAATTGTGGTTTTCAATCGATATTTATCGATTTGTAGTAAACATTAAGTTTTGATATCTTTCAGTGAAGTATATATAATTATAATTGTAGGATATGGTATATACATAATTGGAAGAGCACTTTGGCTATAGCCCTTTTTATTCTTAATTTGTACAATTTTATAATGAAGATGCACGCACGCAACCGATAACTATCGAGTTGTAATAAGAATCGAACTGTTTGATTAGCAATAGTTGTAAGTTAAGTAAACTTTTGGAAAAGGAATTGATTATATGTGTATCTATATCGAAATTTGTGGCTTTAGGCAATAAGTTAAAATAAGACTTCAACCGATATTAATCGATTTGCACTAAATATCGAATTGTTTGATTTGCGATAGTTCCAAAGTATGTTGTACTTAAAGGTGATTGGATATCGCCTCTTTGTTGTCTATGTTGTTCTAAATCGATATTAATCGATTATTGTAGTAAAAATGAAGTTTAATAACTTTTGATGTTGAGGAAATATAAAGTGAATAATTTGATTATTCTGAAATACTCGATTAAATCGATCAATTATTTTTTAAAATATGTTGAGACTCGGCTAACGCATGATTTGCTTCAGCTTTGGAGAAGTTGAGCCGGAAAGCAACTGTCGGGCACCAAATGAAGGCAATATCTGAAATGGGTACCACATAAACGAAATAATAAATACCAAATGATTTCATTATGAATGTCAGACAGACATTTATTGCCGAACAGCCGTCTATCCGCAAGGGCCATGGCTGGGTTGGGGGCTGGGACTGTATTTTTGGTGGCATTTCTTTCATTACGAGAAATTGCGAGGGCAAAATAAAAAAATTTCTTAATTTCGTTTCATTTCATCAGGAATAGCAGCAGCAGCAGCAGCAGCTACAAGATTTACAACATACTGAGAGCATAAAATAAAAATCTTTTCTCTTTTTCCATTTTCTTCGTTTTTTGTTTGCTAAAATGCCAGCGAGCATCGCGGGGGGTGAGCGAAATAAATAAATAAAATAAAAACCTTAGAAATAGAATGAATAAAAATACTCGAACGTACAAAAGGCAGCGCCCAACTGACAATGCTACCATGTTTTCCCCCACTGCCACGCCCCGGCCCGCTTCAAGCGGCAGGCGTTGACAACGTTAATAGTTATGGGCGTGGTGATGGCCTGGTCGGGTGTGGGCTGTGCCACACACGCAAGACCATCCAATTGGAACGCATATTTCTGCGAATGCAATAAAACGCACATGTGTTTCCAATCGTCCTGCGAGTCCTGCGAGTCCTGGCGCCCTCAGACCTCAGTTAGTCCTCGGTCTTTCTCGCTGCCTTGTGCTCGTTTTCATCATAATTTCTATGTGGTTGGCAAATAAATTTGATTTTGAGCGAATTTTCTGAAGATTGACTAAATGACTGACTGACTGACTGACTGACTGTCTGCCTGCCTGACTGTGGGACTGACAGTTGGTTTGGCATGGGGTCTGCCCCTTGACAGCGACTTGTAGTTAACTCTAGGGATTGCAGCTCACCAAGGCAACTGGCATTTTGCTGAGCTTTGCGATTTCCGCCCTGGAACTGTGCATTGACCTGCCATTGTGCCAAACAAGCCCCGCACAAAAAAAAAAAAATAATAATAAAAGAAAGAAAAGGAAATTGAAACCGTATTCAAGTAATAATAATTCATACAATGTTATTTTCGGAACACAACACAAGACAATCCATGGGCATGGCCAAAAGGAATTTGATAAAAGCGAAATGAATAATTTAGCCATGTATAAAGCGCAGAGTCTGGCATAGACTCGTTTAAAATCAATTGAATTCATTTCTTTCACTGTCAAAGTACATTTTTGGCAACTCAGCCTGTCGGCTAGTTGGCAAAAAATATATCAAAAATTGGGCCAACATTTTTAATTGAAGTCGCGAACTATACGAGGGCTGTCAATTATCTTGCTGGAAATCCAATTTGAAGCACTTAAGCCAAAAGTCAAAGCTACTGTTGGGTTTAAATGATTTATATTTGGCAGCATACATACATATCTGGAACCTGATGAAAAATTCGGGCTTTACATATTTATGCGATAGCAATTGCTCATACATAAAAGGCAAGCCTCGCATAAGGATAATTCACAGCTGAGCCAAGGGAAGGAAGGAAGGACCAAAAGGAAGCCAGCTCAAAGGACAAACATGCCAGAGGCAAGGACAAAAGTCAAAGCAGTTGCCGGGCGGCTCTCTGAGGTGTTGTCAACAGCAAAAGCTTCAAATCAGCAAAAAGAAAAAGAGAAATGAAAGGAAAACAATTATATTTGGTGCACCGAATTTCAAATACACTCGCCGACACTTAAGACTCAAATAGATGCTGTCATTTATATGTTTAAATATTACCCAGCGTTGCCCGGGCCAAGTTTTATTCTCTTCAACTGTTAGTCATTTTTTTTCTATCCCGAAAGGTCGAAATACTCAACTTTATCCATAAAATCTTTGACTCACATTTTCACACCCAGGAGGGGTGCATTTTACGAAAAGAATGAAGTAAGGATAGTAAATATACAGGTTTCACACCAACATTTCCGTTAATTTTCCACTTTAGCGGGTGGAATACTCCAAAATTACGCCGTTGGTCTTTGTGTTGTTCAGTAGCCAGTCAGGATAGGCAGCTTAAAATAAATATATATACATTTATATATCCGAGATGGTAACCGTACAGATGAATATATAATAAATTGATTTCTTTCAATATTCGAACCAACTACCTGCATTTAGGTTTGGTTCGTGAAACTCAGTTTCCAAATGCCTGAACTCAGGTTTTAGTTTATTCTTCGACTTGTCATAGAATTGTTTAAACAATAAACAATTTGAATTTAATTTTTTTTTGATTACAATATGATTGCCTACCTAATTTCTTTAGCTAAATAAATTTCGCTATTTATTTATTTGTTACATTTTGCAATTTGTTGTTAGTCCGATTCATAGCGAAAAATAATCGGCTGATATATAAAACTTTGATAAATAATAAATAAATCGGATCTTATATCATACAAATAAAACGATTTATATTTTCTCATAACTTATAAAATTATATAAATGCCCTCTGTAAGGGTATGAAGTCGTGGAACAAAAGCAAAGTATGTTTGGTGTGATATGTGGGTTAGACAAGGGCGGAGGGGGGGCTAGGGTGGGGAAAGGGAAGCAACTACACATTTAGTGTTTATTTCGCATTTATTGAGGACAGTCGGGGCGGACTTGTGTGGGGATTTGGACCTTTGCAATAGAATGAAATCAGCACGAAATAAATATCCTTGTCGCATATACTCGTTGAACAGGCTGTCATAGCTCCCACCATATACACACATACACACACATACACGCACACACGCACACACACATGGGAGTAATATAGGAGTATAAATTGTTTCCAGGTCATTGGTTATCCAGCCACAGAAATACGAAAATGAAATTAAGTACAAAATGAACTAAACCCCAAAAATCATATGACATTGATGATTATGATGAAAACGGCAATGGAGACGAGGACGACGACGTCGACGTTGGCATATTCCAGACCAAGAAGCCAGTCGAGAAATGCTCGCATCAATGATTGTATTTGTAAAGGAGCCAGACATGTTGCCAAAGGGGCTGCCAGCTCGTCTGCGGATTGGCCACATTAAAATAAAAGTCAAATGTTTTGGCCTTTTGTGACTGTGTTGGCTTCCATTGATGCGTGCAGTTTTAATGGTCAAAACATTTCGACAATTATAAATCGGGCATGTTTTCAACAAGCTCTTCGGCTCAATTTAATAGGGCATAAAATAAATTGTTCTTTTTTACTGAAAAGTTAATATTTATGTATGCAAAGAAAAGCTAAGGAATTTAAAATGAAAAGCCGAAGATTTAGTACCCTTGCAGACCGAATCTTTTCTTAATTTTCGACTTATAGTTCCTATGGCAGCTATATAATATATTGGTTCGGTTCGGACGGATCCGATATATGTAGTGCCTGCAACAGAAAGACGGGCCCATGTTTATTTTCATGTAGATAGCTTTTAAACTGAGAGACTAGTTTGCATAGAAGCAGACAGACGAACAGATGGAGGTGGCTATTCCAAAGAAAATATAAACACCAAGATGAGTAAACCCATACAACAAAATGCTTCTATTCAGCTTGTTTTTTTTGAAAATTGAGAACGAAAACGTAATCAGTATCTTTTTTCCTATAGCCGAAAGGGCGAAGACTTTAAAAATAGAATTGAATCTCAGCTTTCGGCTCTGTGAGAGCCGTGAAAGCAATTATGTTTGTATGTGTGTGAATATAAAAATATATCAGCATATTTGAATGTGTTGACATTCACTTCTCCGGATTTTGCTGGCAAGAAATTAAGTTTGTTAGTTTTTTAGCGCAGACATGACCTATCCCAAATTTGTATTCACATATGAATGTCTGTTTTGTACTGAGGTTGGTTTGGTAGAAAATCTGTATTTTCTAGTCGATGCACATATTTTTATAATTTCTTTAAGTTAAATGAATATTTTTTGTGTTCCCCAATTATGAAATAAAAGAGTGCAATTTTTTGTTTGTTTTCAAAGATACATTTTATTAAGTTTTCATACCCTGAACCCATTAAAAATGGGTAAAAAGGGTATATTGTATTTGTGCAAATGTATGTAACAGGCAGAAGTAAGCATCTCCGACCCCATAAAGTATATATATTATTGATCAGCATCAACAGCGGAGCGATTTACCCATGTCCGTCCGGCTGTCCGTCCGTCCGTCTGTCCGTATGTATGAACGGAAGGATCTCAGAACCTATAAGAGCTAGAGACTTGAAATTTTAGCTGTAGGTCCATGCGGAGATCGAGTTTGTTTCCGATATTCGATAACTTGCCCCGTTTCAGAGTTATCGATAAAAATCGATATCGAAATCCTGTTTTTTGAGCTATTTCGGTAAATAATAAGATCTAGACTCGCCAAACTTGACATGTAGCTTCTAGAATAGTATATATGTATATATATATATCAAGTATCTTTCATTTTTGTATACCTATCGCCTGTTAGAAGAGAAGGGGTTCAGGGTATCCCCTAGTCGGGAGCTCCCGACTAGAACCTCTTACTTGTTTTTTGTTGGTGTCAATTATTTTTGATTCGAATTTGAAAGGAAATATTATTAATTATTTTAATATTATTATATAAATATAATATTATATTAATAATAATATTATTTATTTCCGATCTATCTTTATAACCTGAAAAAGGGTATATTGCTTTTGTGCAGGTATCATCTACTATCCCAAAAGTGAATATATAATCTTGATCAGGACGACCAGCTCATTCGATCTAGCCATGTCCGTGGCACTTACTACTAGAGCACACTTTGTTGTTTATTTTAAACATATGCAGTTTTGAATAAATATGGTTTGCTTTCGGCTCGGTTTGAAACTAGTTTTTAGTGTAGTAAATTGAGCTAATAACGAGAAGCAGCCAAAGTGAAAGAACTTTCCTATTTACAATCTACCAACAGTTCATTGAAGCTCACTTAAAGCCTGATCTCAGCCTTTTGTTTATTTATATTGACTTCCTGACCTACTGATAATCGCTTAAAAGTTACCAAAATATTGGGCACCCGAGCTTCCAACTGATTGCCGCGTTTCAGTCTAATTACGTGCGTGCTGAGTGCAGTTGAGATTCGCGTTTAAATTAAAAAAATAATAAAAGTGCTATCAACATGAAATGTGTTACGTTTATATATATTATATTTATAAGCCTAATACTGATCATGGCTGAAACAGAGTTAAGCGAAAATGAGGTAAAAAACAGATTGTTTATCAATGTTTGTGTGCACTGTAAAAAATAAATCGTACTTTATTTATTAGTCTTGTTTGACAACCGTTAAAATCCAAGACTATGAAGAGCAGCTGGAGAAACAAAAGAAGCTAATTGATCAAAAGGACCAACAAATATCCGAACTCAAAAACGAAGTCAACATTTATGCCAAGAAACTAAAAAGCTGCAAAGAGCAAGCTGTTTGCAGTGATTGCAGTCACTTTGGAGATGCTCCGGGTATTCATAAATTTAAAACGAAAGAAGATTCTTTCGATGTACTTTGTGATAGTGCGACAGCAGGTCCTGGCTGGACGGTTATCCAACAGCGAATCAATGGCAAAGAGGACTTCTATAGGGATTGGGCCACATACCGTGCCGGCTTTGGAAGCTTTGAAGGCGAATTCTTCTTAGGACTTGAGAAAATTCATCGCTTGACGAGCGCACAGCCCCATGAGCTCTACATACATATGGAAGGATTCGATGGTCTCATCAAATACTACAGATATGAAGAATTTGCTATCGCTGGCGAGGACGATCAATACAGACTGATCACATTGGGTAAAGCTGAAGGCAACGCAACACGCGATTACTTGAATTACCACAGAAATATGAAATTCAGCACATTCGATCGCGATAATGATACTTGGGATAATGGCAGCTGCGCAAATAAAAGATTGTTTGGTGGTGGCTGGTGGTATAATAACTGTGCATCAAGGTATGAATTCTCAGAAGAAAAAAATGTAATTTAATTGTTTTTTTTGTTTTTTTTTTTAGCAATTTAAATGGCAAATACTATACTTCTTCGACAAACAAACCGGATGCCATATATTGGGATGGCATAGTCTCGTTGAAAAAAGTCAAAATGCTTATACGAGCCAATAACTATTGAAAATTGTTATAGTTGTACTTAGAAACAAATACAATTCTTTGAAATATACGATATTGTAGCTAACTCCATTATTCACTTTTATATTAAATTAATGGAATCAGCGGACTATGCCCGAGAGAGACAATATTAAAGGTCTAATCGAGGCACGCTTCGTTTCAAATTTTACTATCTATTAGTGATGTATCTACTATTGCACGAATATACTTTCTTTTTTATTTGCAAGCAGGTGTTATCGTCTATGAGATGTTTAAGGTTTGTTAGTCTCATTGTTTTTTATTGGGGTGTTAACATCGATTGGAATATGAATCACATTTGCAGCTCAAATAGTTTAGCATGCCAAATGCACCCACATATATGCAGATATGTTTCTTTATACTAAACTTGATCAACTTTCAATCTATATGATATAGTCATCAGATTTAGCCAGTTCCGACATATATATTGCAACAGAAAGAGTTTCATGACGGTAGCTTTAAAACTGAGAAAATAGTTCACAAAGAAACAGACAGACGGACAGACGGTAATGGCTAGATCGACTCGGCTAATGATGCTGATCAAGAATATATATACTGTATGGAGTTGGAGATGCTTCCTTCTCCCTCTTACATACATTTGCACAAAACCTTTGTTTCCATTTTCAATGAACCAGGGTTTTTAATTCTGTTGTTTTACATTTTAAAAATGTTACTACAAAAATACTCGAAGTATTGAAATATAATTTCGATTAGAATATGCTAAACATTTAAGTTTAAGTTAAAATTGTGAAGTTCACACGAAGACCGGGGTTCAAAGATATGAAAAACCAGTCTTAGGAACAGAATTATGATTTATTGTTTTTATGGTTTGCAGAGTTAAATAAATACAAGCAACAAAACATTTGCAATTGAAAGATTATTTATAGTAAATACTAAAACTAAGCACAATTGATTCGATTTTAACAGATATAATTATACATTCAACATTTCATATATATTTAAAGAGCAAAAAATTTGCCCAATCAACAACATGTTATAGAAATAATGTTGCCAAATATTAGGTAAATACATTTTTTTTTAGTATTTTTGAAAAAGTTGGCTTTTGCTGTTTAATCTCTCGCTCGGGGTAAAGTAAGATAAGTAATGCCCGTTAATACGTATTTATTTACGTTGCCCAAAAATTTGAATAAAGTGTTTCGCTCTTAATATACCCATTTCGCTAAGCACTTTGTCAGAGCTCTGGCGGGGAAGGTCGCTTGCTGAGTGGGGGAAATTCAACTGCTTCCGTTGGTGCTTAACGCAACAGCGCTTAGAATACAAAACCCAGGACTCGACCTCACTCTCGCCGTCGCCGCCGCCGTCGCCCTCGTTCTCCGCCTACAGCACATTTACTTTTATTTCAGCATTAAAAGTTCAGTCGAGTGGCAAAGGAAGTGAAAACAATTATCTGCAGGAAGGTGAAACATAAATCCTCGCATCCAAAAGTAAATTGCAAATTTTCGTTTATTACTTTCTATGTGAACCGAATGCCAGGCACCCAACGCAACCCAACCACAAGATTTGTGTGGTTAAATCGAATCGATATATTTTATGTTATCGAATTTATTATGCAAACACACTCAACGCTAATGCCAATTGGTGTTGAGTTGCCAAAAATGACACACGCGCCCAAAACAACCACCCATGCAGCCCCGCCCCCTCAAAATCAAGAAGACCTGGCCTGGCCTGGCCTGGCCAGGTGCATGCTTTGAGTATGAGATCCAAGAGCTGGATTCCAGCTGGCTGACAGGCATCAACTTGAGAAATTGGAATTGTATAAACAAGCAATTCGAGGATTCTTGCTTGGGCACATTTATGCTGCGCTTTGTTTAGCATTAAGTGCGATTATTGCTGTTGGTATTGATGAGGTAGGTTTATGGCTTCTGGATCATTTATCAAATTAAATGGGGACAAAATGCTTTCATCTTCTGCATACAATTGGCCATATTAGCCATAAAGAGCCAACAGAATTGCCAAAGGTAATAACAATTCGAAAATGTTAATTAATTACGCATTCAGCAAATGAAACGATGGCAATGGCACATTAAATTAAACGAAAAACTGTTTATATTTAACGTATATACTAAAGAACTACAGTTTGACACCTTGGCAAAGATTAGTATAAACGTTAAATGTTAATTATTTTCATGGAACAGAACAATAAATAACTACAATGACTACATCTAAATAAACAAGTAGATGGACACGAGTGTACGGATAAAATGTTTAAATTAAAACGGTGGGAATGGAACAGAAAAGGATACAAATGCTGATTAATATACTAGATAGTCCGATCAGGTTCTCGTTAGAACATAGGGTTTAATTCAACTTTAATTATTTCGTATTGAAACGATGGGAAAGGAACAGAAAAGTATGTATATATATAGCTCTAATGTTGAAGAACTATTCCTCAACATACAAGTATACGGATGAAAGCTTGATTCATTTCGTATTGAAACGGCGAGAATGGAACCGTAAATAAATAAAATGCTGATAAGTATATCAAATAGTCACAATCAGGCTATCGTAAGAGAGATCGTAGGGATACAAACAATGGGAATGGCACAAAAAATAAAAAAAAATTAAATGTATATATTATGAGTTGGAATTATTTATCTTGGTGCAGAAGACACCCTGGAAAAGATTAGTAAAAGCATAAAATGTTAATTAATTTCTTATTTCGACGAAACAACAACGGCAATAGAACAGAAAATACCATAAAACATATATTAATTGGGCTTAAATATTGAAGAACTACAACTTGGCATACAAAAAGATGGCCACAATTAGGCCGTATAGACCCAGCACCTCGGAAAAGATCAGTATAAGGATCATGCCCACAAATAGACGCGGCTGCTGGGCTGTTGCACGGACACAGGAATCTCCAACAATGCCAATGGCCAGGCCCGCCGCGAGACCGGCCAGGCCGACGGTAAGTCCAGCGCCCAAATGTATGTGAGCCTTTTGTATGGTATATTTGTGGTCTATGGCGCCGGATATAAGCACTGCGACAACTAGTCCATAGATTGCGATAATGCCAGCCATCACCACCGGTATGATGGATTTCATGATTAGTTCTGGCTTGGTTGTGGCCATGCTGGCAATGCCCATGCCCGACATTGCCGTGCCATATGAGGCACCCAATGTGGAAAACATGATGGCAAATGCAGCTCCCAAGCCGCCGCAGAAGACAGCGTAGCTGGGATTTTCGTTCTCAGCCAAGGCGGTTGACATGATGCTCGTTCGATTTTCTCGGAATTTTCTAGGAATTTTCTAAGATTACAGTTTTTTCTTATTTTCGATGTTTCGGAAGCGTCAACGTTGACAAAACAGACTCGAACGAAACAAATCCTGTTCTATAGACCTGCTTCTCCCAGCCTTCTTAGATAGCCCTCTTTTTTTAATGCATAGCTGAGAGTGCAACCAGTCAAGTGCATTCAATTTGTATACCGCCGGGGAGTAGAGAATGGAGGGAATTTTTAAGATATAAGTGAAGATATTGACGAACCCATAAAGTGTATTTATGCTTCATCGGTATTCCGATGCCCGTCTGTCTGTATGCCATGCAAACTTGTCTCTCAGTTTGAAAGCTGTCGTCATATTAGTTTTCATAGGTTTACCTTTTTTGCCGCAGGGATCGGACTAAATCATATAGCTGCCATAGAGTTAATCGGTTGTAATTTAAGTTTTTGTACGGACAACTTTTCAGGCTCAAGCTATGCAAATATGGGCTTCACTCTTCTGCTAAGCCGTAACAAACTATAAGCGTATTTCAACTTCGGCGTGCCGTTAGCCGCGCTTTGTATACAGTTTTCAATGTGTTTTTTTTTTAATGATAATTCTAATATTTATGCGTGAGCTGATATACCCCGAGTAGATGATAGCACAAAGCGTTAAATGTATGTATATTATAATATGCAATTTTTTTTCAACCTCTTGTTGCTGCTCGGCTGCTAACGAGGTTTATCTTTATGTGCCGTTAAATTTTCCGGCTACCCATATAGCAAAAACTGTGGAAAATTTATGGCGAAAAACGTGTTAGCGGTTGGGTAAGCTCAACTCCAACCCCGAGTAAGCAAACCGCAAAGCGAATTCTGGCTATTGAAAATCGAAGTTGCGGTTTTTCTATTTTTTGTTGTTCTATGTTGTCGTTGCTCTTTTCTTTTTTGCATGCTTTGAATGCTTTCAGCATTTCTTTGCTTTTCCGCACTTGTTTCAATTAAACAAATTGGAATATATGAACCCTAGTCGAGGGCTGTGGCGTGCCGGGTCTCCTCAATCCGAGTGCCGGGCGTGAGCTTCAAATGCGCAGCGACAATTTTCTTTGCACAAAACAAAATGGAAATTTGTTTCTGGCACCACCGGGAGCAGGCAATGTTGCCGGCGACGGGGTGGTGGCGGTAGTGGGGGGGGGGGGGTGATGGTTTTTCACTTGCTTCTAGCATGGCATGACAACGACAACAACTCCTCAATCCCTGCACAGCGCATGGTCTAATATAGCAGCTTCATGACATTTTTATTTGTGTGCCAGGGAATGTTTTGCATTTTGAATATTTTGCGGGATACTGGATACCACCACAGAGGGGGCTTACTTGGGTTTTATTATATGGGTTCGCTTCTGTTTTGGCGCTGCTCTCGTCTGATGTGATTGTTAAGTTGTCAGAAGGTGCCACAGATTCGTTGCGCCTGGAAATTTATGCGTAAGGTCACCCTCGGGGGCTGCGTTCTAGTCGTAATGAATGCTCAAACACTTAAAGAGAATAATATTTAATACAAGGCAACAATTATTTGGTATACAAATAGATGGCCACAATTAGGCCGTATAGGCCCAGCACCTCGGCAAAGATCAGTATAAGAATCATGCCCACAAATAGGCGTGGCTGCTGGGCTGTTCCACGCACGCCGGCATCGCCAACAATGCCAATGGCAAAGCCCGCCGACAGTCCGGCAAAGCCCACAGATAATCCGGCAGCCAGATGAATGTAGCCCTTCCGTATTGTATATTCGGGCGACAGCGAGCCGGCAATTAGTACCGAGACGACCAGGCCATAGATGGCTATAATGCCAGCCATGACAACGGGTATGATGGACTTCATGATTAGCTCCGGCCGCATCACAGCCATGGCGGCGATGCCCGTGCCGGACCTCGCGGTGCCATATGCTGCGCCCAGGGATGAGAATATGATGGCCGATGCGGCGCCCATGCCACCAAAGAAAAATGCATATGGCGGCTTATCGTCCTCGTTCTCGGTTTGATCAGGCATTTCTCTTCACTTGTGACAATTCCTCAGTTTGCTTTTGGTTGTTATTTTAGTCCTGCTGCAGTTGAGATTTTCTTAAAATTTAAAAACTCTGTTAATTAGTTTAAAGAATATCGGAATCGCATTTAGATGACTTTTGATTCAACGATTTATTCTCTCGGCCTGCTTAGTCCATTTGTATTTTTGATAATCCCAAGGTTTTGGCAGATGTATACAACCAAAAGAAAGACTCCATGTAGTATATATATTCCTGATCGAATCATGCCCGTCTATCGATTTTTGTGAATGCGTCGATCTAGGCACTAAAAAGCTAGACCCATAAAATTTTAAAATTAATTCTATACCATCCGATTTCTGCTATCGATATCGATAAATTTCGATTTGAATAAATTGTTCTGTTGAGTGCAATTCGAAAATTATAATTGTCAGCTATACCCCATTTGGCATGTAGGTTCTCAGATAGTACACATATATACTTATTTACTTTTTTGAACTTCTCTTCCGTTCATTCACTTCATTTTTAAAGGTAGAGCCTTGTGCTTTACTTTATACATCGAGTTGGGTGCCAGCTTTGGTTCAAAGTAAATCAAACAGCGACATTTCGGTTCTGTTTAGAACTTCTCAACTCATTGCTACTGACAGTAGAATTTCAATTTTTAAAGTTTTGACAAAGCCGACGAGTTGCTGTACACGACTTTCCCAGAGTTTTAAACATTGTACTCTCCCATTTATCCGCTTGGAACATTTTAGTTCGTAAAACTGCAATAAAATTGATAATTTAAAGGGGTTTTTTTTTAGTTCTGTTTTAGACACAGATAATCAAATCAATTTCTGCCTTGTTGATCCGTTGGGCAGCCCTCGCGCAATTCAGCCACTTGGTGCCAAGATATTCCATTAAAGATTTATGTTGCGCTGGGATTTGGTAGCAAGGAAAACTTGTTCCCAGCTTCAGTCCCCTGTTCCTAGTCCTGGTTGGCATTGTTGTTGCTACTGTTGCGTTTTGTGCCGTTTGTGCAACTATAAATCGTTTATGTATTTTGTTGAGTGCGAGGATTTATCGCTGGAGCTGAATATGAGAAAGGAATCACATAAATACAAATAAATCAAAAGCATTTCGAATGGCATTGGCAATACAAACAACAATTGAAGAAATAGAGAAATATATATATATATATGCATATACATATATGTATATACATACAAAAAAAGAAGAAAATGTGGACGCTGTAGTAGTTGCTGCCGCTAGGCAAACTGTGCGAAAATTGATGTCTTTGCTCGTAAAAATAAGGCATCAAAAGAATCGGCTATGGCCAGGCCGAGGCCGAGGCCCAGGCACAGGCACAGGCTGAATGTGTTTTTGTTGAAAGCAACATTGTAAATTTTATGACTTTTTTATGCGTTGAAATCTATAAATTATGTAAACTGACACTGACAGCTGTCAACTGGCAGGCTCTGAGCGCAACGCTGAAACCGAAACGCTGGCAAGTGACACATGTGTCAAATGGGCTGATGGCAGCGCCTGTGAATTCGCCATGCCCCAGCGCCAGGGCCCAGCACCCCAACACAATCGGAATATACCCTACCCTACCCCAACCCCGCCCTCCGAGCTCAGAACTCTGCGATAAAGCTAGGGCAACTGATGACTCGAGATGATTAAATGATTGCCAGCAGCAATAAAAAATTGATGCTTCAAATTATTGCTTATATATATTTTATATATCTTCTTTTTTTTGTTTTTTTTTTTTGCTCATACACTCCTATTGGAAGAAGAACAGCTGAGTTTATGCTATTTGCGTTGCGTCCTTTTATTGCATTCCACAGTCTGCCATTAGTTCTAAAGATAATTTGAACTAGACGCGGTCTAATGTACTTTATAAGTACATACTAAAATGTTGCCGATTATTTGCTTTTCATTTTGCAGAAAAACACAGTTTAAACGGATTTCGAACTATGCACGCTTGGGCACTAAAACTTTTAACTATTAGACTTAGATGCTGTCTTCTTATTTGGTTTATATCATTTTAGCTTAGTACAACAATCTTTTTGTCTGTTTGCCGAAATTTAATTATTCTCGAAATTCTCAGACAGGGCTGCAAACCGGTTTTAGTTTGCGCTGATTCGAGCGCCAAAAAAAAACCAAGCCGAAATCTCGAACCGACCTATTTATGCTTTTCAATAAGCCTAGGTTCAAAATTAAATTAATTTTCAGCATCAATGCATAAAATACGAACGAACATGACTTTTATGTAACCATATTTGGTAGATGCCAAAATTTGACTAGATGTGAATATATATATTTTTTTTAACGTTCACGAGAACAAAATAAATGCCAAAGATTAAATTCCCTTCCAGGCATTTGCCATTCGTTTTTGCAGATATGTTTGTAAAGCTCGTAAATGCCGAGATGCTGAGAAATGACATGGAACAATTGATTTTTCTATTAATTCTTCCTTAAATGCTAAGTATATATTGAAAAAAATTGGGTCATATGTAAGGTTCAGTTTTTATTGATCATTGTTGGGGTTGATCAAGATGTCTTGATATACAAAACAAGTTTTTCATACAAAAACTTAATTTTCGTGCGATCGTTCATATGGTTCAGGTATATGATTGTGGTCCGATGTTGATATATGCGAAGCATATTGAAACTAAAAAATGCCTAGTTTGGATACACTTAATTTTCGACCGATCGCTCCTATGGCTGCTTTATGATATTGTGGTCCGATGCGCTTGTCCAGACATTTGGAAAGACGCAAAGTTGTGAGACGATAGCTTCAAAACTGAGAGGCTAGTTCGCATAGAAACGGACATGGGATGGACTGTCTGATAGACGGACAGACGGACCATATTAGCTCAAGTGTTGATGCTGATCTAAAATATATACATATGGGGTCAAAGCTTTCTACTTCAATGCGTAACACATTTAATGAACAAATTATGATATCCCCTAAAAAGTGTATAAAAATGATATCGTTTCGTTGATATTTTCAAATTCAAATTTCAACTTAATCAAATCCTGGGCTTATTGATGTGGAGTTGGTTTGAGTCGTAAAACAAACCACCAACAAATATATTATTTGATTTGCTGCCCGGTGTTCTATATGAAATTATATTTTGAGATTCTTTGGCACTTGGCTAGAAATGCTCTTCGCTTATTTACGAAATAGATGCTATTTCATTTATAACCAAACATTCAGGTTAACGTTAGTTTCTGAACCCCCTTGACCTGTTTACTACACAGTTTTCACGTGTTGCCATTAACCTTTCCGTTTTATAAATTGCCTCAGTGCGTTCCCTGCCAAAATGCAATAAATGCTGGCCTGGGTTGGATATGGTACGGGTATACGGTTTGGTATGATATACCAAGTGGCGGGCACTAAAATAACAAACGAAGGAAATTAACCAAAAATAAATTAACTGGAAAACCCGGCCAAAAGGGTTTTCATTTACGCTTTGCTGCTGGCATCTGCACGGGCTGGGATGGGGTGGGTTTGGTGTCAACTGTCGACGACTGCGACCGCGACTGCGACGCTGACTTTGTGTGTGACTTTGGGATTCCCAAATGTGCTTTCGACATGCAATTTTTATTATTGACTCGCGTTGTCGTGTCAGCGCGCAGCTTTTCAGCATTTTCCGCTCGACGAGTCGCAAAAATGCCATTACTGTCAATCAGGAGACGGCAAAAAATCCGGGAATGAAATCAAAAGCATTAAAGCCCTGCTCGCAAGTATGAATGTGTTTATATACAAATAAGTATATAACAAAAATGTGAAACTGCGCGATACCCTGGACATAGAACGTAAATTACTAAGACATATTTTGACAAAATAATAAGTATATTTAAAGCTGGAATTTATCAGAACTACAAACTTATAATAAATGCAAGTTTGTGTCCAAATAAAAGTAAGCAAAAGATATGTATATATGTATATATTAATTTTTTGCGTTGGGAGTGGCAAAACAAGGGGAAGTAAGTCTCTTCGACTTTTCTTTTTATTTTTTTTTTGCTAACTTGATTAGAGTTAAAACGAGAAACAGTTCTTGCAAAGGATAAGTTATGTAAGTTTATGATGACAGTTGCAAGTTGCAGGTCCCAGACTAATGCACCTCCCCTCCACTCCCTTCACCGCTTCAAACAGCGCTATAAAACCTTTGGGGGTGTTGACCACTCAGGTGACAATAATTTCGCGCCATCGCGGCATAAAGGTGGAAGAGTATTAAAACGGGCGAATAGTTTGCGTGTCACGCAACCATTCCCCCACATAGAGTGGGTCAGCGGGGTAAGGGCCTGGAAATTGAAAATTGTCAGAAATGAGCCCAAAACAGGCCGAAGAGTGATTGCCAACATGCATCGCATATATTGGCGTGCCAAACTCAATGATTTAGCTAGTACATAAGTATATTAAGTTTTCTGTTTAAGCTTTTTGTTTTTTGTTTATTATTTTCTTTTGGGCGTAGCGCTTGTTGATATTGGTCAAAGTTGGAGTCAGACGCTTGCGCTGATATATCTTTTATTATGTAGTTTTGTGTCATCGTAAAATCGTCGGCTATTACTTGATTGTCCTTCATGAAAGCCATAAAGTTGCTGCTGACAGCCCCCAGCCCCGCCCCTATTTAAGAAACCGGCCTACGGGTGCCATTGTAAAATGATTTACTCGCCTCTCGCTACTCGCTTCTCACTCATTTGTGGCGTAGGAAGCGTTTTGGGCTTCTGCTCCATCTACACCAAGACTACTCATTTTTTATGGCTCCGTTTTTTTTTACGGTCTTTTACAGTTTAACGACGCATTACTGACACACACACACACACACACACACACACAGGCTGGGGCAACCGGCTACGAAAAATCTATTCATGATTTCGTATAACAAAATACTCTTCACATTTTATCGTATTCATTCTACTCGGTCTTGTCTATTAGGCCGGACCGCCGAGTTGATATTTGGTTTGCTTTTTTGGTTTTTCCGTTTCTTTGGGTTTCGCTTTTTAATTTTTGGGCGTAGCAATTTTCTCGACATTTTTATGATATGCCATTTCGTCACTCCCATTGTATACCCTATTTATATATATATATATATATGTATATATCGCACTTTAATTTCGTACTCTGGTTATATTTGCTGACGGCTTCGTTATTTTTTCACAGCCCAGCATTAAGTAATTTATACAGGCCGTATATTGGAACAATTTCGGCCTAATGGACGTCTTAAAAATGCATTAGATTAATGAAACTGGATTTGTTTCGTTGTGTATGTCGTATGTCGAATGTGTACATTGAAGGCACGTTCCTGCTGGGCTCATGATTTCATGTCAAATAACAAATAAAACTTAATATGCACTCTTATTTGCTGATAATTGAAAGCTAATTACATGATTGGACAAACAATTAGAAAAAGTGTAAAAAACATCTCATTATATTGGCTTTAATTTTGGGATTAATTCTTCCCTACAAAAAAATGATTTATTTTGGCCAATTCTTTTAGAATAGTCAGAAGTTTTCCTTTAGCTATACTGTCTACAACAGGTCCTTCTGCTTCATGACTTGGCTGTTGATACTGATAAACAGAATATATATACTTTAAAGAGTCAGAGATATCTTCTATTACTAGGGTATAAAATATATATGTCTGATATGCAAGAGAAGTAATTTCTGGCTCTCTCTTAAATTAAATGTATACCTTTTGTTAGATTTAATTTGTGTGAATGTTTATAAGGATTCAGCTACTGTTAAATAATGTCCATACCTGAGCCCTCATTTCGAGACTGAGCCCAGACAGCGATGAGCAGTTGACAAGAGCAAATAAGTCAGCTACTTTATGGGCTACCGGATTAGGGGCTTTGGTCTACGAAATGCACAGGTGGCCAACTCAGCATGGGTTTGGTGCCCTAGACGCGTCCTTATCACACGGCTTGTCAACATAACTCGAACAGCGAAGCGTGAAGTTGTTGACATTGATTAGGGTGAACTCTGAACTCACCGCCGCCGACGCCGACGCCTGCACCTTGCCCTAAATGCGTTAAGATAGGTCAAAGCCAAGAAACATACATATATTGTTGTTGAATTATTGTTGCACATTTCTTGGCGATAAGCCGTCGAAATAAACCAACGCCCCTTCATCCCCCATGACTTATCCCCGCTGCCGCTGCCGCCGATGCTGCTGTTTCCATTCGCTGGCCCGTTTGCTGTTTTTTCGTTATTCGGTTTTACATTAAATGCCGTGTCATGGTAGCTGCCCGCTTCTCTGGCCGACGGACACACACATTAGATAAATTAGCCGTAATTATAGGTAAGTTAGCGTAGGGTATATCACTTTAATCAATGCGTTGGTAACATCTTGCCTCGTGTATTTTTGGCCTGTCATCAATAGTATTTGACAAGATATTTTATTCGATATCACTAGAAACATTCTTATTCAACATATAAAGACATAAGGTATCAATACTGCAAAACAAAGTTGAATTACATACAAAATTAGAGGAAATTATCATTTTATATGTAAATAAGTTTTCTGTGATATAGTATATAAGTTATAGTATGTAGCTTGGTATCTGTCTTGATTATTTTATTTCCGTTTGCTGGTTGTTGCTGAATTTATTTTATTAAAATATGTAAACAAATTATGTGAGAAATTTAAAATTTCTGATATTTATTTTTATGTAATGGGTATATATATTCATATATTATTTTTTTTTTTTTCAAAGACTCGGCATCCAATTCGTACACGTATAATAATACGTTTAATAATAGTATTTGCCATTTAAATTTTTGAAAAAGGAATATTAAATAAAATTAATTTATTTTTAAATATTTTCGGCAATTCAGTGCAATCTCTAGGAACAGGTTGATATTTCGTTTAGATTTAAGATATTTATTGATCCTTTTGATTATTTTTTCTTTTTTCTTTTCATTCTTTTACTGACTTTCACTATCGTGTGTTTTTAGGGCATTAGAGTTAAGCTTATCAATAATCAGCTTTTTAAGCTCAAGGTGGTGGCAAAGCTTTTCCTTCTTTCTCTGTCCTTGTCTTGAATTTTATTCTCCATTTGATATAGATAGTTCGACAACGAGCTCGTAGCCCTATATATACATTTTCCTCACTGCTTCCCTGCCATGCTCGTTACGCTAGAAGACCAATAAAAGTTCGATTTATTATCTGCAGTCAATAGAAATATTATGTTCTACCTCTTTTTCGATAGCCTCATTTAGTTTTATCTGCACTGTGTTTATAGAACTGACACACAAAAATACACTTCGCTTTGGAAATCAGGTGATGAATCGAGCCTCCAAAATGTTCGAAACATATAACTGATAAGCGATAAGCAGTAGGCCACATACATACACTGTACTACATGTGTATATATTGACATATATGTATACATATATATCATTGTTAAAAGAGCATTTCATATTCGTTTTGGCTAACTTTCTTTTAACGTTATTTTTACTTTTCTTGTTTTTGACAAAAGTCTTTTAATTTTCTACCAAAATGTTCATATCATGTTGAATTCTCGACCACTTTTGGCCACAAGTTATGTGTCATGGCTCAGACGTAGACGTAGACATTTCGGCCCAGACGTCTTCGGGCCACTTTCAGATGAGGTGGACAGCCACATGAGGCGAACAAACAGCATAAAGTAAAAACCTCATATCATTGTTAGGCGGGTGGCTCAAGTGGAACAAATTAATTTCGTTCGTTTTAATTATTTTCTTCTTTTGTCGCTCCATTCCTGGCTCCTCCGCTCTCAGGCCAGTCAAGTTGTTATAATTCGAGTGCTATTAACTCACATGCTGTTAAGATCAATTTATGCTGGAATCATGGTTTAATTATTTAAATGAATTCACATTTACATTATTTTTTCGTTCGATACAACAAAAAAGCCGCAAATCATGCACATCATCAAGAATTTAATGATGTCTCCGTGTCTAACAAAACCCAAAGGGAACTACATAAATATACGATGAACAGACATCATTAGCGTAACTCTGAATATCCTTAGTTTGGATAGAACTCTTGTTTCTTGGATATCTCCCAAATTTCTATAGACTAAACATTTTATTTTGAACGGAGAAACTAGCCGCTAAAATGAGTGTTTAATTCGGTATAGAAGAGAACCTTGGAAGGCGATTTTAAGTAAGATTTTGTAACATAATAAAGAGCGATATTAATACCTGATATTTGATTGAATTAAAATTGCTATTAAATTATACAAGGACAATTATTGTTGGAAAACCTTAGCTGGCTCGGAATTCATTCCTCATGAGAGATCTAGACATTGCTATTACAAAAAATCCTCTTAACTATCATAATCTTTATCCTCTGAAATTTCGGACAAAAAAGATATTTCTTTAAGAAGAGAAATAAAATAAAGTCGGCGCATAGTTATTGAAATCAGGATACAACAAAAAGCTTTGTTGACAGTTTGGATGAATATAAGATAAAGTTTTATTCTAATCGATTACTTTGAGAATCGAGAAAATTGTTTTTCATTTCTATATTCCTCATTAAACTAGAAATAAACTAGATAATATAAAAGTTGTAATTAATAATAATAAATACCTTTGTACATATTTGTCTTCCGGCTTTGCAGATATGTATTTATGTTGAAGCTCGTAAATGCTGAGTTTGGTCAAAAAAATAGCTTGAAAACCCGATCTTGGTCAGCTTACCTCATATATATGACATATATATAGCTAGTTTAAGTAGTAAATAACACCGTTAGCTAAGATATGTAACTGCAACAGAAAGAGATAAGATATATAACTGCAACACAGTCCTTTATTGGGTCGGGGATGTCCCCTTCTATGCTTTACACATTTCCTGGCAAAATTATAATACCTTCTATTAAGGTAAAAAAATTTTTCGGAATTTAGTCTTTTTGCAATCTTTATTTTCGAACAACGGCGTGCCTATCGGAGGACTCAGGCGTTAGTCGCTGGTTGCAAATGGGATGGGTCGGGGCATTTGCGAATTATACGAATAAAGGATTATACATTTTTTTCACGCAGCCTATCCGGCCAAATTGAACTGCTGACCCCTGACCCTAAGACCGGGGGCATTGTTTTTGTTTGCGTGTGTGTCCACTTGAACCCGCTTGTAAATTCATATTCACACTCAGCACACACACACGCACACACACACACACATATGCTGTAACCTTTGCAGAATAACACAAGCGCACGCAATGTTTCCGCAAAGAAGAAGAATGCGCCTGGCCGTGGCTCTAATCCTGCTTTCGCCCGCCAGTCTAAAGTGTCCAATCAACTTTTTGAAATGAAACCTAAATAACATGTCATAATAAATAACCTTCAAGCGACCCAGCGAAATGGACACGACCACAGCCGGAGCCAAAGTCGCAGCCCCACAAGCTAGAGGAGGGAATGGGAAGAATGGGTGCGGGCAACATGGCCGGAACTGAGGTTCATGCGCTGCACAAAGACGAAAATCCAAAATTCTGTAATTACAACGTAAATCCAAAATGTCTCAACAGCGCACAGCCGTTGCACACCCAAACACACACACACACACAACACACACCACACACACTTGAACTGAGGCCGAAGAAAACTTAATTCATATATCAAAAAGTTTGTCCGACCAGCGTCCAGGGCTCAAGAGTAGCAATTTACGCGCAAGTAGCCCGCTCCAAGTTGGAGTAATATATTGTACACACTTTATAGGTCCCAGGTTCGTAGCGCCCCCAAGGCGGGCGGACGGCGGGCGGACGGTCGGCCGTCCGGCAATGCGGGTGGGCTGGTCAGTCCGCTCGGACGGTCGGTCGGTCGTTCGGCTGTTTCTGTCGTGTCGAATGCGAAACACAGCAATTATGCAATTTGATAATACTTCATTCTCGGGTAATAAATATTAATTATTTTTTTTGCGAATGTGATTTCGTGTTTCTGTGCTCTTCACACACATGTGTCTACCCACTGAGCGCTAGTTTAGGTTAGATTTATGGTGCCCCGCCTGCTTGCGAATCAAATGAGACGTTTTCCTCTTGTCGTTCACTCCTGCTCCACAGCTTGCCCATTTTCCTGCTCTTCCCTAACACGCTTCGACGCGAATGCAAGTCAGACATGCGGACTTAGTTCAAGCTTTCGTGTTGCTATGCGGCCCACTGTCCGTGCTCCAATTTCGAACGCCCGATTTTGGGCCCAGCGTTAGACAATGGCATTGTGTGCCTTGGCATGGAATAGTTTATGAAATAACTTCTTAGAACTATTTAAAAATGGACAAAATAAGAACATTTACTGCATTGATTGGATATTTGACATATTAAATTGTTAAAGTTGAATTATGGTTATTTAAAGATTAAAATTATTGAATTTGGTTCATTTATTTAAATGTCTTAAGACTGAATTCGTCGGGCAATATTTTAAAATAAAATAAAATAAATTTTCTCGGTGGAATTCCATACGAATTTCAAAGGGCAATCGCTGTTTACTTTGCGAAACGTTGGAATGAAACACAAATTTGCGCTTGGCAGAAAATATCCTTACTTAAAACTCTTGAACCGAAGAATCCCGAATTGCTAGACATATCACAAGCGGGATATGGAACGAGGCTATGCTGAATTTATATGAAACTGTCATTCATATAGATATGTATTTCGTATATATGTATATATATATATATATATATATATATATATATACGAATTTAGGGGATCCGAGCCGCGTTTTGGTACTTGTAGAATGCGATACTTAGACAACTACGCAATCGACGCAAGCTTTCAGAAACGCTGGAACGAAACACAAACATGTGCTTGGTAGCAATCAAATAATCGTCTAACGTAGTTTCGACAGCAAATAGCCTAAATTAAACCTCTTGAACTGAAGAATCCCGAATGCAATGTAAGAAAATTCGATTGCTAGACATGTCACAAGCGGGATATGGAACGAGGCTATGCTGAATTTATATGAAACTGTCATTCATATAGATATGTATTTCGCATTTTATACATACATACATCCCTTTATACACACTCACACACACACACACACTTTCATAGGGCGCTCCAAGTTCCAGTTATTGTCGTGGCTCGTGTATTCGGTAACTTCCAGGCCGTTACCTTTTATTCCGTTTGCCCATCAGAAATCTCTCGTGCATAAGAAACATTTTAATTTTGAAAGGAACTGACTCCAATGGAAATTGCCATAATATCGTATCACACACACACACACCCGCACACCCACACACAAATACACTCGCCCTTTATAGAGTGCCTCACGGACGAGTGTGCTTTTACATAAATAAAAATAACACAGCACGGCAAAGAAATGAAAAAAGTTAAATTGAATTGTGTTCGCTCAGGATATTTACTTCTATATACATATACATATACATATACATATATATATATATTTTTTTTTGTTCCTCCAGTTTTCCTTGGCTTACCACAATTCCTGCTGTCGCCATGCTGTCCTTCTGCACTTGAAGTACAAGTAAAGGCAACTTTTTCCAGTTATTTCCTTATTTTTCCCTTCTTTATTTTGGATAGGTGTAACAGAACTGTCAAAGTTGCTGAAATTCTCGAATTGACCTGCAAGCAAAAGAATAGGTTAAGTACAAGTATTATATAAAAACGAGCATATGATTATCATTTATATTGTCGAGAATATG
The DNA here is from genome assembly GCA_035045885.1 of Drosophila borealis. NCBI lineage: Eukaryota > Metazoa > Arthropoda > Insecta > Diptera > Drosophilidae > Drosophila > Drosophila borealis. Next base: position 7,064,575 of record JAWNOR010000211.1, read on the forward strand.
GTTACAAATAGTCCGGTTTGAACCGGGAAATCTTTTTTCTAGAAACCGAAGCTTAAACCTCGAAAAAACTAAGCCGAAGCTCGAATCGAAGCTAGTTTTTGTTGAGGTTTTAAGTCATAGCTTTTGAGATAGTTCTCAGATCCAACACATAACTAACTTGAGCCCTATATATGCTTTATCACAATTTTTTGATAGATATCATATAGATATCAATTTTGGATAGATGTCAAGTTGGGTTCAGGAACTTATCTTTTGAAGACAGTCAGGCTGGCTCGAAAAGTTAAATATCAAGCCAAACCTACTAGCCTTGCGATTCGCAGCACGATCCTGCCTACATATATGTACGTATATGATGTTAGTGTAAACTTGATGAGATCAGCTGCTTTATGAGCTGACATTCAATTATAATCACATGGCGGGCGCGTTAACAATTTGTATTCAACTTTATAATAATGTTTAAGCTGTGTGTGTGTATTAAATATGACCTGGAGCGAGGCTAATTTCCTACGCACCACAGCACCACATAACCCAAATGACCAAACCTGTCGCCAGTGAATGGGCTGCTGTCACGTCATTCGTCTGGTCTGGTCTGGTCTGGCCTGGTTCTGAGTTTGGGTTTGGATTGGGGTTTGGGGTTTGGGCTTACTTATGTTTGCTCGTGTAGCCAACCCATGTCAATGTGCTTGTGCTGGTCTCTGCAACAATCAATTTCCATATACAGCATATACATATCTTTTCATACTCGTCCACAACTTTGCCTGCCCAAAAAACAGAGGAAAAAAAACACATTCGCAGTTGCTGTGCTTGTTTATGAGTTGATGTTGATATTCGTGGTCACATTAAGCCATACGTCGCCATATTACAGCGCGTCACGTCACGTCACGTCACGTCAGTCAGACATAATGTCGCGGCCATGTACTAACTGGCCGCACTGACGAACTGTCAACTTACTGTCAATATAATGTCGCACTCATTATACCCTGTAACCACTCAAACTAGGGTATTCTGGTTTTGTGCATATTTATATTATAGGCAGAGTGATATCTTCCTTTCATTATCGCGCAGATAAAGCTTAGTTTAAATTATCGATAATAATCGATAAAAATTGATTTTCAGTTTGGGTTCTCAGAGCTCATAAGAGCTAAACATACGAAACTTGTTATGTATATATTCTTGGTCTGTCCGTAAACGCGTCGTTCTTTCATTATCGCGCAGATCAAGCTTAGTTTAAAGTATCGATAACAATCGATAATAATCGATAAAAATCGATTTTCAGTTTAGGTTCTCAGAGCTCCCAAGAGCTAAACATACCAAATTACTTTATGTAGGGTTTCTTTTAGTCGTGCACTCCCGACTAGTGAACACTTGTTTTAGTTCCGAACTGGCGGCCCCCTGCCGCCCGATCCGTCACGTCATTCTGGCTTGTTATTGTTGATTTTTGGTCGTCGAGTGTTGGAGAGTGCATAAATTTATTCTTTACGTTTTGTTTGACTTTCGTACAAAATTTGTGCGCTTATGCTTTATTCTTGGCGACACCATCCACCTACCACCGCCACCCTCTACTCTCTACCCTCTGCCCTGGCTTAGTCGCACAAGTTGAGAACGTTATTTGGGGTCCCTTTTATACATATTTTTTTTGTTTTTTTTTCTGTCATGTGTGCGCGGTAATGTTGTTTTCTCGACACTCTCTGTACTCGGTAATGGTCTCGATTTGAAAGTTAATGTAATCAGCTCGAATATTGTGGCACATAAACATGCCTCCCATCCGCAGTGCTACTCGATTGATTAATATTTGAGGAATACGCACATCATGATAGGCAAACATATTCTATTGAGTGCTTCTATGGCTCCTATCATGATTTGGTTGCATTTCAATCATATTAAATCTGCTGATGCTAAGATCAAAGCTTAATAGTTATTGACCATTCAGGAACTCACCTTTGCGGCTTTCTGTTAATTGTCGTTAATAGGTTCAACCAATTTACAAAGATCCAAGGCTTCCAGTTAGACATGGGACCAGCACGTTTCTGAATTAATGCAATTATTATTGTTAAGGAAAACCTAAGATCTGTTATTCGCACAATATATAGAAACGATAGGCATTCACTTGGCTTCAGTACGTCGCAATTGCTGCATCCAAATCGATAAGAAATAGTGGAATTATTGATACTTATCGATAAGCTTCACAACACTTTGCCAAACAACCTTAAAAGATTATTATCGAAAGAGAGGCGAAGTGTAAAAGTATATATCTTCGAGTTTATAACTTCTTTCTATAAAATAGAATTGCACCAGCCGTTAGAATCTTTTATATTATATTCTATTCTTGTTGTGAATCTTCCACTGGTTCGGAATTCGCATCTATTATTCCCATACCTATTTACATTAAAGATACAGATGGTCCTTATATAATTCAACTAACGAGCATCTCTTCAGTCTATCTAGCAGAGGTGCAATGAGCATGCATCTTTCCAGAACATCTTCCAGCTCGTGCATTGCGCATGAAGTGTCGAGGATTGCCCCTCTGTTAGGACTCTAAATACATATATAATATAAATACTTCAGAACTGCGAGTTGGAATTATTGATAAATTGTGTTGTACTGGTATTAAGTAGGCTTATTTTATAAGTTGTGCGTGGGCATTGCGCATACTTCTGATTGTTTGATTGGCACAGTTAAATCGCTGATGGATAACAAGTTGGCGGCAATCGCACAAATGCCCTCATTCCTACACACACACACACCAGCTGGATAACATCAATGCCAGGATAACTGACTAACATAGAATGACAGCCATTTGGAGTGGAACGAGGGAGCGGACATAAGCGAGCATTTGATGCCCGCACAAATGCATTCGGAAGCGGATATGGAAGTGGAAGAGGAAGCGGCAATGCTGTGACGCAAGCTGCGACGTTTGAGAAACGGCTGAAATTTGCTGCCTCTTGTCAGCCACAGCGCCAGGCTAACCAGCAGCGGGAGGAGCCGCGATCTGCGACCGGGCATATTGAGTGCTTGATTGCCCTAATGAACGCCTCAATGCCGACAAGTTGTTAGCAGTAAAGGACACTTTGCCTGCCCGCCAGCTGTCGCAGGCGCATTTGCCGCATTCCATTCTCAGCTGCCATTCTCCGGAATCGCTGATTTGTGACGGCATGATATATGTATATAGATACCCAGCGAAAATGGGTAAAATGTGCCTGTTTTTATGCAAATGTCTGTAACAGGAAGCGTTTCCGAACCCATAAAGTATATATAGTATATTCTGGAATAGGAGGCAAACCGAGTCGATTTAGCCATGCTCGGCTATCAGTCGACCTCGGAAACTACAAAAGCTAGAGATGTTATATTTTTGAAATATATTTTATCCCATAGCAAACAATTAATTTTGATATATATCCTCGTATTTTCAACATATCGAAAAGTACAGATTTTGTAAGATGTTTGTTTAAGAGTAACACGAAAATAATAATATGAGATCAAATAAAATGTAGATAAGGAATATTTCACTCCTTTGATAATACCCCACATTCTGCCCAAGATTGGAAAAAAGGTTATTGATGAAGGTAGAGCCTCGTGCTTTGTTGTGTGCACACATTTCTATACCTTATTAAAACTGAAATTGTTACAACAATCCAACAAGAAACACCAGAGTTAATCAAGACTTTGTTTTAATTGCTTTTGTGTATAGGAAAATGCTAGAATGGCTGTAACGGCAGCTCGGCGATGGGTTCAGGGTATCTGTTGGTCGAAAAGCTAGGTTTACCAATCGAACCCAAAGGCGCGCAATTGGTTCGAACCTTGAACCGAGTCTCAGGTTTGCTGCCTTAATTGATATATCTACTTACTTTTCCGCTGTTGCACACTTTACAAATGTTTACTTTTAAAGATTAAATAGCCGCCTTGTTGCTCCCATTTTCCAAAATAAAATCCAATAAAAAAAAAAAGATTCTCCAGGCATATTGTGAGAACTTTATGTTAAGGACTGAAATTCAATATGTGGATTTAGTTGTATGCCACGGGCTATGCTTAATTAGGTTTCGTTCGTTTCGTTTCAGTTGGGCATAATTAGAGCCTAAGGACTTGAGCTGATTTGGTACCCGAGGCGGCCGCATCAACGCATCAATAGGATGCGGCAGTCAAAGTCGAACCTTGGGCCAAGGTCCGTGCTCCGCTTTCAGTTAGGGTCGAATGCGAGTGGAAATCAAATTATTTTAATGATACACAAATTGATACTTTGAGACAAAATAACAAACCAAATGAAAATTGCTGCCAGCATTTTCGACTACTTTTGGTAGCTATGGCATCCGCAGGGACATCACAGAGCGCCAGAAAGAGAGAGAGGGATAGAGAGCGAGCGAGAGGGAGAGAGCGGTGAGAGTATAAATACGAAGCAAGCAACGCTGCGATGAAAATTAAGTGAAAATTGGATTCTATACATTTTGTTCTTTTTTTGTTTTTGTTTTCCTTTTTTTTTCGCCTTTGCTCATTTTCATTTCGGGCAAATTGAGTTGAGGATGGGTCGAGTGGAGTGTTTAATACCTGAAGCGTGTGCAATTGCTATTATTATGCAAATTTTCCTTTTCATTGCATGCGTGTTTTTCTTTTGCTCGCTCTTCATCCCGTCCGTAATTTAAATAAGGGCACAAAAGGTTGGCAAAATAATGAGAGACAATTGAAATGTCAATAATATGCAATTGTCTGCACTGATAGGTTCTTGGAGGAAAATTCTTTCAGCCGGGCAACATAAATAGAAAACATTGTGACAAATTTACAGTTGAGACTTAGCACTAAGGGTTGCTGCTTAAAATTGTCTGCGAATTACCTTTCAAAAAATTAAAAAAAAATCCTGATATGAAAAAGAAAACTGTGGCTGAGATAAAAGACTCATGTATATACATACATATATGACTGAAGAAGATTGACTTAGATATGTGAGGAGAATTATCAAGTTCGGATTTGCAGAGTTTGCTCAGGACATCTTAAAGAGCGAAAAACTTTTCCTTACAAAAAAAAAACACTTTTTGACTGATTGATTCTTTAAAACTATGTGATGTAGTTGTCCGATGATGCAAAGATTATAATAGCACATAAAAACAAAGTCTTTCATAGTAGTCGAACGATCTGGTCGACTTAAAGACTAGTACGCATAGAAACAGACAGAAGAACAGACGGACATATCTATATCGGCTCTGCTGTTGGCGAAGTCTCTAGGCGTTTCATATTTCCTTATATGACTATAATACCCTCAGACAGGGCATAAAAGGTATCCGATGCCTTAACGAGTGATGAATTATATTTGTGATACTGACTATTCGAGCCAAACATGTGGGTAAACTATTATAAATAAACTTTCAATGCAGGTTGAAGTTTCACTCTCTGACTTATTGATGGCACCCACTTGGCGAAGCCCAACTCATTTACATTCTGGCTAATTTGCGCACACATGCAGAAATTTACGCAAATGTAGCCCAAATTTATTTTCTCAGCCTGCGAGCGGTAGAGCAAACCAAACAAAATTCCAAAGATGATTATTTTAAATAAAGTTACGAAACTCTGCAGACGCGTGCAAAAGTTACATATCAAGCAAATTTCAAAGCATTAATCCCAGCAGGGTGGTGGTTGAGGGGAGGGGGGGCTGGGGTGGATAGGGGTAGGAGGGGCTCTTCATGTGAAAATGAATGCTATCCATAGATATGCCAGATCTACAGGTTCTGTTAGCCAACTGCAAACAAGCTAACAAATAAACAAACAGGCCAAACAACAATAACATCACAATGCCTGACTGGCTGCATAAGATCTTGACCGGATGAGGGGCTGGTTGTGGCGGGGCGGGGCGGGGCGCAGTGCAAAGGTTGGCATCGTGTTTATCAAGAGCCACAAGGCATTAATTACGCATACGCAACGTTGACCGCAACCAAGCAAACGATTGTGTAACAGCCGCCAGTTCGTCATTTGGGGGTGGCTTTCGCTCGGTTAACTGGGCAAGGTAAGGCATGCAGGTAAATTACAGGATGAGCAGAGTCGGTGACTTTTTGAATGCCCAAAGCACGTTTTAATTAAGTCAGCCAATCGATAAAGTGCGGCATATACATATACATACATAAGACACACACACATACAAACATTTCAGTAAATTTGCTGTGGAGTTTCTTGCAAAGAAAAGAAGCGAATAAATTACTTGTAAGCTAAATGTGTTTCGATTTAATTGGAAATAAACATATTATCTCATTATAGCTATATAGATTCGGCAGTTGATATTGATAAGGCGCATATGTGTATTCTTTATGAGGTCGAAGATTTTAATATCCTCTGCGAGAGTATAAAAAACTAGCTACATATATTATATATTAAATTTGGAACTAACTGTTTCGGAAATACCTTAACATATGTTCTTATGGTAGCTATAGCAATTTGTCTGTTTATTGGGAATATATGTATATACCTAATAGGGTCAAGGACTATAATATCATCTGCAAGAGTATGAAAGACTTGTGAAATACATATAATTGTATTTCATTTGAAAGTAAACGGAGAGAATTGCCTTAGCTTATGGTCTTACTATAGGAGTATAGATTCGCCTGTTGATACTGATTAGGAATATATTTATATACATTTTTTTTATTATCCCTTGAAAGGGTATACAAAACTTGTAGGCTACATATTTTTATATATAATTTGATTGGAATTGACTTACCTGTTCTTAAAATAGCTTAAGCGTTTCTTCTATTTATAAGATATACATACTTAAACGAATCAAGGAATATAATATAATCTGCAAACTACATTTCTTTATACTATAGCTTTATCAAATTATCTGTTGATACTGATAAGGAAAATATTTATCGACTATATAAGGTCGAAGATTTAAATATATTCTTTGCAAGAGTATAAGTTTTCCATAGCTTGAGGAAGTATTTTAATTCATAAACAAATGTATCGTCCGACTTTTCTTTTATTTTCACTTATCGGGCCAAAGTTGTAACTGCGCTCATAGAATGTTTGACCCTTGCTTTCCACCAAGGAAACTGAGCTTTGGGAAAATGTAAACTAGGTTTACATTACTATTGGTCTCTCAGTTGTTGTCAGCTGCGCTCTCGCTGTCGCTTTCTTCTGCCACCTTATTGACTTTATGAAAATCGCATATAAAGGCGATAAAATGTGCATATATGTATGTGTTCCATACCAAGCTAGTAGTACTTCTGAAAGTACAAGTGAAATTCTGTTACATTGAAATAATGTACTAATAATAATTGCTCAAATTCTCCGTATTTGGTATTAAAGCTGCGTTAATTTCAAGTATGATTTCTAGAGAGACCTCTACGTGGTAAAATACCTGATGCATGCACACTTTTTACCTGGCTGTGGGGTAACAAAACTTTAGGCAAATATGAATGAAAGTTTAGATGAATGCTCAAGCTGAGCGCTTCAACGGAAGCGGAAGTCAATTTTTGTGCTATAGAAATTGAAATGAAATGTCAAGAAAATGAAGCCAGGCCAACAAAATGAGAAAAGTTTGGCGAGCATAAAAGAAAATGTTGCAAATACTAACATACATTGAGCTGATGACATGTATATGTATAAATATGTATGTACACATCCATTTAACTACATAGTCGAGTTTTATGGCTGACAGGAACAGCAAGCTGAGGCAGAGCGCAAGGTCGCCCTTCAAACTCAAATTGCTGCCTTTTTGTTTGACATTATCGAAGAATGTGGCCCGTGCCGATTGTTGTTGTTGCTGATGCTGCCAGGTCTTCGGTTTGCTTTGCCAGCAGTAACAGATACAGAAACAGGAGGTACATGGCGTATAATAAAAGAAATAAAAGCACTTTTGTCCCAGAGTCGATGCGGGCTATGTAAACACAAACACGACAAGCGACCCAAAAAGCGCTTTGATCTGCCGCCTGGACTCGTATACCCAGACGACAGGAGCGTAGCTGGGGGCTGCTGTTGCTGATACTGATGCCTCATGCTGCATTACGCGGACATTGAACTGTCAGGCCATGCGGCCCATTGTTCACGTGCTCGTGTTGGACGAGCAAGTTACTCAATTACCCAAGTGTCCAGTCGAGCTTATCAGCATTGGAACAGGATCGCCCGGGCGAGCAGCTGAACCCCCGCTGCTCCATTGCATATTGTTACCATTTTATGGTGCATCCTGTACAGCTGGGAGAGCCCCCGCCAGGACTCGCTTTGTTGCTCGCTTTGATTAAATGTCAAAACAATTGCGCGCTGCAGCATAATCAAAGCGCTGCTTGCGTAATTGCCCAATGAAGCGGAAGTGGCTCGAATACGGGACGCGAGCGCACAAAAAAATAAAAGAACAAAAAACTGTAAAAATAAAGAAAATTTGCTAAAGTGGAAAGCAAGAGATACCCTGAAACCTGAAGTTGAGAATGCCCCCTATGCACATTCACATTTAACTATAAAGAATGTAATACAATACAATAAAACCGAATAACTAAAACGATAAATTAAAAATATGTCTATGCTTGAATTGATGAGAATCGCATAGAAAGCCAATACTCCTTGTAGAAGGAAAATATATAGCTGGTAACCTATCTAGTTTATCTAGTTTTATATTTAAACGGCATTAGTAGAAAGGCATACTCATTGGCGATTTAACATAGCTATCCATCTAGTCTATCTCGCTTTAGCTTACCTTGAGCTAGTTTTGTATACTCTATGCAGTCGGATATATCTGCTTCTGGCTATTTCATACATAGGGTATGTAAAAAAAACACGGCGAACATCTGCATGTGAGGGCAGGAGATAAATTTGCACTGGAGGGTAATCGACACCATACACAGCTCCTCTTAACACAAGTATTCCTTCATATTTAACCAATATAATGCCCCAACTCCCTTTTTCTGTGGGCAAAGGATGATGGCAAATTATATTTGTCATATGTCAAAAGAAGCCTTTGCTTCGACCAGTCTTAGACGACAGTCTGAAATGATTAATTCATCAAAATTTTGCCTCGAAGGCTTTTGTTTAATTTTATGTGAATAATTACAAAGCTGAAATTTTTGTTGAATCTCCTAAAGTAAATAGATAAAAGTTGCTCAAGTGATTACACAGCGAAAATGAAAACTTTCTACTTGTCCAGCCAGTCGAAATGCCAGGGTGGGCGTGGCTCTTAATTTGATATTTCAATTTTGGATTGCATGAAAAATTGTTGACTGGAAAAGTGCACGCGAAATACCCCAACTGTCGGGCGAGTAAACAAAAAATTGTAAACATTGCCCCAAAAAAAAAAAAAGATAAATTAATTCATAAATATTCAAATGAAAAACCTCATGCCAGGCGAACAAATCTGCGTCAGGACGAGCCAAGTCAAATCAAATTATGGATAATTTATACATACAATTTCCACTGGACTGATGCTGCTCCTGCTGCTGATGCACAGGATCGCCAAGGCAAGGAACTGTGGCCGCGACGGAAACTGGCCGACTTGGCTTCACTTCTGCCGCTTGATTGAAACTCATTTATCATCATAAATTAGTGCGGTGCGGGGGCACGCGGAATGCGGCATGCGGCATGAAATCAAGGAAGAGATTCATCATCCGCCTGAACGTGGGCGTGGCCGTCAGCTGGGCAGCGGCATGTAATCCAGCTCAGATTGAAAATTAATGAGGTCATCACGCTGCACACACAAACACACACACTCTTGAAATGCGTTGCTGTAAAATCAGCGACGACAAAAATTATTTACCATTTCTTATATCTTGTCTATTGTGGATTTTTTTTCACCACCATATTCAGTTTAGCAGAACGCGAACTGCCCTCCGCTGCCATTCCGTTCAACGCTAATGAAAAAACCACGTTCGTGGGGTATACTCGACTCGTATGAAATGTATAAGAAAAACATGGAAAACTTGATGAAAATATTTTTCTTATATTTAGTTCCAAATGGGAATCAACAAAGATAATCCGCATGGAAATCTGTTGAGCCTCATGTGTTTAGACAGGGTATAGCGCAGTCGTTGTTTATGCTCCTTTCATTTTTTTTTTTGTTGCTCTCAGCTCGGGCTTTTGTTTGGAGGTGTGTTTATTGTGCCACACTTGTCTCTAGCAGCGACTGGACCAACCCTCCGGGCTTGCCACTAAAATGAACTGCGTTGGAAATAAAAATTAATTGCGGACTGGCTGGTCGGAGGCATGTGGCCGGCCAACCACTTACATAAATCAAAATTCTGCGCATTTAGGGCATTTAGGCATTTTGAATTTTTTTCACAGCCAGCAAATGCAAATAAGATGATAAGGAATGTCCCTCATTTACGATCCCCATTGTCCACGTGGCCCCTATAATTATGTGAGCAATTCATGAGGCATACAATAAATGAAGCGCGCTTCTAATCTTCAGTCCAACTGTCGTTGTCAAATATTTAATTTTCTTTACTTCTGAAAGTATAAGATTATACGTTGTATACATATTTGTGTGGAACTTTGTTGTGGCGGCGGTGTGCGAAACATCAAAGATAACATCCCCAACGCCATATGTATGTGTTGCCATAGGATGGAAAGTTCTTAAATTAAATTGTTGTTTGAAGAACTTTGGGATTTATTATTAGTTGACAGAATGCCGCAGAAGTGGGTTCTATTTACGTATTATATCCGCAGGAATATTCAATTCTTAATCTGTTCACCGACACACACAGCTAGTTCCATCAAAAAATGCGTGGCCAAAATCTCTACGCTGATATTGCAATTTATTTAAATAATCTAGCAATAATTCAAATAGCCAAAAGCCCATGAAAAAGCATTAAAAACTGCCCAAAATGTTAACCCTTTTCAACACAAAAATAAAATGGTGATGCAGCCCTTTGCAATCAATTGAAAATGTATATATATACACCTATATTGGCGAATATCTGATAATTTATTGCCTTTACATTTTGGCCAGGACGAACCAGTCGGGTTTGGCTGGCAAGGCAATTATTATCGTTGGCCAGCGTGGCGCATACGTAATGAATGGCCGGTTTAAACGGTTTAAGGTTATGTGACATTCTTTTTGCATGCAGCATCGCAACAGTTTTTTCCCATTTTCCATTTTCCATTTCCATTCACCATTTATACGATTTTTCCAACAATTTATGGCTTTGACCTTTAAAGCCACAAGGGAAAACATTTTCATTACATCTCTCATACAAAATAACGAATTATTTATTATATATTTCTTGTGCGCTTTGATATTATTTGTTTCTCGAAAATCTTAAAGAAAATGCAATTAACAATTTGTATTGTATTTAATTTGCGTTATCTTGTTGAAAACTGATCTTCCCTGTTCTTCAGTCTAAGCGAAATATTACTTTAAGTAGGCTTAAAATATAATTTATTAAAAATCGGGAAAGAAATCTAAAAATCTACACATGTAAATTTCCTTGCATAGCAAGAATGTCCTTTCCTCGTGTTTTCTTCGACATAACCGCAGATGGGGAGAAACTAGGACGTATTTCAATGGAATTGCGTTCGGATGTGGTTCCCAAGACCGCCGAAAACTTTCGAGCTTTATGCACCGGGGAGAAGGGGTACGGCTACAAGGGCTCTCCATTTCATCGCGTTATACCAAATTTCATGTGTCAAGGTGGCGACTTTACCAATCAGAATGGGACGGGCGGACGTTCCATCTATGGCCACAAGTTTCCCGATGAGAACTTTGAGCTGAAGCACTCGGGACCGGGCACCCTATCGATGGCCAATGCTGGACCCAATACGAATGGCTCGCAGTTCTTTATATGCATTGGCAAAACCTCATGGCTGGACAATAAACACGTCGTCTTTGGTAAAGTCATCGATGGCATGGATGTTATTCGAAAGATCGAATCGATGGGTTCTAACTCGGGCAAGACAACGAAGAAGATTGTAATTGAGGACTGTGGCGACTTGTAAAGGGGGCATATACACTTGTAATCATTTCAATCGAAACTTAATTAAAAACACAATTTTACTTTTCAATTATTGGTTACCATTTATTTACTACCTCTTAACAGTTTGGCTTTTAGTTGAACACTTTTCCTACTGATACTTGCCACTCGGGGTACAGATTTACGTATGCTTGAGCTGGGCATATTCACTGGCTTCGGCTCTTGTCGTGAGTCTGGCTCACTGTCGTCGGAGGAGGCCTTTTCCGCCGGCTCATAGTTGGATCTGTCAAATCTTTGCAACAATTTGGTGGCCAACTTGCCATCGCTGGGCTGGATTTTGCGGTTCATAATCTTTCTGCAGATAGCGTGTTCGGCCTCATCGTCCTCGGACATATTCTCGGGCCGATGGTCGATGACATTCGTCAACGTTACGGGATAAGTATTAAGTGTGGATATGTGATTGTAGCCAGAACTGGTTGCCTTATGCCCGGCCACACGATTGCCCAGCGCGACGGCATCTGCCAGAGGCATCTCCCGCACGTAGAGCGCATAAATGATGGCGGCCGTAAAGCACTCCCCAACGCCGTAAGTGTCCTTAGCCTTTTGTTTTGTGCTCGCGGCCAGTTCGAAGTATTTGCCTGTGTTATCCAAGCAGCCGGCACCCAGTGGGCCCCAGGAGCAAATTATGCACGGCCTGCGTACATTGATACTGTACGGCAGAGGCAGTTCTTTAGCCAGTTGCAAGCAGGTCTCGTGCACCGTCTGCCAGCCCAGATCAAGCGCCAGCTCCCTAGAGAATATCAAATAGTCACACATATCGAACAGATCGATGTTCTCCTTGTAGCAGCTGTCCACCTTCAGCGATATCTGTATGCGTTCTGTTTGTCCAGTATTATAATCAAGTATGGCACGGATCATCGGTATGATGTCCAGCTTATTGCGTGCCTCAAAGTGCACCCAACCATAGACACTTAGATCGAGCTTCCTGAAGTCGTCTATTGTGACATATGGGAAATTTCGGCTGCATTGCAAAATGGTGCGACAGCCAGTCTTGCGGTCATTCATAACTATGGTGAACGCCGGATTCTCATCCGTCCTGGGGCAGTGGCTCAAGTCAATGCAGTGCCGCTCCATTTCCAGCAGTATATCCCGCAGCATACTCGAGCGGCTCAGCACGCCAAGGAATTCCGCCTGGGCGCCCAGCATGCTCAGCACAAAGCTCACATTACTGGCGTGTCCACCGCGCTGCCAGCGGGCCTCCACAGATCTGAGCTTCTCACCCTCCCAGGGCCCAGCTTCGCATTGTTCGACAATATCCACCGACATGCCGCCAACGCAGAGCACCGGCTTGGCCATGCTCAGGGCGCAGTACGGACTCATGTTTGCTAAAAAGTCAGTTCAATTTTGGAAACTATTTGACGTAATTTTGATGGGCGATCGAAACTGTGATTAAAAGCAAATAAACAGGAGATAAGCGCAAGTGATGCATATAAACTGGAGACTTTGGCTGAAGTCTTTACGATCTGCATATATGTTCTGGTATATGCATTAATTGTAAATAACAAGAAAGAACTGATTGATATAATATGTTTGTTATAATAGCTATAAAAAGAAAGATACTTGATGCATATACACCTAATTCTGTTTTTACACGGTTTTGATTTAACACGGTTTGAAAATACAGCAATTTTTAATTTTTTTACACGATTTTAAACCATTTAGCACGATTTGAAATCTATTGGGCTTACATTTGTTTTGTTCAATTAAATTTCTGTGAAATATGTTCTTATCACAAATTTAGGTGAATTCCCTTTTTGCGCATACAAGCAAATTTACTTGTCAGAGCAATTGTAATGTGTTAATATTTTGTGAACTATCAATGCAATCAGGCGTGTTTGGTAAAGACATTTTTTATAGTCGAATTTGTTTTTCCAACAATACATTCAATTAATTTTAACGTATTAATATAAAAGGTCACCAACAAAATATTTTATGTTCGTTCGGTTATTTGTATCTTCTTTGTTTTTTTAGCTTAAAAATTGAATAGCCTTTCCAAAGCTTTTTTAAATAATTGTTTTTAGTTCCTGAACTTGTAATACATTTTTTAACTTGCGTTACTTTCAAGGTTAGAGAGCATATTTTTTTTCATTAATAACTATGCTTGAGTAAATACACATTATATATGTGACTTAATAAATTTAAAAAATCCTTGTTTTTCACTAATTTTAATTGGTTTTAGAGATAAGGAACCAATTACCTATTTTTGCACACGATCAATGTCTTTTTTTACGGGTTTTTTAACACGGTTTTTGCTGGAATCAATCTTCCGTGTAAAAACAGAATTAGGTGTATACTATTCAAGACTAGACTATGCATGTCGAGAAGCTAGAGATCAAATTTAGTTAGTTCTAGCTCTTAAGACTAGAGAGATTTGTTTAAAAAACAGGATTTCTATATCGATTTCCATCGATTGCTTGAAATCGGCGCACGTTATCGATTATTGCAAACAAAGTCTTACTGTGCGGGAAAATTTCCAAGTCCCTAGTTCTTATAGGTACGGAAATCGACGCGTTCATACATACGGACGGACAGACGGACATGGCTAGATCGCATTTAGGGTTCACACAAACAACAAATCAATAGACTGTGTAAAGGTGCCTCTCAGTAGGCTATACTAGTAAGAAACTGTATGATATGTCTCTTCTAGGTCATACTGGGAGGACAAAGAAAAATTTGTTAATAGACACAATAATATTTTAGCTATAATTGTATGTAGATAATCATGGACAAGCGAAGTCTTTTCTTTTTCAAAATTGATCCTTTTTATCTAGATATATTTTTGCATAATTTTATTCTAAGTGATATTCTAAAAATTTAATTTCAATAAATTCCAATTAGTTAATGGGAATCGATCAATAATACTACTGATACAGGGCCAAAACTATTGAGTTAGGATGCTATCCACGCATTGATAAAAGTGAAAGACCCTCCACTAGATATTAAATAATTACGGCTAATTTATCTAATGTATGCTTCGTGGATTAGATAAACGGGCAGTTATTATGACACAACATTTAATTAATTGCATTGGTAAATCTTATATTCTCATGCGTTTGCGAATAGCTAATTAGGTTTCCTGGAGGGCTATTCTCTTAAAATGCAACAACCTACTTTCTTCTATTTCTCTGACTTACCTGCAATTGATTTCGGGTGTAACTTTATTTGCTTATGGATTTTCCAGCTACAGAGTCTAGGCCAAGTTCTCAGCATGTCTCTAGTTACTAGTCTCTGAAATTTGTATCGGAATAAATGATTAATTTCAAGCTGAAAGTAGGCCTTGAAACTCTTGTCTATTCAATAATATGAAGCTGTTTGCCCGATTCAGTATTCCGTTTAAGGCTATACAACAGAACGGACCTAAAAGTATTTACATTCTATTTGTTAAAGCTACGAAATCGGTAAATAAGTTTACAAACATTTATTTTCTCTGAAAGCCAAGTATATTTATTATTATTTTTTTGTTAAAGAACTGGCGTTTTTTCGCAAATTGTGTAATCAAGCAAAAATGTCGCTGCCACGTGTTTATTTCGACATTAACGCCGGCGGCGAGAAACTTGGTCGTATCGTAATGGAGTTGCGTTCGGATGTGGTTCCAAAGACCGCCGAAAACTTTCGCGCTCTGTGCACCGGGGAGAAGGGCTACGGCTATAAGGGCTCTCCATTTCATCGCGTTATACCAAATTTCATGTGTCAAGGTGGCGACTTTACCAATCAGAATGGGACGGGCGGACGCTCCATCTATGGCCACAAGTTTCCCGATGAGAACTTTGAGCTGAAGCACTTGGGACCGGGCACCCTGTCGATGGCCAATGCTGGACCCAATACGAATGGCTCGCAGTTCTTTATATGCACCGAGAAGACCTCCTGGCTGGACAACAAGCATGTCGTCTTTGGCCGAGTTGTCGATGGCATGGATATCATACGCAAGGTCGAATCGCTGGGCTCCAATTCTGGCTCAACCACAAAGAAGGTTCTCATTGAGGACTGTGGCGCATTGTAAAGAGGAACGCGCACATCTTTTTATTTGGCAGTCAACGATATTTCGTATTGAGATTTTACTCAAATTTTAAATGTTATTCGAGACATAGTTTAAAATACACAACATATGTTTGGGCGTTGCAAGCAAAGTTCGTATTTCCATTCTCCTAAATTCGCCAGCCTGGGATGGCCAGTATATTCTTTGGGTCTGTTATCTGGGCTTAAAGGCTTGGTAACAACTGGCGACAGAGGTGCTAAGCAATGGGACCTTCTATTTATTTCCGTTCAATGGGGTAGAGCAGAGGCTGCGATCGATGCTTGACCGACAATCTAAATAGAGGAAATACGGCGACTGGGTCCAAGGTGTCTCCTTATCCATGTCTAGGGATTTCTTTTCCTGTACGATTCCAAAAAAGCAAGGTTCATCCGTTCCGTAGCAATACCTTGTTCTCCTTTTAAATCGCCTCATAGTAAGCTTTTATTTTTCTTTTAAATTGAGTACCTACAGAAGTTTCCCGAGCCAACAGTATTTCTACTTTTTGTTTACATGTCCATACAACTTTGTCATTTTATTTATTTTTATCTGAACAAAATTATGAGTCTGAATATATAAAAGAATAGTCGAGTATACGTAATAGATTTTGGCATTTTAAGATGGACGAATTGAATCGAAAACTAAGCTGGGCAGTCGGCAAGAAGACGGTCTTGTGTGTGGGCTACTCGGTCATCGACTGCATTTCGATCGTTAAGCGATTTCCAAAGATCGATAAGGTCGAGCGCAGCGTGAAGAGCTACTGGCAACGGGGTGGCAACGTGGCCAATACCTGCACCGTTTTGCGGAATTTGGGCGTGGACGTGGAATTCTTTGGTGTGCTGAGCACAGCGCCCATGTTCAGCATTATGCTGCATGATATGAAAGTGCGTGGCATCAAAATCGATAATTGTCCACGTTCCAATCAGGATCCGCCATTCTCATCGGTAATAATCAACAAATCCTCGGGGACGTGCACCACTATCGCCTGCAATAACTCATTTCCATACCCAACTCTGGACGATTTTAAGAAGCTCGATCTAAGCAAATACGGTTGGATACATTTTCGAGGCAATAGACCCGAAATAACCATCGAAATGATGCAGGCTGTGGAGGCCTATAATGCAACGCAAACTGAAAAAATCGTCATATCTATGGATATGGACGGATCGTTTAAAGCACATTGGCCGCTGGTTGGCTACTGTGAATATACCTTCTTTTATAGGCAATTGGCCGACCAACAACAATGGAAGTCGCCAAAGGAGGCCTGCGCCAGCATCGACGAGCATCTGGGCATGCGATTTGGCATTAATCTCAAGCGACCTTTAGTCGTTCTTCTATGGAATCTACAAAAGGTCGGCATCATGGACCAGAATAGCGATTACCATCGGCCGACTGCCTACAGGCCAAAAAAATTTGTCGACAGTCATGGCGCAACGGAAGTGTTTATTGGAGCCTTCATCTATGCCGTTTATGTGCGCGAGCGTTCCTATCATATCGCAGCCAACTTTGCCAATCTGATGGCCAGCTACAAATGCATTAAATGCGGCTTCGATCACATTTCCGATATCTTGATGGCACCTGTACTGTAAATGTTGCAATTGCATTTTCCTATTCAGAAAAGAAAATCTCCTTTATAGTTAAAAACTCTTTCGACCGATTCTTTGTATATATGTAGTTGTCCGATTTCGACAAGATTTGACTCATATGTGTGGGATATGGTCGTTAGTTAGGTCAAGATATGTTGAGTGACAAGAAGTGTTTCAAGGCAGATAAAGAATATATATACTCTACTCAACTTAATGCCACATCGGAAGTAGCTTTAGCTTGACTTTAATTCAGTGCAGTCGGATGCTTTTTGAGCTCAGCTCACAGTTGAGTTGAGTTTCAGCAGCTCGTAAATTGCGGATAACTTGTGCACGGCATAATTGTGGCATGATTAATTCCACAGTCAGCCAGAAGTTGGTCAGGCGCAAAATAAATGCACAAAGTTACAAAAGTTGTAGAAAAATGTACGTATTTATGTATATTTTGCGGATTAAGCAATAGGCGGTGGGTTGACTCGGGCTGGGCTGGGCTGGGGTGCTGGCAGGCAGTTAGTGTAAATGTTATGCATGGCATTAAGCGACAGACACAAAACGAGAATGTTTGCCGGTCATTTATCATGGCGGACAACAACAACAACGACAACAACAAGAGCGAGGCGGAGCGACGAGGAAGCAGCAACAATTTCGTCAGGAATTTAAGTGACAATTTTCATACAATTTCCAAAAGCCGAAAGGACACACGGCACAACGCGGCGTATGAGCGATGATGACGATAATTTCGGCTGGCTAAGAGAAATCGATAAATGTCCAAGCATTTGACATGCGACAAAGACAACCGACTGGAAGTACTTCCGGGCATGGAACTCCCTTCATTTTTGCAGTTTTTTTCTTTCTCTCCTTCAAGATACCCTGTGTCTTTCAGAAGGTTCAGGTTCAGAATGTGTAGCTGCCATACGTCGGATAAAAAGTTATAAAGTATAGTCGGGGATTCAACATGTTGAATGCACAGCTAAAAGTATGCCGACCAAGGCCATAAACTGGTTTTGAACTCATTTTTATTACAGTCTTGCGACTTTTAATGTTTTTTACTTGACCAGCTTATTGAGATGATATATGTGATACATATCAATACATACAATCAATTGCATTACGACCGTATTCGGTAGATGCCAATTTCGAAGAGGGATAAAATAAGCTCCACATAGCTTATATTAAGAACTCTTGATTAAAACGTTGGGTTGAGTAAAACGTTCAATTGTCAATTAAAAATTGTATTGTTTAATTAAAATTTTAATAATATATGACAAATTCAGGCTTGAACCACAACCCGAGCTCATTTATGTGGAAAAATCAGGTGCACGCATCTAACCTTAAGTCAAGGAGTTGGCTGTACCTTAGGTCTGACTACTGGGTATCTGCCAGTCGTGCTCGTCGCACTCTTTTCAGTTTCTGCTGACTATTGCAACGTCGAACAATGCAAAACCCAAAATTATGCGTCGCAAATGCGGCAAAGCTAACGAGGGGAAAGGGAGGCACCACTCCAGGCCAAGACGCAGACACAGTCAGAAACGCTTCAAAGCGGCTTCCGGCCGTTGCAAGAACACACAGCGACAATGGCAGCACACACACACACACACACACACACACACACACACACACACACACACACACACACACACACACACATACAGCAGGCCGCCATTTATGTAAATTAAAAATTATTTCGACTGTAAAAATTCAGTGGGAATTGTTTTTGGCAAGCGTCGCTGTTGTCTCTGCGGCCCATTTGCAACAAAAACAGTCAGAGACACAGAGCGAAACACACAGACACACACACACACACGCACACACTCCAACAAACGCAACTAGGACCTTGGCAATTGAGAAAAACATTTGCTTTTTAACTACATTGGCTGTTAAGCAGATCTAAAAAATAGTTATTGTTATTATTGGCGGTTGTTTTAAGCCACAGCGCACCACATGCAATGCGCACAAATGGCAAATGGCAAACTTGGCCCAAACACGATTCGAATTTGAATTTTGGATACGAAATGGCGGAAAGGATAAGCACGAACTTATGATTATGTTCTAAAGCATAATGTGGGCTATATTCAGCCATAAATGCCAACAATTTAATAGTATAAGCCATACAATTAAACTATTTCCTTCTCTTTTTTTTTTGGAGATATTTTAACATAGAGCGCAACGAAGATATTCTTTCTAGCTAGTTTTAAAGTTCTTAGTTAGCCCTTGCAGCAAGTTAAACCTTTAAAGTGCTGAAAAAAAGGATTAGTTGAAAAACAAAGAAACAAAATTTTTCTTAGTTTTTAAAAATTTCCATAAAACGAAAATCACTTATTTATTTTTATCAACTAACAAACTGTTTTAATAAGTTATTTATTTACTTTTTAAAAATTTACCTTTTTCAAGAGAAAATCTTAATTCAAAATAAGAAGAACAAGATGGAATTTCAAATATTTATCGATTTGTGATAATTTTTTAAAATTTAGATATTTAGAAAGACAGATTTTAATCGTAGATGTTTTTTTCAGGAGTTTTTTCTACAATAATAATCCACACCTTTATCCAGATAGTGCTAAATTTATTTTAAGACTGTAGTTTATAATTCGAACAAGACAATAAAAGGTTATTTAATATGCTGATAAATGTATAGAATTAGTTCGATTTTGTTTGCATATTTGGTAGTACATTGACTTAGACTGCAAACCGTCAACTTTTTTGTATATAACAAGATAGGGGGGGGGGGGGGTATTTAGGCCAAGCGTTATCTAATGGACAAAGTTTAGGTAATTGTGAGAGGGATGATCTAGTTTTTAATACTGCATGTTGGAAGCCAACCCTCATTTTTGTTGTTTCAGTTCACGGATCGAACCAATGTCCCATCTTAAAGTGCGGTTCATGAACCTGCTTTTCCGTAACACCAAATTTTGTACACCCTGAACCCATTAAAAATGGGTAAACAGGGTATATTGTATTTGTGCAAATGTATGTAACAGGCAGAAGGAAGCATCTCCGACCCCATAAAGTATATATATTCTTGATCAGCATCAATAACCGAGTCGATCTAGCCATGTCCGTCTGTCCGTATGTATGAACGCAAGGATCTCAGTACCTGTAAGAGCTAGAGACTTGAAAATTTACCTGTAGGTCCTCCTAATGCCCGCGCAGATCGAGTTTGCTTCCGATATTCGATATCTTGTCCCGTTCGGCAAATAATATGAGCTAGAGTCATCAAACTTGACATGTAGCTTCTACAATAGTATATGTATATATATCAAGTATCTTTCATTCAATACCTATCGCCACCTCCCCGCTACCATCTCAAGGCTATAAATAAAGTTAATTATCCAACTTGTATTGCCCATCAATTTAAGCCACGATTTATATGCAATTGCATTTTTGAGAATACACAAATATTCTTTACTCTATTCTACAATAAGATGTACTGTCGAAAGTTTCATTAAGATCGGTTAAGAAACACAAAAGTTATGTGCGCACGTGTTAGCAGCAGAATTCTATCAACAGCTTGCAATTGCGATTGTATTGTTTTCTGTGCTGTTAATTTAATTGGTTTTTTTCTCAGTAAAGCTAAGTTATTGGTGTGGTCCTTGAGTAGAGGCAGCGTCAAGTAGTGCTGTTAGTTGCGAGTTCGAACCCTGCCAAGAGAACAAAAGAGGGTTCAGGGTATCCCCTAGTCGGTAGCTCCCGACTAGAACCTCTTACTTGTTTATATTTCCCCAGGAAAAAACTAAATTTCATTTATTTAAAATTGAATATGTATGTGAATTTTCATATTGAGATACACAAAACTTTTTTTAAATTTAAAAAAAAATTGTAAATATAGTATGCAGCTTCAGGTTCGACTTATTTTAACAAAACTAATCCGATTAAGCTCATGTTAAATAAGAAAAGGCGCACTGCTGGCCAACTCTTCCATATGGCTCCGCTTCGGGCTGCGCTTCAGCTGATGTCCTGGGCAAGTGTTGCTGGTTAAGTTAATTTGCGGCTGTCCACTTCGACTAGACAATTTCTGTTTTCAATTTCATGCAACGCCACTTTGCATTTAACCTAAAAGAACCTTAATATATTCCATTGGCGTTTCGAATGTGGATCTCTCTCGCTCTCTCTCTCTCTCTCTGTGTAGCTGGTTCTGCATGTGAAGTGCATAGATTATGCAGTTGGCTTCAGTTTATGATTGGCAAATCCAATATACGTCGTGCACTTTGGCATGCAGCCGGGCGCAGATTGGCAAGCCGAGCACTTGGACCGCAGCGACTGCAATTTCGACAGAGCTGCCACTTTATGGCAGTCGCACGCATATTTTCCATACTCACACACACACACGCAGACGCACACTCACAATCAGTTACACTTATACAGTTGCGCAGAAACAAGATGGCGGCGCGCCCGTTTCCGGTTGATGGGCAACGGCGCGATTATCGGCAGGCGGCTGGCAACGGCAGCAGTACAGGGCAAACCGCAGCTATCGAAAAAAATCCCACCATTGCCTTGCCTCAAATAACGACTAGTAGTTGCCCTGCAAGCAGACTTTCATGTGCCTTCTTCTATGGAAATATATGGAATATGCATAGGCATGAAACAATCAGCCAAGTAAAATGCAGCTCGATTTTATAAAACATTGATCAAAGTTGAGTTTGAAGAAATTCTTTCTTTATAACTTCTAGCTTTCACGTTTTCTTGAAGCCTCATGTTTTCTCTTTTGGCTATAATTATTATAAGCTAATATAATTTATAATGTAATAAACAAATTTCAATTTCAACTACGATATGCAGGAATATTCAGCAATATCTAAAAATTTGAGAGACACTTTTTTTTTAATTTTTAAGACTCTTTTGAAATATTTAATTGCGAAGAATATTAAAATAAGGAGACGTATAATATATTTATATTTATATATTCTTGATCTGCGTCAACATTCGAGTCCATTTAGCCCTATTAGGCACCCTGTTTTCATGAGCTTATAAGCACGCATCATATAATTTTGCATAGATTCCTCTCTTTGTTGCAGTCAATACAAATCTCCTTTTGGAGCGGATCAGGCCATTATTTTTCTATTATATAACAGTCGGTCAACAGTCGGAACAACTTTTTGGGTTTTCAATGACAAATTGACAAATTCGGCAATTTGACATTTATTCATTTCTCACATATCTGCAAAATCGCACCAAAGATTGCTTCTTGTAAATAATTTTTTGGCTTTTTTTGTTCTTTATTAAGATATTCTCGCTATATACCCCGTAAAAGTAGCGCACAGGGTATGAGCACACACACACGCACACACCCATAGCAGTAGCCCGCAAAATTGCTGCCGCAGCAGTAAGCTGCAAAATAAGCCAAAAATATGCGTTATCAAGGCGAGCCAATATAAAAAGAAAAACTCTCCGGCAGGCACACACACTCGCGCGCACACACACTTGCACACACACACATGTGTGTGTAATAGCCGGCCGCACAGCTGGAAAGACAACAACGACAAAGGACATAGACATGGCTAGGTAGAATGGGAACGGGGAGTGGGCCGGGATAATGGGGGATACCAATTGCAGTTGCCGTTGCCATTTTGCATTACTTTGCATAACCAGCGTGAATATCCCGCTGTGTGTTCTGGAGAGGCAGCAGACGGCTGACGGCAGCTGGCAGAAGGCAGAAGGCAGTTGCCGACACGTCGTGTCGCCTGTTTTGGAGCTGTGCCTCGGATATGAAGCTAAAGTCTGCTGTTTAACCATAAACTGTTCGTCCAATGTCATTATGGGCGAGGCTCTTCCTTCTCGTTTCTGTTCATTTTGCAGTTTCTACACATTATTCTTATTTATCGGTGCTCAGCAGCCCGCTATGCCCCCATGAGTGGCCAACAGATCGTCTAGGTCATAAACTGTTGCATATTATAAAGAATTTTTTATGACTGCCTCAAGTTTTTTGCCTCTTCGTATATATCACAAAAGTAGTTTCATAAAATTTAACTCAACTAATTTGCTGGCGTTCGATAAAGCATTGAATAGAAGTTTGTTCTCAGACATGGTTCAACTTAAAAGTTCAAGCTGTGCGCAGTAAGGAGCGTCTCTTATGTTAAGGTACTGCAAGAAAGTTAACAGAGCAGCGCTAACAGCGCGTTAACAGAATAAAGAACTGGTCAATTATAAACACGGTAATTATTTCAATTGTTTTTTTTTTATTGAATACATTTGTGAATAAGTTCAGATGGAGAAGAGTACATCTATATTTAGTGTCATTCCAATAATTAGCAGTTAACAGAGTTGGGTTCACAGAACGGTTACAGATCATTTTCTATTCATCTTTTAACATTATTTATTTTCCGATATTAAATAAATCTCATGAGAGAAAAATAACATATAATATTCACATGTCGCATTTCAAACTTCTGATGAAATCTTTTGAAGTCTTAATTTAAGCCGTGAAGTCTTTTAGATTCTCCGGCAACTTGTCAGCTTGTAATTTATGAAGCCAGCTTTTGGATATTTCAATCAAGTGCTATCCAATCTGCTGTTGACAACAGCGGCAGCTAAATCAGAGCGCGTTTCGCATGTTTTTCTGATTATTACGCTCATTACATCATCAAAAAAAAAAAGAAGAAGAAGGATGAAAAAAAAAAGAAAAAGAAAAGTCAAGGAAAACATTGCTCATTCGTTGCTTTCAGTATACGTCGAGGGGTTTTGTTATTATTTTTGTGCTTCGTTGCGTTTTCACAGCTCGTCGGCCAAAGGCGAGAGGCGAGAAAGTCGCGCACGTGGTGGAAAAAAATATCATTGTTTACCCTTTTACGCAGCATTTTTGGAAGCAGGCGCAAACATTCGATTTTGTCGCCAAAAAAAAAAAAAAAAAACCCCAAACCCAACCCTCCAACCTCATCGATGTGTTGAAATCTTTTCAAGTCTGACAATGGACGGCGGGTTGGGGGCGTGGGGGCGGCAGCAGCAATCGCGCGAAATTCATTTGTTAACCCGGAAAGGGCGCCGTCTAATCCACTGCCACTGCAGTCGCGACCCGCCAAGCCGGAGTCGCAGCCGGAGGATGCAGACCCAAAGTCCCCAGCGCGTGACACAAGTAATGATTGATGAAGGTATTGGCAAAAAAGTTCAGCCAAAAAAAACCGACACTGAGACAAGGAGAAAATACTGATATGGGGCGAGGCTAAAGGCAAAGGCATTTAAATGCATTAAAGCAACAAATTTTGTCAAGCCCTAAACTGAGTTAACAATGAGAAGAAAGAGATTCCCGATTTGGCTAAACGTAATGGAATGCAAACTTGGGTCAGGCATTGAATTAGAATAATCACGAGTCGTGAGGATGGATATCTATTACGTATTTAGTTCAAATATATTTGATATGAGCCAGATCTTAATTGCCTAAACGTGGTCAATACGGTTAGCCTTTTTTGTGTTTCATCATGGTCTAAGGAGTTTGACAAGCACTCTCTCTCTCTCTCTCTCTGATACGACCAGTATTAGAGTATGCCTCATGTATCTGGTCGCCTCAATAATCCATTCCCCAAGACAGAATTGAATATGTACTGAAAAAAGTGCATGCTGAGATCCTTGTTTGCAGCTATCGCCATGCTTTAGTAGACTTCTGATGATTAATCTTCGCTCTTGAATTAATCATATAACTATGCTTGGTGACATATTTATCGTAAGTTCCTTACGGGTAAAATCAACTCTTCTGCGATGACTTGCCAGTTAAACTTCTCTGTCCCTTCTAGACTAACACCCTTTTACTCCTACCCCTAAATACTCCTCTTGTTCAACTTAGGTGATAATTACGACAAACATTACAGAGTATGCTGCTCGGAGTCTTCTCCTTCTTATTATATAGTCATCTGTTATAAACTATTTGGCAAGATAGCCTAAGTCTAAGTCTTAGTTTGTATTCGTTTTATTACTTCGCGACTCGTGTCGATGTATTTCGCAACGGGACTCGTGCGATAAATAAAATACACATCAGCGGGTATTATCTGGCCTTGTCCGTAGCAAATTTTGTGTTATGAATTTTAGATATTACTTTTTAACCCAAACAAAAGTTCATTCTGCCCATACTGTCTTGAACTTCACTTCTTTATGAAAATATGTTGAAGTCCTTCGAATAAAGGACCTTCAGTTGGAAGTTATTTTGTAGGACCTTGACTGAAAGTAACTTTAAGCCAATCGGACAAAACTTTAAACTTTGCCAAAAAAAAAACTTTAAATCGCATTTTCCACCGACGAAGCTTGGATTCTGCAAAAAGTGTGAAACGCGTCTGATATGAATTTTCATTAAGATATTTGAAAATGCAGCGGACCGTAACACTTCACCCACCAAGTCTGTAGCTCCCATTTCCAGTGTGAGCCACCCTTCAAATGAATTTGAATACAGATCGTTGAAAATGAGCTTGAGGAAGGTTTTCCGCACTTGCGGTAATTTTCCAAAACCTTGTTTGAGCGTGCACCTTCACCTCATAAGGTAACTATAGTACAAAATTCAGCTTTCCTTCCTTTCTATGATCATAATAGTGATAAATCCTACTAGTTATAATTAATTATTATAATATCTAATAGTTAGCCGCTTAAGGTGCAAACACTTGTCTATGCAAATTGTGAACTGCTACTGCTTTTGAACCGGCGACTTCTCGCTTGTTAGTCCGACGCTCAGACACACAGCCCACATGATGCCTCTTGATAACAAGTTTGCAAAGCAACTCTTTATAGGTACATTCAAATGTTTTGATCAGCAATCTGTCAGTCAGTCAGGACAAACTCCCTGGCATATATAAATACAAAATGTAATTAAATCTTAATCCCACACAGTTTAACATTTAAAGATGGCCAAATCCCGCAAAGGGTCCATTAAATGGAGCCCTTCGAGGTCAAATTATTTAAATTTTGGAAGGAAAACTTCGCGTTGCTTAGGTAAATCAAATCAAACCAATCAACCCGGCAACGGACACTTGCCAATGGAACCGCAAAATGTGAAGTTTGAAAATGTAACATTTTTTTAGCAGAGTGGAACTAGACTATTATACCGCAAAGACTGTCAATTTATGACAAAAAAGGAAAACCTTGTTATCCATGTAAATTAGAGTTCTGCAAATACACATTGAGCCCGAAATATGCGGCACTCAGTGCTCAGCAGGTGGCGTCAAGAGTTTGGCTATCTAGACGAGAATCGAGTGAAATAAACTGGAGATGGGTAGTACGGCGCACATAAGTGCGCTACACTTAATTTGCTTTGAAAGTTTTATGTGCCGTCGCTTTTAATGGGCACATAAAGTCATCCGTTTGCTCATTTATTGGCCCGGCTTTGTTGTTGACCATTCGGGCTGCCAATTTGCCCATCTCCATCAAAAGTTGATGGTGCTCTTTGCCATTCCATTTTGCCGTGTGGAGCAAACAGTTCTCCCCTTTATAGTTAACCATTTAGTGCTTTTATGGCTGGTTACTCTTCTGTTTGATGGCATTAACATAATTTATGTATGAGCACGAAACAACTAAGCACGGCAACAAAGTATCTCTCAATCTCTCCTTCTCCACTGTCTCCATCTCTCTGCCTCCCTCCCTCTCTCTCTCTCTCTCTCTCCTTCGCTCTCTTTTTCTCTGGTCAGCATGCATGCACTAGCCAATCAAGCAATCGAAGGCAATTTAATAGCTTCTCTTAATTGTTTCCACTTCAAGTCGCACTCCTAATGGTAGAAAATTAAAGGTTTTTCTCGAGCTTTTTCGGATACACATAAAATTTGCGTATTTAAAGCCTCTTTCAAAAACTAAATATTGAAAACAAAATTCATTTGCTAACTTTTAATAAACGCAAATGGATTTTTCCACTCTTTGTATGCAACATTTTATTTCCCCATACAAAAATATTAATTACCATGCAGAAAGAATATATATACATATATATATATATATATAAATATAACCCAGAACCAAACAAACAAAGCTAATGAAATATGGGAAACAAAAAATAATAATAGATATACGTAAGCATTTTTCGTACATTTAATTTTATGATATGCAAAATAATCATAAAAAGCGCAACAGCAATAATGCCCGAAAATATTGTAATAATAAAAACACGAGCACCTAACAAACAACAACAACAACAACGACGACAACAACAACAAAATGTGTGGCAACTTCCGCTTCCGGTGTGCGGGCAGCGCTGTCGCACACAATTACAAAATTCGCACAATGGGCGCCATAAATTTAGAAACTTGTAGGATATTATTGAAAAAGAAAAACAGGAGATACAATTATTTTGGTATCCTGCAATAGTTCGAGTAAAATTTAAATATTTTCAAAATTTAATAAATATATTATTTATATTATATTTTATAGTCAATTACATACTATGTAAAGGAAGGTACAAATTGATTTTATTTTGATTATTTTATATAATAGTATAAAGCTTTTTATTCCTATAAATAGATAATCGAAAATTTACATGCAGAAGTTATGCGATGGAACCTAAAGTCAAGAACTAAAAGCTTTTTAGTTGATTAAAGTTATATGATTATAGGTTTAATAAATATATTAAACAAAACTAATCTTACTTAATTGAAACTTATTTCCATTTGAGTCTCTTATTGAAGTTTTAGAATTAATTAAAATCAATTTTTTATTTTGTTTTTTAAATGGTTTCCTTCAAAACTTTCTATGACCCGGCGAAAACTAGTACAAAATATTATAAAAGATTTCAATACGCTGATTAAAATATTTAATTAAGTCAAAATATTATTAAAATGTTGTTAAATTTTATACCCTTATGGAGGGTATTTAAATTTTGTCGAGAAATGTGTGATGCATAGCCGGAGACATCTCCGACTTTATAGAGTATATATATTCTAGATCAGCATCAACAGCCGAGTTGATATAGCCATTTCGCTCAGTTTTATCGATTTGAAACTTTGCATAGGTCCGTTTATCTGTTGCAGGCTGTAAACTTGTCGGAACTGGCCTGATCGCACAAGTATATCATATAGCTGTCTTAGGAACGATTGGCCGAAAAGTAGATTATTTTATAGAAAACTTTTATCGTGTCTAAGCTCGGCATTCATTAGTTTCACAATGCTCCTGATATATATACAAAATCTTATCAACATCGGACAACTAAATTAAATATTTAGCTGTCATAGGAAAGCTCTGTCGAAAAGTAGTTTCCTGTATGAAATGTTTTAGCTGCCACAGGAACGATCGAAGAGTATGTTCTAATATAGAAAAATATATTCTATTTTCCAATATATGTATTTGCAAGCTATATCATTCTCACATATCTGCAAAACCATAAGGCATATGCCTACAAGGGTATTGAATCCTTTCTTTCTCCTTCACATTTCGTTCAGTACTTTATGAATATATGAATATCAATATTGACAAATTGTTTATGCATATTAGAAAAATAAATGAAATTAATATTAAATTAAGTCGTTCCCTTTAAAGATGTAAGAAACGAACTGAAGAACATATATATTCATATATGTATATATATATATATATATATATATATATATATATATATATATATATATATATATATATATATATATATATATATATATATATATTACAACAATTATATTGTTTTCGAAGTGATTCCTGAAGATCTTTTAAACACGACTCAGAGTTTTCAATACATATTTTATTTTTAGAAAATAGAGTTTTGACCACTGTACACTGTCCGTTTTGGGGAGTGATGTCCATGCTGGCGTTTTATATACCCGTTAAAATTGGGCGCATGCATGTACTAGAGGCCACATGACATGCCACGCCCACTGCACACACACACACACACACACACGTGCGGACATACACATAACCATAACCATAAACAAGCAACGACAACGACAAGCGCGACATTTTATAGTAGAGAGGCGGGCCCGTGTTTGGGCCTGGGTTCGGGTTCCGGGTTGCCGGGTTGCCGGATTGTTGGGTTGGCGGCCGCGGGTTTCGTGCACCGGGCCTGGGCCTGGGCCCGGGCAACTCTGGGCACTTGGCATAAATTAAAGCGCCGTTAAGCATAAGCTCGTCCAATTACCAAAGTATCCTTTGCCGTTATATTTACGGATTTATTATAGTGTTGACTGTCGCTGGCGTCTTTGTCCGCGCCCACCGCCCTGTGCTAACTGCATTTACGGCGCACACACCCCCCCCACTTGGCTGGTGTGGTGTGGCACATGCATGCATGTACTTTTATCGGCCCTTTGTCATTTGTCATGTTAATTTAATGATTTTTCCTTCTTTTTATTCTTCTTCTACCTTTACCTCTTGTCAGTCGCGCCTCCGCCTGGCGCGTTATCCGGGCTCGTTTGGGTTTTATGCCTTAATGGCAAAGCCAGCGGCGACCAGTTGCCCCCCCCCCCCCCTCCCTTCCACCCACTCATATCACGGAGAAAGGCTATATAAGTTATACGCGTGTGTCCGTGCGTTGGTGTGTTTGTCATGTAACGGTAAATTTGTTTAGCTGAGTCGCGAGCTTGTCAACTTGTTTGACAGACGCAAACGCAAAATTTGGTTGTTCAAAAATTAATGAACGCCCAACCAATTTGAGTTATGCGTGAGTCGCCCAATTTATATATAGACCCCCGAGTGTCCCAGCAGATCCTGCGGACTGATTACTTTATCAGCGCAGTCGCTGACTGGTTCGATACCCAAGAGCGTTAAGAATAATGCAAGACGACTGTTCTTTGGTCTATTCGAATTGGATTCGTGTCAAGAATTCTTTGCGGCTGGAAGGGAAACTCTGCTAAACTCTATAAAATAAACCAATTGTTCAGTCAGACACATTTTAGTATGAATTATTTTACAGATTGTTTCGAAAGAGTCTATTAAAACATGTCAAAAACAAATATATATAAAAATGTTAAAATTAAATAATTTAAAAATATAATATTGAATTAATCAATCGAAACAATGGAAGAGTTCAAATATCTTTGAAAAGCGCATAAAATGTATTTATTTACCAGGATGGGTGTTTATACATTTCATGACTTTAATTATTTATAATTATACATTATGCTTTCAACTTTATACTTTCAACGAGTACTTGAGTCCGCGATTCACAGCATTCTAAATAAGGCCATCGATAATTCCTTAAATCCAGTAATCAACATGCGTCTTATACTTCTATCTTATACTACTGCACATCTGATTTTTTACATTTGATAGAATATATTCATGTTTTTTGAGCACAGTGTTTGTGACGTCAGCTTTCAACTGAGAGACTTCATTGCATCGAATACGACAAACTGACGGACGGACGGACGGGCGGAAACAGGCAGACTCGGCTGTTAATATCGGTTAGGTATAAGTCCGGAATCGAAGAGTTGAATAGCTTCTGCAAGATTGTAAGGAATTTAGTTTCTCTTCTTCAGCTTTTGCATTTCGGCAACGATTTGTTTTTGTTAGTAATATATCATTAACACTATAAAACAAATCTTTTATTTTGTGTAAATTTGCTGCACTCTACCTATGTGGCTGCAATCAGGGTATTATTGATATCTTATACGTACTAAGCAAAAATGCATTTCGCCTTAATCTGACAAAATAAGGTGCAACAATCCGCGCCATTGCTTCATTAATTCGCCTTTTTTAATTTCCATTCTACATACATACATACATACATATGTATATCGTTTGTTCGAATCGCTATGCTCTCTTCTATTGAAGTTCGAACCTGGAATGTGGGAGAGACGGACGGCGTTGCCGAAAATGCAAAATCAGTTGGAAACCGTTTCCTAGCAGCTAACATCGTCGGAAGAGCTGCAGTTTTTACTTCTTCTCTTGTCGCCAAAAAGAATGTGAAAAGTGCGCAAAGTGTGTGTAGTGCAGTCTAGTGTGTGTAGTGTTGTGTTTAAAATTTCCAAAAAGTTAGCATAGCTAACCAAAAGAAAAAGAAAAGTGAAAAATATAGTTCAGTTGATCGCCGTTGGCGTACGCAAAGTCGCTCTAAGCGC
This sequence comes from Drosophila borealis, assembly GCA_035045885.1. Lineage (NCBI taxonomy): Eukaryota > Metazoa > Arthropoda > Insecta > Diptera > Drosophilidae > Drosophila > Drosophila borealis. The sequence continues at coordinate 7,096,040 of JAWNOR010000211.1, forward strand.
ATAATTTCTATATTCGGTTATAAGTATGTGTGTGTGTGTGTTAATTTTGTTTTCTTTTGTGTTTGGCAAAAAGAATGTGCACCGCGTATTTTATTTCCTTTTATAATGCGCCAAGTTCTTTTCCATTGCCCTGTGGCTTTTTTTTTCTGTTTTATTCCTTGCATTATCATTAATTAAATGCCAGCTTGTACATACATATGTACATGCATACGAATATATTTTAATATATACATACATATGCAAATACATATATACATGTACATTCCATACAGAATGCGAACTGAAAGAGAGCGAGAGCGAGCGCGAGCGCGAGAGAGAGCGAATGCAAGTCAAATTCAAGTGCCGTTTTTTTTTCTTTTTTTTCCTGTGTCCTTTTTGTGCAATTCGTAAAGAATTTATTGCAACGAACTGTCGCCGAGTTACATCAATGAAAGCGCTTTCGGAGTTGTAGTGGAAATATGTAAGTGAAATATTAAAAAGAGCAAAGCAGAATTAAAAAGAGACTGTTACTAAGAGAGCCAAATAATTCAATTATGTTTTAATGGCTTTGCCTTTGCATAGATATTCATTTTCATTTTAATAAATACTTTTACATATGTATATGCATATATGTACACATGTATATATATTTATGCATGCAATATGTATAATATGCATATATTTATTCTATTTATCAATATAATATTTTAGAATCCGGCTCGTTAAGTAATAAATATATACATACATATGTATATGCATTGAGTAATTAAAATGACATAGTATAAGAGTATAAAGATCTTAAAGCTCTTTCAAACAATATTTTCTTAACCCCCTCTTGAGCCTGGCCAAATCTGGCATATTTATGTAAATATACCTCGTAATAAATATGAAGGCTAGACTGTTTTTAGATGTTATTGGACTTTGTACTTACTATGTAGTTGCTCAAAGATTATGTGTAGGCGGCTGATTAGTTTGTGTTGGGAAAAGGATAAAAGGGGTATAATGATTTCGTGCTTATGCATGCAGCAGACAGAAGGAGGAAATTACGACCCTATAAAGTATATACATATATTCCCTATAAAGTATATATATTCCTGATCAATATGATATCAGATATAGCCATGTCGCGAACCCATAAAGTAAATATATATTCCTGATCAATATGTTATCAAATATAGCCAAATTTATAGTCGAATGCGCCTTGTCTGTGTGTATGTTCTTATAAGGGCGGCGATCTCAAAGATTATAGGAGCTAGCGATATAAAATATTGATAGGTATTTTCACATTATTGGTCTCCGGTCTCCCGCCAAACCATCAAGAACCAAAACATAAACGGTCAGATCAAGTTAACCTGACCACATAGACGCCCCCACAAGCTAGAGTACATTGTGCCACATTTTTAGCGCTATCAACAATATGACAGGATACAGAATGTCAACATCAGCACTTATATATATGTATTTGTAAACCATAGGCTAGCTTTAGAACTAGCCGAATAAAACACTCGATGCTTGATTGTCAAACAAAGCAAACGTGCATTCTAGTTATTTAATAATCTCTATTGGTAATCAACTACATATATCAACTGGATAGAAACTGGACTCCTGGGACTTCACGTTGTCACCGACCAGATCTATTTACTTTCCATCAGCACGGTACCACGAAGAAAGTTGGCTATTTGTAGCGTCAGCTCGACTCGCAGGGTATCTGGCAGTCGGGAATACCCGATAAGGGCCTCTTACTGTTGAGCTAAGGAAGAAGAAAGAAGAAGAGTTGCATAAGCTGCTCAGCTTATGGCAAGGCAGCTAGCTGTACAGCGTCATCGCGACACACAGGGTATCTGCCAGTCCGGCATACTCGACTAGAGCACATTTACTCGCTTCGATTTGGTATCGTGCGCATTGACAAACGTCTTTTAATTAATGCGAGATCTAATTGAAAAACAGATACGCACGCCACAGTCACTGCAATATATTCAGTCGGGTGTTGCGGCTGTGTGCGCGCGCGTGTGTGTGTGTGTGTGTGTATCTGCGGTGTTAATTGAAATTTAATCTAGGCAACACGAACGCAGCTCAAGCTCTGCGGGTTGCGAATGTGTGTGTGTGTGTGTGTGGGAATGAGTACGGGATGTGTGTTATCGGCCAGTGGCAGTTGGCGGCACAGATTAGAAACATTTGTGCGTCTAAATAGCTAAATAGCTGGATGTGGTACGTGTATCTCATGGATACGGATGCGCGCGCTCGGCACAACAAGCAGCTTTCTTTCCAAGTCTTTGCCAATCATTTTCCCAGCCTCCGCGTCGCTCGTGCAGAACGTTTTCAGTAAATACTTGTAATGCGTATCTCTTCTTGTTGTTGTTGTTGTTGTTGTTATTGCCTATCTGCACTTTAATATCTATCAGACTGTTTGAGGCTTTGAGCTGCTTGTTCGGGTTAGTTGGACAGTTGGCCGTTTGCTGGTCGATTCTGTTGTCACTGCTTTAAATCAATTGCCCAGTCGTGCTATTAATTTCTCAATGCATGTTTGTATGGATGCCTTTGCTTTCAACATTCAACGTTTTCTGCCTTCTGTCTGGTCGCGCTTTAATTTATTTTGTCTCCTCATGCGAGTGCCAGTCTGCTCGCTGCAGTGCGTCAGCCCAAAGGCCAACCCAAAAGCCAACTCTCAATACCAACTAAAAGCCAGAGTTACAGCCGCAGTTGCTGCAATGTGGGTTGCTTACATTTCTTTTAATTTATTTGAGTTGCGATTGATTCGCTTTTCACCGGCCACATGCGACTTCTGACTTGTATAGAAGATACAAATGTATCTTTGTGTGTGTAAATGTATCTGCTGCTGTTCGCCTTGTTTGGCTCCTCATTAATGCTACAACAGTTGCAACAGTTGCACAATTACCAACTGCACATATGCTTCACTGCTTTACGACTGCCCAATGCCCTTAAATTTACGCCCCCTTCCGCCTTGTCCTACCCTCTCTATCTGCTTGGCCATGCCAGTGAGTAATAGTAACCCAAATTGGTTGGAAATTTTAACTATCACATAAATTTTGTCCAACATTCGCCGTTCTTTGACTTTTACTTTGTATTACATTTTGTTTGAAAAGAAAAAGTTTGCTCTGTTCAAGATTAAGTACATAAAATCATATTCCAATTACCATTGTATCAAGTGAGACGTTTCTATGATAGCTTTGTAACTGTAATGAGTGCTTCATAAATTTCCTAGACTTAAATATAAAAGTGATATATGGAGTTGGTTTCAATAACACATTATATTTTATAGTATTGGATCCAATTGTTTATGGTTTTACGTTTAATTATTTTGTTCATGCCTGTTGTTTTAGTTGTGACATAATTAATTTGAAATAATACATACAATACATGTTTTTGTCACATTTTTTTTCAATGTTTTTTGGGGCGTATACGAATTTTAACTTTTTTAAAGAGACTATCCTATACCAATGGATGCCAGCCTCTTTGTATCATAGTACTTGCCATTTTAATTTAAAAAAAAAAAAATGTTTTTAATTATGTTGACAAGCTTGCGGCAATTTAAACCAGAGTTCGCAGCTAGTGTACCACCAGCCACTACCGCGTTCGCCTTGATTTTTTGTCACTAATAACCGTCCAGCCAGGACCTGCCTTTGCAATATCACAAAGTACATCGAACGAATCTGTATTTTGAATAATTTTATGAAGGCCTGAAGCATATCCATAGTGTGTGCAATCATCTCTGTTGGTCTTTAATTACTTGGCACAAATGTAGACTTCGTTTTTATACGCTTGCTGGGGGTATTATAGTAGTTGTCTTGAAATATGTAACGCATAGAAGGAGTCATCTCTGATCTCATAAAATATATATATTCTTGATCAGTATCAACAGCCAAGTCGATATAGCCATTAACGTCTATTCGTCTGTCAGTCTGTCGATTTTTATGCGAGTCAGTCTGTCGATTTCTATGCGAAATATTCTCTTAGGAGCTGAATAAAACTAGCAAGGCACGGAGCTAGAGACTCTCGTAGAGACTCTCAACTTTGCGTTGAGTTAACCAACCTGTTCCGTTTCCATGAAATATGATCCCGGTTTAGCCTATGCTGCTGCATTGAATTGCACTTGCAGCTATTAGCTGGTTATTAGGTCCGTCCAGACTACGTTATGCAAAATTCTTTTCGTGTACTATATAAGAATTACAATAGTTTCCATTACGTTTTGTCCACCGAACTTTCACGCCCCCTAATAAAATCAATGCTCTCAAGATACCTTCGGGAACACACTGACCATTTTCAGCTATTAGTAAGGGCTCAGCTTGCCGGACAGACTATATATGTATATTCCCCCCACCACAATTTCATATCACTACTTATTTATCATATCTACTTAATACTCCATATGCAAGTATACATTTATTGTATTTTCTGAAATATTATAGTATATTAAGATTATTTATAATTTTTACTTAAAAACACTATTTTCTCTTCGTACACCCTTTTCCATCGTGTCGGTAATGCTATTAGAAAGTTGTGAAGTTAGGCTAGTTAGGCTTTTAGCATTTCATTTTTATTTTCATATGCATTATATGATTAGGCTGACACTCGTTTTCTCCACCATTAATAAGTAAATAAGTCATTTTGAAGGAACAAAAGTTGACATGAGTTGTAAGATTGTCATCTAATAATATTAAATTATTCACATTCACAAAATTACAGCTTGTGGCCATATGCTACCACACGACTAGCCCTGCGACTTTGTGGCCTTTAACGAGGTATATGTGACATTTAGTGTGGCAACCAATTTATTTCATTCATTTCAAATCATTCGAAAACTATGCTTGCCCGTGGCTGCTCCGGCAGCTTCCTTTCATTATTTATGGGATTTTGTGGACCGGCAACGTCGACGCACTCAGCGTGTGATTGTTTATGCTGACCGGAACCCCTGGCAACCCTCACAGACCCCTCCATTCCATATGGAGCTGCAGTTGGTGCAATCATAATAATATTTTTGCAAGTGCGCCGCTTGCATCGATGGTCGCAATGGCTCGTCCAATGGTTGCCGGCAAAACTGGAGACTGGAGACTGGCTGACTGGCTGCCTGGATGACTGTGCCTCTGTTGTCATCGCATTATTATTCCGCTTCGACGTTTTCTGCTCTTTTCCTTTGCTACTTTACTATTATGTGTTTCTTTGATTTCATTTTTTCCTTTTCGCTTGCCATAAATGGTTCATAAAATTTTATATGCTCGTCCATAAAGGAAACCGTTTGCTCCACTTTCCACTCGCAGCATGCGATGCACTCCGCATTGAAAATAAGTTAGGAGAGCTTCACTCTGGGAACGCCAGCGACAACTAAGTAGATATTGAGAGGTCTCTTAAGACAAATAAATGGCGAAATCAACAATTGATGTGTTTCATATGATAAAATTGAGTTCCATTTGTTAATTCCATATTATTCTGAATGCTACAGATTTGTCAGATATGCTAGCATTATATACTGTTAACAAAATTCGCTTGGCCTGCTTTATTATTAACTGATATGCTGTTACTGTAGTCTTTCTTCTCTTATCAGAGTGAGGATCTGGGGTTTTTTAATTTAACAATATCTTAAGATAGATATTTATAGTTAGTAGGTGCTATATATATTCATTTTACTTGGCTGAGGATCTGCTGCATGCTGACACTAAAGACACTAAAGTAGAACTTTCAGGTCGCCTCCTTAGCAGGTTTCTTGCTAGTTGCTTGCGGAGCTTACACAGGTGGCTCGCTGCTTGTCTGTTGACAAAGTCGCTTATTATTGTAACCTTAGTGTTTTTTGCGATGTCCCTTGCGCAAATATAACATTCGGATTAAAAAATGGATGATGCGATCTTTTAAGTCAATTTTGGCGGCTAAAAAGTCTGTAAAATGGTTCAAAACTTTAGTATCATATCCCTGAGAGGATTAGCTTTAAATTAGTTAGTCCTATATCCAGCACTATTTAACTAAGACCATAAATCCTGCATATTATCCCTATATATAACACAGCACAGCCCAAACCGTAAGAGCTAGGAAGCTCAAATTTTCGCTGTAGTTACCTTTTGTAATGAAGGTGCACGTTAAGACGGGGTTTCGGGAAATTCCACCCGCGTGTGTGGAAAAATCGCGAAAAACGTTTGTATGAACCTTTTTTGTTTACCATCCGATCGGCTTCAATATCATTTTCAAAGACCTTTGTGAGATGTTTAGATTCTATTATAAAGTGAGGGCAAGGTCAATGTAAATATTTGAATTTTTAAAATATATTTCATGCACAAATTAAGTATTAATGCGAAATATTTAATTAATACTTATTTTATTTGTAAAAAATAATTCAGTTAATATATTTTGAATATTATATTAATTTGTTTAACAACTATTTTATTTATATTATGCTTGGTTAGGGAAGTTAACGCACTTCGACCGGTGAGATTTATTGGGCAATCTTTAAATCTTACAGCTTTCCTGCTAAACTTATGCGGTTGTGTATTTTCTGTATCTGCAGAAAAAACTACTTCTTCTCCTTGCTAGGGAGTCACATTTAATTGGAATGTGATGCGATGATTCCAACGACAACTTAGGTGCCCGTTGAACGGGCTGGTCAGTTTTTCTCATTTGGGCGATCTTCTTAAACTTTTCCGTTTTGCATGCTGTTTGGCTCAACTCTGGACTGCTCTCCCAACTGGAGAGTCTCCTGGATCTTTACTTTTTCGTATTGTATGCTGCTCGGACCAGTCCAAGCCCGGTCTGGGTTTTCAATTGGAGAGCCTACTGGATCTTTATTTTGATATCCATTGATATAATTTCTAGCTAATTGACAGATCGAATTGCTCTTCCCGTGTTTCCGCATACATTTCCCTGTGGCCGGTCGCTAGTTGCAGTTTGTTTAGAAGCCGTCAAATGAAAGCCACTTGCAATTGCATTGTTAAACTGAAATGGTTTCGAAATCGCTTTGATGCTAACTCTGGCTAACTCTGGCGCTTTGGCTTTGGCCACATATATCCATGGCTCGTATCTTCCGCGTTGCCAAAATCAAATTGAGGGGCTTATGCAACCGGCCCAGCAAGCGGCGACAGCCGCCACCAAAAACAACGCCGGCCAAATCGCAGTTGGAATCGGTGCTTACGTGACCGGCCGAACGACTCAATCGCAGGCAGCGAACAAAAAACAAAAACCGAAACAAACCGAAAAAAAACCTATAGAAAACTAAAAAAAAAAAGTGAAAAATTACCGGTGCATGGTGCAAGCCGTTGCCATGCCCACTGCCCGCTCGCCCACAGATATTCGTTTTAGTATTCGTTTTTCTTTTTCTGTTTTTTTCATATATTGTAGTTGTATCTTATTATCAACTCGCGCCGAGTTCGGTGGCCGTTCATGAACTACAAACGCCGCTGGCTGCGTTTTGCGCTTTTCGCTTTGCATTGCACTGCAATTGGCAGCCGCGGCCTGTCCTCGATGCGGTTGTTGGCTCTTGGGCATTGCCGTATCTGACGGATGCACAGGCGAACGCACTGCGCCGAAAACTGCAAAACCACGCGTGAGTGTGTGCAGCCAGATAATCGACTTGTAGATACTCTAAATTGATTTCGCTCTCGTTGGTGTAGACTGTAAAGCACTTCAGGTGAACAAATATAATCGACTTGTAGATACTCTGAATTGATTTAGTAGTCTTGGCTGTTGATTACTAAGATCTCCATATGAACAAATATGATAAAAAGCATTTAGTTTAAAGATAAAAGTTACTTGCTAACATCTAGTTAAAGGTAAAGCTTATAACTAAAATCAATTAAAATATTAACATATTTTATTATTAGATTACAATTAAGTTGTATTCTCTGCAGGCTATCTATTCTTATCTAACTTCTAGTTATAGCTTTAATTTCTATTAAAAGTCAGCTTAAAATATATACGAAATATTATTTATTATTTGTTTAAAGAGAAAAGTGACTTGCTAACATCTTGTTAAAGGAAAGACTTATAATTAAAATTAATTTAAATATATAATCATTTTATTATCAAAGTATATTGAAGTTATATTCTATGCTAGCTATCTATACTTCTCTAACTTATAGTTTAAGCTTTATATTATAAATTATTTGTACCTATTATTTGTATTAATATTGCATCATTTCAGTATTATAGTCGAGTTCAGAGTGAATTATTCACGTTAAACTTGAATAGCCTTTAGCCAAGACATCTCTGCATCGATACACTACCCTGAGACTCAAAGCCGGCCATTAAAAAAAACTCAATTATTGAGTGCCGCAGAAATTGTATTTAAATTTATTCAAACTTAATTTTAGTAGCATAGTCATTGTATATTAATTGAAAATCTATTCCATTTATATATTTTTTTGACAAGAATGTTAATTCTAATTCAATCTGCTTTATTTAGCATTCTTAAATTTTAGTTCAATTCTGTTTCAATTTAATTCAATTTAAAGTTTTATTTTTTCTATTTCAAGCTTATTTCAATTGAATTTTAATTGTTTTAATTTAATTTCAATTCAACTTATATGCAATTAAATAGGTTTGCGCAATATGTTTTTCCTACATTTTGAACAATGTTGTTTATATTTTGAATATAAATACCATTTTGCTCTAAATCAATTTAAATTAATTGCAAACAGAATTGTGGCAGATATTTGTTACTTTCCATTGTGGGACTCTCCTGAAAAGCAGACGACCTAACACATTATATAACTCAGCAGCAGAACCATATCTTTATCATTATATTTTACGATGTCTTATTTTTTGATACCTCTTCAAAAAATTTCCATTGTAGCTAACGTTGGCAAAGACAAAACAAAAAACAAAAAAATACCAAGGCACTTTCCTATACTTGAAGTTATGATGTGATGATGATGAAGCAACCTCCGAATTTCGAGTGATAGACAAATATTTCTAAGCAGGCAGTACTTAAGCTGTGCGTAATGTTACCGCTCTGCACACCCTCTCAGAATCCAGTCCCCAGAGCCAGATTCGTTTCTTGTCGTTTGCATGGGCCACACTTCAGTTCGCCACTTGAGTTACCTCTTCGTCGCACTTCACTCAAGATATGCCATGAACGATATGCCAAGCCAGAGGAATAATAATAAGAAACAAGTACAAACTTCATTAGGGCAAAGCATGCATCGTTTGTCTAAAGATCTACACAATTTTCAACTCTAGTTCATGCATTTAAATTTGATTTTCATCTTCAGTTGTTTAGCTGAATACAAAACATAATGCTGAGTTGCTGTTATAATTAGATTTTTGGTGGGAGTGTCCTAAAAAAAGAACATATCAAAGGGAAGACCAAGAAATACCCTAGGAATTTCTATTGTTCACCGAAAAAAACTGTCCTTTTGTTGGAAATATAATATTATATTCTGTGCTTCAGAATTTTTAAGTTTTATATCAATTTTATACCCTGAACTTATTGAAAATGGTTTAAAAGTATATAAGGGTATAATGGTTGGTATGTAAGAGACAGAGGGAGAGATCGTGGACCCCATTAGGTATATATAGTCTTGATTAGCATCAATAGCACAATAAGAGCTACTGCTGAAAAATTCATCAAGATCGGTTAAGAAACACAGAAGTTATTAAAGTTATTAAATATTGACAAGCCACGTTGCAATCGCAAGGTATGAGGCGATGACAATAGTTCAGTCGTTTGAATGTTGTTAGGAGTGGAACTCTTTTTTAAACAGATTAAAAAGAAAATTGAAAAACCAAGACATAGGAACGCGTAGTAGAAGATAGAAGATCAGACTGTTACTTCAGGTCTAGAAGTAAAAAACAATGGTGAATGGAATGAATTATCATAACTATGAGAAGTTAATGGAAAGGCAATTTACTCCTATCTATTGTTGATTAAAATGAGATGTCTTCCTTTTTGTGGAGGTAATCATAAAATTGCAAATTGATTAGACCGTAGTTCGATTTTTATTTGCCCCATGATGAAGTACATTCAGATATTCACTACATTGATTTTAGCAACTACAGTAGACGAAAACTATATACTAACACGATTTGGCGTGGCTTGGATTTGTTTGGTCTGGTTGAGCTTGGCTTACTTTAGATCTGTAAGACCGTTTTGTATTAGGAGCTGACGAATACGCTTGCAGCCCATTTCCTCGACATCGAGCAATGCTTCCTCAACTATGTAAGAGAGTGTGTTTTCGTCCAGGGTACGCTGCTCCAAGCGCAATTCGTTCTCCAGGCAGGTTAACAGGTCGGCACGTTCAAAGGGGCGAAAGTTGATGATAGTTGTGTCCATGGGCAGTTGCTGCAGGAGCTCAAATTGTTGCCAATAGTATTGCATATCCAGATTGAAGATGTACACCACTAGCACAGTTTGGTTGGCTGCCACAGTGGGATCACCCTCGCGCTCATGCAGCAGCCTGTTATAGATGGGTACAAAGCTGTGATCGCAGGGCGACAAATTGTCAATGATCAGCAAATTCTGGCCGCAGCCGGATAGCTGCTCGACAAAGTTACGCATCACGTTAAACTTGTGAGCGCCATCCGGCACATAGGTGCTCCACGAGTAGGTGTGCACATTCTCCGGCCAGGGGAACTGTTGCCTTAATGCCATTGCCGTAAGCGTTTTTCCCACGCCGGGCGGACCCAGCAGAGCCACGGATTTCAATGGCCTTTCGCTTTTAACGGAGCGTTCCAGGCGCGCCAGTGCCTGCTCCTGGTTGAGCACCTGCTTGCCAATTTGGCGAAACATTCGCATGGTGTCCAGACGCTGGTTGCAGTGATAAGTGTGCAGTGATCCATATACCGGAAATTCATCTTGGGCGCCCGCACAGTGGCTGCCCAGGCCCAGGAGGCCCGACACGCCGAGCCACAGGGCCTCTAGTGTGCCGGATAAGCCTGAAGCCTGGTCTAGCTCATCGGCTGGCGACGACTCCATGCTATGGAACCACAGCACCACCAGCACTGTGGCCATGCCCGTGACAATCAACAGGCCCTGTACCATGTTCGTTTGTTCGGTGCTCCGCAGCTGTTGCCGATACGAATGACAGCTGGTGTTCCGCAAGATGCCCCGCTTTCGTGGATCCTCAAAGTCGCCAGAGAGTCCAGTTTCCTGGGGCTGTATGAACAAATGGCGGGAGTGCATCCTGCTCGCGGCTCTTTGCATTCCAATATCCTAATTGTGAAATTAAAACACGAAATTTAATTTTAACTGATGGAGGCGCACCAAGAGAATTGTATCAAATTTTTAGATTGAGGTTAAAAAATATAACAAAACATAAAAATTGTCAGCTCTGACAGACGTTTCCACTCATTAGGCTAAACATTGATGTAATTTAAAGAGAAAATGCTTCAGTCGACAAACAAGACTTGAATTCAGTGCGAGGAAAGCTATAAATATATATATATTTATATATATTATATATATATGTATATTTATATTAAACATTGAAGATTAAGAATTCTGTTTCTTATAGGCTGAAAAACTTTACATATACCATATATAAGGCGATAACTCGCCTGACTTGACAAAATTCCCAAAAAGGGAAATCTTACAAAATATATTATATTTATACTAAAAATACTTGTATCTAAGTATTTAAATTAACAACAACTATATTTAGTTTTGAATTTTGGACATTGAAAATGGCTTAAAAAGTATTATGTATTTGTCGAAATGTATGTAACAAGCAGATCTACTTCAGCATCTCGCACCCTATAAAGCATATATATTCTTGACCAGCTTAAAATGTCGAGTCGATCTAGCAATAATTGATAGCTTGCCCAGATTCCAAAAAATCAATAAATAAAGTTATCGAAATCCTGTTTTTAAGCAAATCTCTTATGTTTCTCTAGCTAGGTCACCAAATTTGACATGTAGCTATATACATGTATAAATGTAGTATATATATAAATTTATCGCATAGAAGAGGGTTCAGAGTATCTCCTAGTCGGAAACTCCCGGCCAGGGCCTCTTTTTTGTTTTAAATGCAGTTGTGTATTTACCGAAAAGTGTGAAACTGATTTCAAAGAAAATTTAAAAATGAGCTACGCTGATTGAATATTAATTCCATCAATTTTCCACAGTTGTAGGTGAGCTATTTAAGGTAACTATAGTAGGAATTATAGTTTGCTAGCGCCTACGGTTTGGGTTGTGCGAGTAAATGAGTCATATTTAGATAGATTCCATTGCATTTCAGTGTTTATTCTAATTAGTTGATTTGTCGCTCAAGTTTCATAGAGTCAGAGCGGAAAAGGTCTGCTTGATGGTCGTTCTGTTTGCGAATAATTATACGCTTTGTTTAAGAAACGCCACATGAATTCAAATAGAGTACGGATGCGGTTTCTTTGCTGGCATTAAAAGCGCTTACTCATCATTATCAGGCAGCAGCCATCAGGCAACATCCAGCAACCAGCCATCAGCTGATTTGAGGCAGAGGCAGAGGCCGCGGCCGCGCCAGAGAGACAGACATTACCATTAGGCCGACAATTAAGTTTAGAGCAGCGCGGAAAGTCGTCAGCCAGCAACTGGGCCATTCTTTGAAAGCAGCTGAAAGATCTGGCGATCGTGATTGCCAAACAACATAAACAACAACCAGCCTAGCCAAAGAGACGACTGGTCTGGCCAGACTCAAAAGCCCAGTTCATGCCAGGCGAAACGAGGCGAGACGGGACAGAAAAATGAGCCATTTGGGTGCTTGGCAACAAACAACAGCTCAAAGACAACAAAACACTTCAATTCGTAGTCGTGTAATAGACAAAATTGAGGAAACCTTCAACAAAAAACAGTTGAAGCCGCACTGCAGTTGCTCTACCTTATACTACTGCAAACACACACGAAATTTAAAGTATATTTATATTTTTCAAGATTAATTTATGGTAAATAAAAGTGCACGACTAGAGTTTACCCTATATTTAGCTTAAAACATTCGAACTCTTTTCTTCTTCCATCAGCGCACTATGAGGCGGTTTTTGATAACTTCGCTTTTTCTGGTCCGATCTTGGTATATTTTAAAGCGATTGAAATGTCGCATCGTCTGTATCAGGTATACCAAAAAATCCAAGGCCTTACCCAAGTTGGGGAGAAGGCAGTAATTAAAATGAATCATATTAGAGCCTAAGACATACAATGCATGAAATTTAATGATTTTCGCAGTCGAAAAGCATACGAAAATACTTGTGAGATATGCTTTTAGCTACTTGGAGAAAGGGTATCCAGACAAAAGATTTGGTGAATGTGCTGACAATTAAAGATAGATGGATAGATAGAAAGATAGGTAGATATACCGAAAGAGACAGACTGGCAGACAGATAGAGATGGAGAGACAGATTGAGAGACAGACACTTGTTTGAGCGCAGAGCCGTAACGGTTTCTCGAAAATCAAGTTGGGCGACTTGCAAAAGTGTCTTTCATAAATCAGTCAACGCTCTGGCTACCAGCGTCAGCTGTCAGCCGGAGATCATTTTGGTTGTTGCCTGGGTTCGGTTCAGCGGTAATTATGTCTCTACTCGCTGGAGTACTCATATGTGTGTCATTACGATCCAAGAGTATACAACAACAACAATAGCAACGGCAACGACAGCAACAACTGCTACAGACTTGGCAGACTTGGCGGCTCTTTGGGGTAAAAGTTTGTTGGCCCTCAAGTGCGGCCTGTCTAAGACATTTGGCTGACTTTTCGTTTTGGCCATATTTGATTTGATGGCGCTGCTACTGCTGCTGTTGGTTGTTGCCAACCGTTTTGGAACGGGCCAACTGCGACGGCTGCCTCTGCTGAGTCAGCGCATTTAATTGTTGCCAAAAGCGGAAAAGTTTTGCAAGTGAAAAGTAGGCAATGAAAAAGTCATTTGGAAAATTGACAATCAGCAAACGAAATTTACAAATCAGTCGGTAGCGGAACGCGCTGCACTTTAACTTTAATTATTGGGGCTAACTGCATGAAGATTGTGTATATATCGTTTTTCGAATTCGTGCAAAAATAAGCTGAAAGAAAATACAATTTTATTATTTACGGTCAGGTTTGGTTGGGAACGAAACTCCGATATTTTCTATTTTAAAATACTTAATATTAATAATAATAACTATTATTATATGTATTAAAAAAAGCTTGACAATAAATGTTTATAGCAGGTGGCAATATATTTTTTATTTATTTATTTTTTTAAGTTTTATGCATGCAACTAGTTCATGGCAGAAAAATAAAATATAAACAAGTATGAGCGCTCTAGCTGCGAGTGCTCGACTAGGAGATACCCTAAGTCCAGCGTCGATTTGTGTATACACAAAACCACAAGGCCTTCAAATTTTTTCTTTTTCATTTAACGGGGGAATGAGGAGAAAGCGAAATATTTGTCATCTGTATAAACTATGCAGCAATTTTTTTATAAAGCTTGATATCTATATATCAAAATCGATATATGTTTATATTATTGAATTGTGTTCTTCTTTTGGGTATGGAACATAACTATTTTAAATTTCAAGCCACAAGCTTTTGTAGTTTCTGCGATTCGACTTAGCCTTTTCGGATATGCTTCCATCTGACTGTTAAATATATGTGCACAAAAACAAAATACCCTTTCTATCCATTTGAAATGGGTTCAGGGTATAAAAAAAAACGGAGCTAAAGAGTTTTGCGAATTGCAATTTATTGACGCTGCCAGAGCGTCGAGAACACGAACGTGTTCGCGCCAGTTGTCGAGTGAGTACGTGTATCTGCAAGATACAGATACATGCAAGCACTCTGCTCATTAGTTCGGACGGCAACGGCAACGGCAACGACAACGGCTTCGTCTGCCGCTGTTGTTGTTGTTGTTGTTGCTGTTGTGACTGCTATTGCTGCTGTCAGTTGCAACTTCAATTGAAACGCATTTAATTAGTTTGTGCCTAATTTATGCTGCCATCAACATCGACATCGATATCATCGACAACAACATCAGCGTTCAACGTGGAAGCTGTCGGAGAGACGCGTAACGTGCGCAACATTTTATAAACCAGAGAGAAGAGTACTTCAATTCTGAAGCTAAATATGTGTAATATATGTTGCAAAAACTATAGGAAATATAATCTATCGTTATATAAATTTTCTTTTAACTAAACAAAGCTCGTGATAAACTCGTAATCCCAACAATCATTATTTTCTGGTTACGTTCACGAATGAAACAACTCTATGAACCCATAATTTAGAATTCATTTGAATTCATCATATTAAATTGTATTTTTATTTAAATCGAGCTTTGTTTGGAGAAAATGTGTAATTTATATTTTTTAACCAACACTTAATTTCGCTGAAACGAACCAATTTTGAAGTAATAAATGGTTTAATCCAGATCGGCTGACAAAGGGCTTTCAGCTCCACATCAGAATTGCAATTGTATATAACTATTGTAAATGTGATCAGAATAATCAGCAAGTGTATTGAATCTTCGGCTATTCGCATACAGCTGTTCTTTTCTATTATCTTTTTTATGGTAGACATTAGTGCTAATCAACGAGCGACGGTGACAGTTACGGGTCTGCCATTTGGCAGGGGTACGAAATGCTTTAAGACGAGTGCATTGGTATGTGCTCAAGAGGTCCGGCTTGTAGGTCAGTTCTCTATGGAGGCATTTGCCTTCTGGCCAGGTCTGGGGCCCATCATAAGTAGCGGGCCCTCGCCAAAGACGCCTCAATTAATTTAATTAACGAACGTGCTTCGAACGCCTTCCAATTGACGTTGTGTCATTTGTTAAATTGTTTAAAGAATAGAATGGAACCAGAGCTATTCAGAGAGAGATAGTGAGAGGGGGGAGGGGGGAAGGGAGAAAAGAGCGAACGAAATGTGGGCGGCATGTCTTTTACTTTACTTATTTTGATGGCATTGTGGGGCTTCGTAGTAAAATCTACTGAATGCGTTTCTATGATTAACTTTCATTTGATGAAATATTTTCATTTCGGCTTTCGTTATACCGCCTCGTCCCCCTCCCCATTTTGTCATCATATAGGGCTTCGCAGTTTACCCTCGCCCGTCTTCTTCTTGGACAATGTTGTTGCTACGCGAGCTGAGGTCATGAGGCTTGAAATTTTTCCACTTTCCGTTGGCCATTCGTTGCGTCAAGCCAGCTATATTAAATGTTATATATCGTATGCCAGAGAGACTCTTGATAGTTGTAATAAGTTGCGGGTCAGTTAAGCTTATAACTTTTATCCCAGCTTATCCCTATACTTGATAACTTGAGAAGGCTCTGGTATTATATTATTTTTTTTTTTTAATTTTTCTTTTCTTGTTACTATGAATGCGTTTTTGATTCAAGGGCGACCTGTCTTTGGATTCAAGATAGGGAATTTATGTAACAGACAGAAGAAGTAGATCTAGCCATGTCCCTATGTCCCGATCTCGGGAACTAAAATCTCTAGTGACTTTAAATTGTGTACGTGCTTCTCATCGATATTGATAACTCGATTTGTTTCTATGAAATCGATAAGAATCGATATCGATATTCGTTTTTTGAGCATATCTCGCTAAAGCCGCTAAATTTGGTATTTAGGCTCTCGTAAAGTATACACAGATCAAAAATCTTTAACTTCTTAGATACCTCCTTCCGTAGCTCCAAAGTTCGTAAATAAATATTTAGTTTTAGTGGTAAAGCCCTTCGTTGTGGTATTTATCTACATTCAGGTGCGATGTGAATAACTTGAAAGAAAGATCGGACAATCAATAGCAAAGTAAATAAAGAACTCATTTCCCATAGCTTGGGCTGACGGAAGAAAATATATAAAATTTGCATTATATTAAAAAACTATCAATAATTACAATTTGATGTATAAAGCTAGCTGAAGGTGCATTTGGCTATATCTTAGAGGTACTTTATCTATATATCTATCAGATTTTTATGAACCTATGTATAAACTCTTTGGCGCATGAGTCATGTGAATTGTGGCCGATTTCCTAGGCTACCAGGTGGTTGTGGCCAGTGCTAGCAACTTTGTTGTTGATGACTCTTGGGTGAAGGCACTGCGCCCGGCGAATATACTCGTATTTTGTGCGACGATATCGCCACAAGTTGATCTTAAAGCTCTTTTATTATTATTATTATTATGATGAAAATGCAAAAACAAGCCAACCGGCAATCGGGCAACGGACATCGGACAACGGGCAGCCTCCAACTGGCCGAACTGGTTCTCCTCGTTGCTTGGGGCTTATTTGAGGCCAGGCCACTACCGGAGTTACACCTACTCCCGCTGGCGAGTTGTGGACTTGGATTCAGCTTTCAGATTCAGCTTCAGCTTCAGCTTTAGCTTTAGATTCAGATACAGTTGTTGGCTCGACGGGGTGTGCGTTATGTTGTTTACGTTTAGCGTTCATTTCTTCATTCCACGCTCGTTTGTTTTGATTTTAAAAAAGGTTGGGCTAGAAAAAAACCAACAACCAAAAAAAAAAAAAAAAACTGGATGCCCTTGTTTGTACACAGTTCGGTCTTTAAATGTTTGGTCTTTGTTTTCGTTGCTTTTGTGCCCCTCTCTCGCTCTCTCTCTCTCTCTCTCTCTCTCTCTTATTCTGGCTGTTGTGTTCTTCTCTCATGCATAGAGAGACCCTTAGCTTTATTATTTCAAGTTGTCATTGTTGTTGCTCAAAACAATCTTTTTTTGTCCTCTTCTTCTAGCATTATTCTTTTTATTTTTCTCGTATGTTGTATGGGATAGGGTTCAGACTCGGGTTCAGGTTCAGGTTCGGGTATGGGCTCGGATTCTGGCTGCGTCTCTAGGTTTTGCATAATGAGTCTGAGTGTCGCTTGTCCATCAACCGATTCCCCACGTCAGGCAACAACATTCAGAGTTGGCCCCTTTTTTTTCTCTTCTCTTTTTTGCTAATTAAGATTCATGACGAGTTAATCTGCGGCTGGGCAGACACCAGAGAAAGAGAGAGAGAGAGAGTTAACTAGTCAGCCAGCAGACGCTGTCTTATATGGTATATGGTATGGTTTATATGCTCGTTCCCACTCGAAGCTACTTTAATCGAGTTTTTATCTCTGGTTCCATTTGGTCTGCACACATTTCTGGAGTGTCAACAATGGAGCTGAAATTTGTTATTATCTAATTGTCTGTTGTTCCTACTACTTACGCTCCCACCGGGAAGCATCGAATAGGGCTGCTGCTCCTGCCCCTCCCCCGCCCCGTACAGTCCCGCCCAATGACTAACCGCCACCAACGCGGGAGCTGCAAACAGAAATAATAAACACCAACAAGTGTCGTAAAAACAAATTAACGGCGCACAAGCAAACACTTGTCCCTGTTCCAGCTACCGCACCGCACCGCTCCCTCAACCCAAGCCTGACCCTGCTCTAAAGCTGTAGCAGACCCTAAGTTTTAAATGAGCAAACATTATTTTAATTTATTGCATCGCCCGGCGAAACCCCTCCGCTACACTAATCCGCACAATAATAACAACAGCTATACCATTTGGTTGCCTCCCCCCCATCCCTTGCTGGCCCCCATTCTCGCTCCCAAATGCATTGTTGCCCCCGGCTCCCGCGCCGCTTGTACGCTGCTTCTCACACGGCCGCCGACCATGTTCCCGCCGTCAATTCGGTTAAGGGGAACAGCGAACGGGGCGCAGCTTAGCAACAGATTCCCCCTGGGTCCAGCGCACTTCTCATATTTTCGATTTGTATGCTGGAATGCGCAGAGCCGGAAGTGAGAGCCAGTACTGGGGAAGCTACAAGGATTGCTTTCCAAAAGTGAAGCAATTTCATAAATCTCTCGGTTCCCAAGCCAAACAAGTGCAATATATAAACAATGTTGCCATTCGCTTACGATTATATTCCATCTGTCCATCTGATAGTTGTACAATTCTGTCTTAAGTTCGGATTTTATTTGTTTACGCGTTCAATTAAAATTCAAATGACGTCTGCGTCTGCTAGTCGAATATCGAATTAATTTGTCAAAAATATAATTAACACGTCGCAATGGTCATTGGACAGTTTTATTTAGATAGAGTATCCAAATATGTGGTGGGTATATGTACGTATTCCCTCAGCCCATTCCCATGACCGCGCCCTGAACGTGCCCCGAATGAGCGTCATTATCAAAATTAAATAAATAAGAATGCTCGACCATAAGATACCGAGTGCCAAAATGCGATAACCAAGATTGAAATTGGTAACAAACGGCTTATCGATCTATCAATCTGAGTGTTTCAAATCAAGAACCCATCGGATAAACATACATAACATAATATTACTAGACCTAATACTAGATACCTCTTATATACCCAATTGAAGGGTATATGTAATTTAATTTCATTTGTTGCCGTTCAAATGGCTGACAGCTGGACCGGAGCTGCCGTTTATTAGTGGCTTTTACAAATTCTATTTGGCTTTAATTATAGATTTCAGCTATAGCCATCATTTCTGGTCACTTAATTGTGGCCACTTCACACACGAACCTAATTATTCTCGTAAAATATATAAATTTCCGTGGCATTTAATTTGCATATAAAGAGCGACGCTCTAATGGCTCGCATTTGCATAATTTTGTTCGACTCGTACCGCGCTTATTTTTATTTATTTAGTTTTTTTTTTTTTGTTTTTCTGCTGTATTTATCATTCACGCAAAATAAGAACATGAACAACTTTTAGTTGCATAGAGATACAATTTGGTAGCCCCTCTGTAGTGGTAACTTTTAGCTTTAATAGCATATTTGGCTACCAGCCACATTTAGACGCCTAGAACTGTTTGTGGCTCGGCATAATTGCCTAATTATTATGGGAATGTACACCCAAAAGTAGTTCTAAACAGTAATTATATATTTAGTAAACTTTTATGAATATATTTAAGCTCTTCTTTCGCTTCTCACTCAAAAATTCATATTTTGTTTTAGATAAGCTGATATATATTAATCAATATATTAAAGACTTTTTCTTTTGCATCCTTTCATATCTTTAAGGAGATGGCGCACAAGATTCTACATATAAAAGACCAATTCCACCCCCAACTGTGGAAACTTGACAAAAGTCAATTGTATGAATTCAGTTGAGACATCGACAAATCCACACTTGACTCGAACATGTGCATGTAAATTTTTGGGGTAAGTACATATTCATTTATTTATCAATAAAAATATATATTGGAGAACTGATCGCGATAAACCTCTTTGCTATAAATTTGTCTAATAAAATATTGTATGATAAAAGGAAGAAACAGAATATTTCTGTATATCTACTAAAGTATTATATATAAGACTTCTTAAAATTTGAAAAAAGACTGTAAACAAATATACTTGAATGATTTATCTGGAATATTGTTTGAGCATAACTCATGAACTGATTCGCATGTAAATTGGATAACCTCTGCACTCCATCAATTAGCCCCCCCACCCCATCACCATGCCCCTCCCCCCGCTCATTACATTCGCTGTTCAGTTCGCAGGCTGCTCTTCAAGTCTGGCGATGATGCGTGGCGGCCACGGTTGCCATGGGCGATCAGCCGCGGCCATCTGCACCATCTGGCAGCCTTATGAGTCACGCGAATATCTGCTGCCTCGGTCGATCTGTGCTCCACATGTTTTCACTTAGAGCATAATCATTGCTATGCTCCGCAACGTGGGCCAACTGGGGTGGCTGCCGATGCTCTGGCTCGGGCTCTGGCATGGGGATGTGCCTACGCCTGTGAGTGTGCCCGTGTCTGTATCTGTGTCTGTGTCTGGGCTTGGTGCAGCGTCTGTTCCATTTAACGATGCATTTCAGCTGAAATTTAGTGGCAAAACATTGTTGAGCGCATTAAGTAATTACGTTTATGCTGTTTGCCTTTTGCTTTGCCGTTGCCATTGCATTTGCCTGCAGATAAATATGAAAATACATTCGATTCATTGGCTGCAACTTGTTCAGCTCGATTCCTAGCGACCCTCCATCCGCCAGCCCGCAGCAAGTGCGTGCACCCAGTGCAGGAGCTGATGTGCCCCTACAGCGGATAGGGGTCGTTGGGGTCATCTTGCAGCGCATAGAAATGTGCCGCACCCATTTAATTGTTCCCACCAAATAAGTTCATGTATTCATTTATTCACATGGAAATCTATTGCTCTTGGTAATATATCTTATCACAAGTATTATTTCGTGTACAACTTAAAAACTACAGCGAAGTATTTAGGAAATGCTGTCTTGGTTTCTGTCTGAGGAACTGGAGCACAGACAGAAAATATTATATATATATATACTTATATTCATATACTTTAATCTGTATCCAAAGATTGGGAGTAGAAGCAAGAGGACAACCATTCATTATGGCCACCATTTATCAAGTGCATGGCATTAGGCGCATTCCAAACGGAACTGCCCCTCTTTTTACTCAAAAAGTAAGCGGAGGAGGGTGGAGCGGGGGGCTAGTCGAACTGCCAGTTATGGTGGTCAGTAGTTGACCCAGCGCGCCAGGGCCATCCATCAACTTCATGAAGAGCAAAACGCGCAAGTGTGCGTGTAATTTCAGTGAGGCCGCACACTTATCGAAATGCCGGGATGGGGTTGGAGGGGGCGGAGGGGTACGTTAGCAAGCACCTATGTATATTGGTTTGGCCCAGCAACAAAACCCTTCGTCCTCGAGTCTAGAGTCCATGCAACCATCCATCAGGCACATCACTCACTCATTCATACATTCGTTATTTCGTTCTCTTTGCTTCCTGCTTTTTCTGGCACTTCATCAACATCAACATCACAATCATAACACTCGCGTCCTGGCCCCAAAACTCTTTCTAACTAAATAGCCCTGAACAAGGGGTTAGACGAGGTCTACAAATCTGTTAGCTGATTGAGTGAACTGAAATTCTTAGAGGCTTTTGTATGCCATTTACTTTTCAATCACACATGTTTTAATGTTTTATATTCAATTGTAATTTAAATTTTGTCTCGAAATGTGCAACGCATAGAAGGAGTCATTTCTGAACTCATATATATTCTTTATCGGTATCAACAGTCCATCAGCAATGTCCGTCTCTTCGTCTGCCCGTCTGTCTGTTTCTATGCAAACCAGTCCCTCAGTTTAATTGCTGTCAACATGAAAATGTACATCGGTCCGTCTTTCTGTTGCAGGCACTACATATGTCGGATCCTGCCGAACCATACCACTAAATTATATAGCTGCGATAGGAACGATCGATTCAATAATATTTTTCGTCGCACGGAAAACCTTTTTGTTTTTCAAAATATATTGATAAAACTTGGCAAAAATAAAAAGTTAGGTATGCAAGGGTATTAAATCTTATTAAATCTGAATTCTATGAAACACGGGAATTTTTCTATTTCGTTTTAGCCGGGGTTTGATTATAAAACGGCTTGTAGCCTTGAAAAATACGTTTTCCTCAAGTTTTAGCTTTCAAAATTGTCTGATGCTTGTAATCCTACGAAAGTTTATCAAAAATCTAAGCCTGATTGCAGCTGCTGGAGCAATCAATGATTCCTTTAACGATTCGGCAACGAAATATTGGCTGCGTATATGGAAGGGAAAACTTTTGTAGAGAATATACGCTGAGCGGGCGGGCGCCCATTCGATAACTATTTGGATGCCCTACCAAAATCCTATTGGCTTTCCATTTTGATGTGAGCTTAGGACTCACATCACATTTGATTTCAAACTGTATGCCGTGCAGGTCTGAGCCTGTCAACTACGCCCGCACGCATCCTTCAATCTAACAATCTAAACTACCACCTCCACCTCCAACCACATTCAGTTTCTCCGCCCTCCAGTCGTCAACCCATGTCCTGTCTCGCAGCATGCGAGTGTTTTGAGTTGTTATACCCTTGCAGAGGGTATTATAATTTATTGTCTCTATAGAAGGAGACATCTCCGACCTCATAAGGTATATATATTCTTGATCAGTATCAGTCTGTCTGTTTCTATGCAAACTAGTCTCTCAGTTTTAAAGCTTTCTTAATGAAACTTTGCAGAGTCCCTCTTTCTGTTGCACGCAGTTCATATGTCAAAACCAGCTGGATCGGATTACTATATCATATAGCTGCCATAGGAATGATCGGTCGAAAAGTAGGTTATTGTATGAAAAACATTTTTGTTTCTAAAGATATCCTAATCAAACTCGGCATTTATTAGTTTAACTATGCTCCTCATATATATGCAAAATCCTATTAAGATCAGACCACTATATCATATAGCTGCCATAGAAACGATCGGTCGAAATTAAGTTGTTTGGAAAACTTTTTTGTTTTTCAAGACATCTTAACCATACTCGGCATTAACTATTTTTCCCTTTCTTATATGAGTTGGGTCTGCAAGGGTATTAAATCTTCGGCGTGCCGAAGATAGCCCTTCTTTGTTCGTTTTTTTTTCTTTTTAGAATTTGTATCTGCTATTTGAGAGTCTGCACGTTAATATTTGGATTGCGTGTATTTGTGTTTGTTTTCTGGTTGTGTTTCCTGTGCAGGGATTGTGGGGGAATTGGCATTGGCTCCCCGACTGGGCTTGGGCACGGCTTGAGTGTCACGGGGGTACCGTGTTGCCAAAATAAATCCGCTATAAGCCCCTTGCGCAAAAATGTTTTTCCTATTTTGCATAAAAACGTTGCGCTTATCCCTTTTCGCATTCGCATATTTAAATTCGTTTCTCTGATATTTGAAATTCGATTTTTGTACATCTTTTTTGCCCATACCCCACCTCCGCCCAAATTGCCTAATTCGACCGTATAGCAGCAGTTCCGTATTCGCATCCGCATCCGCACTCCATTCGAACGGCAGGTTTTTCAGCTGCATGCTTATCATTCACAAGGTTTTCGTCCATTTGCGTTTCGTGTATTTCACGTGTGTGCCACGTCTGTCTGCTTGTTTATCCTTCAAATTCACGCTCACACACACACACACACGCACAAAGTCCTTGTTTGCTTGCGTGTGAAAATTCACAAGTGCGAGTGAGTTTTGGGGTCAGGCGGGGCCGTCGGTTGGTCTTTGACGCTGGCTTATAACTATCCGAGGTGAATTTAAATTGTTACAACGATTTCAATTACAACTGGCAGTTAAATCAGCAACTCTTGAAGTTAATCAAGGTTTTACAATTTGAAGCTCTCATGTGCGTTCTCGCAGTGTAAACTGTGCCCACAGCAGCTGCCGTAGACTTTTATAATTAGCATGTTCAAGTAATACACATTAATTCATAGACCTTGTAAACCAATGTTGTGAATTACAATTTAGCTTGGGTCTCACTCCATTTTGTTCCACTTAATTGAAACAGAAAAATCGGCAAATATTATTAAGAATATTGTGCTAACTGACGAGCATATTGATAATAATATATTGATATAAACTTATTATCTCAATTTAAAAATGAAATGAGTACTCTTAAATGCCTACAAAGGTGTCATATTCCGTTGTTTCCTGTTTCTGTTGCCTACTTTGAAGAGCTCGTCATTAACTATATGTATATATATATATATATAAATATATAAATAGCATCAATAGTCTTAGCATTAGAAACTGAATAGACTTCTCAATGAAAATCGTCTATTTGACAAATCACTCGAACATTTCGATGCCATGACAAAGCTAGAAAGCTTTTCAATTGTTCTCAAGGACCCATCGTGCAACGAGCTGCGAACTGGGAGCTGCGCGCGAAGCTGGCAATGCAGCCAGCGCAAAGGTCAGTCCAAGGACGAGGCGAGACGTCAGCGAAATGCACAAAAAAAAATGTTGCTCTTATTAAAATCGATATTTAGTGGGTGAGACTAGACTAGGTGTATGGGGCTGGGGTACTGCGTTGATATTGCGTGCAAGAAGGCGGAGGGGTATTTGCATTAAATTATGCGACGAGCTGCGGAAATGTTTGCCATCAACTGTGCGAGGGTAAATGGAAGGGGTGGGCGCTTGTGCAGACGAGTAAGAAGAAGCAGAGCGCAGCATCGTTAAGTGCGGCGGAAACAATTTCACTCTTCAGCAGAAGAAAAGCCATAAAAGGAAATAAAAGGAAAGCAGAAACAAACGTCGACAGCGACGCCGACAGCGAGGCATTTGTTAAAGTGAAGCGCCGCAAAACAAATTGTAACAGAAATCCTTCAAACATCTGTGAATAACTCGCCTGCAATTCAGTTTCTGTTCCAGACCCAACCCCAACCGCAGCCCCAACCCCTTTTGCGCCTCAGCCTCTTTTGCCATTCAGCCCGCACACACACACACACTCGCGCATGTGTGTGCATATGTGTATGTATGTGCACTTGTATTTGTAATTGTTTCCTTTTTGCTTTATGAGTTTTTCATGTATCGCACAAAGTGTCACCCTATGCCACCAGCCCTCTACCCCACATATACCACACCCCTGCGCAAACTGCCACCGCATTAGCGACTGCCTTGCACCTGCGTGCCAGTCCCCTAAACACTGCTCGCCCGCATCCCGCAGCCCACCGCCCGGCGCCCCTGCCCATGCCCATGCTCATGCCCCGCGCTCTAGTTACGACGCGCAACTTTTGTGGAGCGCATTTTAATCGTCGTCATTAAGGCGACAGCGCGTGCAAAATGTCCTTTCATTTCAGTTTTGTTTTCCTCTGGATGGATATTTTATGTTTCTGTTTTATTCCTGAGTGTTTAGCCGTTGCAATCTGTCCAAAAACGACATCAAAGCGTTTTAGCACAATGCCAGAGCCGGGATGACAGTGTGTACTGAGAGCGGAGCTGCGCACCAGCCTCGCTTAGCAGGCGGCCAAAGTTCAAATGTGATAGGTAAAAGCTACTACGAATGCCTTGAGTTCAGCTTCTTCTATTTGCCGAAAATATAATTCGTAATCTATAAAAATGAATAGTCCTCGAACCACCAAATGATGCTTTCAGGTTCTTTTCATTAGTTAGGATTCGAGTTTCGTTCCGATTCGGTTCAAACCCAGTTTGCAGCTTGAATTCCTGTAATTGGATTAAGTTTATAATCCAAAAAATATATTCGTGTGTCATTCAACTTTATAAATATTAACTCATTTATAATATTTAAAGGTAGAGTTGTTGCATTCCAGCATTCCGTTGGGCATTCGGTGAAAATTTGTTACCCATAAATGCCCTTTATCTTTTGAAAATATTATTATTATTTTATAAAATTCAACCTATCAATGTGCTGCTGCTGTTTTACTTAGTTTCATTTGCGGGAATGCCCCTGATGGACGCGCACTCAACATTTAAAACGACCCCGAAAACGCTGACACCTTCAGCCGAGCATAAAAAATTGGTGAAGGCAAACGTGGAGAAAAATCATTAGACACAGCTGGACGCCAACTGAGCTCGACTAATAACTTTCAATTGCGGTTATGATGGACCCGAGCCGCAGCCCAAGCATGCCCAGCAGGGCCAGCAGTCGGCAGCCAGGAGCAGGCCTTGTCCTTGGCCACCTATTAAATATTTACAAAATGTGTTGTAAGTAGGAAATTGTGTTCGTTCGCTTTTCAATGTACCACAAAGTCATTCAACCCAGCGCACACGAACTGTCCCTTCCATCGGACGCCGTTGGGCCATGTCCAATGTCCATCAGTTGGCTCGCCCTGTGTCCCTCTCAGAAGCTCTTTTATTTGTTTATTTATTTATTTATTTTATGCCTGTGCGTCGGTTGGCACGTTTTGTGCCTCTTTGTGGGCCATTTTCAAAAAGCGCAAAACTTATTTTAATTTTAATAGAAATTAATGAGGTAATCTTCTTTGGGCATTCGCCTTCCGAGCACTTCCCCGCCGCGCCCATTCGCTTAGCTTTCTCCCTTTGGCAAATGGATTTCAATTTGGGGTCCAACCCCGGACACCCTCGGCCAACAAAGTGTAAAACTTTTCAAAACCAAAAATGCTGCCGTACCGCCTCTTTGTACAG
Source organism: Drosophila borealis (assembly GCA_035045885.1). Lineage (NCBI taxonomy): Eukaryota > Metazoa > Arthropoda > Insecta > Diptera > Drosophilidae > Drosophila > Drosophila borealis. Next base: position 7,122,791 of record JAWNOR010000211.1, read on the forward strand.
ATTTATAATTGTTTGTTTCGCCCCCCATTGAAAGAGTGCGTGGGGGGGAGATATTTTCCTTTAATACGTATTTAGCTGAAAAGTTCACGAGAATTTGTTGCTAGGTTCGTTCGTTGATTGCAGAGTTATCCGAAGAGAGTTTCGTGCTAAATAATAATCTTTAAATCGGTTTCCTTATCAAGAATTAAAGCTCATTTTACAGATCCTATTATTAACTGGAGATAAAAGCAACTCCTTTTAAAATTGATATATCAAGTAATTCGAACATTCTAAACTAAAAATTTGTCATGTAAGCATGGAAATTCTAGTTATATTTTGACAACAAAAAAAAGTTGTACCAAGTTTGTACAATAAACAGTATTATCAAGTAAGAGGTTCTAGTCGGGAGCTCCCGACTAGGGGATACCCTGAACCCTCTGATTCCGACAGGCGATAGCTATAAAATGAGAGATACTTGATATATATATATATGTATATATACTATTCTAGAAGCTACATTTCAAGTTTGGTGGCTCTAGCTCATATTATTCCCGAAATTGCTCAAATAACAGGATTTCGATATCGATTTTTATCGATTACTTGGAAACGGGGCAAGTTATCGACTATCAGAAACAAACTCGATAAAATTTCATGCTCTAGCTCTTATAGATTCTGAGATCCTTGCGTTCATACATACGGACGGACGGACAGACGGACATGGCTAGATTGACTCGGCTATTGATGCTGATCAAAAATATATATACTTTATGGGGTCGGAGATGCTTCCTTCTGGCTCTTACATACATTTGCACAAATACAATATACCCTGATTAGCCATTATTAATGGGTTCAGGGTATAAAAATAAGTATTTATAAGCTATAGGCTATAAGTTGTAATGAATTATGGCCTTAGGTGACCTACTAGACGACTCCTGCGCCGTGAACTCACTCGTGGGAGAAGGCCAAAGAGGCTCCTTTTGAGCCGCCGAAGCTGGAGTTTGGCCAAGTGATTTCTGTGAACCAACAGTCGATCGTTGCATCGGCGCGAGTGGAAAGCGATCTGGTCACCGACAACTGCCAGATTCAAGTATCTATGCAGAGTTGAGTTCCTGACATACCATGGACACGATTTGCACTCTCTTACGTTGAGACTTGGCAGCAATTCCCCAGATCGGAATGCCGTGCATCTATACGGGGTCAATAATCTGCACGTACACTGAGCGCCTATTGTTGAGAGAAAGCTTGCTCTTGTGCAGAAGCCAATATAGGCTGGCGATTTTGGTTCGGCAACTATTAACCACAGACGTGATGTGAAGTCTAAAAGTTAGTCGCTGGTCGAAGAGCAATCCTAGATATTACTGCTCTCTGGGACGGTGTCGCCGCAGAGCTGCACAGCTGGAGAGACACTTTTTGTTTTTGCAATTTGATATATTTGGTTTTAAAGATTTGTAATTGAATGAAAAATCTCAGAACCTAAATGATAATGAACTACCTATTTGGATTATAGAACCAGCAGAAACACCATTGTTCACACCAGTCGACGCGAGACAAGATGTGACTAATCAAGTTTGTTGCCCATTAAATGTGGTTTATATTGTGTGAAGCTACTGTTGTGAAGAGGACTAGTTTGTTTAAATATATACTTAATAAGTTGTGAATTTTCTTCATTTATTTTGTTCAATATCTGGATTAAGACTGAATTACAAAAATTGACTTACCCTATATTTAAAATCAGATGGTATACAAAAAAGTTTCATACAACCGATTTTCGCGATTTTTCCACACATGCTGGTGGAATTTCCCTACAGTGAAAATTTCAGTTTCCTAAGTCTTTCGGGTTGGGCTTTGCGTTTTTTAGCTTTCTACATAGAGATCAAAATTTATTTTTTTTTTCGAGCGGCTAGAAGTACCCAGTTAAGAACTTCTTCTAAACTTGTTGCCCCTCCGCTCTTCTTGACCATTCGATTACATCTCATTCCTCTCTACGAATTTCGTTGGTCGAGTATTGACCGAACGCGTAATTTATGCAAATATTCCAATTTGCTGAACTGAAACACTTTCGAGGCGAGAAGCGCTGCCGAAATAATTACGTCGATTTGTATGACGAGAGGCGACAGTGGACGGCGCCTGCTACGGCTCTTGCTGCTGCTGCTGCTGCTGCTGCTGCAGCTGCTCATTACCCCTTCTGGCAGCCGGCACCCTGCATCCTGTCACCGATGCCCGGTGCCGGCGCTTCACTCCTGGCGTTTTCCGTCAAGTGCGTATTTTGCGTACATGAATAAACTTTATGGCGCCATTGTCGCAAAGTGTCGTCGCCGTTGGTCCTGCTCTGGGATGACATAATAAACTTGGATATTTGAAATTCGAGTGAATTTTTGGAGAGCTGTGACTCAGGGCTTCGAGGCTTCATTACGCTACCCGCCCAGCTTATTAACATAATGAAACAATGAAATAGGGAGACGGAACAGCTCCAGCTGCTCTGGATGGTATTCTGGTCATAAGGGACCAGGCAGTCAGGCGGGCACTTGGAGAAGCTTTCAAATGAACGCGATATCTTTACGCATTATGCTAATAAATTTACACAAAATAACAACAAAAAAAAGAAACTTTTCTCCTTGGCTCTAATGAAAAACAGCCCAACAGTGCAGAGATTGGAGCCAGATTGAGAAATCAAAAGTAAATACACCTGCCAGCAAAACTGAACTCAAGCAGCTCGATAGGTTATCAAGGGACTTATGCGTCGATACTTGAAACTAAGTACATAGTTTTGCCATCCAAAGCATGTGACTGACGTGCAAATGCTCTACAATTTATATACTATTATTCATTGCGATTTTAGGTTTATTTTTTACTAGGCAGCTAGTTCTAAGTTCTCAATTATAAACGTAATATAAGTATAATGGCTGAAAATGTTACTTGCAATTCCGCCGATTTTTGGCCTATACAGCCGACGGAAGGGATCCGACTAGATTAGGCACCTGACCCCGAAGGGGCGATCCGACCAGGTTTTGGGATATTATATTTAATGTGGCTTGCATTTTGGGTGTAATTGCATTAATAGCCTTGTCAATAATTGTATTTTATTTTGTATGGAAATTTTTTTGTGGAAAATACAAATTTTACTTAAAACATAAGTCATAAGTATCCATGAAGTCGAGCGACACGTAGTTGCAGGGCATAATGGGTATTATAGTCTGCAGGAGGGGCGTTGCCTGTTGGCCAGCTGCTTTATTTGGTATTATGTAGCACGTGCGAGCTTCCAATCGTCAGGCCGTGGACGCCTGGAGAGCTCGTCACTGGATTTGATTTGCGCCTGCCCTCCCCCCCTTGGTTTCCATGGTGCGGCCTGTCTTCCTGATTATAAGTCACAAATTGCCTTCGCCCAGTGGGCGTTTTGGGGGTCGACTAGATGGTGGAGACTTGGGCGTAGGCTATGGCCATGGCTTGTTGGCAGCGCAAAATATTTATTTTATTTATGACAGTTCAGTTTACAGGCATCGCCATCCGCATCGAGCCCAGCACAAATTGCCAAATTCACTTTGAGCCATGACCGTGGCAAACTTTGACTTCCTTCTATTTGACGCAATCAGTTTAATGCGCAAAATATAATGCCCGTCCATCGAAGTGGAAATCAATTCTGATTGCGCACTATACAGAGACACTGTAGACACTGGCGGTCACAAGCCAAGTATTCCAACAATGTTTCCGGTGTTGTGAAACTGAATGCTTTAGATTACTTGAACTTAAGATGCATGGCTTATTCCGGTTCCATGCAACTTTTGGCTTTGAATAATCTGCCGTTACCTTAATTCAATAGCAAGCCGAAGGCTTTTGGCCCAATTCAGCTTATTTATTCAGATCATTGCTGAATTTCATGTATTGTACAACACTAGCCAATGCTCATCGTACACAGTCAAATAATTGATAGCCACCAGAGTTGTAAATTATGTTTTAATCTTTAATTTTAAGAATATTTTCTTGTCTGTAAGGCCTCCCACTATCTCATATAGCTGCGTAGGAATCATCTTGTATGAATAACATTCTTGCTTATCAATTTATCGATCAAACTAGGCATTAATTAGTTACATTATGCTCTCTGCATCGTTCCAAGAGTTCCATTCCATTATTCAAGATCTCTTCACCCCAAGTTTGGTGAAGATATCTTGAAACTTGACTTACTGCCTTTAATATTCTCCTCACATGTTAGGAAAACCGTTGGCTATAATCCCACACTAGATCTCAATCATTCCCATAAAGTATTTGTAGTCTCATCGATATAGCCATGTCCTTACGTATGAAAGCGATAATCTCAAGAACTATTGGCTCTATTGATGTGGATATCGTAGATCACGTTTGTTTCAAATCATCGATCATTTTTTTCTAATTTTAATAATTCAATTAAAACAAATAAGAACACACTTTTTAATTATCAAATCTCGTAATGTAAAGAGCTAGACAAATTTCATTTTGTCAAGCAGAAGAGATCAAGAATATATTAATAATATTAAAAGGTAAAATATTATTGCCTCTTCCCCATGCCGCAAAATCAAATAAAAACCTCCAACTGCAACTACATTCTGCGGATATTCCCCGGCCTTTCCCGTGGCAAGGTTGGAGTCAGAGGCTTTCGCCCTTGTTATTCTCGTGGTGAGCATCTTTAAGACGAAAATTTAAATTTCGTTCATTAATCCTTTGACTTTTTTGAATTTTGCGAAAAAGGTATCAATTAAATTCTCACATAGATCTTTGAAAATTATTTTCGTTTTCCGCCAGCTTACCTCTGTTGCGGGTGGAATTTCTATAACCGGTAAAACACGTCTTTATTAAGCTCTTATGTGGAAATTTGAAAATAAATATTAAGCAAAACTGATATCTTCGCCAAAAAAGATAGTTAGAAATCAATTTGAACGTAAAACTTCATTCTGCAAATTTTTATCCTCAAATGAAATCAAAGAATGATCTATGAAAATGAGCTTGAGTTCGATCAGAAAGTAAACAAGAAAGTTTCATACCATCGTTTTTCGGGATTCTTCAACACTTTCGTCAGTCAGGATAAACCGTTTTATATTTAGAGATGCTTGTTACGGCAACTTAGCTGGGTATAGGGTATCTGCTAGTCGGGTTCTCCCGGAAGATTCTTACTTGCTTATTTTATTTTCCATAGTTTTTGGTTCATTTTAAAAACCCGTTTAGAATGGAATTTCTTTGACAGGCGGCGGCAATTTATACCCGTGTGTACAGAAATCGTACTATTATCTATTACCGTACTTGCAGTGTCTTGCGCAGCTTGAATCATAATAGTTATCGTTAACACGAACGTATGTGCTGAATTCCTGATTGCTGTCAAATTCAACTCATCAGCTGTTGCATAGCCCTCACCTTTACCCAAGGTGGTCAGTCTGTATTGATCAACCTCGCCAGCGATAGCAAATTCTTCATATCTCTAGTATCTGATGATACCATCAAATTCCTCAGAGCTCGTATGGTTGAGCGCTCTTCAAGCGATGAATCTTCTCCAGTTTTAAGAAAAAGTCACCATAAAAAGTGCCAAATCCTTCACAGTAAGAGATCCAATACCTGTTGAAATTCTCCTTACCATTGATTCGCCTTCGCACAAATAGAAAGTTAATCGAATGAATCTATGATTGCAAAAATAGTAAGTGGGAGGGAGCAAATCCAAAGTGAATGCAATTACTGGAAACAGGCTGTCCCCTATAATAAACTTGATCGAATCTATCCAAAAAGATTCATTGTTTTATCATGAACTCAACCTTTAACCGAATCAGTTTCCCGTAAAATAGACGAACCGAATCCCGAATTCAACGATATTTTCTCGAAAATAGTTGGGTATGAACTATAGTAATAACAATAATAGTAATATTCATAATAACAATAACACTTAATCAATAATCATAATATTATTATTATTAATAATAATTATAAAGTATGAGCATTTATCATAACCAATTGCTTTCTATATATTTCTTATTAGGACACTGTAGCTATATCTATTACAATCTATAGTTACTATAATAACACAAATCAAAACGTATTCTTTTCTGAATTTACCGACCATATACCAATTGTACCAGCTTGATGCGGATCTAGAATATAGGTATATATGCATGGGATCGGAGATGTCTGTTTTCATGCGTTACACATTTCATAATGAAAATATAATACCCACTAAAAGGTTGTAATAAAATGGATTCCTTATACCCTTGTAGTGGGTTCAAATTGTTAATTTGCCTAAAGAGACTAGAGACTTTGCTTTAGAATTTATTTTCTAATACAAATTTATTTATGTAATTTTTAAATCTTCTGCTTCTTTCATATTCGCTTTAACATTATTTATTTCCGATTCAGCCAATTCATATTATCTTTATAACATGATAATGGGTATATTGCCTTTGTGCTAAAATATGTGACAGGCAGCATCTATGATATCCAAAAATTGAATACACCATATATTCTTGATCAGGACGACGAGCACCCTTTGTTGTTTATTTTGAACATAACGATTTTTGAGAAAATATGGCTTGGTTTTGAAATTTCGGCTCGGTTAGAAACTTGATTAAGTCTCATAGACGAGAAGCAGCCAAGGCAAATGAACTTTCCTATTTGCAATCTATCAATAGTTCAAAGAAGCTCGTTAAAGCCTGATCTCTGCCTTTTGTTTATTTATATTGACTTCCTGACCTAATGATAATCGCTTAAAAGTTTGCGAAATATTGGGCACCCGAGTTTCCAAATGAAGCTTTCAGTCTATTTACGTGCGTGCTGAGTGCAGTTGAGATTTGCATTTTAATTTTAAAATCAGAGTGCTATTAAAATGAAATGTGTTAGGTTTATACATATTCTATTTATAAGCCTAATACTGATTATAGCTGAAGCAGAGTTTAACGAAAATGAGGTAAAAAATTGAATTTTTATCAATGTTCTTTTTGATTAGTCTTGTGTTTTTACTTCCAGCCAAACTATCTGTTAGCTGCAGAAATAACTATCAATTGTGACTATCAATTGTATTTGGACGGCAAATACGCTCGTCAGATTGAAAATAGCTGGATTCTAAGTACATACTTGGCCTTCGAGCAGCTTTTGAATGTGTCTTTTGATATTTTAGCTAACCCACAGGTTGCTCCAAAAAGGGATGTCTTTGTTTTTGGGCTGCGTTTCTTAGAGACTACAAGGCACACGAACGAAGCCCGGCTCCCAGTTAAATGCGTTGTCGAGTTGTTGTTGAAGTTTGCCACGCCTCCATGTGAAATTGTTGTTAAATCGTGGCGGGGCGGGGCGGGGCGGTTCGGTTCGGTCTGGGTGTGCTTTAGCCGCCAAATGCTTTTCGCTTAATGAGTTTTCTACTTGCGGTTTCGAGGAAAATTTGCGCAAAAATGCGCCACTTTACCTACAACAGCGAAGTGGAGGAAACGCGCGGAGGCTTTTACCTTGACTCCAGCGAGGAGCGAGTGGGCGAGGGGCGAGTGGGTGAGCAGGCGGCAGCGGCGGCTTAGCTGTGTTCGTTGTAAATGTTTTAGTGGTTACTGCGTTTAAGTCATTAGAGAAAATTCTTAGCTAAAGTGCGGCATAAAAGGAGTGCGGCTCAATGGATGCGACAAGGGGGCTGTGGCCGGGCGCGTACCTCTATGTCTTAGAATTTGGCATCTTTTGTAGCTGTTCAAGCAGGTCGGGTGGGCTGCCGTCAAAGGGGCGCAACCACAAAGGTGGCAATGTGGCTGCTTAGACTGTAAAATTGCTGCAGGCGAGGCGAATTTACGGATTTACGGGGCTTCGTGGCGATTATTTTATCGTAAAGCCTTTTTGAGCTTTTGAATATATATGCCAAATTTGAATTTACCTCAACTCAAGCAATTAAATTCGAACAATTTATGAAGTGTGCACACAAACAACTACGCACACCTGTATGTATTTAAGCATATGTGTAATTGGAAGTATGCTACATAAGTTCCATAATGTAATTAATTTTCATATACGGTAATTCAGAATATATGTACCTAATTATATTTTGCATTTCGATGTATGTGCGGCACGCAGCTAATTGCAAGAGAAAGCGTCGTAAGTAACAGCAATAAAAAGAATAAATTCCATTCGTATATTGACTATTCAGATAAGCTGTAGGAGTGAGAGAGTTAGAGGATTTCTAAATATTCTAACTGGAGATTTATCCGATAATACCTATTTATACAAATGTTTAAGTATGTATCACTGTCCTTTGCCCACAGCGGATAATATATTATGCGTTCTTTCGAAAATCATATTATATCTCATCAAATCTAAAGTCTTATTTGAACAGATTTTGCATTGTGAGTGCATTTCGAGCTAAATTTATAGATTAAAAATCTAGTTAATTAACAGCAGCTGATGCCACTTCGAGTGTGGCCTTTGAGCGACTTGCAGCAGGGTGGATCAAGAGAATGGGAGCGTAAGAGTGCCAGCTGCTCTTGAGCGGGAATTGACAGCACCAAATAACTGCACTCTCTTAAATTATTTGCACTCAATTGGCATGTGCTCTTAACTTTGTTATATATTGAGCGCACGCTCCTCTCTCCCGCTCTCACTTGCTCATTTTTGCTGCTCTCAGTTGCAGTTTTGAGGTGCTCGCGAAGTTTTTTGTATCTCTGAGTCAGTTGGCAAAAGTATCTGAATGTCGCGCGTCTTGCTTTGCAGAGGAGCGTTTTTCACGCTCTTTCACTCGATTGCCAGTGCTGAGTTCATGTGTTAAGTGCCGCAACTTGGCAATGCCTCCATTTACCTATCCTCCAAAACCAGCAGAAGAAACTATTCGATAATATCCCTAAATACTTGTATATAATCATTTGTCATTTGTGATATATACAACAATTTTCCAACTTTTATTTTAAAATTCACAAATAAATCGTATATAGAGCTGAGTATATATGTGTGCATATACACATATATATTGGATCCAACTAGACAGCGTGTCGTGTATTTAATTTTTTTGTTTTTGCTGCTTGCGTTTGATTTTTTTTCTTTTTCGTTTGTCACTTTTGCCAGACGACTTAAATTGTATGCATAAATATCAAATGGACGCTATTTAGCACACATTTATCAATAAATGTAGCAAATAACTAAAATAGCAAAATCGTTAACAAGCAATTAATATAAATTTGTGCATAATATTCATATTTAAAGTAGTTGCCTTTGACCACAACTATAAATGAAGCGTACAAATTGAATTAATTTTGGCATATTATGCTGAATTACTGGGGATAAGAAGCTGAAGTTCTTGCAGTAGATTTCTTTTGGGTCATAAATAAGCACAAAGACATGGTTTTGGAAAATTCGACCTGCAAGTGAGAAAAAAGCGTTCAAAATTTTAATGAAAAACATCAACCGCAAGGCAGTTTGCATTGTCATGAGCTTCAGTGGCTAATATGACTGAGCGTCGGACCAACGAGCGAGAGATTGCCGGTTCAAATCCTGCAGTTTCTGAAAATTTTAATATATCATGATCCAACTGTTTAATTTGATATTATTATTATTGTGTACAAAGAAAAAAGGATTAAAAGATAATAATTAAAATAACGCAATAAAAACGATTATTTAAAATGCAAAAAATTAGCGAAAGCATAAACGAAGTACTTGCGTTTTCAACATTATGCATCTGAACCGGGCATAGTCGGGTAATTTCTTCCAGTTTGATAAAAACAGTAAATAGAAATATACCTGAAATGGAGCAAAATGTACGAAATACGAAAAAACATTTTAAGCATTTCCCATACAAGGCTCTTATCTTTTTTTTTTTAGAATACAACATTTAAGGTAAAAAATGTTCTTAAGATTAACAAAAATGTGTACTATTGAGAACTTCTAAAAAAACTAGCCCAAAATTCAGGCATTACCCTTGTTGACATTGACAGGCGGCAACAAACCCTTTGCTATGCCTCAATAACAAAATATCGCACCTTCTCTCACTCTCGCTAGGGCCCATAGAAAATCTGGCAAGGAGCTTGAGGGGTTTTTTTTTTTGGACGGTCAGGGGGCTTCAAAGCGATTTTCAGCGGCGCCGTCGTTGTCGCTGCCAGACGTAGCGGCATGCAAACAAAACGTCAACGTCAAAGCTTCCCGACACGACCGACGGCGGCCCCGTGCTGTCTTCAAAGTTCCGTTCAAGAGTTGAGCCTTATCGCAACAGTCGCACAGATGTCATAGCATATATACTCATATGTTCATATACCCACACACACGCACACACACCCACGTAGGCACACCCGGTCGCATTCACATTCATTTCAGTTGGGCTCTTTGTATATACATAAGTATTTTGCGGCTGATAAGCTGCGCGCGCACATTCAAATATTTACAATAGACATTTGTACTAATTGCACTGTACATATTTAGTTAGATTATTTATAAGTACAACAGTGTGTGTGTGTGCGAGTGTGTGCGAGCTTAAGTGGAACAAGACAAGACAGTTGACCGATTGCAATTGCTGAAATACGTTACAAAATGGTCACGATTTGTCAATTTAAAATTGCCTCACGACAGCACAATATGAGAGCAGAAAACATCGATATGCTAAGTGATGCGATTTGATTGAGAGTATGAATAAATGTTGGTCTCCATAAGAGCATGGATTGAACTAGAATTTATCGATAAAGGTTTTGGTAGCATGCAAATGTTTCGAATTATAAATTTGTTGATTAATTTAGTGATGATACTTGATGAAAAGTGTTTTGAAAGAATGATAATGATTCCTATCACTAAGTTTAGTTAAAGATCTTATGGGAGCGTGTTAATAGCATGAAAATGATTAGAATTAGAAATGTATCGATTAATTTAGGGTTTCGAAATATAAATTTATCGATAAAATGAAGGGATTCGAAATACAAATTTATTGATTAATTTAGTGATGAAACTTGATAAAAAGTGTTTTGAATGCATAATGATGATTCTATAGGTCTAGTCATAGATCTTTTTGACACGCGTTGCGTTTCGTTATACACGTTTATTGATCAATCTAGCGAAGAAACTTGATGCAAAGCAAGGGCATCTTACCTTTAAAAACATTTGCAAATATTTAAAATATAAAATATTGGCTAGATTTTTCACGTGTTTATAAATATTTCATAAAATTCTATATAACTGTAGAAGCACCTTTTGGCTACTTGATTCCAAAACCGTTCCGAGCAAAATCGATGTAAAAAAAGGCATTTAAACAATCTTTATTAGTATAAGGATTTAAGAGAAAATGTTTTACATAGGAACATTATTTTTATATATGTATGTATCATCTTTATCTAGAATAAAATCCAAGAAATTTTTTAGCACGCCGAAATGCCAAGAAAATTTCTACTTATATACTTAAAAGGAAATTCTCTTATCATAACAATATTTACAACATATGCTATAAGAACTTATCAATTACGCGCACAATGAGAATTGTTTTTATTGTCTTTGGACTGGCAGTCAATCAGTTATCGTTTTTTATATATGTATGTATGTATGTATGTATGTACCATATATAAACATACATGTATTCTGTCTCTCATGTCTTCATGTCTGTTCTTATCAAGCCCGGTAATTAACGTGTTCTATTTATAGATTTCGTCTTGTAGTGCAAGCTCTACGTTTCAGACCCTCTATCAATTGAATCATCAATTGACTTTTCAGTTGTTGTAGTTGTCGTCGCTGTCGGACTCGAACTCGGACCCGTCTGGGGAACGAGAGCGAGCGCACAAAGAGATTATCAAGCTAAAAAATCAACAGTAGCTGCCGTCGAGCTACTGCCTCTCAGCTGAGTATTGCGGCATTATAAAGGCAACTCGGCTGTGGCGGCGACTGTGGCAGCATCTGTTGTTGATTGTTATTTTTTGCTGTTGATTTAATAAATTAAAACCCGTAAATTAACTGTGAAGGCAAAACGACGCGCGACAAATCAAATAAATAAATAAATGGCAAGCAAAAGCTGAATACTCTATGGGCATTCAACAGATAGAGAGAGAAAAAGAGACAGATAGAGAAAGAGAGAGTCAGATAGAGAGAGCGAGCGAGAATTCGCCAATTTATGTCGCTTGGCCATTAATTGAACAATTCTAAAATCATTGTTCGCTTTGAACTCTTTTTCGGGTTGGCCCTAGGCTCAAGTCAGTTCAGAGTAGTTCGAACTGGTCGATTGTGAAAAAACTGGAATTAAAAAAAGGTGTTTATGTACGTCTCATCCACGTCTTTAGAAAGAAAAAACATTCCATTCAATCACAACACACTTACGAAACAAATAAAATAAATAAATTACTCGCTTGGCAGTCGATTAGAATCGATTCATTACAAAAATCACTTTTTCTAAAAAAAATATATAATTTATGTATGTATTTGTATCTGAAGATATATAAATTTGAATATATATATAATATTTATTCCATCTAAAGAAACTCTTGGGCCAGTAGTTAGTAGGGACGAATGAGACATGAGATTTTTGGTTCAGATACACCTTATCATACTTTTATATACCTACCTATATAAATATATACCTACCTTTATATGTATATATATACCTATCTATACCTATAGATAGACCTATGACCATACCTATTACCCTTACATACATATAGCTTTACCGACGGGTAGAGTATCTAGTTGAGCTAGAGAGTTTGTGCTTCTTCGTTTTTATGTTATACCCTTGCAGAGGGCATTATTATTTTGTCGTGAAATGTGTAACGCATAGAAGGAGACATCTCCGACCCCAAAAAGTATATATATTCATGATCAGTATCAACAGCCGAGTCGATATAGCCATGTCCGTCTGTCCGTTTCAGTGCGTACTAATCTCTCAGTTTTAAAGCTTTCTTTATGAAACTTTGCAGAAGTTCCTCTTTTTATTGCACGCAGTACATACGTCGGAACCAGCTAGATCGGATTGCTATATCATATAGCTGCCATAGAAACGTTCGGTCGAAAAGCAGATTCTTGTAGGAAAAAAATTTTTGTTTATCAAGTTATCTTGACCCAATTCGGCATTTCTTAGTCTTACTATGCTCCTCATATATATGCAAAATCCTATCAACATCGGACCACTAAATCATGTAGCTGCCATAGGAACGATCGGTCGAAAATTAAATTGCTGTATGGAAAACTTTTCAATATATCTTGACCAAACTAGGAATTTATTAGTTTTACTATGATCCCTATATTTATGCAAAATCTTATTTACATCGGTATACTATATCATATGTTTTTGTTTATCATATAGTTTTTGTATGGAAAAATGTTTTGTTTTTCAAGACATCTTAACCATACTCGACATTAACTATTTTCACTGTGCTTCTCAGATACGAGCAAAGCACTATGAGCATTATGAAAAGGTTGGGTCTGCAAGGGTATTAAATCTTCGGCGTGCCGTAGATACCCCTTCTTTCTCGTTTTTTTTTTTTTACTAAAGAAGTGTATCTTGGTCAAGTTTATTTCTGTTAGGTCCTTTCACTTTTCACCTTCAATTTTAGTTTCTTTTCCTGCTTCCTGCGTCCCGTCGAATTTCAAAGAAACATTTGTTTGGCTTCCCACAGTCGGAGTCGGAGTAACTAACATTTGGAAGCTAAGACCGAAAATTAGCACACGTGTGCTGGCTGCTCGGACGACTCAATGATAAAGCCACTAAGCCAAAGGTATGCGACCCATGGGCAATTGTATATATACACACACACACACAATACCCTATATGCCCGTCAATATGCCTTCCACACCCATTCGAAGCGCTGCTGTTTATTTAGCCACAGCTGGCAGCCCGATGACGACGACTTATCAATGGGTCCCATCTGTGTTAATGATGCCCTGGCGCTCTGATAACCGTTAGGTATCTGCCCGTACCGGCACGTGTGCACTGTTGGCCCCCCGCCCATGCGTTTGTGTGTGTGTGCGTGTGTGTGGGGGGCAGGCATTTCGATAAGAACGGACAGCCCCCACTCGGTGTTTGTATAATATCAGCTGTGATAAAACCTTTAGTAAACTTGAGTCTATTGGGCAGTCAATCGTCAGCTTTGCTGCAAAGTCGTTAACCCCTTTTGGAAGGTAATGCAGCATGATTGATTTATCGCTATGGTCGGCCAGGGTCCATTCGCTAGCTGTTGCAGTTCACAAAGGGCCCATAACTTAATTGAGTCGAGTACGAGTGTGGGCTGAGCACTGTTTGCTGAATGAAGACAATTCACTATTCTCATTTTGATCGATGGTTTTATTAGACCTAAAATACCTTAAATAATGACTTCAATATGGGGCAACAAATAAAATTTTTATGTCTTTCATTTAGGGAACTTCAACAAAAACAAAACGATGAGACATTGGGATGACCTGTGTTATGCTTGTGCTCTAACAGGGTCTATTCGCATCAGATGGAAGAACCTAATGATCAGAATTTAGTTCACGAAAACAGAAAATTCTAAACGAGCTTAAAGCTTATCTTTCTTTTTATATATAAACAGCCGAGCCGAGGCTCAAATCTAAACCTGGACTCCAGTAAAACGATTAGACAACTTCGATTAAATGCAGAACTTTCGATACTGAGTTATATTAAAACACTTTCGATAATTAAGAAACTCTAAATAATTGTCAATGGAGCTCTTTTATAGGCTCAGACACATATGTACACATATAAAATTTAATATTAAAGAGAAGCCCGATAAACTTTCTTTGTAAATTATGGATGATTTTATCTAACTAAGGTCATCGATAGTCAAAAAGTTTCTCTGCTATTGAAAACTATCGATAATTCGATACGTTTTATGACAGCTCTGTTCTTTTAACTCACAGACCGTCCTCGTGGAGAACTCTACTTGAACATAAATGCTTGAGTGTGGAGCATTGGAACATGTGTGACCAGGCGCCATCTAGGATACTATATGTATATAGGCTAGCCGCCATCACACCCCTCCGCCGCGTTTTAGCTCTTGTGTGGCGCTTGGGGCAATCTGAAGTGCGGCACTTCAATTCCAATTCGACAGCAGCCAATTGCAAATCGCAGATGAAACAAGAACAAGGCTCGGGGGTGCACTCCAGTTGGCAGTTTTTGTTTTGAAGACGTCCTCCTCTTGGTCGTCGTCGTCGTTGTTGTTCATATTGTCGCCTGTTTCTGTCAGTTTGCTTTATCCACTTGGGACACGAAGCAGCTGCAGCGTGGGGCCCGCTCGGGGGCATAAACTGGCGTACAGTGCAGCTTTTTTTTTTCGTTGTTGTTTGTTGTTGCTGTTGGTGGTGCTCCAGAGGCCCTTCACATATCCTGCGCAGAAATTGAAAAACTACTAGAGCTATCTTCAATTGAGACGTGCTCTGACCTGTCCGAGCCACGATTGAAATTCCAAGCACTGCTCGTGGCACCGCCCCCTGGGACAATCCGATAAACACTTGAATAGAAAGCCATTTGATGAACGACGCCAACTCGTAGGCTCTCTGCTCGCATTACAGCTAATTACGTGGACGAGTACCCGGACGAGCACATAGACTGAGGCGCAACGAAATCAATAACGAAATTGTGTTACGCCTTTCAGGAAGGAACCATTTGGCTATTTGGTTATATGCCATATGCCATATGCTCGCACCGGATAGTGTTAGTCTTAATTACAGATGAAGATGCGCCGCGATAAGGCAGCAGGGCGGAGGCTGTGTGCCGCCAAAGGAAAACAAACAAATATTTACTGTGCGCACTCGCATTTAATTGCCCGGTGGTCGGGTCTCTCGACCCAACCGTTGACCACAACCCTGCGTTTGAGACCGACGCGGCATATGGCGCTGAAACGTGAGTAGCTCACGTTTGGTTGATTGCCACGTGAGTTGGACTGGACAGCCGGTACACTTTCCACGCCGAGATCAGCTGGCCAAAATGTTCATTACGAGACTGTTGAAAGGCCCGAGTGTCTATTACGGACGAAATTTGCAGACTCCGGGCGGGTTGGACACGCATCGCTCAGCCTGCGGTTGGGTGTTGAATTTCTAAACCTACTGCACAAATGGTTTTGTGCCATGTTCAGCTGTCTGGCTAACCGCACGACGGCACGAATCTATCGTTGGCTAACGACTCCAATCTATATTTGCTCACATGCGCGTATGATGATGCTTAAGAGTCAGAGAATATTGCCCATGTATGCCTCGGCTCACGGTTAAATTCAGCATATTGTTCTTGCACATTTGTAATTTGTTAATTTGAACCGTGTTTCTATCTGTGTATGCTAATTCTTGAAAGCATACTACATTCTATAGAACCAACCCGATTTAAGAAAAAAAGATACGTCCAGGTTGGGCCGTTCTTTATCCAATTAATACGGTAAATAAAAAAGGGGTGCACTGGTTCAAACCCTGTTTGCAACTGTGGGTTTTATAGATTTCTATTTGTATTAGTAAGTCTTGGCCTTAAAAGTTGTTGTTTTTGTTTGTTAAGTTTCTGAAAACCATAATTTTTGAATTTTATATCAAGATATTCTGACCAGTTGCGGTATTTTCTAATAAAGCTATGCTGCTTAATTATATGCCAAAATTTATCAGGATCGCACAACTATATTAGACGGCTCTAAAGAAAGAAAAACCGAAAAATTAATTTTTTCTATGAAAAAATATTCTGTTTTTCAAGATATTTTCATCAACTCAACAAATAACTATTCTCACAGCAAGGAGATTGCTGGTTCAAATCATAAGGTTTCATTTATGTATACATATATCTAATTCTTATTTTTTTTTATTTTTTAAATAATAATTATTATTTCTATTAAAACATATTAAAGTAATATTAAAATATATATTTATATATATTAATTGTACGAATATTTATTATTATTCTTAAAATTTTTCAAAATATTTTCATTAATCCAACATTTTAATACTATTTAGTGCAGCTACAAATTGTAGTATTTGTTATTGTGGTTATTTTTGTCTGTATCCATTTCTTACGTTCAGTTGTGGGATTTGTTCATGAAATATGTGAAAAGCATTTACTGGCACAATTACGTTTACGCCTCAACACCTTCTTTCATACATTGTTCCATTATCACATATCCCACATTCAAACATGACGCAATAAAGAAGTTTACATTCGGCTGGGTTGGGTTCGTTGGCAAGGATGCCTCTTCCTGTTCTTGTTTGTTGTGTTTGCTTTTTATTTACATGCGGCGCAAGTAATTTTTATATTTGCACAATAAATGTGGCGGCCTAATTGAGTTAGAGGCGTTTCGTGTGTGTAAATACAGCAAAGTGACAAGAATCCTTGAGCAGCCCGCACACAAACCAAACACACACACTGCATTTGTGCGCTCTTTTGTTTGTCTTGCTGCCTTACAGCAAAAGTCGCTGGGACAAGAAAAATAATGTTAAGAATTACGCATTTCTTACAACAAAAGTAAGCGAAAATGTATTTAGGTTAACTTGGAAATCACTTAAGCTTATTACATCTAATGCCAATTTATGCATTTTAAAAAGTTATCCAAAACCTCATTCCCGATCGATTATTCCTGAATGTGACGCTATGTGAACTGGCATTTGGTCGTAGAGAATTAGTGCATCTTAACTAAGTAAGATTAATTTGTTCGATTTAGAGAAAATGTCTCGATGTATCGAATATAAACAAGAAACTAGTCCTAAGTTCCGGACAAAACATTATATTGTTGTTTTCCGGAAAGATAGTGGAAGTCATATATTCTCTTTAGTACGCATTTGACAAGGGGTATATAAATAGATGGGCTAACTTAACTAATCTACTGGGTATTCGAATTTTACAACTTGACAGCGAAGAACTTAGATTACAAAGTGGAGGACGAAATAGAAAATGCATACATTAAGATGGGATTAGAAAACCGAGACTATATACAAAATGTGTCAAGCTGGCAACTCTTGAACAGAATTTGCAAATTGGACTCGTAGACTCAACACCATAGATGAACTAAATTGAGTTAACCAAAGCTGAACTTAAAAGCGTATCAAATGCATGGCGCAGCGGAACATCGCAGCTGTCAACGGCTGCCTTAGCAATAGGCTCACAATAGGCTGAAGTGCAATGGAACGACGTATTTGGTTGGCTAATGCGCACAAGATCCGGGTGGTGCTTCATGTGGCGGCCAGTGCGAATCTTGGCTATGCGCTGTACTACGACTACATGTATGTGGAGCTGCCGGCGCTGGCCGTGGAGCTGCGTCTGGAACCACCCATGGGTGGAAAGTTCAAGTACCTGACCTTTCTCTCCGGATTGCTGCAGACCGGATACTATCTGCTAGCGTTGGGACAGGATTTGTGCCGACTGCGTGGACTGCGACAATTGCGGGACTATCTGCTGGCCAGCTTTGTGGTGCCACTGGCATTGACGGTGAGTGTGACCTTCTGGACGCTGTGCGCCATAAATCGCGAATCGATCTATCCCACGTTCCTGGATGTGGTCTATCCAAAGTGGCTTAACCGGACCATGCACTGTTATGTGGTGATCTATGCGCTGCTGGAGCTCTGCACCACAGCTCATCGTTACCCGAAACGGGGCAAGGGATACGCTGGACTGGCTGCAGTCATGGGCTGCTATCTGATTTGGATGCTTTTGGTGCATTACTGGACCGGCATCTGGATCTATCCCTTTCTGGACGCACTGTTCGGTCCGCTGCGCCTGTGCTTCTTTGCCCTGATCGTGGCACTGTCCTTTGGCTACTACAGGCTGGGCGAACATGTGAACTGTGTGCTCTGGGACAATGGGCACTAAGGACTAGAATTCGCCCAACGTAATAAAGCAATTTCCGCTTCTCCAATTCACGTTGACTGCACGGGAGAGTTGGGGGCTGGCTAGGTGTAAAATTTGCATAGAAATGCGCTCGAGTCGCGCTGCTCGAGGGCCAACGGAAATTGAAGGCAATAATAATGACAATTGACTTGTCAATATGTTGCGAGTGCGAGTTAAAAAAATAGCCCACTGAACCAAACCAAAGCAAACCCAAGCCGAAACGGACCGAGCCGGACTGCTTTGCCAGGGGTTGGCCTCAGGCAGCGAATGCATTTCGTCAGGGTTTGAGGTTTTTCTTCTTTCTTTTTTTCTTTTGCGGTCGTCGAAGCGTGGAATTAACTCAAATCGATTCGTTGTACTCGTCAAGGGACGTGGCAATCGTTGAATTATATGCGTAGCATCCACTTAAAGGTTTTCAGTTTTTCAACAGTTTTGGTCGAAGGAAAGGTTTCAGACTTCTTGGCGATGACAAGTGTATTATAATTTTACAGTTTGTTGCAGGGTGAGTTTAATAGAGGATATAATATATATAATCTGTTAAATTTTAAATTGGTTGCAACATAAAATATATTCCTAAGTGTAATAGAAAATTCGTTAGTTTCGAATAGTGCTGGACATCAAAGAGTTCCATCAGGATGAGTAAATATTATATGAAAATCCCTTGATGTAAAAGGATATCGCGGTACGCGGCATATGAGCTGCCTAATTGGCTCCTAATTCTCACGCAGGCAGCCCAGAAGGGAAGATCATCGGTTCACTAATGTGCTTACTTAGTAGAGAAGTAGAGAAATAGAAATGCTCAATAACATGTTTAAATTAATGCAATGGGAAAAAAAAACGAGCTGCCTCGCACATCGAGCTATATTTAGCTGGTGATAATTGCAATTCGGTGCTCGATGGTTAAGCCGTAGCCGAATCGATTAGCGATCCCAGCGAATGCCTTGCCCATGCGTGCACCAATATTTTTGATGAGTAGCCACCACCTTTGTGAATGCCAATATCGATTCGGATTCCCAATTCCGTTTCTGCTTTAGATACATAAATCATCGGCCGGCAGCTGTTTGGGTCACGTGCAGAGGCCAGCTAAATGGCGACATTCAGCTGCGAATTGCTGAGAAACAGCTGAAAACTGCAAAAGGATATCGAACATGAGTCAGTCAATCCTTTCAGCTGGGCCCATGCTTCGGCTGGGTTTTCCATGAAAAATGGAAAACATGCTGCGTACCCACACGCGGCACTTGTGCTAAAAATATTTCAATATTGAATGGGAACAGCGGAAATGCATTCACACACACACACACACACGCACACGCCATGCCTGGGATTTGTTTATTGCAGGCCGGAACCAGGCCAGAGCGTTGCCGGAAACGTGTTTCATATGTCAGAGGAAGTGATGTTAGCTGCCTGCGCCTGCGCCTGCGCCGCAGCTAGAGCTCATTTGTGAATGGGCCAGGACTCAGGTACTCGAGCTGCTCAGCATGCAAATGAACCGACAAAGGAACACTGGGAACGGCATCAATTGAGTCATATGGCGCATGCCTGCCCGTCTGCCTGCCTGCCACAGCCTGAGAGGATGTGCCAGGATCTGTGTCAGCTGTCGATCGAGTGCCGATTGCTGGCGACCCCTCGGGCGTAGCTGACTATATTGTTCAGTTGTTCCACGCACGATTGATTCAATTGGCGTACCCCCTGGCCCCCCTTGTACATATCATCGAGTCAGCCGCTGTGGTCTTGTATGGCATTTGGCTTTTTCGATCTCTCCCTCCCCCTTTGTATAATTTGTGCAAATATTTTGTGAGCCGCTGGCAAACAATGGGATTCAACTTTTGTCTTCCTGCCCGCCGCACACAAATTGTCAATTTGTCACCCGCGTGAATTGCCGGGCCCGGAATGCAGAAACAGTTACGACAGTTGCCACAGCCCGACGCGAGTATCTTTCATCCATTGTGCCGGAAAATTGTTTATTTATTGTTATTCAGCGTCGTCGTCGTCGTCCGCTCTCACAATGCAATTTCACGTTTAATTGCGTGCGTCTGTTCTCCCAAACGATTTTATAACTCCGAACAGACCCAGCAAATATGCAGGCTGTTTGTTTTACCAAACACACGCAGGTAACCATTTTAATGACACGAACACACAATTCCCAGACCAGCTCGCGAGCCGGCCTCGGCGAATCCCGCGAGCCTGCATAAGTTAACTAGATAAGGCTATTTTTTATAGCCTGCCTCTATAGAGTATATTTATATATTATATATGCCGGATCAGTTTGGCCAGCTGGATTGGGATTGCAATGACTGCTCGCATATCTGCTAGCCTTTCAGAAACACTCTTCTTTCGTTCTTGACATAGCTCCATTTTGCTACAGGCCCTTTATATATCATGCAGGTGGGATCATATCATATATGGGCACAGAAAAGTTGTTCGACTTCAAAAGAAACATAGCTTGACTTTATTTTATTTCCCAAGCAGCGTTACTTTTAAAAATAAGTGGTACTATGGAAAGTATTGTTCCCAGATATTAACAAACAAATAGCGATAACTTATGTGCCTGAAAAGAAAAATATTAGTTTTAAGTTTCATCTTATAAAAAAATCTGAAAAAGAATATATTTTTACGCGATTTATTAAGCTTTCAAATGTACTTAAATTGTATATAAGTAAAAAATCTAACATTTCTTAGAATCAGAAAATGCTCTTGTCTTTTACAAAATATTAACTGCTAACAAAAAAAAAACCACAACTAAAAATGTCTGAAATTAGGCAAATTTTATCATCATATTTTAAGGATATTCTTGCAAAGAATATTATGAACTTGTTACGAGATGCGAAACACATAGAAAGACAGCCCAGACACAATTCTGTATGGATTCTGAATCTGTATGAAATTACGAGGCCATATACCCAAGTCTAGATGTTTCTGCGCTATTAATCTCTCAGATTATTATAAATCTGATGCTGGAATGCTCGGTCGAAAATTAAGTTATTGTATGAAAAACTTATATGTTATTCAAGACATCTTGGCCAAAATTGACGTTTATTATTTCCAACATTCGCTTTGCAGCTACTGCACGAAGCTTCGTTGAAAAATCGGTCAAAAACTAAATTTTTGTATTGAAAGATTCAAGAACCTAGACCCAAAAGTTTCGAAATTTCGTATGGAAATATAGTTTATGTATTAAGACAACATATTTCTTAACATTATTAATTAATTTAATTTACTTAAAGTTTCATTCACAGTGGAATGTATCATTGAAATTTCATTGACAGTGGAATGTATCATTGGGCCAATAGATTTCTGAAATGTTGAATACCTTGCATTTTTTACCGCAAATAGTTTATTTAAAATAAGCGGAAATTCCATGCCAAAGATATTCAATTTTGATTTTCCTTAGCCGTATCCGTAGCCGTCATCCCTGTAATCATTCTTGAAGCGGCTGCTCCTGCAGTGCGTTCTGCGTCGCCGTCGTGTCAAAAGCGATTCCCCTCCACACTTGCCGCTCGCTGCAGCGTTCCCCTATCCGACCCGCCCCGCCCCGCCCATCGCATTGTCTTCTGTCAGCATTGATTAAACTTTCTGTCTGCGCTTGTCTCGCACGACGACGCTGCTCCCCGTTGCATGCGTGAAATTTCGCCCATGTTGCACAAATTGATGTTGCATGCCGCTGACGTTGTTGTTGCCACTGCCGCTGCCTTGTCTTTTGTTGTGCTTGCTGCGCTGGTGGCATGTTCGCGAAAAGTCATGCGATTTCCTCAGACGTGCGCAATTAGGAAGGGGATATCCCGCCAGCCAGTGGCTGCCGACCCCTGACAAGACGACCCTCCCAGTCGAGCTGCTTTGAGGGGGGGACTTGTTTTGTTTTAAACCTCAAGTAAAGTCAACTAAAGTATTCCACTGCGGGCGCACACTATTAACCCAATTAATGGCAAAAGTTTAGCAGCTCTGATTAGAATCAGCTGGAAACATGATGACTACAAAGCGTTACGACAGCAGGTACACATTTTGCCAACTCATGTTCTCCTTCATCCAGCTCGTTGAGCTACAAATGGATTCAGTTGCTTCGTCATGAAATTCCGACAGATCTTTGAGCAAACCAGAGCTGCGTTCACATATTTTCTAGTCTGAATATCAGAATTGTTTAAGAACTTTTTGGTATTAACGGTAAAATGGCATCTTATTTCCAAAATGGAAAATGTGGAAGAAAGAGCGCCTATCTTTGCCATTCCGAAAATTAAATACCCTGGCTCAGAAGTGTTTTAATAAAGAAGCTTTTTGAATCAGATTTGCGAGAAAAAAAGTATTTTATACAAGAAGTATAGTTTGCACTGAAGCAGACGGACAAGAGATATATCGACTCGGCTGTTAATATCGATCAAGACTATATACTCTTTATGCGACGCTGCTCCCCTTTGCGCTTGGAGCTGTCTCATTCTCCTCGCTAAACATCTCACGAAATTGTTATGCCCTCCACAAGGATATTGAAAGGATTATATCCAAACAATATGATATATGGCATGTTGAATACAAATCCAAGAAGCGCCATTTTACGCTGTCGTTGAGCACGTTCTGAAAACGATGCGAATTTTTTGAATATATTTGTGACAAGAAAAGAAAAATTTGTAAACATCGTCGAGAGGATGCAGGAGGCAACATGTGTTGGCCGTGTGAAGGGATTGGAGCGTGGCATATCACGATTGCGGCAATCAACAAATGGAGCGGCAACCTCATTAGTCAAAAGGAGGGAACAAAGCGCCGCAAAAAGGAATCACGACGCAACCCAACGTCCCCGTCCCCGTCCCCGCCCCCACCACCACAGCACAGCCCAGCCCAGCCCAGCCCACTCTCCTTCATGGTCCTCGAGGTCCGCAACGAGGATGTGCGGCATATGTGGCCACATTAGTCAGTGGGTCGCTGAGTGGGTGAGCATGAGCATTCACTTACAGATACCCACACACACACACAAGCACACGCACGCACACACACTCGCAGACTCGTGTACACACGTGCGTGCTCGCGAAATGGTCTCGTTGGGGTAAACGCAGCGGAAATTGTAAATTTTTTACTCGCAAACGAAAAAAATAAATCATATGCGTGAAATGTTTGCAATGCCGCCGACTTTAACTCCTCGATGGGGCACAACGGGCTAACGGGACAACATCAGGTGCACAGTGGTTCACACTCTAGACAAGAAGGAAAACAATCTGAGCTATCAGTTCTGGTCTTTTCGTAGTATACTCTCCGCTTTATGTGTACAGGAAAATGAACTCTTCAAAGTATGCTACAAAAATGAGCAGAATATAAAATAGGACTACTAAAAAAGCCTACAATTATTTAAGATTTTAAGAAACGAAGCTCGTGTGTAAAAAGATACATTCATTTAGTCAATCTTGCAGTTTTGAATTGCTTTTTAATAAAATCTTAGGCCACTGTGCTGGCCACTCTATGCACATCAACCGAGCATAAGACCGCAAAGGATGACAAAATAAAAAAAAAAGAAGGGAAAAGAAAATATAGAAAGAAAAATCTCGTAACACAGTCACAGACACAATTACGATTTCCTGCTAGGGAGCAGCATACGCCATCACTTGCCACACTCCTTGCCAGCTAACAGCACACAGGGTATCTCCTGACGGAGCGACACATGGCACTTGGCTCGGATCGGGCAACGTGCTGAAAAATATTTACATATTCACAAATGCAAACAATCCCCGAGCACTTCTCGACCATGTTGGTGGCGAAAATAAAAACGTCATGTTGTTTGAGCCTCCGCCACATGATGAAGAAAGATGCGAACGGTAAATTGCTGTGTCGCTGTCTGGAGAACGGGTACCGGATGCTGGTTCGAGGGCGCGGTTGGGCAGCGGGTTGATGTGGCCAACATTTCCAGTTGCCACTTTGTAAAATGCGCGCAAAGACGCAATAACACAAAAAAAACATGTAGAGTTTTCTATTCGAAAAGGTCCGACTAGCAGCTACCCTGTGCCCAACACAGAACTCCCAATATAAACATTCCATCATTCTTCCATATACATACACACACACACACGCAACCCCACACAATGGAAAAAAACAGCCTTGAATAACTTTGGTGTTAATGTCCCTATCCACATACAACATTTAGTATGTACCAAAGCCCTTTCTCTCTCTAAAAGTGAGATATTTTTAAATATTGGAAGGAAGGATAGATGTATTCAAAAACTTTAAAAATCCAGTCTATCTCTCGATATCTTTTAGCTACGAATTATGTTTCGCTAACTTTATCTGAAAATCGTGTTTCTTCAATTCCGGGGAACTGTTTAAGTTCCAGAAAATGACGCGTTCTCTCACGTACATTTAGATAAAACGATGCTACCCTTTCTTTTTTGATAATTTTCAATTGGTACAGGGTATAAAAAGAAGGAAATTTGCGCTGCTATGAAATCCATAAGCAGCAAGTGTTTCCTTCGGGAATAGATGCGGAGGTAGAGCAGGACCCGGCTTGGGCAGGATGAGCTGCTGATGGTTGCTTGCTTCGTTGGTTGCCTGTCAGCTGCTGTCCTCTCACACCGCACAAGTTGGCTGCACACACACCCGCACACACTCTCACACACACACACACCTCGACGCTTTGCATAAAGTAATTTCGAGTGACAAGCGCGCATTGTTGGCATTTTTGGTGGCACAAGCCGAGCACCACTTCCGCACCGCCGCTCAGCTTCAGGTTCCTTTCGCGCTTCTGCTTATAAGAAATTCTATTTCTGTGATTGTCACACGGATACACACACACACTGGCACTCATACATACATAAGTATATAAATTATGTGCAAAAACTTTTTGGTGAGCCGCAGCCGACGCACAGGTGCGATCAAGTTCGTGAGGCCAGAGTGCGGGTGGTGTGCTCCAGCCCTTGGGGCCACCGGGTAAACAAGTGACATTTTTAATTATGTCGCATTTGAAATGATGTAAAATACACTCGACACACACACACACACATAAACACACGCATACATATTTATCGTGTTTTTCGCATTGTTTACACCGCCGTAACTTATTTATTTAAATGCATTTCACGCGACTGTCACAGAGCAGACCACTCCCCCCGCCCCCAAATCGCCTTGCCGCACCTGCGCCACCTTCATCATCTGTAGTCGCATTTCAATTTATTGCCTGTCCTAACCTGATGGCAATTTAAATAATGTCCTGCCCGAACTGCCAACTTCCTTAACCTGATCCCAACGCCCAGCACCCTGCCCACGCCTACGCCCACGCCCATTCATTTCGAATTGTCACATTCGGTCGCAGCTGGCAAAAGGAAACTGGAGTCCAAATACTTATTTATTTAGGCTTTTGCAACAACTTTTTAAAGCAAACTACATTAAAAGCCGACCGAAGGATATTAACAGGGCTGTATATATAGTGTTTATATACATACTTTATCCTCAAATTAAACTCGAACCAACCAAATTTAGTTTCAACCCTGCTTCTTTTTTTTGCCACCGGAAATAAGATTGCTCATTTTATCATAATCCTAGGATAACATGAGAAAAAGACATAAAAGCTTTATTATTCATTTAATTTGAGGAAAGTTCTACTCTTACCTAGAAACTAGGTGTTTATTGTATTTTCTTGTATTTGATTATTTGCCTTAATAACAGATTGCTATCGATCAAGAAAGAAGAGGATTATGAGTGGGCATTTCTGTGATAGAAGATCGTGGACCAATATTTACCTGGTCTAATGACAAGTCTCCCCCAATGCAATTTTAATGTTAACTAGGTTCAGGTGCTGGCTTAGCCAGGTTCACGATCCGAGCCAAGGCTCGAACCTTTAAACCGAATTTCTGGTTTTGGTGATGACTTCTATTAATCTCTTGACTTCTAGTTTACTTTTATTTTATACCCCTAGCACGCAATCTAATCGTCTAGTCGCGCACTCCCTACCGGCAGCGGCTTACTTTTTTCTGTTTTTGTTTTTTGGTACTTTTGGATATTTTTGGGTACTTGGTTCGTTTGCAAAAAAAAAAAAGAAAATTACTTACTGCAAACGTGGTCCGATACGAGCAGGCATAGCTAGGCCAAAGCCAAAGTTTGGGGCATAGTTTTTCTGTTGAACTTTTCAACTCTGCGAAACCTGACACTTGAAATGGAGCCAGGGCCCAATGCCAACAGTGGCAATTGCTTCGGGCCTACTAAGCCAACACACACACACACACACACACAAACGCACACACACAGGTCCAAAGAATGCTCAACTTTAATTATCAAAAAATTGTTTTCATGTGCGACTACTACAAAGTGTGGGCTGTGCCAAGTTGTTGGCTGTTTTAGTTTCAGTTTTAGTTTAGGTTTTGTTTTAGTACCAGGCAGCAGCAGCAGCAGTAACAGCAGCAACAACAAAGTTGGCACAAAGTAATAAGTGCACGCCAAGGGAATTTAAATTAAGTTACAAACTTTGCATATTAAGCGCCTTATATACCCCCCTGATAGACCCCTTCTCCCCGGTAAACTAAACAAACTCGCTTGCAAATACAAACACAAAACTCGAATGAAATTTACCAATACTTGTAGTTACCCTTTCATAACCGACACACAACCACATAATGGGGCTACACTGTAGGGTCTACACACAACAACAAAGACTGCTCGACTACTGTATATCCTGTACCATGGGAAATATTCCCATGAAATAAACTGTAAAATTAAAATAAATCAGATTCAGGCTTATCTGAAATTATTAATTTTCGAATACAATTTCAAATATCTTAAATAAGCGATGTGCTATTGAGTTTATGTATACGTAATATTCATAAATATTAAACGAATAACTAAGAAATAAATAATCATATAAAAGATTATTATTATCGCCCATAAACTCTCTTCTAAACTATTTTTCAAGTCTTTCTTTTATTTTTGAAAAATGTCTTAAATACAAAAACGCCTCATGTCGATTATTTTTGGTCTTTTAACCTGCTCATGCATATTGGCCCGCCTGCTAGGCGCAAGTTACAGGGTATTACAAAACATTATGTTCCAGATTTTAGGCCAGCGCTGTTCACTTCAAAGCTCTCGTTTATTACGGAATGCAGCATTTGGGCATCGTTTGGCATTGCGGTGGGCCGGAGTGTGGGGCCTTTGTTCAGGGGGGGGGCAAGAACTAATTCGGCAACGAGGGCTTACATGATTTTCATATTAATGCCAGGCTGGCATAGGCGATATGGCAGCTTGTTAGTCGGAAACATTCGACATATATTTTATTTTTGTATTCCTTCTTTATTTTGTATTTTTTTGTTTTTTGTTAGGTTTCCCATGAAGTGCTCCTGGGTTGAAGCCTATTAAAAATGATGTTCGGGGCTTCTAAATTGCAAACTTTGCTTTTATCTAGCCGCTGGGCAAAAATACCAGATGAGATTTTGAGTAGTTTGGGGCCCGTTGTGACTGAGATTCCTTTCCAGATTGCTTCAAGATTGGGGTTAAGAGCAGCAGCCACGAGTGCGATACATACATTTTGTTTTTCTTCTCTTTTTTATTTATTTTTGTTTTTTATTACCAAATGACATTTAATGGCATTCAGTTGCTGTTCTTATCAACACGCCAAAAGTAAGAGTGGGCGTGGGCGTGGCCGCTGCCCGAACGGCTGCCCAAGCAAGCAGCAGACACGCTCCAAAATTTTATGATGTGTAAATGGCAAATTAAAACCGACAGACGACCAACAACTTCTGCACTTTGCTCAAGGCTGACCGTTCCGTTTCGTTTCGTTTGGTTTCGTTTAATATTGAAATATAAGATCATAAAATATTATATGATATTATATGCACGTAAGCGTTCGGTTTCACATTTTGTCAAGGCAAATCAAGAACGGAAACAGGTCGTAAAAGACATACAACAACACAAACTTGAGAATGTTTCGCACTATCTGTAGCTGAATTCAGCTCTGATGTCCTTTACGACTGCGATAGGCCCGCAAAACCATGCCTGTTACCGTTCCCACTCCGCATTGCTCCCTCAATCCCCGTTTTCCGGCTGCCTTTGATATCTCTGCTTGTGCTCGGGAGTGTGAGAGCACATTAAAACCGCACGCGTTTCGCTTTTATTATTGCTGCAGGAGAATTGCTGGCATCGATGTGTAGGTAGGCCTGTTCCCAGGCTCTGGGCTGAGCTGGGCTGGTTATATCGATGATGTTGCCTGCTACAAAAATAATCAAGTGCAATCAACTGTTAACAATTTATGACATTTATTACAATTTTAATGTCAAACGCTCAGCTTTTGCCTCGCCGTACTGCTTGATTCCCCACTTCTCTTTATTTCTGTTTGCTTGAATGGGGGAAGGTCTCAAGAATCTCAGGCACTTTGATAACAACCTCTTGGCCAGAAAAATTAAATATTTATTTTAAACATAACATTTTTTTTAATCAAATTAATTATTATTCTGCAGCAATTATATTCTCAATATATCCGAAGTTATAACATAAATTAATTGATGATATTTATATACTCCATTTGGCCGGCGGTATCTTCTTTGTCTTACACAGCGTTGAAAAATGAAAAACACAGCACGATTCGGAAGCACAGCCAGTCCTGAATGTGTCCAAAATAGGGTTTGTTTAAGCCGTTCTCTCTTTATTACTTTATGCGAATGCTGAACGTGTGTGTGTGTGGCACTTATTAGCATGTGCCATGTTAAAAGGGGCACAATTTGAATATTAAATAGAAAGTGCTGGGCAAGGCAAAGTTGGAAAAGTGGAAAAGTCAGCTAAGCGATTGCAATATGCATTGAAAAAACGTTGTGGGATATAATTTTTTAATTGACGGGCTCCCGGGCGTTAGGAAGGCTAAAATTGAACCCAATGGAGCGATGGGAACGAGAACATGTGGCATTAGGATGGGGCTGCGATGGCAATTCGCAGTAGCAATTTAAGCATCAATAATTGAAAAACTTGAGCCAAATTTGCTGCGTAACTTGAAACTAATTGCCAATTAAAAGTTAAATGAGTCACATCTAAAATTTATAAGCTGTTAGGCAACAACAACACCGCGCTACAGCCAGCTGGCAGATTGGCATCACTCGCTAACTCCAACCATATTGCCAGATTCCCAACAATTTGAATATATATATTCTCGTAATAGGAATCCAATTGGAAATGCTTTACTTCGCTTGACTTGGGCCACATTCTTTGGCTGAGTTCACCGAATCACCGCAATCGCCGCAATCAGCATACGCCCGACTTCTGCTGCTGCTTTTCATCTAAACTTTTTGAGTTGTTTTTGGAAAACTGTTTAGCATTTGAAAATAATTCTTCAAGCATTTGAAACACGATGAAAGATGTCGAATTCCCAGCACGGAGACAACGACGAAAGCTGTGAAAGTGGGCGGGGTCTCGGTAGATCTGAAACGGGTAACAACTTTGCATGTAATTTACGATTTCTATTTAAATTTAAACATGTTTTTTATTTAAATTGTGCTATAAGTTTTCTGGCCATAAAACAGTTAGCTGAACTTTGGCAACAACTCTCCATTTGAAGCAAGCAAAATGATTTATGAAGGCTGAAGAATGGAGGTTAAGAGTCTACACAAAAAGAAAGTGTCCAAAGGACGCTCAATAGTTTACTCGGTGTCTTCTTTTGTTATTTATTATAATAATACAATTTTTTGTATGGTGAGGAAATTATCCATACGTTCCCTATTGCTAGTTAATAGATACTGAAAGGTGTTTAACGTTTGTGGAACTCTCTCTGCCCATTGAACCTGACCAACAGCAGTTCATATTTCGATTTCGCAGAAAGACTGGGCAACTAATCCCGACTAAGAGCCTCATGGACCTCAATATAAGAAACTTTACTGCCCATTTTTGTTCTATTCAATGCACACATATCATCCAGCCTGTAGACAAACCAAATAAAAAAAGGGAGAAAAAACACTGTTTCAACGTGTACATTTCAAAAGAGAATCCGAGCAGAGTTCTTTGTAAACGTGTTTAAAACTAGAGCCCAGTGCGAGCCGTGCAAACAATGCCTCGCATTGTGTTGAGAAGCAGGCGCAAAAAGTGAGTGGGAGCAGGAACCGGGAAAGTATTAGCAGCAGCAGTAGCTGCAGGAATATCCTCTGGCAAAAGGACATAGTGCGCACTTTTGTGCGTTTTGCATGAGTGCCAAAGAATCGAGAGGAGTTCCTGACTTGAATACGAACTATGCCAACTACGTGCACCTCGCCCATGTGAAACAATGCGAACAAACAATGCAAAGAGCCGGCAAAACCCCGGGCAAATAGCCATACAGCATACACGCACACGCACACGCACACCCTCCCGAGTAGAGAGAAGTAGCAATTACAATGGACAAGTTGGATAAACGGACGCAGTGCCGCCTAGTGCTAGTAAATATGCAGTCCAAGTATGTCTGGGAGTAAACACTACTAAAGTGAACCTGAACCTCACGTCCGGAGCTCGGAGCTCTTCTCCGTTTCGAAAGTTCATACCTTTATCTGCATCAGATGTCAGTGCAAGCAAATGCCTCGGCTTCGGTTCAAAGTTTGATGTGGGCAAAGCACAAAATATACGTAAAATATTCTCAATTAAAAACGAGAAGTGATGGAAATCTTAGGCTCGTACAAGATTTAATCCTTTGTAGAAATTTCCAGGAACAGGAACACAATTTTCGACCGATTATTTCTATGGAAGCTATTTGATATAGTTTACCGATCCAGTCGGTTGCGACATTTGTACTGCCTGCAACAGAAAGACAGACTAGGTTTAAAAAACTCAGTTGTTGATGCTGATCTAGAATATCCTTACTTAATGGGGTAGCAGACGTCTTCTTACACATATCATGACAAAATTATGATAATCCTTACGAGGTTATAATAAACATGAGAGTGAGTACTGTGTTTAAGTCAAGTACTCAGATATATCGTAAAATTAAATTGATTGATTATTCATAATTATATATCTTAGTAAAAACATTTGTATTCACATTCTCCTCCATGCCAAGCCAAGCACTGTCTCTTTGCTCGATACGTTAGTTAGGCTTTGATAATTTTAATCAGAGATCGGAACACGCATCAAGCCAACGAGTAGCGAGCACCCCTTCTGATAGGCGATAGGCTCTTATCTGTGGGGATTGTCATGTACATTTGAAAAATGTAAGCAAATGTTGTAGGTCTTTATATGGGGACCAATATCGCATATCAATCCTAATAGCAGCTGCCGCGTTATCATTGAATCATGCCCCCGGGAATTTTATGTCAATATGTACGCATTTCTATTAGCCGACTATCAGGAGTTGTCCCAACCATTACCAGACCCTCCCCCAAGCAAGTCAGCCGTTGGTTCATTTGGCCAAAAGCTTTTCATTTTCTTCCCTTTTCATTTTCCTTTCCCTTTTTGCTTTTTTCCTTTGACCTAGACATGTGTAAGCTCATGTGTGTGTATGTTATATAAGTATTTGCCCTCTGTTTGCAAAATACGCACATTTTTACCCAATTGACATTTTAGCTAAAAGTCTTTGCCATCAACGGCACGGAAGTGGTGGGCGGGATACAGACCGTAACAGCCAAGACCGAACCAAACAAAAAACATTCCCAGTTCTAGAAGCAGTTCCTGTTCCTGTTCCTGTCCTGCTTCCCGCAGGCAAACGACCAACAAACAAAGGTGGCAGTCGCTACTTCTATCTGCTCCTGTTTATGTTTGTATGTCCCAAGGTTCCCGTCCCCCATTCAATCTCTATCACCCTTTCTTTCCCTCCATATATCTCGTTCTCTCCCTCTCTCTCTCTCTCTCTGTCTCTCTTTTCTGGCATTTCGCTAATGGTGTGTACGCTATAAAGCCGGCTAATGCCCGTAGAACCCTTTCACTCTGACTCTGTCCCTTGGCCCTATAATTGCCGACCTTCGTTTGGGCATGCGAAAAAATATAAGTAGTATTGAGCTCTCCCCCTGGTGCCTTTTGTAAAAGGCAACAATGGCCATGGAAAAGCAGAGGTCCTCAAAGGCTGTAGAGTAGTAGGAAAAAAAAGAAGAAATAATAATAATAATTGAATGGAAAAAGTAACATTTTGTTGCATTTAGTATGTAGCTGACTGATGGATGGCTGCGTACTCAGGATCCCTGGCACGAAACCCCGGAGAGTGTTGTCATGGCCATTGATGTGACTGTTGCGATAATTGCGGGTTTTCCACAGGAAAACAACAATTGAAGCGGTCAATTGTGGTGACTTTTTTTTGGCAAACAGCATCATCATCAGCATCATCATCATTTGACTGAAGATTCTGAATATCGATCCTGAAATGTGTTTGGCTTATTTACAAATATATCAACCACTTTATCAAACAGTACTTTTTGATTAAACTAGTTGTTATTCTATTTCAATAATTCTTAAATTTGTTAAAAAGCTTTATTGTGGGTATTTCCTCTGTCCTACTTCTTGCCTGACTTCCCTTTTGCCTTAAGCTATGGGAAAACATTCTTGAATTATTTTAGTATCCATAGTCAGATATAATCGAGTTTTCTAGCTATGATACAAAAACCATTTCCCAAAATTGATTTTTGTCGATAATATTAAAACAAGCCGGATTATTGACCAACTATAATACAAAAAATATTTTAATTTTGTGTCTGCTTTTTCTAGTTCCGAGATTGACGCGACCATACAGACGGACAGACATGCCAGGCTATAAAGTCTGATCAGAAACATATATATGTACTTTGTGTCGCAATAGTTTCTTCTGCCAGATACATACAAGAATTCATTTCATTCACATAACCAATATAGCCTTGTTATAAAGAGTATACCCATTTGCAATGGCTTTTAGCCAGGACTAGCCACTATGCTCTTCGTCTGGGATTCGAATCCTGATTCTTGCTGATAAGTCGCTACTTATTTGCTGTGCATTCGAATACTCTTTGAAAAATGAAGGCGTTCATGCGGAACAGACACAACATGCATAAATAGATAAAACTGCTCTTCATGTTTTGTGGATTGGCAGGCAGGTGTGTCCGATTCTCATTTACCTAAAACCTCTTTAAATATTATGGACCATAGCCCCAAAGGCAATCAGAGAAACTCAATTACGAGGACTAGCCGAGAAAGGAGCAGATGGGGTGCCCAAGACCCAAGACCCAGGACCAAGACGTAACGCAACAGTTAAATGGGTCATTTGGTCTATTTATCATTTTTGACTGGCTCCACGGGCCTGGTCTGAGGAGCAGCAGTTGGTCATTCAATTTGTGCGCTATAACTGGCAGCAATCAATCAAAATGCGAAAAGCACAAATAGACCAAATAGACCGGGCCAATGTGGGCCAACCCTTTTTGTGAACTACAATCTAAACACGTGAAATTGGGTAATCGTTTGTGTTTCGGAGTTGGACAACCCCCCAAGTCTTTTCAAGCCTATCGGGTTCGGTGCTCTGTGCTGGTCCCACTGCGAGTTGAAAGTCCTTAAATCGATACTTGGAAGACAAATCGTCCGATTTTCCAGCAGCAGCAGCTGCCCCCCAGAGTCATCAAAATTTATACATATTTTGTAGCCAAATAAATAAATTTGCGTGTATACACGAGTATTTTAAATTGGCTGTTCGCTGTAATTCAATCAAAAATTGAAATTGAAACGTAAAAAAAACGCTTCCATCCGAAGCGAATTGCACTTGGCAGACATTATTTTAAATTAGTTGGACTCTCAAATAGGCAAGACGATACTCTGTAAATACATTCATATTGATTTAACCGAGAAGAAAATAAAACAAAGTTTTAATTTCGCAGCATTATTTTACCTATGGCTTGGCCTCATTATTAATACACCGCCATCCGCCCATCAGCCGTCAGCATTATGTCACGCATCAAGCTTTCACTTTGTGGCAGAGTTGATCGAATTTTACATCACTGCTGACATCGAGACCCAAAACAATGGCACAAATTTATAAATAAGTTATTGAATTGTGCATTTTTAATGGACTTCATCGATTTGCTGCAGAAGGAAGGCATAAACTTTGCTTGCGAACTGAAAAGGACTTTCATATCAGGATCAGGAAGGCGAATACGTGCAGCCTTTTGGCATTACATCTTCATTTATCTCAAGTGATTTACACTTTTGTGTTTTGTCCGCCAGCTCCTTGCCTCGTGTCCTGTGCTGTGCATGAATAATGCATTGTAATTTAGCAGCATTCCTTCCGTAAGCTTCATTCTGAACATTATCATCGTCATCGTAGCTATCATCATCATTATTATCATCATGTGGTTCGTCACATCAACAACTGTTGTTTAAACCTATTGAATTACAAATTTATTCTCAAATTGTGTAGTTGCAACTGATGCGTACGCTTCCTGCCTCACGCCTTGCCGCGATTTGCTTAATTTACGACAATTGCCAAATGCAAAATGCAAACTTGAACAATTTTGCGAATTTCGAAATGAATTTACGCAGTCGAGGAAAATAGAGCAAATAGAGCAAAAACAAGAATAAAAAAATTTGAATTTATACAAAGCGGAATTCGAAACTTTTTACCAAAAAAAAATAATATCGTGTTATATAGACGTCGGTTATTACGCTTCATCTGAATACGTTTAAGCTATCAATAAAATCCTTAATTTTTTAATTTAATCATTGGCAGATTGATACAATCATTTAAACACTCTATTCTATATAAAAAGCAATTACTGCTAATCTATGTCTAATAACCGGAAAGCAGACCGCAAGACAGGCCAAACAAATTAAATACCCGAACTAAGCACAAGACGCAAAATGCTCATTCGTCAGCGTCAACTAGGCACGAAATCGGGACAGGAACTGCTCAAAAACGAAGGTCTCTTGGCCAGCAGACATTGCTAATTTCGCACGCGGACTAAGTACAATATGATTGAGATTACAGGCCCACGCATCCATCGTGACAGGTACTAATTACCTGTTGGTAACAACGAGGGGGTGTGGCTGCCAAAAAGGAGCAGAAACTCGCTTTAAAGATCTTGTGTAACCTGGAGTCTGAGTTACCATAAAACATGAAAAAATGTCATGTGCTCAAAATAATAATATAAAGTTGCTCACAATTGGTTTTGGTAACCTTTTTAGTATAAATATTAAACTGGCCAAGTCGAGGTCAACGTTAATTATTTTTTATATAAATAATAACCTTCCGCTACTATCATCAACAGACGTTTCTATCGACTTTGGCACTGCCACGTCTTGAGATTTAACTTGTTAAGAATTGCAAGCGTTAAGCATCGAAAAAAATACTTACATATCAGAGTCTATTCTTCGTGTGTTTTAGAGCTTCGTCCTTGATCAGACAGACGGAAGCATTCCCATAATATATATATATATATATATATTCTTGATCAGTATCAATAGCCGAGTCGATCTAGTCATAACCTCCTTTCTGTTCGTCCCTCCGTTCGTTCATCCGTCTGTCTGTCTGGCTGTTCCTCGGTATATATGAACGCCTTGATCTAAGAAATAA
The DNA here is from genome assembly GCA_035045885.1 of Drosophila borealis. Taxonomy (NCBI): domain Eukaryota; kingdom Metazoa; phylum Arthropoda; class Insecta; order Diptera; family Drosophilidae; genus Drosophila; species Drosophila borealis. The sequence goes on from JAWNOR010000211.1 coordinate 7,158,901, forward strand.
AAGTTTGTATCCGATAATTTATAACTTGCACCGTTTTCAAGCAATCGATAAACATCGATCAAGAAATCTTTAATCGATAAGAGCTAGATGACCAAATTTCAGATGTTACTTCCACAATAGTATACACAGATCATATGTTCCATATTATGGTAATTGGTATTGATAGAAGAGGGTTCTGGGTATCCACCAGAAACTTGTTTTGTGTCCGGATAGTGTTAGTAAACAAATTTTTTACTTAAATTTAATTCCAAAACTACGTCTTGGGATTGGAACCCGGATCCTCGTCTTGGAATATACATCTGTATCCATTTGCATTAACAATAAGATACTTCAAAAATAGTAGTGTATTCTTCATGTATATTTAATTAATCAGTTAAAATACATAAGACTTAAAGGATTGCCACAAGTATTTACTTTCTGCACTGTTGATCATGTGGCCAGCCAGATGAATCGTGAATATAGAGGTTAGCGCTGTATAAAACAAGCTGCAAGAATAGATTCCAATTCAGAAATTAAAGAACATTTCTATTCAGATTTTATATTTATAGTTATAACACTGTGTGTGTAGGGGGATATATGACGAAAATTAAAACAAAAAAAGAAACATTTAGATGTTGGCTAATTTTGGTCCAGTATTGGATGCACGAAAGGAAATTTCAACCGTTTTTAATGAATACATAGCAGAAAAGAAACCTCCTTCTGTTGAAAATTTCAGTGTCAAGGATTAAGAATGAGTCGAAAATAACTTGTCTATTTTACCGCCCCCTACTTGTAGGAAGTACGACCTTCGGCGCTCTTGTCATTTGGTACCGATTCCTTCTTAGGTTTCTTGTAACGTTTTGGGGCTTGTCGCTTGTCCCGTATAAAGGTGTAAGCTCCACAGAAGGCCGTCATAATCATGGCCAAAATGAGAGCTATGCCAATGCGCACCAGCCATGTGGCATGCTCATAGTCCGTATCCAGCCAGGATGTGTGGTAGACCTTATCAATGGCACGAATGTATTGTATATAGGCTTGTATAAATACACCATTTGGATGCTGCCAGAAGGGCATTGGTTCTGTTTCCTGCCATTTAGTTAGCGCCAGCTCCTTGAGCTCATCAACGGTCTGAGCCAGCGGAAGCTTTCGGAATACACCATCTTTCACATGCAAAACGGTGGGCAGATCGTGCAGTGAGAAGCGCCTGATCACCGTCTCCGAATACTCCAGTTTCATGCTGGCGACAATCATTTCGCTCTTCTCCAGATGCTTCTCGTGTGCGAACTTGCTCCATACGCGATCAAATTTTATGCAGGCCATGATCAGCGGCACACAGAAGCCGATCATCCACTCGCCCTGCAGCATCAGCTCCCACGAGTTCTCATCCAATATAAATTTTTCATTATTTGGATTCTCGTTCGTTAAGCACTGCTGCAGTTCGCTGCCAACGCCGCACGCCAAAAGTAGCGCAGCGCACAAAAAGTACGACCAGATTTTCATAATATTTAATATTATAGTTTGTTGTTTTCAAAAAAAAAAAGAATAAATAAATAAATATATACACAATAAATACGGCAGTTCTCACGTTTTGTTGGAAGCAGTGAAAGAAAAACAAATCTAAGTCGTTTGCAAAGCCTCCTGGTTTCTGAGAGATCTTGTTAACTAACCGAAAAACATTTATCATAAAAATGTAAAATTCCATCACTAAGTCTATCCATCACAACTGCTGCTATAAAATTTGCTTTCGAGGAGCTTTCAAAATTGAAGGGATTAGCTTTTAGATAGATGTGTCCATAGAGATACGGACATGCTACATTGACCGGGCTATTAATGATGACATAATACTTATATTTTGTGAGGTCGGAAATACCTCCTGTCACATACGTTTCAATAGAGTGCACAAAGCAAACAGAATCAGATCGCTCGAATGAACAGCTTAATAAGGAGGTAAGGACTCACAACTTGAAAACAATTTTATCCAACTGTTAAGAGGCTTAAGATGTAAATTTGAAATTGGATAGGCGTCGCAGCACAGAGTTTACCGATTGCAAATATAAGATGTGAATACAAGGAAAGAGGATTGAAAATAAAATTGCGATCCAAATGAAAAACAGAAAGTTCTATCAATAACTCCAAGGTCTTAAGAGCGCATGGCAAACTAATTGGAGAGCCAACGACTGTTTGGCACGCAAGCAAAGACAGGGACACACCTGAGGCCAGGTAGCGCGAGCGAGAGATACTGCCAGATAGACCTATGTCAACTGCAACCAGCCACTGACCCTAGACGAGGACCTGCGGACCAGGGGCTGCCGCATTTTATGCCGCATTGTTGTTTGAGCAAGGTTTGTGGTGCTGTTCCCGAATGCATTGTCAGCGTTATGATGGATTTTCTGCACATGCCAGTGGCTCGGCTCCTATGTGGACTCATCTTGTGTTTTATGCCCTTCTCAGTTTCCCACGCTGCAAGAAGCGCGCTAAACCTGCAGCCATCACCTGTGTCCTTTTATGTTGAGCCCTTAGGGGTTGCTTCAATTTTCCGTTTGTCCGTGACCATTTTGAGCGCTTATAGCACCCGTCTAATGGCAGACCCGAAAAATAAAGGTTCCCAGGCTTCCCGCACAGCAATTGGCGCGCGCTTTAATCCCCCTCCCGCTCCTGCCAGTTGATCCGTCTGTCTCTTTTCGGGATTCCAATAATGCTGCAATCGACAGCCGAGAAATCGAGAACAAATATGTTTTGCTAATTTATGGCCAGACATTCATCTTTCATATTTGCTGCCCTAACTGCTACCCATGCGCCTGGCAAGTGCTGAAGTTAGCCAGGATTATATTCAAGCAGATCGGAGAAATCCACTTACAATCATTTGTTTGTATATTTGCATTCTGGGTAATCGCGTAAGTAATATATATATGATATTAGATATTACAGTAAATATGATTGAAAAATACATTAAGATCGTCGTGATGTGGTATATTTTAAAATATATTCATTATAAAATTTTGCCACCTTTTTTCAATACCAAGGATTCACATACCTGTTATCTCAGAATGTTGTGATCCTTGTTGGCTTGGAAATACGAAAATGTGAAGTAAGCAGTAACACATTTCTTTTCATGTCTGAGTCCCATTCGTCGGCCAATCGATTCACAAAAACTCTACCAGAATTTGCTGGAGAAGCGCAAATACTAGTGCCACCAATTAAATATCAGGTTGTCTTTTAATGGCCAGTCGGCGTAGCCCTAGATTGCCGACTGAGCGATACCCTGTGCTCAGAACCGAACTGCCATAAAAAAACATTCAAACTTTCTGTATTTAATACAAACCAAAGCACAAATATTTGTTTTTTTTTTTTGTTCTGCAAGATTTGAAAAGAAGAAACGAGGAATTGTCGTAAAATGCAATTTATATTGATCTGCGTACTGCATTATATCAATAGATTAACATAAGTAAAAAAGGTGACCAAATTGATCGGCACCCACAAGATTACATTTATATCCAAAGTGCCAACAGGAGAGCTTAGTGGGCCCTCACGAGGCCCCACACCGATGAGGATTCACTTTGCTGATCTTCCCACTCGATCCATATAAAATCCTTTGCGACGCAATACTTTTATTTAACAAAATATACATTTATTATTGAATCTAATTATATAAATTACAAAAGCAAATTTTTTTTAAGTATTTTGTTTTGGTAAGAAAGTTGTGACCGATTTGAAAAATATTACTAAAAATGTATTCTTGAAATTTTTCCCAACACTAAAAAAAATTGCGTATTATAAAATTTATTAGTACGCCTAGATTGTACAGTCCCTATGATGGTGATGTTAATGATAATGAAGAACATACAAAGCCTATTAAAAAACATTATACCCTTCTTTTGCGACCATTTTCAATGGGTATTGAATATAATAACGCCAGCCAGCCATTAGTGTCGAAAATTTGATTCAATACCGAAAAAAAGCGAACAAATTTGACACGTGAGAATGGCAAATAGCATTATTCCGGATAGACATGCGGCAGCGCATATTTTGGTTTCTTTTTAATTAAAGCGGAGCACAGAGCCACGCACAGCGCACCAAGAGCCAAAGGCCACCCAAATGGCAACCGCAGTGCAGTGGAAATGTATTGCTAATTGCAAAAAGCATTCATCAATTGAATGTCCAAGACCAGCATAGTTTCAATGACCTTCCTACTATACAATATACAATATGGCCGGCTTTGGCAGTGTCACCATTCCGGAGACGGTAAACAAAATGGCGGACCGCCTCAAAATGGACAGCAAATATAAAACTAAGGTGCAATTGATACATATTTTAAACTATGCATTGTCGTTTAAGGCGTATAATTAGATTAAAAAATTTAATTAAATAATTCGATTAAATTAGTTAATGATAACAGCATTTCTGCTGAACACATGTCACATTTTAAAGGAGGATAAACGTCTGCTATTGAAATCTTACTTACTTATTTATTTATTAGATAATGGTTTATATAATACCGTACACATTCATAATCCATAAATCCAATTAATAAATATATTTTTCTACCGACTGACTGAGTGACTGAATGGTACTCAACGCACAGCCCAATCCCGGAGCTGACCAGTAACTCCAGCAAAACAATGAATCTCCACAATCCGTGAGAGCTGTCTGAACTTTAATAACAAATCATCGAGCCTATTGAGCTGCATTGATTAATTGATTGTTAATCTATATGAAGTTTACAAACTATCTATCTTCGGCAAGCCGAAGACTTAATACCCTTGCAGACCCAACCTTTTCTTAATGCTCATTATTAATTGCCCGTATCTAAGAAATACAAGAAAATAATAAATGCCGAGTATTGTTAAGATATCTTGAAAAAACCAAAAAAGTTTTCCTTAAACAACTTAATTTTCGATCGATCATTCCTATGGCAGCTATATAATATATTTGTCCGATTCAGCTGGTTCCCACATATGTACTACGTGCAACAGAAAGAGGCACTTTTGCAAAGTTTATTAGATAGCTTTAAAACTGAGAGACTAGGTCACTTAGAAGCAGACAGACGGACATGGCTATATCGACTCGGCTGTTGATACTGATCAAGAACATATATACTTTATGGGGTCGGAGATGTCTCCTTCTATGTGTTAAACATTTCACAACAAAATTATAATACCCTCTGCAAGGGTATAAAAATCGCGAAGAATATATATATTCTAAGAACATGTAATAGTGTCATATCAATAGCCAAGTCGATCTTGTCATGTTCTGATTCTGCTCTGGCGCAACACTCAGCATATTGTATTAACAATAGAAGTAGTAATACGCAAAATATTTGGAACAGATTTTACTGTACTTACATATACTGCCATAAGGTACTATTTCTATATATAAAACTGTTTGTCTAAATTTTCACTATAGTTACCTTATGTTATAAAGGTTCACATTAAGAAGGGGTTTCGAAGAATTCTAGAAAAATCGCCAAAAAGTTAGTTAGTACAGATCGGCTTCAAAAACATTTTCCAAGATCTTTGTCAAAATTCATCTGATGTGTGTTTCGTACTTCTTTGAAAATCTCTTCCTCCTTGGTGGAAATGGGGGTCAAAGATTTGGTGGCTGACTTTCGTGTTCAAATTTATTTCCAAAAATCCGTACAAATTCATTTGCGACGAGTTTGACATTTTTCGCAGTATCCGAGCTTCCTCGGTGGAAAGTTCGATTCAAAGATTTTTTGAGTTAAATTTTGTCCATTTTTTATACCCTGAACTCATTGAAAATGGGTAAAAAGGGTATAATGTATTTGTGTAAATGTATGTAACAGGCAGAATGCTTCTCCGACCCCATAAAGTATATATATTCTTGATCAGCATCAACAGCCGAGTCGATTTAGCCATGTCCGTCTGTCTGACCGTCCGTCCGCCCATCCATCCGTATGTATGAAGGCAAGGATCTCAGAACCTATAACAGCTACAGATTTACAATTTGAATTTTAGCTGTGGGTCCTCCTAGTTCATGTGCAGTACGAGTTTGTTTCCGATAATCGATTACTTACTCCGTTTCCAAGCAATCGATAAAAATCGATATAGAAATCCTGTTTTTTTTAGTATATTTAATTTTCAACCTATCGCCATCTCCCCGTTCCTACCTCATAGCCATAAATCAAGTAAATAAACCAATTTACATAAGCTGCCCACCAATATAAGCCACAATTTAAATGCAATTGTAATTTTGAGGATACGCAAATATTTTATAGTACAATAAGATCTACTGCTGAAATGTTCAAATCAAGATCGGTTAAGAAACACAAAAGAAACTGTGTTTTGGCTGCCCACGTGTTTGCAGCAGCAAGCGCAAATTCCAAAAATGTCTGTATACTATCAACACCATTGCAATTGCGATTGTATTGTAAGGCGAATGTCTTGGATGTGAGCGCTTCAGCGCAACACCACTTGGAGTCGGCACTACCGCTGTTATTTGGCTTAATTTTACACCGACGCCGTGCCTGCGGCACTGTAAAAGAGGGCCAATAATGCCTTTAATAAGTTTGCAGCACTGTGGTATATTAAAACTTTATTCAAAACTTTTTTTATTAATTACCACTGGAGCACAATAACACACGTCTGTACTAGTCAAGTGACAGAAAGGGAATAAGGTACTATATATACTATCTAAATATTTGTCGCCCTCACTCATTTTAATCAAGATTTTACACTTATGTAAGCTGATTACTTGTAGATAATTGGCAAATGTATGGAACCGGCATAATAAGTCTTCTTCTTAGTATATAACCGAGGAAGGAAGAAGAAGGAGGATTCTAGTGGGGGGTTTTCGACTTACTCAAGAAGTCAAAATTTTGGAGTCTTATCGATTTCACAGAAACGAGGCAATTTATTGAGGATTAGAAACAAATTCGTACTGCGGGTGAACCAGTTGGGCGTTGGACATGGCCAAATCGACTTGGCTTGTTGTAATGATCAAGAATTTATATAATTTAATTGGGCGGACATACCTATTGTTACATACATTTATATAAAAGCAATATACCCTTATTAATAACTACATAACGAAAATAATGAAATATAATAAAAGTTTATTATATAATTTATCTTCCTTTCATGAAATCTTTCAAATATGTTTGTTTACCTAGGGAGCGTGATGCCCATATGGCCATATCTAATTCGAATTAAGCCACGTCCAATTACTCCAGTCTCTGGCCTTATAAAAACGTTTTTACACAAGTCTTTTCGTATTACTGCGAAGTACTTCTTAAAATGAAAGTTTTTATTGCAATATTGTTTCTTGTAATTGTAACGAACTTTTTCGCAGCCGAAGGGCACAGAAAAAAAGTGAAAAGTCGTAATTCACTAGATGACCACCAACAGCATCATCCAAGTCGTCATCATGGACACAATCAGCTTGCACAACGCAAGAGATTATCAGAGAAACATCTATTTAAAAGAAGGGATGGTCCAATACAAAATAACGATATGCAACATCGGTTTGTTGGCGGGCTGGTTAGCGTTTTGGCAGGATTTATTCCATCAATTATTGGGCTTTTCTCCCCGTCAAGTCCACCGCCAAGGCCTTCGCCACCCCCACCCCCACCCCCACCCCCACCCCCACCGAAGACAACGAAAAAGCCGACGACAACGACAACGACAACGACAACGACAACAAAGCGGACACCAGAATACGATAGGTTTGTAGAAATATCTGTCAAAAAGCCTGTATTGTAGGACCAAGCCCCTTGAAAATGTGTAAAAGGCTATTAGGCGTTTTAACATATTTTCTATTGAAATTTGTATGCATCTTCGAATTTTCTATATGTTCAATTTATTTGCCCTCTTATCTTTTTTTTCTTTGACATTGGATAGTGACTCTTCTGAGGAATCTGATTATACAGAAGAAAGTGATTCGATGTCGGATTATTATTATTATTAAAATTGAGGCGACCCTAACACTACATCCAAGAAAAGATGACGGAATAACCCCCTTTGTTTTAAATAAGGCATGACTAACATTGATTTGAATGGCAGCTACAGAAGACAAATCGTGTGATTTTCAAACCTTAAAAATATCGTGCCACCTATAATAAAAATCGTATCTAAAATATTTTGGTTAATCATGGAGCTATCGTTACCTGTTAAATGTTTGTTACTTGTTGAAAATTTTGCCGAATCCTAAATCCGAATACATTGAACAATTTTATCTTCATGACATCAAATTATATTAGGATATACTTCATTCGCACCTCATTCGGTGATTGATATTACTTTTTCACACATTTCTCGGCCATGATAAATACAATAATAAATACAATAATAATAAAAGTCGATCGCATGAAAAAATAAAAAGTGCTTTCAAACTAGTTTAGCAAAAAGATGAACCTTCCACAAAGGTATTCGAATTATTTGGGCTAACAGAGAATTGTTCAATGTATTTATATTTTGGTTATATTTTCATTTTCGATTATTGTTACATCGATAAGATATTCCATTGTGATCAAAGATCGGCATCAGGCTAAGGTTAGACAATTATTAGCGAGGAGAGATCGTTTAAAGTACGCCAATGACAATAACTGAACTCACAAAACCTTGTTTTTCACAATGTGCCTCAGGAAAGGTTAAAATGATCTTAATCTTTTTTGGGGGCATATTTAAAAGCAAAGCGGAGCTGTGCAGTAGCTCATGAAAATCAAGTTATTTTTTATAAACTGATAAAACCGACCATGATAAGATATAAACAAAGAATCTCAACAATACGTGAGAACTGTATGAGTTCTTATAACAAATTATCGAACATATTGATACGCAATGCATTCATTAATTTATTCCTTATCTAAATATGAACTGAACCGATGTTGTGTGCGGTCTTAATGATTTCAAACTAACTCTCTTCTCACATTTGGCTGCGTTGTTACAGTATAATCCTATAAAAGTGAATCATAAAATTGTCTGGTTCAGAAAAGCCTGCCAAGAGCGAATTACGGCAAGTCAATCGATCATACCTTGTTGGCTAAGTGATAATGTCGTGCAATCTTAATGCACGGGTTACACTGGCCTAGTGGGGTTGCTGTTGCCCAGCATAATGGTTTGCACTATAGTTGACACTCGTGTAGGGTGATTGATGGCGAAATGCAGGACTGGCTTTAGGGGTCTGATGGTTGGTTTTCGAAAACTAAACTATCAGCTCACAGCCCTGGATATCCAATTTAATAGCCTACAACTGTTGAATAAGTCTCCAGGACCTAAAAAGTCTTCAGTCTCCGACAGCAATACAGAGGCCTACTACCCCGATCACAGAGCAGCTCATCTCTTTTACTACTCCGGTAGTTGTAAGACCTAATTCTGTTCCGAAAGTATGTGACATCGGTACGAAAAAAACCAAAATCCGAGCTACCTTAGTTAGCTGCCTTAGTTAGTTACCACAGCTGGTAGTGTCCCACTGTCCCACCTGTGGCGCCTAAGCCTCTAGTGGCCGTTCCACCAAAGGAACTGTGACAGTCCCAGCCACGATCTATCGGCTAAACTAGAGCGGATGCCGCTAACTCAGATTGGGGATGGTAGCATTTCTAGCACCAGCAACCATTCAGCACATGCGGCGGGGACAAGACCACCGTCAACACGTGAAGGATCTCCATATTCGTCATATCTTTCTCGTTGATCCAGGATCGTTGGTGTCAGTTGTGCCTTGCACAATGACAAACAGCACACAAACAATAGGTAAACGCAAATATATGCCACAAACCGACCATGATACAAACATACGGTAACCTAAACCTAGAGCTCGACATGGCCTGGGTCGTCCTTTCAAGTGGTCCTTCATGATTGCTGTTGCTCGTCAATAATTGGTGTTGACTTTCTGTTACAGCTTGATTTGCTCAAAGACATCAAGCAACAACGTCTAATCTGCAAACTGAAGCATCCATTTTGAAGCGGCAAATAATGCCCAAAAACCACACCGACGTAGCACTCACGCAAAACATACCGATGCGGTCAACACGGCCAACAACTTGTGCGAAAATCCTCCATCACATGTAGTTCGCCACTACATCATCCCAACTGGTGACAAAACTGGCATCTGCAAATACACAAATCCATCAACTGATTGACGAAGGAATCTGACGCTAATCGAAAGGTCCAAATGTCACATGGTAGCAAAGAGCAGCGGTGGCGACTACAGGAAACTAATCGCGATAGCAACTCCAGATCTTTATCCGATACCACACATACATGACTTTGCTGATAAACACATATTCACATATTTAGACTTAGAACGTGCATACTATCAAACAGCGATGGCACCAGAAGTCATCTAAAAAACTGCAGTATGCACACCGTTTGGTTTGATTGAATTTGTTTAAATGCCATTTGGACTTAAAAATGCGACGCAAGCTTTTAAGCGTTCCATGGACCAACTTTTCCGAAGTGTCGACTATTTGTTCTGCTAATTAGACGATATCCTGATCATGTAAAACTCAGTTAAGGAGCATAAGCAATACGTGAGTACGTATCCTGCAAGCAAATGGCCTCAGGATTAACGACAAAAAATTCAATTTGAAAACAACTGAGGTATTGTTTTTAAGCTACTTAGTTAATGGCAGAGGTACTAAACCTGCAAAGGATCGCGACATGGCGATCTCAGAGTACGGTCGACCACAAACAGTATGGAAACTGGGCTGCTTTCTGGGTATAAAGAACTACTATCGCCGCTGTATACCACATGCATCAGAAACTCAGGCAACGCTCAATGATTTGAAGCGCAAACTAAAAAAGAATAAAAAACGAGCTGTGGACAGAATGGCGAAGGTAATTGGGGCATTTGAAAATTGTAAAACCAGCATTGCAAAAGCAGCCACTCTCGCTCATTCAAGCGCAGACCTGAGCCTGACTTTCGGGTAGCTTTTGTGTTTTGTTTGGCTGTCAACCAAAATAAAAACAAGTACGAGGTTGTAGTCGGGAGCTCCCGACTTGCGGATACCCTGAACCCTCTTATTCCGCCTCTACTCAACAGCCACACTAGCCAAAAAAAAATCATAGTTTCCTCGGTAGGTTCGAACTCGCAGCAGACCGCTCCACTTGCAGCCGTACCCCTACTCAACAACCATACCAATAATTAAGTCCCAATGAGGAATGAATACAGAAATTCCTGCAATTTGCGCTTGCTGCCCCAAACTCGAGGCTAGCCAAAACATGTTTCTATAATAACTTTTGTATTTCTACAGTATATCTTATTGTGCTATAGCATATGTGTGTATTCTCAAAAAGTCAATTGCATTCAAATTGTGGCTTATATTGGTGGGCAGCATAAATTGGTGTTTTTACTTGATTTATAACTATGAGGTAGTAGCGGGGAGGTGGTGATAGCTATAAAATTAAAGATACTTCAATATATATACTATTCTAGAAGCTACATGTCAAGTTTGGTGACTCTAGCTCTTATTATTTACCAAAATTGCTCAAGGTACTATATCTTGTTGTGAAAAAAATTGAAAACACTTATTTATTGATTTAGGGTTTTTATTAAAGACGTCTTCTGACGTTGCTTGGTTTCCATCGACTGACTGTCTTTGGATTATAAATTTATACTTAAGTCTAACAACAGGGTTTTGGTATATATGTCTCTGTCGCTGAACACAGCGGCAGAGCGGGAGCATCTAGTGCACGTTTACTATATGCATATTTATAAGGCATATACATTGAACATATACATAACACAAGGCAAGGCATATCCCACGCTATGGTCAGGCCACTCATAAGTGGACGATCATATTTCGAACGCACTTTGAGTTTTGTTATGCTATAGCAACAAAGTGTCACTATATGTATTAATGTTGGCAATGCCCTTACATTGGTTGGGTATGGTGAAAATTGATGTTGCTCATACTACAATCTATTATTTGAATATTTATCGCCTCAACTCATTTTTATCAAGATTTCACACTTATGTCAGATGATTGTGTATAGCTAATTAGCAAATGTATGGAACCGGCATAGTAAGTCTTCTACCTGAGGAAAGAAGGAGTATGAGTACTCTAGTCGGGGATTGCCGACTTGCTCAAAAAGTAAAAACTCTGGAGTTCTATCGATTTCACAGAAACGAGGTAATTTATTGATGATTTGACACATTATCGTAAAGCGCAGGTACCAGATGGTCGTATGTTCAAAGGACAGACACACGAACATATCCAAATCGACTCAGCATGCTGTCCTGATCAAGAATATATATACTTTATTTGGTCGGACATAGCTCCTGTTACATAAAATTACTAAAAAACAATATATCCTCAATAACAATTACATAAAAAAAAAAAAGTTTATTATATAATTTATCTTCCTTTCATGAAATCTTTCAAATATGTTTGTTTAACTAGGGAGCGTGATGCCCATATGGCCATATCTAATTCGAATCAAGCCACGTCCAATTACTCCAGTCTCTGGCCTTATAAAAACGTTTTTACACAAGTCTTTTCGTATTACTGCGAAGTACTTCTAGAAATGAAAGTTTTTATTGCAATATTGTTCCTTGTAATTGTAACGAACTTTTTCGCAGCCGAAGGGCACAGAAAAAAAGTGAAAAGTCGTAATTCACTAGATGACCACCAACAGCATCATCCAAGTCGTCATCATGGACACAATCAGCTTGCACAACGAAAGAGATTATTCAAGCAGCATCTCATTAAAAGAAGGAATGATCCAATACAAAATAGCTATGATTTGCAAAACTTCCAACGTGGGTTATTCTCATGGGTTGCAAAGGCAGTTAAAACAGTAGTGGGTTGGTTTAAACCAAGTCCGAAGCCCAGCCCGCCACCCAGCCCCCCGCCACCCAGGCCCCCACCACCCACGCCCCCACCACCCAGGCCCCCGCCACCCACGCCCCCACCGCCGAAACCGAAACCAACAACGAAGCCACCGAAAACCACGAAGCCACCGAAAATATGGAATCTACCGTATTTCGCCAGGTATACCCCCAGTATTTAAGGACCAAGCCCCTTAAAAATGAGTAAAAGGCTCTCAGTGCAGAAAGAAGCAGGTCTGACCACATAAAGTATTATATATTTTCTTGATCAGCATCAATGTCGTGTTTTATCATATATCAGAGCCTATAAGGACTGGAGACATCAAAATACCAGAATATTCATGAGCCCCAGAATCTAAGTCCTTGGTATATGTACATGCTTACCATATTACAGCATTTGAAATGTTTTAAAACTCAGAAACTAAGTGCTAAAGTTATCCTAGAAGAAGCGCAAAGTGTGCGGTCAGGATAACTCCTAGTCGGACTGTCCTAAGTAGGGCGTTTTTACTTGTGATACCCTTGCAGAGGGTATTATAATTTTGTCTCGAAATGTTTTACGCTTAGAAGGGAACTTCTCCTACCCCATAAAGTATACATATATATTCTATAAATAAGCCATATCTGTCCGTCTGTCTATTTCTATGCGAAATATTCTCTCAGCTTTAAAACTATCGTTTACAACTGTTTACATCCCTCTTTCTGTTGCACGCAAAACATATGTCGGGACTGGCTCGATTGGAGCCTTAGGAACGATCGATCGAAAATAAGGTTCTTGTATGAAAAAACTTATTATTTTTCAAGATATCATAACCATTGTCGGCTTCTTAGATACAGCAAGGCATTGCGAGTATTATGAAAAGGTGCTGTCTGTAAGTGTATTAAATCTTCGGCGTGTCGAAGATAGTCTTACTTACTCGTTTTCTATTGAAAGATGTATGCATGTTCTAGTTTTATATATGCTCAATTTGATTGCCTTCTTATATTCTTTCTTTAAAATTTGATAGTGACTCTGCCTGGTATTCTGATTCTGCAGATAAGGATTATTCGATGTCATATTCAAATTCTGATTCTTATTCCGATTCTGATTCTACAGAAGAAACATAGCTATTAAGGCGAAAAAAATTAGATGCTTAAAGTTTTTAATTATAAACAATAAATTTATGAAATTGAGGTGAACCGAAAAGTTCATTGGTTATAATTGCACCTACAAAAGACAAATCGTGTGATATTCAAACCTTAAAAATATCGTGTTCACCACCTATAATAAAAATCGTAGTTAAAATATTTTAAGTGTACATGGTGATATCGTACCTGCTACCTGGTTTGGAATAATATTAAGAGTTTTCCGAATCCCCAACAAGAATTAGTGATGGATAAGTTGTGCATTGAAGTTGTCTTTATGGAAGACGCTGCAATGTGTACCAGACAACTTTTGAATAAATAAAACTGATTACCAAATTTGAAAAAGTATGTTTAAGTTCTTATATAAGTGTCAACAAGTCGAGACGTGTTTCTCTTGTGATAGTGACAAACTCAATTCAATAATTGTAAACACTCGAAATCAATTAACAATAGCAACAACATTGCCTTCCTTGGCATAAATAACATTTATAAATGCAAATTAAATGTTTTGAAGACCACACGGACCCGCGTGTTTACGAATCTGTTTGCGTTTTATCATCGGTTTATGAAACAACTGATGACAAAATACACAGCGAGGAGCCGCGCACGCGCCTCTCTAGCGCCTAACAAAGTACCAAGCGCCTATTTTTCGACTGTGCTTTGTCATTTGGGCTTCTCTGCTGCTGAGAAAAACAAGGTGGTCACAAAACTGAGCAAGTCGTCTGCGTTGACTACAGACAACCCTGCAGCAGCTCATATGCTGTGAGTACTTTAACGCCCTAAAAATTGGCAAATGATTAGATCCCAGGCGAAAAAAAAAGTGAAACACAGGATCTTAGATAGTAAATCTCCACCTGCCACACGCCGACACATAACAAGACTGACTCCAGTCCAGTTATCGAACTGCCACATGCTTCCAACAGATATGCCCTCTTGGCACCCCCCAAATAACAAAGAAAACATGCAGACTGACGTATCTGAGGTCGATCAGGTAAACTCAGCATAAGAAGGTAGTCATATAGAAAACTTGCCGGCCTCAGTGTCTCCCCACGTTGTCGCCCATGCTAACACAGGCTTTTCCGTGCCCGATCTAAGGGCCAACAACAATGCCCCAACTGGAGGCACGACGTGAGGCTCCTACTATCGCAAGTAGTGGACTTGGACAGTCCGAGCATCAAATCCAATTTGGGTAAGACTATGCGGCTCCTAGCCAATGATGTGCCCACCTACAGGGCTATCGTTCGGAAACTGGACGAACACAAAATTGAGCTCTACTCATACCAGCTGCAGGAGGAGAAGCCCTACCGCATAGTAGCCAGAGGCCCACTCCACACTCAACAGCGAGCTGCTCATCGATGACTGCCGAAGGTCTGAAAGAGACTGATTGTCGCCCGACTTGCAGTATTATGGTTCGAATGAGCATCCTGCCTGATCATCAATTTGGGTTCAGGGGAGGGCAAGGCGCTGTTGAACAGGTACACAGGGTGGTTAACCATATTCTTAAGGCTTACGACGACAAAGACAACTGCTATGGTATCTTTTGTAGACGTAAAGCAGGCCTTTGAAAATTAAGATTAGTCTTCCCGCCTTCTTCTTTCTAGTTCTGCGCTCTTATCTATTGGAGCGAAAGTTCGAAGTCAAAGTAAGTTAGGCAGCAATCTCTCCTGTTCGCAAAATGAAGCGTATTAGGCCCCTTTCTCTACAGACTACAGACTCTACATCTACAGACATCCCCACTCCGGACGACCTACACGACTTCCCCACCCCAGGCAAACACCTGATAGCCACATTTGCCGATGACGAGGCAATATTTTACTTCGCCTAACGCAAGTACGAAGCCACTGACGGGGCCCAGGAATACATCCACTTGCTTGAGAGCTGGGCACGCAGGCGGAACATCAAGCTCAATGCCTCGAAGTGCCAGGCAGTCAACTATACACTTAGGCGTGGCAAGGCTCCAGCTAGATAGCAGCTCCACCATTTCGGTCGCAAGCATTGCCGCCTTAAGATGGCTAATGCAAACTGGCTGCTAAACCCCAACAGCCCATTGCCACTTCGCTGCAAGCGGGCAGCTTACAATATCGTGGTGGCGCCGACATGGAGATACGGTATCCAGGTCTGGGGCATTGCGTCACGGACAAATCGAAGACGGATTCAGACCCTCCAAAATATGGCCTTTGCGCAAAATGCCTGAAGCTGACTGGTACGTCAGAAATTCAACCTTGCACAAATACCTCAGAATAGCGACCATAGACAGCCAAGTCGGACCTCCTCCAAATACGTCAGAGGAGACGTCTCAGAGTCCAATTACGTGACAGTGCAGCCTTATACAAAAAGCCGGTTTTGACCCAGTCGTCCACTGTAAAGCCTGGAAGACCCAACCATTCTTGGCGAAACATCCCTTAAGAAAACTGTTTTGTAATAAAATGTATGCTATTTTTAATCCAACACTGTAAACGTTGTAGTGTTAAACATCGGATCTTCAAGGGAAATATCATTGAATATCTCCAGTGCATGTGAATCGATCTTGTCCCTTGCCGATGGTGATGTGATTTTTCCCAAGTGCTGTGTATGCACCTGGAGCGAAGCGTGCGTACCCACGCCGTAGACAAAGTGCCTTTCTTTCGGCCTTGTAACGAAATACATGTTGTTGCGCAAAGCGCTCGTGCTATGTGGCTCCTTGGAACGAGTGATACCCCTTGGTCCTCACCTTCTTCAACGGCAGCGTCGATTAGTTGAGCTTGGTTCGCAGAAGACTGTAGCGATGAAACTGCTGCGTGTATTAGAGTGTGGTACCGGCCGCGACAATGTCTACGAGAATAATTTGATACTCATATCACTAAAATATTACCGGGCTTTAGGCAATCAAAACATAATCTCATTAGTGAACAGTCATATTGTAAAATTCCGAGTAGCCGAATAGCAAATTTTTAGTTGAACAACATTTTTTACATGCACCTTGCTCAGTGGTTATAAAATTTCGCGTCGCCTTCGTTGGCTTATCATTCTTGTTGCATACAACAACTTCAGGTGTAGCAATCCCTAGGCTCAATTCGACTTTCAGACATCGTGAGTCGAGGAGGCCTCACTCACCTTCAAGAATACACCGTTGGCGCTCCACAACGCTACCTTTAGGGCGATCATTATATAAGGACTATTCTTTTATACGCGTAAAAGCTGTCGAATCTGGCGAACAATTCATCCAAACTGAACTGCGTTGGGATTGTTTTCAGCAACTAGAAGAGATTGGCATTGCCGCATGTGTTCCTTCTGCGACATGAGCCGAGCCGAGTGCAAAGATGGGCTGGCAATCGCGCAGGACCCTGTCAAAAAATTGCTGGCCTGGAGCGGAGCTTAAGGTTCGATTTTTATCGATTACTTGGAAACGGGGCAAGTTATCGAATATCGGAAACAAACTCGATCTGAGCGGGCACTAGGAGGACCTACAGCTAAAATTTCAAGTCCCTGACTCTTATAGGTTCTAAGATCCTTGCGTTCATACTTACGGACGGACGGACAGACAGACGGACATGGCTAGATCGACTCAGCTGTTAATGCTGATCAAGAATATATATACTTTATGGGGTCGGAGATGCTTTCTTCTGCCTGTTACATACATTTGCACAAATACATTATACCCTGTTTACCCATTTTTAATGGTGAACAGCACTTGCCAAATTTCGATGCGACAATAATTTTACAACAAGAACAACACAATAACAAAAGACATACATTAGAAATGTTACACATAATAAACCCACAACAACAAACAAAACGGACACCTAAAACTGCGCTCACTTATGCAGACATCTTTTGAACTGCCAAATAGTTTCAACCTCCACGTCGAAGAACGCAGATGTGTAAAACAATGTATGTTTTTTAAATTGTTTAAATAATTGTTTCATTTTATTTAATGTATCTTAATCTATATTTTTTTAATATTTTTGTGTTAGTGCACTGAAGACGGGTGCCGAAGTGCAGCCGAAATATATTGGTTATATTCAAACAAAATTGCGTTTTCATTTTGTCTTGATTAAAAAATCCCTGGACCTCGAGCCAGCCAAACAAATAATTATAGCATCTGAATATTTATCGCCTAAACTCATTTTAATCAAGATATCACACTTATGTAAACTGATTACTTATAGCTAATTAGCAAATGTATGGAACCGGCATAAGTCGTCTTCTTAATATATAACTGAGGAAAGAAGAAGTAAGAGTACCCAAGTCAGGGTTTCCTGACTTACTCAAAAAGTCAAAATTCTGGATCGTACAACGCGGGTACAAAATACAGACGGACATACCCTTTTTGACTCATTTTCAATGGGTACAGGGTATAAGAAAACTATTAATATTAACTATTCTTTATTTTTATTTATATAATTTAGTCTTTTCTCATTAATTCCTTCAAAATTGTTTGTTTAACTCGGGAGCGTAATGTCCATATGGCCATATCTAATTTGAATTAAGCCACGTCCAATTACTCCAGTCTCTGGCCTTATAAAAACGTTTTTACACAAGTGTTTCCGTGTTAGTATAAAAGACATCTTGAAATGAAAGTTCTTTTTGAAATATTACTCATTATAATTGTAACGAACGTTTTCACAGCCAAAGGGCAAAGAACTAAAGTGAAAAGTCGTAATTCACTAGATGACCACCAAGAGCATCATCCGAGTCGTCATCATGGACAGAATCAGCTTGCACAAAGGCAACCCGAGAATTCATCCGCGCAACACCTATTTGAAAGTAGCAATGGTCCAATAAAGAATAAGTATTCTTTGCAAAATGAGCAACATCGGCTTTTGGGAGTTTTAAATGCAGCTTGGAGAAATTTTTTTAAATTGATTAGACCCAAGCCAAAGCTCTTTCGACGGTCGAGACCACATCGAAGACCAAGGCCACGGCCAAAGCCACATCGAAGACCAAGGCCACGGCCAAAGCCACATCGAAGACCAAGGCCACGGCCAAGGCCACATCGAAGACCAAGGCCACGGCCAAAGCCAAAGCCTTGGCCAAAGCCAAAGCCAAAGCCAAAGCCATGGCCAAAGCCAAAGCCAAAGCCAAAGCCTTGGCCAAAGCCAAAGCCAAAGCCTTGGCCAAAGCCAAAGCCAAAGCCAAAGCCTTGGCCAAAGCCAAAGCCAAAGCCAAAGCCATGGCCAAAGCCAAAGCCATGGCCAAAGCCAACGCCAAAGCCAAAGCCATGGCCAAAGCCAAAGCCATCCACACCCCCACCATTCAGGCCGACGAAAAAGGAACCAAAACCGACAGAGAAGAAACCCAAACTCGATAGGTTTGTACATATATCTATCAAATAGCAGCAAGAATTGTAGGACCTAACCCTTTGAAAATGTGTAAAAGGCTATCAGTTTAGAAGGAAGCATATCCGACTACTTTAAATTTTCTTGAGCAGCATCAATATGATAGTCTTCGAGGACTGGAGACACCAAATTTAGGATATTTATGATAATGGTATGATCCTGAATATTCAAGTTTCGGTCATAATCAAGCCGTTAACATTTTTTAAAGATCGGACACTAAGCTCCGAAGTTATTCGCATCCGATGCATAAAGTACACAGCTTGCGGTGTGGGTGTATAGGAGGAATTTCGAATATTCTGTCAGCCGCTTGACAATTGGGTTAGGGTTACTCCTAGTCGGGGACTCCCAAGTAGAGCGTTTTTACATATTTTCTATTGCACGATATATGCATATTCAAATTTTCTATATTTTCAATTTGTTTGCCCCCTTATAGTTCTTTGACATTGAACGGCGAAATTTTCGTAGATATAAACCCAACTATATTTTCGACAGCATCCACTGAACCTGAATCTTATGAGGCGTCGGCAGATTCTTATTATACAGAAGAAATTGATTCAATGGCTACAGAAGAAACTGATTCGATGTCTACAGAAGAAATTGATTCGATGTCTACAGAAGAAATTGATTCGATGTCTACAGAAGAAATTGATTCGATGTCTACAGAAGAAACTGGTTCGGTGTCTACAGAAGAAATTGATTCTTATTATGAAGAAGATACATAGTATTGCTTAAAGTTTCGGATTATAAAACACAAATTTATAAAATTGACGCGAACCTAAAAAGACGTCCGGAAAAAGATGGCCGCATAACCCCCTTTGATTTAGATATGGCAAGAATAATATTGGTTATAATGGCAGCTACAAAAGGCAAATCGTGTGATTTTCAAACCTTAAAAATATTCTGTATGCCACCTATAATAAAAATCGTATCTAAAATATTTACTGTTTATTACATGTAACATGAAAATTATACCGAATCCCAAACAAGAACTAATTATGGATACATTGAACAATTTTACTTTCATGACATCAAATTATATAAGCAAATACTTCATGCGCACCTCATTCGGCGATTGATATTTCTTTTCCACCCATTTCTCGGTCATGATAAATACAATATAGCTTGAATAGATATTAATATTTGGGTTAAAAGTCGATCACATGAAAAACTAAAAAGTGCCTTCAAACTAGTTTAGCAAAAAGGTAATCGTGTTGTTTTTAACTAACAGGGAGTAGTTCAATATATTTATATTTTTTTTTTATACTTTTATTTCCGATTATTATTACATCGAGAAGATATCCGATTTGGATGAAGGAGCACATCAGTTTATTGTAACATACGCCATACGTTGATACGCCAATGACAATAACTCAACTCGCAATGTTTCACAATGTGTGTCAGGAAGGTTTAAATGCTTTGTGATCGTTTTTGGAGGCCTCGCAGTGTTGCATATTTAAAAGCAACGCTGAGCTGTCCAGTAACTCACGAAAAACAAGTTCTTTTTTATGAACTTTTCCAACCGACTATTATATGATATAAAATAAAAATAAAATAATATATAATAAATTCCTTCTTTCTTAGCCGATCTTGATAAAAATTTGAACAGTATAGAATATTCGGGAGTTCTCAAAAATTGCATCTAAATTGTGGCTTTAATTGGTGGGCAATACAAATTGGTGTTTTTACTTGATTTATAGCTAGTATTTATAGCTAAAGTAACAGATACTTCATATACATATACCATTCTAGCAGCTACATGTTAAATTAAGTGACTCTAGCTCTAAAAATTCGATATCGATTTTCATCGATTTCTAGGAAACGGGGCAAGTTATCGATTATCGGAGACAAACTCGTACTGCGCGCGCACTAGAAGGACCTACGTTCCAAATTTCAAGTCTTTAGCTCTTATAGGTTCTGAGATTCTTGCGTTTATACATACGGACGGGCAGACGGACACGCGGACTAATTGATGCTGATCCGGTCGAACATGCTTTCTTCTGGGTTCAGGGTCGAACATGCTTTCTTATGGGTTCAGGGTATAACAAGAAAGAACGATTATCTTCGGCACTTCGAAGTTACAATACCCTGTATAACAACGGCTCAAGTGGGTGAAGCTCGTAAGTGCGTAATAAAGGATGTGTAGATGTAGAGGATGCGTAGAGGATGTTGAAAGGATTTGGCTCTTATACAAGAACTACAGAAAAGTTAGTCAAGTCAAGTTATTTTAAAACAAGATTTATATTCAAGAACTTAACCTTACACCTATACCAGCTATAAGACTAGACCGAGAATAGAGGCAGACCGAAGAACAAAAAGACGGACGAACATGCAGTGAAACAGATAAGCAGACGAACATGTCTTTTGATATTGTCCAATATACGTTTTGCCGGTTAGAGATGTCTCCTTCTTTGAGTTGGATTTTTATGCTAAAACTATTATACCCTCTACCAGAGTATAATGATAGGGTCAGAAAATAATTCAGGGAAACTAAAAAAACAATAGTTAAAATATTAGAGAGACAATAATTTTATTTATCTTCGATTATATATACCCAAAAGTTTCCGAAAACTCTCAATCGGTGGAGAAATTAATGTTTTAACCGCTCTCCAAATACAATTAATCATTACCTCCAAAATGACTTAAGGAATAATTAAACATGGGATTACTAGTCTTGTAATATAATATTTAAATATATAAAAACTAGCAGGTATTCCCCGGTCTTGCCCGTGGCACGTATAAAATAAATTTTCTCAAAGCTCTTTGAAGATGATTTAGTAACTGATCAGTCGGTAAACAAAAAACGTTCGTACAACCGTTTTCTCTCAATATACCACTGATTCGGGTAAAATTTCCCAAATCGCTGAAGCAATACATTAAGTTCTTATGAAGAGCTTTCAAAATAAGTTTGAAGCAAATCGCCAAAAAAAAATCGTTTACTCGCATTTTCCATCGAAGTGTGAAATGATTTTTCGAAATCATTGACCCCCATTTCCACTAATGGGGGATGGTCTACGGAGTTTGAAGATCCGTACACGACAAATAGCCTTTATATATCTGTGGTACGACCTATATTAGAGTATGCCTCATGTGTCTGGTCGCAACAATACTATATTCGTCAATACAGAATCGAATCTGTACAGATACAATAATTGTTGTTTGCCCTTCGTGGTTAAAATTGGCATGCTCGTGTGCGGTTACCGTCATACTGCAGTAGACTTCTGCTGATTCATTTTCCTTCTATAATTAATTGTAGAACCATGCTTGGCGTAATATTATTTCATGAGTTAATTACGGGTGTAATCGACTTTTCTGGGTTGACAAGTCAATTCAACTTTTCTATCCCTACTAGACTAACGAAGAAATTTGGATTCAGCGAAAAGCGTGAAACACGTCTCAAATGATTTTTCGTATAGATCCTTAGAAATGAATTTGAACGGGAAACTTCACCATTCCATGCATTTTTTGAAAAGTGTGAAACACCCCTCAAATGAATTTGAACAAAGATCTTTGAAAATAAGTTTGGGGCCGATCGGATGGTAATCAAAAAAGTTGCATACAAACGTGGAATTTCCCGAAACCCCGTCATAACGTGACCTACATCACATAAGGTAGCTACAGTGAACATTTCAGCTTCCTAGCTCTTACGGTTCGGACTGTGCGTTGATCACCAATCAGTCAGTCAGTCAGTCAGGACAAACAGTTTTATATATAGAGATAATAAAATTTATCGCTTAAACACATTTAAATCAAGATTTCACAGTTATGTAATCTGATTACGTATAGCTAATTAGCAAATGTATGGAACCGGCAACAGAAGTCGTCTTCCTAGTATATAATTGAGGAAAGGAGTAGTAAGAGTACCCTAGTCGGGAGTTTCCGACTTACGTCAAAATTCAAAATTCTGAAGTTGACACAAAATCGTACAGCGTGGGTACTGGGTGGACCTACGCTCAAAATATGGACAGATCGACATGGCGAATCCACTTTATCGGGTCGAACATATCTCCTTTTTAATACGTTTACATAAAAGCAATATACCCTCTTCGACTCATTTTCAATGGTTACAGGATATGAGAAAAATAATTGTATATAATACAAGTTTATTATATAATTTGTTTTCTTCTCATAAAGTCTTATACAAATGTTTGTTTAACTAGGGATCGGGATGTCCATATGGCCATATCTAATTCGAATTAACCCACGTCCAATTACTCCACTCTCTGGCCTTATAAAAACGTTTTTGCACAAGTTATTCCGTGTTAGTATAAAATACTTGTAGAAATGAAAGTTATATTTGAAATATTACTTCTTGCAATTTTAACGAGCATTCTCACAGCCGAAGGGCGCAATTATATCAAAAATCGTAATTCACAACCCAAGGATTCATCCGAGCACCAACTACTAGAAAGTAGCAATGGTCCAATAGAGAATAACAATTCTTTGAGAAATCAGCATCGTACGTTTTTTGGAATTATAAAAACAATTTGGAGATTTATTAGGAAACTTTTTAAACCCAAGCGAAGGCGGCCAAGGCCACCTCGAGAACACGGAAAAAGGCCAAGAGAACACGGAAAATGGCCAAGAGAACGGTCACGATCTCCATCCAAACCGTAAAGACCCAAGCCGACGTCAACGAAATCAAAACTGACAAAACCAACAAAGAAACCCAGCCCGACGATAAAAAAAGAACAATAAATATAAAAATGAAGAAATCAAAACACGAAAGGTATGTACTTTCTATCATATACCAGCCAGTGTTGTGGGACTAAGCTAGTATGCCCTTTGGAAATGTGCCTTTAACCTGGAGACATCAAATATAAAATGTCGGTGATGATGATATGATCCAGAATATTGAACTTTGGTCGCCCTATAGTCTAAGGCTTTGGTCCTATATATGGTATATATTGGAATATTGGAAGTGGGTGTATAGAAGGAAATCCATGTCGAGCACTCCCAAGTAGAGCGTGCTTACTAGTTTTTATTGAAAGATATACATGAAAGATATACGTGTTCGAATTTTCAATATATTGAATTTCTTTGCACCCTTAGGATACATCTGAAGATTCGACAACATCCACTCTACCTGAATCTACTGAGGCGATGACAGATCCTAAATCTGCAGGAGGTACTGGGGAATCTAGGCGAAAAAAATGTATCAGATTATAAGCAAAACAATTTTAAAATTGGATCGAACCTAAATATACTTCCGGGAAAAGATTGTTTTAATTAAGGCAAGACTAACATTGATTTGAATGGCAGCTTCAAACCTTAAAAATATCCTGTATGCCACCTATAATAAAAATCGTATCTAAAATATTTTGGTTACTCATGGAACTATCGTACCTCTTACCTTTTTGTTACCTGTAACATGAAAACTTTACCGAATCCCAAACAAGAATTAATTATGGATACATTGAACAATTTTACTTTCATGACATCAAGTTATATAAGCATATACTTCATGCGCACCTCATTCGGCGATTGATATTACTTTTCCACCCATTTCTGCTGATGCCGTGCCCCAGATTTGGACGGCGTAGGTACAAAAGTCCGTCGGGAGTTTAGTCCGGAGTTTTAGTAGCCAGACGAGCTTTTCAACTCCAGGGGGACGCCCAGTTAGCATATGGATATGGTTTTATCAAAGGTCTTTCCTTTGCGTAGCGTGAAGGTGATGCAGGCGGGCTTGACTCAGTTTATTGCAATGTTACAGTTCACAGTCCAGATTTCGAGCAACAGCAGTGTGCCAGTATGCACAGCATTGGTTTCAGACTGTAGGGTTTGATACGAAGCCAACACGACTGTGTCATACATTGCATACGTTGCCACCAACATTGCGTTGCGTTATACTGTGGTAGGGATTTCGGACGGATACGGCGTGTACAGCACAGGGCCAAGCTTATGTCTTTGACGGACACACTGCCAGAAATGAGAATGCTGAAATATGTTTCTTGACGAGAAAAAACTCCAACGCAATATTTCGTCTGCTTGAATACCTTCAGAAAGTGGTTGACTACCCGGTTGACCTGCTCGGGGCAGCCGTTAGACTTTTTGAAGCCAAACTAGGCTCGTGACCTCGTCGAGCTCCTGCACAGCAGGAGACGCTCAAAGACTTTCGAGAGCGTCGGTAGCAGGCTGCTTGCCATAATAAGCATTTGGGAGTCTCCCCTAGCCCGATCAGTTCAAGCAAAATTTGTATATACTGACGCGAGGTTCAACATGACTCTTTCGGATCCCAGTCGGATGATTGCGCTCTGTATATGCCTGTGGAACGACTCCTCCATGTTTGTCTGGCACTCTAAAGGTGATACAAGAGCAGAAGTGGGTCTCCGTTGGAAGAAACAAATCAATGTTGTGGCGCTTATTGAGGGCGGAGACTTCATTCGCCTTGGAGAATACCCCGTTGGCGTCCCACAATGCTGCCCTTAAGAAGGTCATTTTAAGAACTGCTAATTTAAGACGTGTAAAAGCTGTCCAATCTGGCGGAGCAAGCTCTTCGGTCGCTGGGCTGGCAATCGCACAGGAATCTGTCAAAAGTTTGTTGGCCGGGAGCGCAGCTTAGGGTACTAGGCGCACACTACGCTAAACGACTTAAAGGTGTTGTTGTTGTTATTCCTTTTAAATTTAACAAGAGCAGGCATTTGCCAACTACCCACTTTTTTTGTTTTGTTTGTTTGATTATTGTATTGAATCAAAAATAGCATACATTTTTATTATAACACAGTTGGCTTAGGTGATATTACGTTGGTTACGGTTACGGTTGAGTCCTCAGGCTTTATCGTGGACTTACGTCAAAGATTTGCTGCATCGTCACGTAGGTAGTCGGGGGACTCTGGGGCGTCTCCTATGTCGTGGTTGGAGGAGGTCCTTGAACGATCTTCTCTTGAGCCTCCTGACTACACACCTCCCAGCGAGGTCTCTTGCTACCCGGCTGCAGTGTCGCTGCAAGCGTTCGTTGTACCGGTTGGCGAATGCTCCGACTCGGCTGTCTATGGTCTCATTTGGAGGTCTCTGTGCAAGGTGTCTGAATCCGTCTTCGATTTGTCCGAGAAGCAATGCCCCAAACCTGAATACCGTATCTCCAAGTCGGTGCCACCACGACGTTGTAAACTGCCCGTTTGCAGCGAAGTGGCAATGAGCTATTGGGGCATAGTGGCCAGTTGGCCTTGGCCATCTTATAGCGGCACTGCTTAAGAAGGCCGCCGATGTGCTCCCGAAAACTAAGCCTCTTATCCAGTACGATTCCAAGATACTTGGCGCTTCTACCAGGGTGAAGGGGGCTACCGTCTATCCAGACTGCTGGAGCCTTGCCACGCCTCAGTGTGTATACTACCCACTGAAGTGGTTGAAGTGTTGCCAATATAAAATTCAAAATTTCCCAAACAAAGTTCTATTTATTAAATTTATTTTTATATTCCCCTTTGTAAACTGTTTTGCAGAAATATTTGACCAAGCATCTCGAAAATTTTTAAATTTTACTTCAAAAACTATTTTGAAATGATTTTTACTATTATTAAGCTTTCACCGAATTTTGGTATAGAGTTATCTTTGGTTTAAATTGACTTGACATAAATATCCGAAATCTCAAATATCATTACTATCTGGAAACAGGCCGTTGTTAGTCGAGAAATCTATTTGTTTAATTACCTTCAAATTTAAATCAAGCAGGTTTACAGATCATTAGCTAAGAAGAAGCACAGGAAGGTATCTAATCAGAAATCGAAAAACTTAATTCAGGAATGCGCAAAACTCGCACTATATTTGGAAAGCAAACCAAGTAAAATAAATGAGTGTGTGTCAAAATAGGAAGCATTTGATCAAAATATTAATAATGTAGACCTAAAAAGAAATAAGAAAAAGCCTTTGATGCGACCCAAACCTGGTGTAAATAATGTGCCAAGCAACCTCCCAAGGTCTTAGGTTTGTTTAATTAGAAAGTAAACAAAGTAAATTTAATGAGTCTATGGCAAAATGGGAAACGTTTGATAAAATTATTAATAATGTAATGTAATGTCGAAAAAAAGTTAGAAACAGTCTTTGATGCGACCCAAACATAGTCTTAAGGTTTTGCTAACATAAAATGGGGAAAATTGATGACAGTAACTTCGAACTCTAATTGAATTTGGGTGCTAGCTGTACGTTTTTTGGCTTTCAATGGCTGAAAAACTAATTTCTATTTGTAAACAGCACCTGCGAACCGAAAGTTTTTTCTATTATCTTTTCGTGCTTAGGTGAAACAGATTAAAGACAACACATTGCTACATTCTATTCATGTTCACATTACAAACAGCTTAAGTTTTCCAGGATTTGTTTTTATTTGTCTAAATTTGTTTTTATTTAAATGGCATCATTTTGAAATCAGAGTACAGGAGTACGTCTGATTGTACGCTCCTGGTGATGTTTATTGCCCTTATCCCTGGTCCCTGGGCGAAACGTGTAGCTGAATCAGCAGAGTACACTTGGCAACAGTTTCCCATGCCAGCGGGCCGTAGTAAGTATATCATACATGCAACATTAAGCTCAACAGAAGCGCCACAGGAAAGCCCACACCACACTGCTATGGCCAGCAGTTTGTTGGCCAAGTCAACACGTAAGCAGAATCCCAATCTGTGCGAAAGGATTGCCGTCTCTGTGTGTTTGCGTGTGTGTGTGTGCTGACCTCAGTATATTTTGCGAATGTCAGAGTGAAATCCGGACATTTATCATGATTCAAATGAATTATTGAAGTATATTTCTTTGGCATTCCCTATTGGGCTATCGAAAGCCACACACACACACGTGTTTTTCACTCCCTCCCTCGTTTCCATTGAAAATGGGTTAGGTCAACTGGTCGTTGTTGGGTCACAGAACCTCTGTGATTTGTTGATTTACTTCCTTACTGGAACTGTGCTTAAACTTAACCCACAACAATACAGCAAACTTTCCCCCTGAACTTAGAGATATAAATTTAGTTTTATATATTTATGAGATGTCTGAATTGATCAGAACATCGCGTTTTCTAAGTAGTACTTAAGTTAATTTAAATTAAAGTCGATTAATTTCTTCAAACTCAGTCTTAACTATTGCCCAGGCCAACTGGTTTAACAATGTCTGGTCCTTTGGATCGTTGTTAAATTTATTAAGAAACATAATAAATAACAAACAAACTAAATTAAGATATCACATCGGAAGCTGTTTAGGAGTTAGACCTTAAAAACTTTCCGTTTGAAGCATACGAGAGTGCAAACATCGGTTCTGTTTCATATAAAAGTTAAGGCAACGAAGCGGACAACTTCGTTGGGTGTAGCAAATTCGTATTTTATATATGATGCCGTGACCTTACACTCCAATAGAAAAGAATGCAATACCCTTTTTTATCCTCGTAGCGGGTATTACAATCTGTTCATTAAATCTATATTTATATATTTGTATATGTATATATATATTCTACATCAACAGCCGGGTTGATATAACCAAGTTCGTCTGTCTGTTTCTATGCGAACTAGTCTCTAAGTTCTACAATTAACTTCTTAAAACTTTGCATATGTTCGTCCTTCTGTTGAAGGCAACACCACTATATATAAAATAGGTTCTTGTTCGACCAAATATTCTGTGTTCCCGAACTCAGCACTGATGGCTTTACTATTCTTTTATCAAATAGTTAACAAGATGTATTACATATTGCATGACTAATTTGTTAGTGCAATAAATCCAAAGCACATTCAAGCACAACATACTGCGAAGTTTTACTTAAAATAATTATAGAAAAGTTATGACAAAGTGTATAATTAATTTAAAGCAATAAATTTCTTGAATAACTATTTTTGCAAGAATTTGATTTGATTTGATTCGTTTCAGAGATGTATGTATTTATATGGCATATGACTTTTCAAGGTCAAGATATATTGAGAATTATTTTATGACCGATTCTTTTCATAGCGCTTAACGATATTGAGCTTCGATGTTGACGACGCTTGGTATGGTCAATCTGTATTGAAAACCAAAAGAGTTTTTCATCTAATAACTCAATAAAAACAGATTTTAATTATATTTACTGCCAATCGGTTTAATAAACTTAACAATCTTTAGAATGTTAAGTTAATTATCGTTTGTCAAATAAACCTTGCATTTATTTAGTTGACCATTTAAATTGTCAATAGCTTTTTTTCTACACGGTGATACGGGCGGCAAAGTAGCCGTATAAATCAAGGAATCTACTATTTTGATAAGCATCACCTTAATTTGACCCAGCGCTGCCAAGCCGCAGATGATGACACAAGAATTGATGATGGCTTCGCAGGAGTTGATCAAGTCTTCGAGTTTTTGAATTAATATATTCAAGCCCTTTTCCAGAACTCCATCGCATTGGACTAAATCGTTTTTACTCTGCTCTAAGTTTTTCTTGAAACGTACAACTAAACTCAAAAGTGCTCTGAAGAGAACTGTGCGTGGCTCGGTTTTATTCAGGGACATTAATTCGCTCAAATTCTCCAACTGCTCGATTTTATTCTCAGCCATTAATTCGCTAGAATTGTCCAACTGCTGACCTTCAGTTAGGCAAATCTGTAAATTGTTGCGCTGAATTTGTGCAAGAAATTGATATTAAAACAGACCAACATACGCTGCTGACACCGACGAGAAATAAAAGTGATAAGTAGTCCATTTTGCCGCAACCAGCTCTTACTTCGGATTGAATTAGGTCAACCGGGATCAACTCTTAAAAAGAATTTCCCTCAACCCTAACTAAACGCATTTGGCTCACCTATAAACCTTATAATTTAACTTTGCACACTTTTAGACGAACTGAAACCGACCATCTAATTTACTTGTCCACTTTGTGGTTCTTACATCATAAAAGGAAAACAGACCACAAAATAAAATTTTGTTCTAGTCCATAGTGACAGAACGACTCCGAAAGCTTAAATGGCTCAGAATGACTTTTATATAAAGAAGTTAGTTCCCTGTACCATAGTTAAGCTCTCAACTCTATTCAACCTTGCCACAGCCTCATACCTCACAGCCATACCAAGTACAGATTCGATAAAAAAAAATGTATCTATTTAACCACAAGTTTTCTTTAATTACTTCTGTGTTTGTTAATGGATCTTGATTTAATTTATAGAAGAACATATAGAAGTGCTATAGAGTATTCGTTTATTCTTCCAAGGACAACAGCATTAAAGTTGTGGCATAAATTTGTATGTAGTTCCAATTGATATTTATTTGATTTATAGCAATGGGGCATATGCGAGGGGTGGCGATAGCTATAAAATTAAATATATTTGATTTTTACTAATTTATTAGAAGCGACATGGCAAATTTGCTGACTCTAGCTCTAATGCCCAAGAGATTTGTTCAAAAAGAGGACTCGATATTGATTTTTATTAACTGTTTGGAAATGAGGCAAGTTATCGATGATTAGAAACAAGCTCATACTGGGCGGGCACTAGGAGGGCCTTTGTTTGAATATTCTCTAACTTATATAGGTTCCGAGATTGACGCGTTCATACACACGGACGGACATACAAACGGACAGACAGACGGACATGACTAGAAAAACTGGGCTATTAATGCTGATTTAGTATATATATATTTTTTTTAGGGTCGGAGGTGCTTCCTTCTGCCTGTTACATACATTTGCACAAAACCAGTATACCCCTTTTTCAGGGTGTATAAAAGCTGCGCTAAGCAACACCGGATAATAACACCTGCATGTGCCAGAGTTTATTATGAACAAAAGGAGTTTCAACCTTTTATAATTTTTTGAAACATTCATCAGTCTTTTTAAGAGCCGATTTGTATTTCTCCAATGCTTTACCCTGGCACTGTAGGGGACACCTCAAATTTTCTCTGTAGTTACCTTATGTGATGGTAATTTTTTCGCGAAAATAATTTTTATATAACTCTTTGGTTTACTCTCCGGTTCACCGCAAAGATCTCTGTTCAAATTCATTTGAGTGATGTTTGACACTTTTCGCGAAATTCTCCTTGGTGGAAATTTGCAGTTTCACAGTTTTTGCAAAATCCAAGCTTTCACTGTAAAAATGGGATTTAAAGTATTGTCCGATTTACTTTACCCTATGAATTTATGAAACTCCATCCGAAATTGATAGTTTGTCCTAAAATCTTTGCATGAAAGTTATTTAATTATCAGCCGATTGCCACCTAATTCATATTTGAATATGTATCTCATGACACATGTATCGCATTGTTCGCAAAATGCATTCCTCCTGAATGATAATTGCGGGTCAAAGATTGGATGAAGAAAAGCTTATTTTACGACTGACGCGTACGTTCTAAAGGAAATTTATTCATGAATAACTTTGGTTTTATTGTCCGATTTTTTTAGTTTAGAAAAGCTCGTATATTAAGAGTTTCTCACGTACTAAGCTCCGAGTATGGAGCCAGAATTCATGGAAACAGAAAAAGTTACAAATCATAATTATCGCTGATTGGGCCTAAATTCGCTGGAATCATCTGGATCACTCTGTCAATATAGCTGTTAAAGAATTGATCGCCTGAAAGCTAAGTTCTGACATAAAACATATGTATTTTTGTTTTGGAAGATATCTTAATACTTATTCTCCTCACACATTCAAGCCCTTCAGCCTAATGTTTATAAGGGTATTTGATCTTCGCGATGTCAAAGGCAGCAGTTTTCTTATATTCGAATCATTTTGGGCTATCCAAGAATAATTACTCATGTCGTTTTGTTCCACTAGGACCTCGCTAAGTGACCTGGGCTGGAGTATACATAATAGACTATCCTTTTCCTCAGACAAACAAAGCCAACTTGATAGCCCCAAGCAGGAGTGCGCTTGGCGTGCAGTTAACGAGCTGAAATTTCGGAGAAAAGTTTTTGTGTGTCACGCTTTCTTAATACTAAATATTACCCAATTATTAAAGCTTTGGATGGGGCAACTAGGGGTGTTATTTAATTGTGAACATGGCGCGGCAAGGGCTATGTAAATTACTTAATCTGCATGCGAAGACAATTACCAATCAACAGAGTATTAAGCGTTAATCGCTTTAAACAATGCCAAGGCAAACAAAACAGTTCAAGTACATTTCGGGGCACGCGATCGGCATTTACTGTCTTTAGCTAATTTTCGGGCAGGGAACCACCCTGACCAGCAGCATTTAATGAGAGGCCCCAAATCGAAGAGGACAAACCATTTTTGGGGCAATCAGTCAACAATCCAGCACGAGGAGCTGGCACCCGCAGGTGCCCCATCCACAGAACGTGTCCAATTTTACTAATTAGAGCAAATATTTGGCTACTTGATAAATTTGGTGGGGCCAGCACCACCCACCCGTCACCGCCCACTCATTACCAACACGCTCACTTGAGGCAGCATTTTGGTTGCTCTCTCCCTCCCTCCGGGAACCCGCCGCCTGGCATGGAATTTAATTACGCGCCCAGCTCAAGGAGACAAAAATCAGTCAACCCCATTTACAACCTCGTCCCAGCCACTCAAGCAGACCGGCGCTCCATTTGTTTGCTAGAAATTACTTTTATGTGCCGTCCAAGTTTCCAGGAGGTCCACTCGCAACCATCCGAATCCCTATAGTTGTGTACGCAGTTAAAGATTTGATTATGTTTGAACAATTTATTGAGGCGAATAGTCAAGTTTTTAATAGCCCAAAACCCAATTCGCGTTTCCTTTAATTATAGAAACTATGCAACAGTCTGACATCTGACAATCCGAATTCTTCAATCTCAGAGATTTGAACACTCAAGACTCTTCCATACTATACAAATTCTTCAATGGGATAACAAAAGTTAGAGTTGTAGAAAAGTGACTCGGCGGGGTATATAGGGTATCTTTTCTCAGAACACCTAACTGCAACATGTTTAAGAGGTTAGCATTAGCTAGGTTTAAAATTCGTCTCTTATAAAAAAAATAAGTATATGTTGAAAGCTAAAACCGTTTGTAAATATTTATGTTCTTTGTTAAGTTTCATTCGAGGGATGTCTCACACTTTTTGGAAAAGCTATCCCTCCTTGGTGAAAACGGAGGTTAAAGATTTGGTGGGTCAATTTTTCGAGTTCGAATACATATCTAAGAAACTGTATGTAAATTAATTTGAGACGTCTTTCACACTTTTTGCCGAAATTAAGCTTTCTCGGTGGAAGAAATTTATGATTTCTTGTTTCAGCGCAAATAAATTGTCCGAAGTCGTTTGTATGAAAGAGTGTTAATTATGATCTGATCGACTTCAAAATAATTTTCAAAGATCTCTAACTTCATCTGCGAGTGACACTTTGAATGAGCGAAATTATTTGTAGCATTTTTCAAGGAAATTTATTTTACCTTTTGTTTCAAACTTTTCGGAAATGCAGACCTCCTGATGAGAAAAGAAGGTCAAAGGTTTTCAAAACAAAGTTTTAAGTTTTTGTCGATCATTCTCAAACTTATTTTCAAATCACAACGTAAAAACTTATGTATATGTGTTTCAGCGTTTTTGGAAATTCCACCCGCAACTGTGGAAGTTTACCTTAAAATTTGCATCTTGTTTTTGCTTACCATTGGATCCGCTTAACACTTATTTTTAAAGATCTTTGTGAAAATATATATGAGATGTTTCCTCGCAAATTCTTTTGGATTCTCTTGGATGTAAATATCGGATTGAAGATTCATTAACGGAAACCGCTGATTCCAAATTTGGTTCCTTATTCGGTGTACTTTAAACATATTTTCAAATAGAATTGGAATTAAGTTTCCGCGGACTGGAGAACTGGCTAAATTAGCTATATCTAAAATTTGAAACGAAAAAACTTGACACGGGCAAGGCCGGGGAATACCCGCTAGTCTTTGCCATAAAAGTCTGAAAATAGAATACGATTTCGTACATCATTAGAAAAGCCTATAAATTGGCGCGTGTTCGGCCCACGTTCAGAGAAGAAACTAGACCCATGGCGAGAGTCATCTGGGGATTAGTCAGAGATTTGAACGCTTCGCTGATTACTAAACAAAAAGAACGTGCGGCTGAAAAAAGAAATACAAGTATTATAAATCAGTTGGAACGTTTTGTCAAATGTGAAAAGATTAATTATTTGCAGAACTGACATGTGATCCACGTTTTATAGATTATTTTTGCTATTCTTCTTCAGCTGCTGTCAACCAAAAGTTTCCCAATTAGTTTCTGCTGCTCATGACGAAGATACTTTAATATACTTCAGCATATGTATATATCCATATACTCCTATCTGCTCCACAGTTGGCAACAGGGCTTCAAATCAAAGAAAATGTTTTTCGGTTCAAGCTAAACATTAAAAATTTGTCTCTATATACGGTATATTTTTTTTTTGGTACATTTCTTGAATTTTCCGTATTTATTTTATATTTACTCAACCCATCTTAAGCTCAATATCGAACACTTCTTAGAAAAGGTTTTTCATATTTCTTGTAGAGCCAAATCATTATTAAAAGAAGTTGATTTCGGGTTAAGCTTCAATTCTTTTCTAACCAACTAAGCCGGTTAAATGGTGTGTACATCGTAAATAATGTATTGGAATTCCGGTTAATCGGGGTCGTTTGTCAGAAGCGTGTTGTTCCTATGAAGATATCGTAAAACAATATAGAAAACAACATTGAAAATAGTTAAAAACTAAAGAAGCTATAAACAAACGCCGTTGGCAAAACAAACAGCACACAAATGGAGTTTATTGCTCTTTGCTGAAATTGGAACACTTTCTAGATGAAAGGATTATTAAGAGATTTTCTAAAAGAGAATCAAAAGTTTTGCTATTTGCAAGAGACTCAATAATTCTCGCATTTTATGGCGCAAGTTTTATTCGTATTGTTTTGTTTTCATGGCCGACTCTTGCTCCCCAACCCGCTGAGCTCAGTAGTTTGTAAACTTTGCAGTTCGTCCCATAAAATTACATAAAATATATCCTCCCTCAGTTGGTCTCCTTTGAGCATCTCCTGTCAATGTCATTTGCTGCCAGAATGTTGAAAGGAAACAATTTTGTGTCACTTCCAAAACAATGGCTCAAAGACTTTGGAGCAGATACCCTAGAAGAAGCACAAAGCTCCTTTCACTATGTGTTGAGTGCGGATAATTCTAAATAAATTTGGAAGTCTTTCAAAGTCAACTGTAGATTGGGAGCCTTTCGTATTGTTTCATCAAAACCTATTTTTAAAAATAAATAATTCTGATTATCTCATCTTACAGCATTTAAAGACTTAAAGAATATTCCACGATGGGCTTTAAGTTCAAAAAGAGTCTTTACAACTTATGAATACATTGACTCTTATTGGGCCAGTTGTTAGCGCCATCAACGGAAATGAGTCACGAGGGAGGAAACCGCATAATTGTTGCGGTATCCGTATCCGTCCAACTGCTGGCAATTAATGCGTTTAATTAAATACACCCCACCCATACTCAACTGATGCAGACTAGTTTTATGATGGCATAAATACTCAGCGTGAAACAATATTTATTGCTATGGCAATACAGAAAAATTGTTTGCACAAAATATGTATACGAATATTTACCTCAATATCCATGCATATAAGCAGCTATTGATTCTGCTAAACTTGGAAATACCCTGTTACCCTATACTAAGCAGCTTTATGGCTACAGGGTATATAACAAAAAAATATTATTATTATTTATATATCCTGAACCTATTGAACATGGGTAAAATGGTTTTGTGCAAATGTATGTAACAGGCAGAAGAAAGCATCTACTACCCCATTAAGTATATATATTCTTGGTCAGCATCAATAGCCGAGTGGATCTAGATGTACCTAATCCTAGATGTACCTAATCCTCTTAGTGCCTGAGTTTGTTTCCGATAATCGATAACTTGCAATCGAAGCAATCGATAAATATCGATGTTGAAATTATGTTTTTTGGGCAAATCGTTTTGGTTTTAAGAGCTAGAGTCACCAAATGTGACACGTGGCTTCTAAATATATAATATACAGAGCGACTACATTTTATAGATATAACTATAAATCAAATAAATAAATAACTTTCAAATTTGTTGCACAACTTTAATGCTGTTGTCTTTATGAGAAGAAACGAATATTCCATAGCACCATAAGATCTACGTAAGATCAAGATCAAGATCGCGTAAGAAACACAGTCTTTCTGTCTACAATTACATGCTATCACTTCTATGGTATTTGTTAATTGGTAATTTAAATATTGTTATAATTATAATTATATTATAATTACATTTTATTTTAATCTTTAATATTTTTATCCAAATACCTTACATTTAGGATATGATCTCAGGATATCAACCTATTCTTTCAATAGCATTTAATTATTATTATAATTCAATTTAATTTTAATCTATATTAATATTTCTATCCTATTACCTTACATTTAAGTTATAGTCTCTAGATATCAACTTATTCTCTTGATAGCATTTAATTAATATTAATATTAATTTTAATCTTTATTGATATTTTTATCTAATTACTTTACATTTAGCATTTGGTCTCAAGATATCAACATATTCTTTTATTAGCACACAACCCTGAATTCACACATTCTGGTTTTGTAAGCAACATTTTCCAACTTTCCGTAATACTTTTGTGCTTTGCTTTAAGTGCTCCAATTATGCAGTTATATTGTTACATATTTCAAAGTTACTGAAAATACTCACCATTGTCCAAACTTCCGGCGACAACGAGGCTAATGATGAGCACATTTACGCTGGCCCAAAACTAGATTTGTAAACTTGGTTTAAGGTTCGCGCTGATTGTAAATTAAATGCTGAGAAGCAAACAGGCAAATTTAAAAAACATTATGAATGATGGTGTGAACTTTTTTGGGCTCTTATATTAAATGAGTGTATTTGCAAGTTGAACCATTCGGAATCGTTTGCGCCATGCCCTGCCCTAAAATATGATTTAAATATTGGCTGATTAGAATAGATATTCCACTCACTAAATAATTAAAACAATTCAAACCCGTCCAATATTTACCTGTCACAGAAGACAAATACGCAAATGACAAGCAGAAAGACATCTTAATGAGTATATATATATATATATATATATATATATATATGCATATACATACGATCCGATCTGTTCCCACAGTTCGCCTGCTCAAAAATAATTTCTTACCTCATCGTTAAAGTTGATCTCGCGTGCCAGAACCCGAACCACACCAGGGAACAACTTGTTCAGATTTTAATTTTAAAAATGATGTGTGGCACGGCAAACAAATTTATTTTCTTGCGAACTATACTAAGCAAGACTGCATAGATATTATTTTTCAAAATAAATGTATTCAAAAGAAAAGTTTTAATATATATTTAATAATAATAATATTTGGTTGT
Source organism: Drosophila borealis (assembly GCA_035045885.1). Classification (NCBI taxonomy): domain Eukaryota; kingdom Metazoa; phylum Arthropoda; class Insecta; order Diptera; family Drosophilidae; genus Drosophila; species Drosophila borealis. The sequence goes on from JAWNOR010000211.1 coordinate 7,196,389, forward strand.
CTAGCGTCAAATACTTAGGTCTTCCCCAAAGTGTCCCAGGCATTGACAGAGACATAGCAGAATTATACGAATGTGTTTTTTTTTATTTTATTTATTTAAATGTTGTCTGGTAGAAAGTATAACCAATATATAAGTATTAAAAAGCTTAAGAATACATTTATGTATTTGCATTTTAAAGAAATAAATTAAAAACATTATCTGAGTATGTTTTTCTCAGCTTTTGCAATTCTTTTGGGGAAGTGTTTAGAATAATTCCTCTTTTGTACACTTAGCCATGTCTCTCACTATTTTCCGACAGATTAGTTTCTTTATGGTCGCACACCAAGACAATGTTTAGTTTTTGCTGTCCCCCCACAAGGCTGGAGATTTTTTTAAATTTTCAATGCATCTAAAAAGTTATTTAGCTCTCGAAATGGAAGCGCTCTCCTAACTGATACTCTGATATTCCTGATATTCGAGTTTAATAGCCTGATTCCACTATGCTAAACATTTGTCACATTTACAAACTTCAAATTCTGCGAATCTATTAGAAAGTGTCAGTTGTCGAATAAACATCTAATCGGTTTAGGTTAGATTTACCTATGCGGCGCAAAGTTTTCCTTCCAAAAGTAAAAGATACGGCTCCATTTAATGGAGTCTTTGCGAGATTTGGCCATCTTTAAATGTTGAAACTGTGCAATTAATAAAATTTTAATTTATTATTTTAAAGTTAAACATTACCTTCTGTGTTACATCAGCTGTTTGTGGTAATGATACTTTCATGTTTTCCATCAAACGAATTACTCGGGGTGAATACCAACATATTTTGCAAAATGTACAGGTTACATACTGCACATTCGGAAAAATAAATGAAACATTTGCAAAATATTTAAGAATCGTCTTCTGCTTCTTTCATATTAATAGGCAGCATACTTGCAATAAGCATCTTCGATCCCAAAAAGGATATATACATATATGTATATATAAATTCTTGTTTGGGGCTTCGAGCTGGTTCTGACTCTACCCACTAGAGTACCCTTACTTGATTTTTTTTTAACATAAGTTTTTTTGAAAATATTAGGTTCGGTTTTGGAATTTTGCTTTTGTTAAAATAAGTTGATAACGAGCAGCAGTCAAAGCAAATGAACTTTCCTACTTGCAATCTATCAACAGTTCACTGAAGCTCACTTAAAGCCGGATCCATGCCTTTTGTTTATTTATATTGAGTTCCTGACCTACTGATAATCGCTTAACAGCTAGCGATATATTATTAATCCGAGTTTTCAAATTATTGCCGTATTTTAGTCTATTTACGTGCGTGCTGAGTGCAGTTGAGATTCGCATTTATATTAAAATAAAAATTAAAGTGCTGTCAAAATGAAATGTCTTTTGTTTATATACTATGTTATATTTATAAGCCTAATACTGATCATAGCTGAAGCAGACTTAAACGAAAATAAGGTAAAAAAACAGATTGTTTATAAATGTTTGTGCGCACTGCAGAAAATAAATCGGATTTTTATTAGTCTTGTACGGCAACTAGAATTGCAGAGGAGGAATGTGGAAAGTACACCTATAAGGCAGTGAGACCATTATTAAAGTATATACATCAGATGAAGGAGGAAATTGAAAACAATAATAATAAAATGGAAGGAAAAGACAGAGAAATCAAGCAACTGCAGGAAAAGCTGAACCAACGTAATGAACTGGTCATCGAGGAACTAAGAGCTCAGAATGAATTCTACAAACAGACTATTAAAGAGCTAACGAACAACGTTTTATCAATTAAGGAAGAAATGGGTAAGCTCAATCCCAACGCCTTGAAAATCCAGGACTATGAGGAGCAGCTGGAGAATCAAAAGAAGTTAATTATACAAAAGGATCAACAAATATCCGAAATCAAAAACGAAATCAACATTTGTGCCAAGAATTTAAAAAGCTGCGAAGAGAAGCCCGTTTACAGTGAATGCACCGACTTTGCTAATGCTCCGGGTATTCATAAGATTAAACCGGATCAAGAAGATCCATTCGATGTACTATGTGATAGTGCGACAGCAGGTCCTGGCTGGACGGTTATCCAACAGCGAATCAATGGCAAAGAGGATTTCTATAGGGATTGGGCCACATACCGTGAAGGTTTTGGTAACTTTGATAATGACTTCTTCTTAGGACTTGACAAAATTCATCGCTTGACGAGCGCCCGACCCCATGAGCTCTACATACATATGGAAGGATTTGATGGTATCATCAAATACTACAGATATGAACAATTTGTTATCGCTGGCGAGGACGATCAATACAGACTGAACATCTCCGGTAAGGCTGTGGGCAATGCAACAGTTGAAGAGTTATATTACCACAACAATCAGAAATTCAGCACATTCGATCGCGATAATGATACTTGGGATAATGGCAACTGCGCAATCAATCATGGTGGTGCCTGGTGGTACGCTTCCTGTGCAGCTAGGTATGAATTGTCAGAAGAAACAAAAGCTAAATATAACTGCATCCTTTTTATTTTAGCAATTTAAATGGCAAATACCATGCCATGTATTGGGATACCTTTGTGCCTTTGAAAAAAGTCAAAATGCTTATAAGAGCCAAAAGGCTTGGTAAATTGTAAAAGTTTTGTTTAAAAATATATACAATGCTGTGAAATATACGATATCCGTTATTCACTTTTATATTAACTCAATGGAATCAATATTGAAGCTCTCCTACAGACACTCGGCTCTCAACTTATACTGGGTATCTAGTATTTTTATAATATGCTTTCTTTTCAATTTCTCAGCAGTTATTATCGTATATGAGATATTTCTGATCCTGATTCTACTATGCTAAACATATGTTACATATACAAACTTCACATTCTACGAATCCATTATCAACTGTTTGTGTTAATGATACTTTCATATTTTCCATAACATCGATACGAAATTCGAAATATCATCAATACCAAAATTTTTTGCAAATTCTAAATATTTTGTGGTTTCTTACGGGAAAAAGTACAGGCTACATACTTCACATTCACAAAAAATGTGAGAAATATAGATAGTTGAATTGGGCTATAACTTGTTACTGATCTCCGTTATTCTTTTTAAACCATGTTGATTAAGCTAGTGACGTGAAAAAGAGAAGTCATTCGATAGAATCCTGCTATAACGCTTTACGATATACCATATACTTTGGGGGGTGTCCTCCTATGCGCTTCTCATTTCATGTCAAATTTATAATACCCTCTATTAGGGTATAAGATATTTATTGAGCACATGAATTTACAGAAGAGAAACGTTATCGGACGAAGTGCCTCTGACTTGACCCATTCTGTATAGATGGAAATGGATGTTTGTATGGTTAGTACTTTCAACACTCTGCCTATAGTTGCATATAAGTTTCAGAGTTTGAAATTTGTTTACAATACCAAATTTGTTGGTGGCATGTTTACAGCGCCAAATGGGCAAACACCGAAATACATACAGATGTATACAAAAACAAATTTCAAATGGAATGTAAGAAGCGAATAAGAGAATGTTTACAATGCCGAAAACCAAATACCCTAACCCGCAAATTGAATAAAATGGTATAAGCCGTAAGAAAACTTTAGTGAAATTTTGTATATTATTTTCTACTATATTATCATGACATAACAAAAATGTGTCCATCTGCAAATGGGCATAAAAAGGAAAGAAACACACAGAAAATAAGTGTATAGAATAGACATTTGTACTTACTTACTTACGAGTATGTAGAATACGGGAATGTGCTTTGTGTGTTTGTGGAACTGTTGTATTCGAGCACTTGCGTGTCACTTAAACATGTTTTGTATTTTTATTTATTTATTTATGTTTTTTTTAGTCTCGTTTCTTTTTTGGAAACTTTTCCATTCAGGCTGCAAAATGTCAAAAGTGGCATCAAAATGCGCAGAGGGCCTTTATAATATGTCTTGGTGGGCATATGTACATATGTACGTGCATAGATATGTTTACAGAATAGACAGAACCCCTTTGAAGTTGTTGGTATATACGGAGGCGAATGTGGATTTCTTTATGCTTGGACAGCAGATAATTTTTTAAAAGAGTTTTATTTACAACATTTTATTAATTTATCCATAAAAAGTGAGTATAATATAATTTTTATATAATAGAAAAATATATGCCAAATTCTATTCCATTAAGTATATTCTCAATTGTAAGCTTCTCTTAAATAATGTAACATATACATACATATGAATGTATATGCACATGTGTATGAATGCTATGCGTGTATTAACAAACTGTGTTGAAGGTCAATTGGAATACGGCTGAGCAGGTTCTGTATACATATGTACACACATATGTACATACATATGTATGTATATGCAACGTATTCTAACGCATCTAAAGCATCGCTGTCCAAACGTCGACTGCAGCTGCAGCGTCGCGTCGCAGCGACTCTTGTCATATGCTTTTCGTTTATTTGTTTGCTTGTTGGGGCCGCTGTCGCTGTTGTTGTTGCTGTTGTTGTTATTGTCGTTTTTGTTGTTCTTGCTGTTGTCATTTCGCTCGTTTTTTTGGCACAAAAGGCGACGTGCATTAAAATTGATAGCCTTTGACGTGGGTGCGGGTTGCGGAGGCGCAGAAGCAAATAGCGAAGCAAAAGACGAAATGGAATTGACAGCATAGAAAGAGATGTCTTCAAAACCATTGCCTTTTATTATGTACATATGTATGTATGTATTTACAGACACACATATCCATATGCATACATACATACATGCACACTCTTATGTGTACGTGCATATGTGTGCGTTGATGCTTTGCACTTTGCTTTTTGTCGCCTGCTTTAGCTGTTGTTGTTCGCGCTGGTGCCAATATGTCTACCACAGCACAATCGAATTATATTCGTACCTTTATGTGTATCCATGTGTGTGTTACCTGTATGTGAGTGTAGCTGTCGGTGTTTTTGTTTTTTTTGCTGTGAGTGTGACATGTACGCAGATAACTGCCAAAACAACAACAACAACAAGTACAGCAATTACCGTGGCCAAACAACAAACAAAAGCATTAAGATAACAAAAACATGAAAGTTTGTGTATAGCATAATTTGCAAAACGAAAAAAAAAGAAGAGGAAACTTTGAAAGCATGTTAAATAGAAGCGAAACAATTAAATGTACTGCATCATGCCCGCATACGCGCGCTCACACACACACACACACACACATACATGTACACCATAAACACATATTCAAATAATAAAGTTATCTTTAAAGTCTGTTTAAAACCCATCTACGAAATATGAAAGAAAACTTTTATCTTGACTCCAGAATGGATCTGGAATCACGCAGAGCGCTAACCTTAAGAGATGGGCAACTGATTTTTTAATAGTAGATCACATTTACTTCAAGTCATGTATGTATGTATGTGTGTGGGTATGTATGTGTATATGTACTTATGATCTGCAGAAAACAGTAAACAAGTAAAGCGTATTTTTAAATATTACCCTACTATGCGATTCTCATGATTGCGAATTGTGTTGCCAATCTTCTCTGCATCTCTATCAATCTCCCTCTGTCTCTTAATAATTTTATTCTTCTCTCATGTTCCTTCTCCGACTCTAACGTGCTTTTTATTTCGTTCTCTCTTTCAGGGATCTAAGCACACAAACGTCCATATCCCGGGCCACACAAATTTTATGCGCTTGTGTTTGAATTCTTGGGTAAGTTAGCATATGGATAGATGCTATAGATATGTTTGTTCTACATTTTAATCCAACATGCTTATGGTACGAAGAAACCTTCAAGGTCGCAAGAGTTCTCACAAACAGGGTATATTTAGGCTATGTTATGTGGACTTAGCTCAAGCCATAAAAATTCCACAAATTGTTTGTATTTTTAGACGCATAATCAAAAGGCCTTGCAAAGTTTCTAGTTTATTATCAGATAAAGCTATAAGAAGCTTTGGCAAATCAGTTATATGGCCATGAATTCGCATTAACAAGCCCCCCATAAAGTGCATAGTTCAATTACAACGGAGCTACTTCTAAACTAAGCTAGTTAATCTAATCGTTTGCAATTGGCTCGGCTATCAGTTCTGATAGTTATCGAGTTATCGATGCTGCAGCCCGATTTAGTGTCGTCGCTGACATCGAACGGTTAAGTTGAACAGCATGCCACAAATACGCCCCCTGGCGGCGAGCCTGCAACGCGCAGCCAATGAGGAGCTGAACGAGGTGCCCGAGCGACTGGATGCGGATATCGCGGCACTGCGCACCTGGATCGAGCAGCAGCCGCATCTGCGCGCCCGGCGCGATGATCAGTTCCTGGTGGCCTTCCTGCGCGGCTGCAAATTCAGCCTGGAGAAGGCCAAGACCAAGCTGGACAGGTATTACACATTGCGCACACAGTTTCCCGACTTTTACACCATTCGCGACGTGGACAGCGAACGTATCCACGAGCTGCTGCGCCTCGGGTGAGTCGGTGGCCGTTGTGGAACAACGGCGCATTCCGGGAGCTGCTCTAACCCTTCGCTTGCCCGCAGCGTGGGGCTGCGTTTGCCGCGCCCCCTGCATGATGATGGACCCCGCCTCATCTATGTGCGGCCCGGCTGCTATGCGCCGGACAGCTTTAGCTTTGAGGAGATTATGAGCGTGTCGCATGCTTTGAGCGCGCTTAGTCTGCAATTTGACGACCACGCCGTAGTCCATGGCTGGCTGATGATACTGGACTTTAGCGGCTATACGCCAGCTCACCTGATGCAGCTGACGCCGACCACACTCCAGAAGATGTCCGTCTTCGCAGAGGACGCGATGCCTGTGCGGGACAAGGGCAGGCACATGATTAATACCAATGCTGCCTTCGAGGTGGGCTTCAACATGATGCGATCGATGCTGCCCGCCAAGCATCAGGAACGCGTACGTATTCCATCCGGCTAAAGCTGTTCTCTCACATACGACCCACTTCCCTCCTACCAAAAGATCTCGGTGCACGGCAGCAATCTGGAATCGCTGTATCCACACATACCGCAAAGGTATTTGCCCACACATCTCGGTGGTGAGCAGGGCACCATTGAGGAGCTCAAGCAGTATACGTGGGACACCTTCCAGGAGCGCCGCGAATACCTAAGGGCGGAGGCAGACTACGGCGTAGATGACAAGCTGAGACCCGCCGGACAGCGCTACGACTATAACAGCATTTTTGGTGTCGATGGATCATTTCGCAGATTAAACTTTGATTAAATGAAGTTTTTGCAGTGCAAAAGGAATTCATACCCCATTCGCACCGTAAAAAAGTTTATATTCGTATGTTTGTTCCATCGTAGACCTGGAAGATATAAATTTGCCAAAATATTTCCTAGTCACAGTCTGAAAGTCACTGCTCTATGCCACAGTTTTAGAGTTAACAAATGGACTCATTTCTATTGATTTGATCGGTGATTAAAAAGTTCTTAGAGTGTTCCGCAGTCTGTTATATCCGTCAGCAATTTTATTTATCTTAGACTCTATGAATAGACAGATTATTCCAATTTGCATTTCTTATAAAAAGTTTTAATGAATACACAGTAAAATTATAATGCTTAAATGCCAGCCCGCTTTATGTAAAGTATATAACATATACATATAAGGCAAAATCCGTGTCAAATCTAGCTCCTCTCATTTCTTCCAAATCTGTTATAAAATACTTTCTTATAGACTCGCATTGTATATTAAACTATATGTGTAATTTATTTAACATCGGAAAACCAACAGAAGTAATTGTTCGATAATTTACTTCTTTTTCAACATAGCTTGGCTTTTACTAGTTTTACCCGGCACCTTAGTTCTGAGCAACATATTAATAACATCGGAGTACTATATATATTTATTTCTGTTTTTCAAATATTTGCCAAATCGTATCCACATTGGCCTCCCATATAATTTGGCTCCTATAGGAACACTCTGTCGGATATAAGGCTGTTGTCTACAGACAGAAGGGTATTACATCTTCGGCGTGTCCAGGGCTGCCGCTTTTTCTTGTTATTTGTAGAACTCAATGCATTTTCATTTGGCTTGGCATGAATGGAAAATTGGCGCCCACGCGAAAGAATTCCGCTAATATTTATGTGAACTGCATGCCTCTATTTGTTTTCTGCTTATACGAGTATATACTTAATAAATTGATTTACGGGCAAAGTCTTCAATGAAATCGTAAGATTGCGAATCATTCGCACTGGCCATTCACCTGGCATAACGCCCACGGCGTGGCGCCACCTGGCGGCTGCCGTCTAAATCAATTCACAGAGAACTTAAGAACCACAAGATATGTTTATATTGAATTTGATGCTTTAAGCATGGAAAGATATGAGAATTAAAGCAGTATTTAAATTGGAAACTTTATTTTTAAAAGCATATATTATCTCTTTATATAAAACTGTTTGTCCTGACTGAATGACTGACTGACTGACTGTCTGACTGACTGCCTGACTGACTGACTGATTGGTGTTCAGCGCAGAGCTAGGAAGCTGATTTTCATTGTAGTTACCTTATGTGATGAAGGTGCACGTTAAGACGTGGTTTCGGGAAATTCCACCCGCATGTGTGAAGAAAACGCAAAACGTTTGCATGCAACTTTTTCGTTTACCATCCGATCGGCCTATAACTGTTTTTCAAAGATCTTTGTAAAAAATTAACTCGACTTTTTAAAAAATTGCATTCCTACTTGGTGGAAATGGGGGACAACAATCTGAGAGGTGACGTTTCGCGGTCATTTCCAAAGCTCTATACGAAAAATCATTTGAGACGTATTTCACACTTATCCAAACTTTCTCTGTGGAAAACGGGATTCAAAGATTTTTTGGGCTAAGTTTTAAGTTTTGTCCGATTTGCATCAAACTTATTTTCAAAGCTCTACATATGAGTTTAATGAATACGTGTTTTTAGTGATTTGGGAAATTTCACCCGTAACAGTGGAAAATTGGCGGAAAACTGTTTTATTTGTGAGAATTTGTTTGTTACGTTCTTAGGTAGCAAATGCGGGTCGATAATAAACGAAAGTTTATTTATTTCAATTAGATTTGAATTTTCCACGGGCGTGTACTCAGTGGAAAGGTGATATCTAAAATTTGGAGCACAAAACGACCCCACGGGCAAGGCCGGGCAATATCCGCTAGTTCACATTTATATGCATATACAAAATTCCTTTAATTCAATAGAGTTCTATACAAATGTAATTCCGCGAGCAATTCTAAACTGTTTTTATTTATTTATTGAAACCAAAATAACACCAGCTATATACATATATTCAGCTAGGTCTTTGTCAATAAACAAAATATACGGTTAGTTTGCGATTTTGGTAGTGATAGAAAAATGTTTGTGTGTCCAGTTTTCTTTCACACTCGAAAACCGCAACCAGCCACATTTCATTCTGTTATCGAATTCCTTATAAAATTGTTTCACTCCGTCCGATTAGTATTTATGTGTAATAACTTATACTCCCTGGCAAGGCGGCCGAAAGATCTAAACAAATTGGCTTTGATTCTTGGCCTTGCCAAGTTAACTGTGATAAACTTAAATTTAAATGTGCGATGCCAATTGATAAATCTTAAGTTTAACGATCTATCTATTGATCGTGTCAATTTGCATACCGAATCTGAACAGTCGTAAATTAATTTTCTTTCACAAGTGGTAAAATTTCAATGTGAAAAGTGGTTGAGATTTACGACTCATCGATTAATTTTAATTTACGCCATAAGATTGCAGATCAAGTTGTATCGTCGTATTGTATTGTCGAAATGTCCAAAGACAGTGAATTAAATTTATAAGTATACATAATTAAAAAAATTCTGTTTTCTTTTAGCTTTTAAAATCGATGTAAAACGATAAAGTGCTTGTGACTCACTAGAATTACATAATCTTAACGAATGCTGATAATTTCTCTCTCCAAATACGGAGAAACTCGCATTGTTGTATATTGTTAGATGCCCGCCTACAAAAGTTGCCTGGACTCTATCTAGAGCTCTGAAAATGTTTACAAAGGTGCTCGAAACATTTAAATTATCAAGCTCAGACTCTTATTCGTGCAAAGAACGGAGCCCAGATTATAATTGGTTCCATTTTTTATTAAAAGTTGTTTGGCTTAGCAATTCAATTCAATATCTCCGGACTAAATCCCTTTCCTATGGCCTGTTTTGTCCGCTTACTCACAGGACTAATTGTGCACTAAAATGATTAATTAGCTCACTAAACCAATCTCCATTCAGTGCCTTCAATATCAACAACAAATAATATATGTATAAGTGCTCTTAATTCAATTACGTATACTTATTTTAAGCATTTTATAATCGTTATAGCTTGGAAGCTTGTTTTCAAAATTGATAAGTATCTGCCTTCCAAATATGTAAGCTCGTCATGTTTTATAAATCCATTACCCAATTGACCATATAAGGATTTAAAGCCTCACATTGAAAATACTCTCCCTTTATCCCTTATTGTCTTCACCTGCATTTAAAAAAGTTTATATTCGTGTATTTCTACATTCGTAGACTTGCTGTTCGTCCGTCTGTCGTTGTATTAAAGCTGGAAGATATAAATTTGTTGGTTTGTCCACCAAAAAAATTTGAGAAAATATTTGGAAATATTAGCTAGTCATCAAATGGACTCATTTCTACTGATTTGATCGCTGCGCAGTCTTTTATAAAGCTAAAGCCGTATCCGTAGCTCCTCTCATTACTTCCATATCTTTAATAAACTACTTTTTGATACACTTTCATTGAGTATTATATATTCTTATAGGCAAGAAAACTTGTAACGCACAAAAAGAGGCATCTGCGTGCACTTAGGGTCGTTTAATATTTATAATGTTAGATGCCTGCATATAAAAGTTGCCGAGGACCAGATGTTCCTGGTGCTTGTTCGAGAAAGCCTGTCAGGTTGATAGGAATACAAAGTGCCCGAACCTGCCTATATAACAATAGTAGTAGTAACAAAAGGACCCTGATCATTTTTGAGCCGAAAATCGAATTTGGTCTGAATCATGTGTCTGTCTTCAATTTTATATTAAGTGCATAAAATGCAATTAGAAGAGCTTCTTTAAATTATAAAGCGGTTATTAAGACCGTTAAATTGCAAAATATGCGGAAGCCATAAGGTCTTTAAATAGAGGCTGCATCCATATGCTGGATCCATTCCAGTTGGAGCTACAAAATGATATCAAAAGTAATCATTGTGCTGTGTGTATACAGCTTGGGGATCTTGAGTGCCAATGCAGATAATTCCTGTGAGGAGGACCCGAATTTGACTTGTCTGATTAAAGCGTTTATAAAGCCGTATCATTCGTTGAAATGTACGGTCGAAGCTGCCCAATCGATTCGTGACGCTAGCCAGGATTTTGAGAATGCGGTTTTGATGTGCAGCGAGAACAACCGAAATACCGAAAATGCCAATGATTTCTACACCATCGTCGAAAGCATCAAGAATTACAGCGAATATATGATTAATGCTTGCAACTCTGATGCAAATGGCGAACTTAAGCCTGGCATAGTTTGTGGTGTTAAAGCGATGAAGGCGTTCCTTAAGCTGAAAAAGTCTATTGAAAATGCTGAAATTGCTGCAAATGATGCTAAAGCATTACCCAGAAACTGTTTCTTCGACTTTGTGACAAGCTATGTAAGCACATTTCCCCTTCATCAAAGGCGATTGAATACGTGTATCTTTAAAAAACCCGAAACGTAAACAAGGATTCAAAACTAGGCACAAAATTGAAAGCTTTTCATATATAATGGGACATGAAAATTAACATTATTAATACTAAATATATAAAACGTAATATTCACAAGCTCTGACTTTTTTTCATGCAAAAAAATGAGCCCAACTTATGTTTGGTTCCATTTATTAATAAAAGTTGTTTAACTCATGAAAATCGCAGAAGGGCAATATTTCACATACAATCTTTTAGTATCATGACAATATTTAAATATTTATGTATATTGAACGATCGTTCACAAATATTCAAATATGACAGTAAAAAATACTTACAGCTAAATATATAAATAACTGAAAACCAGAATTCTCTGGAAATTGCCAGAAAGCGTAAACAAACTGGGAACAATTGACCTGACACCGAACACTGTAAAATTAAATACCAGAAACTTTAAACAAATAGAAATAAAATAAAATAGATTGAAATAAAATAGCAGTGAACATAATAGTATGAAATAGAATAGAATTTAGAATTTACTATTTGTGGGTCGCAGCTGCTCACTTTTGATTTATGGTCGCAAATATTTACTTGGCGTATTTAAATATACGAAGAAGCTTTTCATTAAAATCATAGAAATAGAAACTAAATAAATATTGCCTATGACAACAAGGCAATGTGCCTCGCTCTTTGTTTACTCGTTGGCCAAGGTTATAAATCAAATTGTCAAAATAAAGGCTAGAACTAACAGGTATCAGCGACGTGCCGAAGCTCAAATACACTTGCCAACAAAAATATTTGTGCCAGCTTTAGAGCAGCAGCCCAATTCTGAGCAAATCAATCATATTTGGAACACTTTTAGATACCCTTCCAAAGGTTTCTATCGTTTTGGCATGAATTGTGTAACGCGCAGAAGAAGTCATATCCAACATCATAAAATAAGTATATATATTCTTGATCAGTACCAACAGCTGAGCCAACATAGCCATGTTCGCCTGCTCCTCTCCTAGTCTCTCAACCTTTTACCCTAGGCAAAGCACCATTAACACTTTTTATGAAATCTATGAATTAAAGGAATAAAGCATATTATCTGTCCTTCCACTTATCCAACTGTACAACTTGCATTTGTAAAACCTAGAGGAGACCTACTGAGGGGCTTCCATTAATTCTTGTATCCAACTAATATAAAAGTTAAAAAAATGTTGCTTGCTTTAATATTGTTTCCAATTTCAAGGTATTGGAGCAATGTTTTTGAATTTGCATCGACTTTATTAAAAAATGTACATAAAAATATGACACCTACGAAAATATTGAAATAACTAGAAAATCTAGTTGTAAATTATCTATATATATTTATATTTTTCTTTTAGTTATTGCGATTTGTTTTGGGGCGTATAAGCATTTCGACCTTTTGCAAAAAAAACTATCCCCTCCCAATAAATGGCATCTTTTTTCTGCACAATATGATCATAGAAGATGCCATTTCAATTGTTGGAAGCATTAACGTAATTAAAATACAATTATTTTGATTAAATTGCAACAATTGCTTGACTTGTCTGTCTTTGTCTGCAACTTTAATGTTATTGTTTTCAATTTCCTCCTTCATCTGGTGTATATACTTTAATAATTGGTCTCACAGCACAGAGTACACCTCTCCGCATTCCTCCTCTGCTATTCTGGTCGCCGTACAAGACTTATAATCCGATTTATTTTTTGCATTGCACATGAATATCAACCTCATTTTCGTTAAACTCTGCTTTAGCTATAATCAGTGTTAGGCTTATATATAGAATATAAAGAAGCAGAATAAATTTCATTTTATGCACTGCGATTATGGAATGGTCACTCAGACATATGGAAATCAATTGAAGGCTGGGGCCTCCAACTTTGCTGAAAATGATAAGCGAGAAGCGGTAGGTCAGGAACTGAAGAAAACATAGTGCATCGACTTGTCGGTTCAACTGTTTAACGATTGCAAATAATAAAGTTCAAAAGCTTTTGCTGCATCTCAAGCTGAGAGTATATAAATAACTTACATTACCGAGAGTGTATTATAAACCTATCCAGTTCTTTGTAACAGGCTCAAAATAAATGGAAATTCCGTGCTTGAGCTGGTTCGGTTCAAAGACGGCCTCGAATAAAGCGTTACAAATGTGTTAGCAAAGTCATAATGCCCCCGTAAGAGTATGCTTATATATGTATGTGTGCATGTGCATATTTATTGATGATTTTCGCTTATCGCACATGCGAATCCGCGAATCGCGCTGAGTTCTTAAGCAAATATTGAATAGTGCCAAACATACGAATTGATTCCGTTGTTTCCATTGGTTCCACTGGCTTTAAGCGCCGGACTGGCTCCCCCGCCGCTTATTGAGCGCCCTGTAACGACAACTGGCAGACAAATTGATTTTCGGCTACCCTGTTTATTTATTTAAAATTCTTATTTATTTATTTGCTTGACTCGCGTCCGCCGTGCGCTGACGTCAACCGCGGCGGACATCAATTTTGGTACTTGCGATTCGAAATCGGAATCGGACTCGGACTCGGACAGGGGCGCGTGCCATGGGGCGAAAGTATTTCTTATTTTTGGATGCCCTAACCTAAGATAATCGCAATATGGCAACATCATCAGTCGCATTGGCGATTTGTCTGTCGGTGGGTTGGTCAGTTCGACATTTGTTTTGCATTGACCTTGAAACAAAATCGAAAATTGCGGCAACGGGTTGCTGAAATATTTGTTTTGACTTGGCATAAATAAGAACTTTTACAAACCAACAAATCAGCTGGGCCAAAAATAATCAAATAAAGGCTGCGAGCACCCAAGACAAAATACATGTACATCGAAATTTTCGAAAATCACACATAAATAATGGCATCGTCAGACGTAAACTAAGTACAGTACTTAGAAAACAGATGCAAAATTTATAATCTTGAATCCACTTGAACTACAAATTTGAAAAGTCAATTTGTCAAATATCAAAATTGCCTATTTTGTAAATTTAAAATATTTTTAGAATTCAAAACACGATACAGCTGCAAAATGAATAGCTCTTATTGCAAAATCAATCTCAGATTGACTAACAGAAATATGTTGATTATATTTAATAGTTTATATTGAAAAAGGAAACATTGCAAGTAAGTATTTGCATGTTATTAGAAATAGATCAAAACACACGCAGTTAAGCGGGGCTAAAAAAGTCCATTAAAGCTTCGAGAAAGCTTAAGTTCGCTTTATTTTAAGATTAAAGCTCGGCAAGCCTGAAGTCTAGTCTAGATTAAAGTTTCGAGATTCAACTTGCATCATTTCACAGTTTTTTTGTCGCTTAGCAACAATATCCGAATAGATGAAGTATGCCAATAACAGCTCGGAGCATGTCGAGTGCAATTGACGTGCATGTGATCAACTGAATGTAAACACAACCAATTGTATCTCAAAGATACACAAAAGCCGATTTTGCAATTTCATATGAGTATCTATTTATGCATGTCTGTACGTATTTATATTAAAAATTCGTTGGACTGCCCGCCAGCAAAGTGGAAATTTGATGAACACTGCGTGGGGTCAGCCAACTAGTATTTTTCGTAGACTCATTTCCAGATGCTCGCCTCTGACAACCCCCACGGTGCGCAATGTCAGGTAATTATAAGTTTGGCAAGGGCCCAGATACATTTATTTTCATATATATATATATTTTTTTTTTTTTTGCTACGTTTGGTTGTATGCCACAAGTGTCCCGCTGTTGCTGGCGCACTGGAGACTTTGCGTATTCTATAGATAAATATGAGTTACCGCCTGCAAGTCACATTTTTCGCTACTGTAATTCGTTGGAAAGATATCAAGACTCCCCATTCAGTAGGATAATTTAAAAATATTTTCAATAAACTACTTATTAAATAAATCGAATAAGCACATACTACGTATATATGAGAGCAGGAAAGATAAATAAGTATTAGAATAATCATTAAGAATCGCAATTTCAATAAGCATCTTATCACAAATTTTATCTCAAAATAATAATAATAATAATAATAATAAATATATAAATATAAATTATAAATATAATAAAAATAATAATAAAAACAATAATAATAATAATAATCACAATAATAATAATAATAATACTAATAATAATAATAATAATAATAATAATAAAATTAATAATAATAATAATAATAATAATAATAATAATAATAATAATAATAATAATAATATTAATAATAATAATAATAATACTAATAATAATAATAATATAAATAATAATAATAATATTTCAATAAACTACTTATTAAATAAATCGAATAAGCACATACTACGTATATATGAGAGCAGGAAAGATAAATAAGTATTAGAATAATCATTAAGAATCGCAATTTCAATAAGCATCTTATCACAAATTTTATCTCAAAATAATAATAATAATAATAATAAATATATAAATATAAATTATAAATATAATAAAAATAATAATAAAAACAATAATAATAATAATAATCACAATAATAATAATAATAATACTAATAATAATAATAATAATAAAATTAATAATAATAATAATAAAATAAATAATAATAATAATAATAATAATAATAATAATAATAATATTAATAATAAAAATAATATTAATAATAATAATACTAATAATAATAATAATATAAATAATAATAATAATAATATAAAATAATAATAATAATAATAATAATAATAGTAATAATAATCATCATCATCATCATCAAAATAATTATAATAATAATAATATAATTACCAACAGCGATTAATTTAATTTTTTTTAGATTTTGCCTATTTTATTTGCTTTAAATTAATCTTATCTTATCTGTGTTAAACTCAAATCAATCAGATTCCGCATGCATAACATTTGTAACAAGAAATTTTTGGGTACACAATTATACTGTTTTGGCCCATTGTACAAGCATATATGATTGCCATTTGGCAACGTCGACCCACTTAATTGCCAATCGGTTGTCAGTTGCCGTGTGTAGCGATGTGGCCGCATTGGCCATTAGATCATTTTTTTCTCTTTGCATAAAATAACAGATTTCCGTCAAAACAAACAGAAGGTAAAAATGTGCTAAGATGCGATAAATTCAGAGGAAAACAAGAAAAGTGCGTCAGCAATGCAAATTTTGTTTTTCTGTTTTCCATTCTGCGAGTAGTTTAAATTCTTTTTCTGCTGCCTCTCGTCACTTGCCAGCTCTGCGCTTTATCTCTGTTTCTACATTGCCTTATTTTGTTGTTCCCCATTTATATGTTATTTTTTTCTTTTTGTTTTTTATTTTATGTGCCTGTTTATTTGTCTAGTGACTGCAGAGGATTTTAACCTCACGTCTCATATAGAGATATGCAATTGTTTTTCTGATCTTTAATGATCCCAGTGCAGTATCTGTATCTGTATCTGTATCTGTGACTGTTTCTGTATCTGTATCTGTATCTGTATCTGTATATGTATCTGTATCTGTATCTGTATCTGTATCTGTATCTGTATCTGTATCTGTATCTGTGTCTGTGTCTGTGTCTGTGTCTGTGTCTGTGTCTGTGTCTGTGTCTGTGTCTGTGTCTGTGTATGTATCTGTATCTGTGTCTGTATCTGTATTTGTATTTGTATTTGTATCTGTATTTGTATCTGTATCTGGAAAATCCTCTTTCTTACAGATGATAGAATTTCTGTTTTTTTTCGGTTATGTTTATTGTATTGTATCAAAATAGCATACATTTTTATTACAACACAGATGGCTTAGGTGATCTTTCGCCAAGCCTCTTTGAGTCCTCAGGCTTTATCGTGGACAACCGTCAAAAGCGGCTTTTCTGAATAAGGCTGCATCATATTCTGTTTTTTATTATTAGCCTAGCTTCAGTATCGTACACACATTCATCTATGCAATTTAATTAAAATGTTTTCTAGGGTTTTTATTTTCGGCACTACGAAAGATAGCTGTTCTCTCTTAACTTTGGTCGTATTTAATTTAGTTTGTCTGTCTGTCTAGTCACCTATCGCTCAGTTGCTATCGCTGGGACTTGGGTGAATCATCGCCCTGCCTGGGATTCAACTAAATTCATTGCGACTGTCACGTAGCCCCCATGAGGCGATTGACGACGGCAGTTCGAAGTACGATTATCAAGAACTTTGGAACGAAAGAGTTTCGATTAAGCAGATATTGATGAATATTTTTTGTTTTATGATGAATAGCTTGATGGCTTGACCCGAAAAGTTCCAAGATTTATATTTTTCATTTATTGATATCAGAAAAATAAAAGTCTTGTATCTGTTATCCCGCACACGAGCCATATAGTTGGATAATATACTTCAAATAAATAATTGTAAGCCCATTAAGTTGTAAAATCAATTGCTGCTAATCAATTTAGAGCTGAAAATGCAATTAATTTAAGCTTTAAAATTCGGCAAGTTTTGCCAAACATTATCTTCTGCATTTGCAACGTAGCCTTTTAATTAGTAAATAAACAATGGCGACTACAATGAATTAACAACGTCTGCGACTGATGCAACCCTCTACCCCTCGCCCATCGCCCTCTTCCATTCCGCCAACGGCGCTTGGCAACAGTCGTGCATTAGAGCAGTGGAATTGGGTCTTGTCATTCAAATGATGACGTCGCCAGCGGCCCATGGGCAACTCTGTATTGTTGCTATTGTTGTGAGCTTGCTTACGTTTTAGCTACTCTTTTTGATTAACTGAAGCGTTGCGGTGGTTTTTAATAGAGCCGCTGTCAGTGCTCGACTAGAAGATACCCTGTAGCAATTAGCACATGTGTTTGGGCACTTGTTATGCTCGCAGGCTAGATAACGCTGCGATGTGATTAATTCTGCCACAAATGTTTCGATTCCTTTGTTGATGGATTAGTAGATACCCTATAACGCCACTAATTTGATAATGAAGCAATGTAGTTTAGCGATCTTTGGAAATCGCTACAAATGTTTCGTTTACATTGTTCCAAATTGACTTTGCCTGACTTGATGTTCGCTGAATTTGCTTGGTGGTTGCTAAGCGGTATACGCAACGGCAACGGCGACGGCAACGGCGACGGCGACTGCGAAATGATGATCGTCGTTTCATTTGGTTGTTGTTGCCGCCGCTGCTGCCGCTTGGCAACAGCTAACTTCAACGACGCGCTGCGCTCAGTTTTCGCCTTTGTCTTCTGCTCTGACTCTGTGACGTCGGCGCTGGCGCGTCGTGAAATTACGCGTCGACGGCAACGCTGACGCCAAGGAGGAAATGAATGTCAATTACTCACGTACAAATACATATGTAGATATGCGCATGCATATGTAAATACATATGTATGTATACGCATGCACGCGTTTATGTGCATACATTTTGCTGGCGGCTCTTGACGACAGCCAAACACAGCGGCTGGCGGCCGGTCTGTCGGTCTGTCGCCCGATTGCTCGATTGCAGCAATCGCACGTTTTTGGTTTTTGGCTTTTGGTTTATCAGACGCAGCAAAATGAAAGTAGCAGCCGCCGCATTTGCATAGGCGCCACAAAGATACGTTAACCTTTGCGTTTGTCGCCATTGGCCTCAGATACTAATACAGATACATTTGCGCTGGTCTTTGGATTCGATAAATTCATACTCCCATTGATCGTATGCTGCTTAATTTCAGACTGACCAAATGAGATATTGACAGATTGACGGGATGATTAAAATATTGATGGATTGATAGATTGAGGATATGACAGATTCGTATATTGAAAGATTAGCGGATTGATAACTTGAAGGATTGACTGATTGAAGGGCTGAAAGCTTGATGTATTTATAGAGGAGTGAAATGACGGATTGACAGATTGATGGATGGATTGACTGATTTATGAATTGACGAAATGTCAGATTGACGGATTGGCGAATGTATTAGTATTAGGCCTTTAAATAGAGTGTATATAAACATAACACATTTCATTTTGATAGGTCACTGGTGCTTTAGAGTAATCCATTTTTTCTTCCTTGTGTTCAAAATAAACAACAAAGGGTCCTCTAATGGGTAGAATCAGAATCAGCTCGTCGTCCTGATCAAGAATATATATGCACTTTTTGAGATCATCTTGATGTCTTGCCATAAAGATAATATGAATTAGCTGAATCGGAAATAAATAATATTAGAGCGAATATGAAAGAAGCAGAAGATTGAATTACTAAATAAATAAATATGTATTGAATTGTAAACAATTGGAACCCACTTTATTATACCCTTTTAGAGGGTATTTTAGGTTTGTCATGAAATGTGTAACGCATAGAAAGAAACATCCTCAACATCCTCTAGATCCGCACCAATAGCCGAGTTGATCCGGCGGATCCCGCCGAACCGACCCATTATATTATAAAGCTACCATAGAAACGATTGGTCAAAAATTCAGTTCTTTTAAGGAAAACATTTTTGTTTTTGTAAAATATGCTCCCTACATACGTGCAAAATCTTATCAACATCGAAACACTACATTATATAGCTGCCATAGCAACGATTAGTTGAAAATTAGTTTCCAGTATGGCAAAATATTCCGTTTTCCAGGTATATATATATCTGCAAAACAGTAAGGCAAATGTCTACAAGAGTATTAAATCTTCGACGTGCCGAAAAAAATCTTAGTTTTTCGTTTTAAAATGAGTTTGCAATTTCATTGAACCCTGCTGCATCTCTTGTACTTTTGTGTGCTTAACTTAAAGAATGTTCACTTATCGATGTTATTTTATGTCTAAAATTTGAAAATTTAAATACAGGGTATACCAATCTGACACCCTTTGCATAAAATTTCCGCAATTTAACGTAACTCCATTCCCAGACCTTTCCAACATATTTTTGCGGCACCTGTGTGCAAACACAATAAAATCGTGAAATCAGACAAACTCAACCATATTAGCATACGTAGTTGAAGTAAATACACAAATTAGTTGGGTATACTATACTTATACACAAGAATTGATATTTTAATTTGTTTACTTGTAAGCAGCCAAAATGCTGACGCAAAAGACGACGCGTTGCGACGCGACGCTTCGAGGATTTTGATGCGCTGCGAAAGAATCGAAAAACAAGAAAACAAAATATATGTGTATATATATATAATATATACATTTCCGATTTTTGCACGATTTACGATGCGCGTCAGTGGCCGTGTCATGATAATTGAATATACAATATATAAATTATATTGATCACAGCTGGTCCTCCCCTGAGTCTTGAACTGTTATCTAAGCTAATTGCATTAATTGTTTGATAATTAGTTGTTTTTGTAGTTAATAGCAAAAAAAGTGTAAAAAATAATTTTAAATCGAATTGTAATCGTCGCGTAAATAACAAAACGTCAGAACGATAACGAATCAAAGATGATTATCATCTGGTGATCTGTTTAAACCGGAATTAATTGCCGGACTAGTGAT
Organism: Drosophila borealis; assembly: GCA_035045885.1. NCBI lineage: Eukaryota > Metazoa > Arthropoda > Insecta > Diptera > Drosophilidae > Drosophila > Drosophila borealis. The sequence continues at coordinate 7,217,418 of JAWNOR010000211.1, forward strand.
AATAAGAAACAATTCGCTTCTTTTATTCATACTTATTTGTTTTGACAGATCATTATATGTACATGTACATACATACATATGTATTCATGCATGTATGTTCTCTTGTACTAAGCGCAAACAAAATTTGCCTTGACTCTTTCGATAACTCTACCCGCTGCCCTACTATTCGATTCTCATGAATTCAAGCAAGCCCTGCAGGTTTTCATGATTTGATTATAATAGCTGTGCTCTCTCTCCCTCTTTGTCTCTTGCTCTCTCATACTTTATTCCTTTTTCTTATTCCTGCCTAGTTAACTTATTCTCTGCCACTTTGTTTCTTTCAGTAATGTCGAAATAAATTCATAAATGGCAGATAATAAAAATAGTCTGAACTTTTGGGTAAGTACATATTTACATATTCATTACACATACATTTGTTAATTCAAAGCAGGGCAATTTAGCTTAAATTAAATGCCTCTCTATGCGATTTTCATGAAATCATATTATGCATACAAATATTCTATTTTTCTAAGAGTTCCATTTGAAATGAAATGAATACACCAAACAGATGCTGAGAAGGTAATGATAAGAATACGTGGCCTATGATCGACTTATTTACTCGAAAAGCATTCAGCTACACGTTTCTCCAAGCCACCCAAAGACAATTAGTGCCGGCGTCAGCAATAACCTAGCCACACGTGATTTTGGACCACGTTTGAGGGTGCTGGTGACCGGCTTTGATTGCTTTATGAATGCCGCACGTGAGCTCGTGGCCGTCTTCCCGGTTCGTTACGTCACAGCTTATCCGGCTGACGACCTGCGGGTACGACGAGACCGGTGACGCTTCGACCTCTACCTGGGACCATGGCACCGTCTCGCCTCGTGTGCGTGTCCGTGTCCGTGTCATTTGGTCAACGTGTCTGTCGTCATATTTGCGTTTCAACGGGGGTGTGGGGGGCGGGGGTGCCACCAGGCCTGTTCCCGACGCGGATCGCTTTGGGTACGTGACTGCAGCTACGTGTCGCAGGCAAAGTTGCAAATTTGAAAATACATATTTAATAATCATTTAATTGGGAATATGCTTACACATTCAACACATTTAATTTCATCAGCAATTTGCATATTCATGACAGGCGCAAATATAATAAAATTCTATTTTAATAATCAAATCAAACATGTACTCTAACCAAATGCCCATCTGACTGTCTGGCTAATCTAGAGCTGAGAAGCCAACCGCATCGAATCAACATATCACTTGGCTATATACATTTTGTTAGACTCTTGAGTGTGATCTTATGCCCAAGAGTCTAGATTCTTGATCCGTATCAATAGCCAAGTCGATGCAGTCAAAGTAGTCCCAATTTAATATAGATTTAAATATTTATTGTGAACTGAACTTTGATAAACCAAGGCTGGGCTCCTAAATCCTGATTTAGAACCTGATTATAAACCAACAATTAAATATATACATATGCTATAAGATTCTTAATTGGCCTTTTTAACTTTTGATTAAAATGTTGTCGCCTGGTTTTAACATGACGTAAGTGGCTCTTTGAGTAATTTTTGTGATCCATAAACTAAATACTTAAGCTGCATTTATGATGGCAATGGCCCGGTTAACAGCGCAGCGCAGATGCATCAAGTGTAAAGCGCACAAAATTGCCACCATAAAAACGCTTGAATCTACAGCTAAAACTTTCGCCCATGTGCACACACACACGCACACACACGCACACACACGCACATACGAGCTGATAGGCGATGGTAGATAGTTGTTCAGTGCCATAAAATTGGAAATTATGATCATCAAGGCGGCCAGACCAGGGCACGCCCAGCCGCTGGGTGGTGTAGCTGAAGACCCAAAAAAAAAAACACAAACAAACAAACAAATAAAAAACTAAAAATAAAAACAAAATAAAACTAAAGCCCAGAGTACGCACTACAAACGGGTGCGCCAGCAACTTGCACAGCTACAGATACAAATACACAGCTACAGCGACAGCGACAGCTACGGCTACAGATACAGATACTTGCAGCCGCAGCTATAGATGCGGAGCCAGGCGAGGCAAGGCAAGGCGAGGCGAGGCGAGTCGAGGCACAGCTTGGACTCGTAAAAAGCGCCCGCGTCTGGCGTTTAAATTTATGACTAGTTGAGGCGCGAGTGACGCTGATAGATGATAAACCTCCGCCACAAAATATACATGTGTGCATCTGTGTGTGTGTGTGTGTGTGTGTGTGTGTGTGTGTGTGTATTTCATGGAGCTGCAGCCCAGGTTATGGTCGTTATGACAGTCGTAAAGCCCCAAAGTGGCACTGCCTTCTCGCTGGACGCTGGGCGCTGGCTCGCTTCCCAACTGGAACAAAGTTATCAAAAATTAGCTTCGGTGAGGCTTATTGCCACATATCATATTATAGGCGGCTTTGAGATGCCTAAGAATAGAAGACACATTGACAACCCTATAATTTCCCAATAGGGTTTCCATTATTCGATCGGGTTCAATATTGCATGAGATAATCTTGTGTGGAATAGAATAGAATAGCATAGACTAATCTATATACATAGTTTGTTTTCTAAAGTCAGTTTTAGATTAATTCAAAATATTTATTCTCGAAGGTGTTTTTTATAAAAGGGAACAACTTTTTCCAAGGAAACTTTGTGATGTATTAGTGAGATTTTCCGGAATGCTGACAGCTCGATTGGTGAATCGTTCCAACTCGACGCCGACGCCGACCTACAGTCACGGACAAAAGTATTGGCAATTTAATATATAATTTTATTGTCGGTTTTGTCCAATATACCATCTAATATTTATTCATCATATATTTTTTATACAATTATTATCTATTTATGCAAGCAATATAATTATTTTTATAAACGTTGGCGGTTTGGTTAATTTTCAATAATTATCTTATTACAAGAACTCGTAATTTTATAGAGTCAAAAGTATTGGCAATTTTCAATATGACGTTGGTATTTTAATATAAGTTTTAATATGGTCATACCTTTCTTAGCTTTGTAAGGCCCAAAAATGTTACTTTTTTAATACGTTTAAGTAAGTCAGATATATAAAAGAGCATATAACAAATATATTTTAATAAAATAATAAGTTCGTTATTCTCAAAATTTTAACTTTTTAGTTGACAACCCTACAGTTGCCAATACTTTTGTCCGTGACTGTACATTTTAAAACGATTCGAGTTTAAGTTGATATATTTTCAATATTAAGAATACAAACGTTTCCGGTAGTTTGATTCACGTTTCAGCGCATGGTTCACAAACCTGATATTGCGCATATGTAAGCCCAAGCTTTGTGTTTAATTTCTATTTGATTTTAAGTGTACACATATTTATTTGCTGAAATTCGTAAATTAAACATTTGTTTTATATATCTTAAATAAAATTTGGTTCGACTTGTCGTCATCCCTCTTTTCGTTTCATGCTAAATAAAGTAAAATTAATAAAAATTGAAAATCTGATTTCAAACCTCTTTGCAGCCTCGATAAATAAAAATGCTTTCAACATTTTGTGACTACAGTTTAGTTTCCTGATAAATAACTTCGAACTGTGCTCCCGCTTTAATCTGCTGCAAACACAATTGTCTTCGATTACTTTAGCTCATGTTCACCTGGCTGACTCGAGTGCATTCATTTTTGTTCGATCTTTTATGTGTCCTCCTTTGTCACTTTGTTGTACACTTAACACCGTTTGTCTTTGTCTGGGCTTATCCTGGTTGAAGTCTTAACTTAATTTTGTCTTTGCTTCATTTTTCGCGAGATGATTTGCGAATTGTGCCAGGAAAAGCGACAACGGCGAAGCCAAAAATGTCATTTCTATCTTTGTAATATGCAAAGTGCCGGCCCCAGCTCCCATTCCCATTCTCGTTCCCCTTCCCGTTCCCCTGTCCGTAACCCTGCCCGTTCCCGTTCCCGTTCTAGTTGCAGTCCCAATCCCAGATTCAGTCGAGGCAGCAAAGCGGGCATATTAACATTTTCGACGAGACTTGACTTGATTACATTGTATTGTTGCTAGGCTCGTCGCATGGTTGGCTGCATGAAACGCACCAAAGAGTGACAATGGCCCATGGATGGCAGCCAGGGAACCGTAGCCGTATCCAAAGTTGGCTCTGGCCAAACGCGCACAATGGCGCCCAGTTTGGTGAAAAGCTGAGCGCATTTTCAGGCCCCACAAAAGCCAGGGGAAAAGGCCACACACACACAACACATATTAAATTCGCTTCATTGTTTCATATGCATTTTCCGTCTTCTTTTGCATGCGTGTGTGTGTGTTTGCATGTGTGCCAGCAGAACAGTAGTTGCCCATCGAAAGAGGAAACGCCAGACAATACCCATAGTTGCCAGCAATTAGCTTCAGATACAGATACAGATACAGATACAGCTACAGATACAGCAGAACGGCGCACAGTTTCACCGTTTGCCACTGGCGAAAGTTCTAGTGCTGGGTGCAAGATCCAAGATTTAACACCCTGCGTTAATCCAGAGTGGCAGAAGAGAAGTTTTTCTTCTAATAGGTATAGCTATAGATACGTAAAACTTGTAAGAATGAATTTTTACTCCAGCTGCACCATTAACGTTTTATAGCTGCATGAGGAATACTTTTTAGAGAACGTTTTCTATTTACCTTCAATTTTGTCCTGATCTATGGTCTCTCACCTCTGCACCTTCTTCCTTAAAACATTAATCTAAAAAATGTTTTCCCTAATTATATAGGATCATCTATCTTATCCATCTTTGTAAACTAGTTCATTCTAAGCCTTATATAACTTTAATCAATTGTAATATTTACCTAAAAGACTCTAGTTTTTCATTCAACCACAGTTTGATGTAATCTAAACACAGGTTTAATCCTATCTGACATTTTAGACCCATGGCTAACATTCTCATTAACCTTAGTTAGTTTCTCTTGCATTTCATTATGTACCAAGGCCTCCAAGTTCTTTTTGTTTCTTTTTAGAAACATATTGAAAAATTAATTCGTTCCGTAATCTTTGATTACTTGTCTCTTATCCCACATGGTCTCTTGTTTTTCTTTTCAAATAAACCTAAAGTATTTCTTTGTGTAATCTTGCTTTGCATAAATCTCTTAGCTTCACTCTTTCAACACTTATCGGAGCTCTTTTCTTCATGTCCTCCATGGTTACTTGGGCAGATGATCAGCTATGCGTAGTTTTTGTGCTAGATACTCCACCTCAACACCTTGTGAGAGTTGAACCAGTAAGTGGCTCGGAACCATTAAAAAGCCCGTCAATGCCTCGGTTACATAAGTGTTAAGCTTTTCCTGCTGATTTAAACGCAACATTAAACATGACAGATAGACAGACTGAGAGACAGGCGAGACGTAACCTGACACAGGGCACAAGTGTGCCAGAAAGGGGGGAGGTCTTTGATCGGGTGGAGGCGGGTGTGCCTTGTGGGCTAGTCAAGAAGCCCCACAAATCGCAGTGGGTGCTCGTGCCCCAGAGCATGGACAACGTGCATGGAGGCAGTTATTGGCCTCTGCCATAGGTGGTTAACGGCAATGGAAACGGGCTGGGGCCAGGGCTGTGGCGGAGAGCGGGACTTGGGCCATAACACGGCGTGATACAGGCAATTAAACAATTGTAAACCAATTGATACACACGCTCATTAATTAAATTAAATGATGGAGAAACAAAACTAAACGAAGAGAAAATCAACCACAGCACCACTTAACCACTCTGCCACATGGCAACGCTACAGGCAGGGGGTGGAGGGGGGGGGCGGGTTTGGGGGGCCTGCCACAAGAACAATCAATCATGCCAATTAGTTTTAATAGCCCCTCGCACAGTAGCCATCCAGATGCATCTCAGCCGGCAAAGCCAAGGAGGCTGCTGCAAAGAGCATGGCTGCAATTAAAGCCCAGAACCGGCCAGAACGGCGGGAATTGCCGCATCCCAACTAGGTCTGGCAATGGCTGTGGCCAACTTGGAGACCACGACCAAGACGCTGGTAATGAGCACAGCGCCGTTGGCTGGTCGTTAACTTGCAGGCCCCGGCCGCCCCGGCCACCCCGCCAGGCTGGCTGCAAATCTGGGATCTGGGATCTGGGCTGCAGCTACGGCTACAGCTGTTCGGACTGTTTGTTGTACAGCTGTTTGGGCCGTTTTATGTTGGCCATAAAATTTGCTAAAATAGTCCAACTGCGAGTGCCAGCTAGCTAAATGCTTCAACTGATGACATGTAATCAGCACGCTGCTGATGAGCCACAACAGCTCCTACTCACCCCCGTCCCTTCCCCTGCCCCAGTCCCTCGGACTCGAACAGGGCGACAATCAAGACACTCGACGGCATAAATTAAACGTCGGCAATTAAATGCAATTCGAAATTCAGAGCCCCATTTAGACTCAGTGAGTGCACTCTGAATGACTCACTACGTGGCGAAACAGGAAGACATTCACCTCTTTGGCTTATTCTCAAATCGAATCTGGGCAGAGTGCCAAACAAGATTTTCCACGGGTCCTTATAGTAATTGTAATAACAAGTGATATATACTAGATTAAGTAAAGATACTCAAAATATACATATAAATATTTGCTATCTATATTGCCTTTCTGATTGACTGACTGATTGATTGATGATGAGCACACAGCCTAAACCGTGAGAGCTAGGAGATTGAATATCTTAACGTAGTTAAGGCATATGTAATGTAAATGCACGCTAAACTAGAGCTTAGAAAATTCAACTCTCAAATGTGGAAAATTTGTGAAAAACGGTTTTTCTTGTTTAAGTCGCTTTAATTTTAAAAGCCAAATTTACATCCTCTTTTTGAATCCTCACCTAAACACCTTTTCATTAAACTTCACCCTTCTATTCGATTCTCAGCTTGTCTACTTATACTTCCGCTCTATAATTCGTTTCTTAGAAATCCATACAGTAAATAAAATGTTTGCAATTTGTTAACGAAATCAATATAATTGTCAGGTGAACCCAAAAGTTTAATTTAACCAAAATATTTAATATTAAATACAATATAAAGTTAAACATAAACTTAATCATTATGCTAAGATTTTATAGATTTGTTTGCTTTAATAATTACAAGAGAGAAATTAGTCAGTCAGTCATTCAAATGTTTCTCTAAGGGCTGTAAACGATAAACTTATTAATCATTTCAACTGACATGTCGCTTGTATCGATAACAACTAAGTTTTCTATTAAAAGTAAAAACAACAAATTGACTGATAAGAACAAAGAGCCAAGAGTTCAATCAAGTTGAAAATTTATCTAGCGCGACGAGAACAAAGTCGGAGCTCCCAAAAGTGTTGACAATAAAAGTGCACACCGATAATAGACTATCGATCAATGAACTCTTATCGAACACTACTCGAGCAGTCGGTTCAATTAGTCAGTTAACCAAATTGTTCACTTTTTTGGCCAAGAATCTGCAGCTGAACGGAGTGCATTGAACTCTGTATGTGGCCATATAATATTATTAATTGGGGTGCAATGCACCCAACGATTTGACGATTGTCATGATAACTTGTTGATCGTGACACGCTAAGTAAACAGCAGGCGGGGGGAAAAGTAGGGTCCATGCATTTTTATTTGGAGGCCGTACGGCCTTGATTCGGCCAGTTCAGTTAAGCTTGATTCAATATTTCTACAGCTGGTCGGGCTTGTCTTAATTGGAATTTAATAACATGTCAACACAAGCCCGAGCCAGATGCACTCGATGAGGTAGACGAACCCACATGCGTTCAGCTGCAGTCTCATAAATGCGTTGGAACTGAAAAAAGTGCATGAATTAATTTGGGTCAATCTTGGACAAAAAGAATATGACATCACCATATGATAACTCACCAGCTATAGATCTGGTACAGGTATCTAAAAGAGAACAGAACCCGAAGCTCCCCTGAGAACTTGCCAATATCCATATTAGTTCTACAAACCTTACACAAACAGAAACAACCCCATTAACCCCATTTAATTCCGTTTTTTAAATCATTTAAGCACATATTCATATTCATATTAGATAAGGAGAATACTGGCTGTGAAAACTAAAATCACAAGGTATAAACATTCTCTTTGAAAAAAGTCAGAATGGAAAATAAAATGCAATAAAACTATAAATAAATAATAATAAATATTATTATTATTATTATAAATATTTAATAATTCGTATGCACATCTAACAAAAACCAACAACAGATGGGAACAAAATAATGAAATTGGATGTTAAAGCACAAACAGATATCTCCAATATCAGGCTATATAACACGATATTAGGCGCACTTATTCACTTTTATTTTAGGTTAAAGAAGACTTGTGGATGCCTCTCATTTTAAAGATATATTCGAAATCTTTTTATATATGCGCTGGGATCGATCAGTGCCTTCTGATCTTTAACAAGGTTATATTTCGAACTTCTGGTAACTTCTTTGAGTTTCAAGCCACATTTTCAACTGCTGCAGTTTCCGAGTTTTTCTGATTCTTTTTCAGCTGAACAGCTGCATTTTCAGTGTGTGTTTTTCATTACGATATTTTCTAGTGGTGATCAGAGACTTCTAAGTAATCACTTTGATCGTTTGCTGACTTGTTTTTTTTTTTATTTTTCGCTCTCTGTTTTTTAGTGGGTTTATTCACCGTTGACGTTGTCAGTTGTTAGTTGTTAGTCGATTGCCGGCCAGCGATTTGTTGCCAAGCGAAACTTTCCTATGTTTTTTTCTGTTATTTTTTTTTGTTTCGTTTTTTTTTTCTTTTTCTTATGGGTTGTTATTGCTAATGCCTTGGTTTGGTTGTTTGCTGGTCTGTTTGCTCGCTCGCCGACTTGTTGCTGTTGCTGCTGCTGCTGCTGTTGCTGCTGCTGCTGCCTCGTAATCAACGCTAACGATCGCTTGCCATTGCCAAGCTGCGCTACACCTAGTGGGAGTTGCCGGCTATATCAGCAGTTGCAGTAATCTGACGGTAGCTAAACTTAAACTTTAAAAAGCTCTCATGTCGAGCTTTCAGCTTTAGAATATATTAAAGCTTTCTACACAGTGCAGGCGTGCGCAGACTTTTTACCAGGGAGGCAGAAGCTGTATAGCATAAATCTCTCAGAGCTTTAACATTGTTTGTATGAAAGCTAATAAAGCTCTAGTAATGCGACTTAAATACAGTAAGTGGCGAATAATATTTTTAATGGTTCAAGCTCTTTATATTTGAGTAAATTAATTTGTGATTAATATATTATTAAGCTTTTTGATATAGAAAGTATATTGGTTCTAAGCTTTAAGCTAGATTTTAATAAAAAAAATCACAATACCAAGAATGAGGAACATGTTAGAAAAACACATAAAATTTGTAAAATCTGACTAAGATTTTAATATTTTTAATAAAACCCTTACAAAAAAACAATACACTTAATATTTGATAAGTTGATTAATAGACAATGGCAGGGCATTCAATGTTCAGCAAGACCGAACTTAACGCTGTTGTCTTTAACAAAGTTGTGTGCAGCTTTTCGTTGTTGTTGTTGTTGTTGGGTAACAACAACAGCTGATGTCTGTCGTCAGATAATGATGAATAACTGTGCTGTTGCGAGTGTAACACACTCGCCCAGAAAGGGGAAAATGGGTGAAATTCAAAAGTAAGTCGCTGCCAAAGCAAAGTCGAGCCTGAAACCAACTAAACCGCCGGCTACCTGTCTGTCCGTGTCCGTATCTAAAGCGCCTAGTTGCATTTGACACCCAGCGGCCATAATTCACCGGCCTCCACGGCAGCATGGCCGTAGTGTATGTGTGTGTGTGTGCGGAGGGGGGGAGGGGGGTATAATTTGGTCACGAAACGAGTTTCTTGGAGCCAGTTAACCAACAAGCGAGCATAGTCGTAACAAGGGAGCTCGATAAGATGTGGAACATAAATCGATGAGTCATTTGACAGGTTCCTGTTCGACGCCCCCGATCCAGCCCCCGGGTCGAAAGTGTTGGCCTTATCGCCGAGCCTCGACTTGGCCCATTGTTGTTTCTGCTGTCCCCAATTTACATATCTCTGGGTCGAGCTGTTGGCTTTTTAATGGCTCCAGATACGCCACGCTTCAGCTCCAGCCCCAATCCGGCGCACAGCTATTTGAAATCGGTGCTTCAAAGTGCATTTCTTTAATAGGAAATTTGTATATTTGTTTATTTCGAATCGCTTATCAGATTTTGCACGGAAACGAGCTCAAAAAAAACTATACCATATGTATATAAAAGCCAAAACGTGATGAAATCAAATGATTTATTTCGCTCATCATTCGGAATGACATTTGCAAACGTTTGGAAAGTTTTTCAAGCTGTTCGCTCAAAGAGCAGCAGGAAATCGAGATCTATATAACATTGATTTGAGGTCTTTCTTATGTGTGCCAGATACATATATACAATACGAAATACATGTACTAGATCCTCGTTGCCAGCTGAAGCGGGATTAAAGAATTTTATATTTTATATGGTTATATTCATGTTCTATATAATATATAATATCTATATCTATGACAATCTTTTTTCATATTATTCTGTTTTTCGTTTTCAAATTCTCTACCACAACTGATTATCCAAATTTACTATAATATACGTCTCCCAATATTTCTTTAGACATTAGGTTCTATTGACATTTGGTGCTCCTTGGTCACATTATGTTTACCTTTCCCGCTTTGTAGGGGAAATATATCTGAAGTTGATTTTTCATTCGCAAATGAAATCAGTTTAGTCACCGCTTGCATGGCCAATACGACTCTCTTCCTGGGTTAACCACACAATTATCAACTTATCAGACTTTCCGACTCATTCACGAAGACGTCAAAGATTCGGCTAATATTATCGCTGGGCCTTGGCAACAGCAGCAGGTCTTCCAGATGACTCAATGCAGCGACTGCCCCCCAAAAGACGAAACGCAAGTTTCCAGAGCGTGGTGAGTGCATAAATTAGATCACAGCCCCATGGCTGATGGCTGATGAAATAACCTAGAAGCCGGTGGCAAAAGAGCTGAGAACCCAGGGAAAAACCCAGCTCAGCAGTTGTGCAAATATACCTAAGTATAGATGGGTCACTTTGTCGTATGCAATCAGCCAGAGCATGCTCGGCTAGATGATACGCAGTACTCAACGTTTAGAACTATTATGCAATTATTAAACACATTTCCAAGTTCATTTACTATACAAAATTATTCCCCATTAGTAAAGTATTCACACTCCAAAACCAGTTTGCATATTCCATCAAAAGATTTGCGGGAATTGGAATAACTTCGATGGCTAGTAAATATACTCATCCGATTTGATACAACTCCACAGATATTTTAGCAAAATATTAAAGATTCTTGGAGGAGCATATAATCATCATTCGACCAATTCTTCCTATATGAAATAGTAGTCCGATGTTGATAAGATTCTGCTTCTATATAGTCTAGAAAGTTTATCATTAAAGTAACAAATTTTCGAACGATCCGGCCGACATATATTTAGCTTTCTATAGAAAGAAGAACTATGAGATTAGCTTCCATAGAAATAGACTCTTAATGCTAATCAAAAATATATAAATATATATATTTAATGCCTCATGTGGTCGTAGATAGTTTCTTTTTGCATGCCCTACAATAGTTCCTGTCAAAATTACAAAAACCAATTAAATTATACAATACAATGAGCCAGATGTTGGATGCAAGTTTAGCATACCCTGTAGCAGCGCTTGTCATAAGTACAGGGTATACGAGAGTCGCGTGACGACTGCCAACCTCTGTTTACCGAGCGACTTGAGTACAAACAGCGAATACGTATAGTTTAAGGTCAACTATGGCTTTAGTCATAACTGTGTAACTGTTACCAGGCCGTACCTCCAGGGAGGCGGCACTAGGGAGGGGGAGTGGCAGTGCCAGTGGCAGCGGCAGCGATGGGGCGGGCAGGGGCGTCCGTGCTGTTGCCAACTTGTCTGTGGCAGCCAATCGATTTTACTAAGCACGACGTGGACTTTGCTAATGCCAACTAACTAGCCAAGTCGGCTCAGTCGGTTTGTCGGTCTGTCGGTCTGTCGGCTCCTCTGTCCGGCCGTACACACCCGCTGCCCCAGCCCCCGTCGACCCCCTCGGCTAGCCACTTAGAACGAGTGACGGTGACTAACAGTACTTTGTTGTTGTTGTTGTTGTTGCTGAGCTTCTACAGGTAATTATCTGTTGAGCCTTCAACAATCGTTGCTCGCGTGCTGTGCGCCCCGCTGCCCAGCTGCCCCACAGGCCCCGCGGCATGCCCCTGCTGCCGCTGCTGCCCCTGCTCGCTGCTCTGTTGCCAAGCTAAGCTCAACCGGTCGATGAGTAATCATCAATCATGCGATATCATTAAATGTGCTTCGTCTTACAATCGCAGCCGAGCGCGCACGATCTAAATCGCATTTGATCTGCTCAACTCGGCTTTACAAAGCCGACACCGACTCTCAGATGCGCTACTTTGGTTGTGCAACTCTCTTATTTGACATTTTACTTACTCAGAACTATTTTCCAAAAGCAAACCCGGCTTATGTATATTAACTTGTCAAAAATAACCCATCTTTTCATTTATTTTTGGGAAGAAGGACGAAAATTGGGAATGAAACACTTTTGGCAGCGTTAACCTAATGAACAGACAGAGTGTTTTTCTCACAATGGAATAGTGGAATAGGCCAGGCAACTTTTGACAATGTTAATAAACATCAAGCTCGCAGCAAGAAGCTTGACGGAATAGTGGAATAGAACACGTAAAAACGAACGATTGTGAAATAAAACAGATGTCAGCGAAATTAAGTTTACTTAATATTAGAAATTAGGCAATGAAGAACATGTAGCAGAATTTTAAAAATGGAATGCCGGCATAAAACAGCTGACAATGCTGGAATGTTGGAATAGAACGACAGATGGCCATATAATGGAAAAGGGAAAAATTAAATAAATAATGTTAGGGAAATATGTATGTCTTACATAATATAGATATGTGGCAATAAAATAATAATAATGGAACACTTTATGCATCGTTTGCCCATTGGAATGCTGGAATAATACATTTATGCAATATGGAATACTGGAATAAAGTAGAACACATTGCGGTGTTAACACAAATCTAGCATTAAGCATATACATGGAATAGTGGAATGAAACACTTGTAAGCGGCTTAATTGAACTGTAAAATAAAACAACTGTTAGCTAAAGTTGCATTACAAAGTATATATAAGATAGCTGAACGGAAGGCCGGAATGAAACAGCGAATTGTTGAAACAAAACAGTTGTCAAATATCAAAAAGCTAAATGGAATAGTGGAATGAAACACAATATCTAGAAATAAGACAAGCTTTACATGATATTGGAATATGCCAAATGAGAAGCTTTAATTAACTTTTATTAATCAAATTATTAGCTTATTGTGATTATCTTACTAAACTCTTATTAAATATAATTTGAACAGTATTTATTTCCACTTCAATTGAAGTGCAATTCACAATGTAAGTAATTTTGCCTTGTGAACTGTTTAGTTGCCCTTTGCCAATTTCCTGACAACGCTGGCAGAGTATACAAAATAGTGGCATGTAACCGCAAGCAATACTATAAACCCAGTTCCCCCATTTGGCTATGCCCGTCCGCCGTTGCCCATCGCTGGGACCAGGCAACCAACACAGCCCCCCTCCCCCCTTCGCCTTTCCCCACCCGGCACCCCACTCAACCGAAGCGGTGCCCAACTGCTGGGTACAGAAAATCACACGCTGCCGTCAGTTTGTCTGGCGCGATTTGTGTTCAGCTGCCGCTGCCCCAGCTGCTGCTGCTGCTACGGGCCCGTGTAATTGCAGGCAAAACAAAAAAAAAAAAAAAAAGGTGGCACAAATGTCGTTTCCCTGTCCCTGTTCCGCGCACCCGAAACTGTGCCCCAACCCGAACTTGGACCCCATTCTGCCCCGCCTCGACCGCAACCGTTGCGCGGCCACCTTCCGAGAGCTCAAGCTCTTGGCACCGACGGCACCTACTGCATTGAATGCTTGTTGTTGCTGTTGTTGTAGCTATTGCTGTTGGTGCTTACGTAAGCGCCAAAGGCGGTAAAATGAAATGAAATTGTTGTAATGGGCGATTTTCATTGCGGCATTACACGCCAACAACTCTTACATAGTCATTCGCACTAGAGATGGTCGCGGGGCCAACGAAACTGCGGATCCCATCCAAGTCCAAAACTCGAAAGTTTTCTGAAAATTGTACCAAGATCTCCCTTAAAGTGTCTGAAGCCTTACAAAATATAAGGATAGCAAAAATTAGTTCCTTTGCTTAGAGTTTTAATTTTTGTGTCATGAATTTTCCTTTTTTTGTTTTTATTTGGAAGATAATTCACAAGTTAATTTGAATATTAAAAAATTATCTTGTCGTTTTATAATGTTTTTCAACACTGTATAAAAAAAAAGACAACTTTTTAACAATTTATTTTATTTAGTTAATAATTATTTCCTTTTAATACAGAAAAAACTCAAACTATTAAAATAAAATTTTATCAAGTCGTTTTTATTGTGTTTTACAGCACTGTTTTAAATTTTTTCTGGTTGGGCAAAGCTTTTTCAAACTATTACAAAGAATTGTAAACCTTTTTAAACGTTTTTATATCTTTCCCCATTCGGAGAATCTTCACTTATATTCTACTCTACTGATATTTCAGTATAGTTCTTTCAGTTTCCAATCTCAAATAATATAAATTCCAGCAAACTTATCTTTGTTACTTGCTCAACTTTTTGTTGCCTAACGATTTTCAAAGCTTTTCACGACTCACGCACGTGTCACGCGCCCATCTCTAGCTCGTAACGTATTCACCGCATTCGCATGAATGTATTGTGCACACTCGTATGCCCATTTCGGGCCTCATCTGCCACCCCCCCCCCCCCCCTCCTTCCACCCCTCCCCCTCTACGTGCATGTAATCCCTCCGCACCCCTGCACAAAATGTGTGCTCCAGTGTTTTGTGTGTATTTGTATTTGTTCTATAATTACAGCCTATTTGCGCTCTATTCTCCGTACACATGAAATTTTAATAGACCTCTGGCCTGGCCTAGCGGTTGGCCCCGCTGCCCCGTCCGAGTGAACTGGACATTTCCAAAGAAACGCTCTGTCAGCCCGGCTCCAGTCCAGCCGTACTGGGCCTGTGTGTGGTCCAAGTCGCTGTCTCTTGGCTTTCAGATTTAGTCATTTGGATCAGGCATTGGGCATTGGGCAGAGCACTTCAAAGGCCCCGAGAGTCGTCTGGTATGAGTACCTGGCACTAACATATGTATTTTAGATGAAGGTTCATAGCGGGTCTCTAGCTGCTTCTGCTTCTTTTCAGTTTTTTTTTTTTATTTATTTCTATTCCTATGTGTTTTTCTTTGCTGATTTTCTGCAAACGCTTTCTTTGTACTTGGCTGGCACTTTCTTTTCTCACTGCTCGTGTGTGGTCGACTGGGGCTAATGGGTTATAAGACGGGTCGCTGCGCTGCAATTTGCAGCTCATTGCGGTGATCCAGCTCGCCATGAGCCACTGCTAATGAGCTGTACAAGGTTTCTTCGGCTCTGCTCAAGAGGAACAACCTCTTGAAACTCGAATTCACTGTCGCTTGCTGCTAACTATCAGTAACATGGGCTATATAGTATTTATCGTGTGTTGTTTCACATCCCAGCACGTTAACTTTTTTTTGGAACGAGTGGAATTGGAACGTGTGATGTGAAACGATTGGAATTGGAGTACTAAAACTAGGCTTAAATTTAAAAATACCCGTTTTCAAGGTCTGGTAATATAAAATATTCTGTTTTATGTGTCCATACTCTAAAAATTCCTACTGTTTCACAGCTTATAGAACATTGGAACGAGTGGAATTGAAATATTATTTAATGGCCTAATCTAAATTTGAAAAATTACTCTTTTTATGTCTAATTATGCATTATACGCTACATTAAATCGTTTAAACTCTATAAATTCGTACTGTTTCATAGATTATAGAACATTGGAACGAGTCGAATTGAAATATTACATTATTATTTTATTTTAAAAAACAACCGATTTTAAGGTCTGATTATAAAATATGCCCAGCATTTGATGTCTACACTCGATTATTCCTATCCTTAATTAGATTAAAAAGCAGTGGAACGAGTGGAATTGAAAACGTATGTTATGTGCTAGGCTACATTTTAAAAATAACCGTTTTTAATGTCCTCTTGCGCTATGTGCTCTGTATTATATTTCTACACTCTATGCTTACTTTTTCTTAGATTACAAACTATTGGAACGAGCGGAATTGAAATATAATTTAATGCGATAGAATTTTACAGCTTTGTTTATACCATTCCAAATAATAGTTTCAAAATCTAAGTTTCTCCGGCTTTAGTGTTTCATTTTTCATTCCGTTCCCTGTTTTAAATAGGCTAATCAAGAAGATATTTAATGGAACTGAAAACCTAGTTGAAATCTTAGAAATAAAAGTGTGCCTGGGCTCACGTAGTCTCTCCGCAATAGCCCTCACCCGTTGCTGAGTCACGCTTTCTCGAATTATATATATGCATATATATTATATATCCGAACAAAGCAAACTCGCAAATGTACAAATCTGGCTTAATAGAACTTTTGCCATTGTTTCTTTGTTCGGTTTTAATGCGGCTAACAGATTTGCTTTTGTAATTGTTGCACTTGCTCGGGGCCGATTCCATAGAGCTATATAACTTTTAATTTATGCAGTTAAATGTGGCTCAGTGTGCGTCTGTGTGTGTGTGTTTAATTTATGTATTTGTATACGTATTCGTGTGTTTTTTTTGTTTTTTTTTAATTTTCCATAACTATTGCATTTTATACGGCAATTAGCGTAGGTAGCGATGCTTTGTGCGCATTTTGATCGTAGTTAAGATTGTTTCCATGTACGAGTATTAGCTGTAATTTTAATACGGCTAATGTCGTGACATGGCCAATGCGGAAAATGTCTAACTAATTATTTCAGTTTTTCTGCCTTGTTTTTTTTTTTTGCATTCATTTTCATTTAACAAATGATCAAGTATAATTCTTGTGATTTTTTTTATAATTTCACAGAATCTAAAATGAATTAGCTCGCAGAAGGTAACTACTTAGTTAGAGGGGATTTAAGTTAATATTGGGCTAATATTATTAATCACATAATAAAAGGAAATCAAGCAAGTAAGAGGTTCTAGTCGGGAGCTCCCGTCTAGGGGATACCCTGAACCCTCTTCTTCCAACAGGCGTTAGCTATAAAATGAAAGATACTGGATATACTATTCTAGAAGCTACATGTCAAGTTTGGTAACTCTAGCTCTTATTATTTACCAAAATTGCTAAAAAAAAACAGGATTTAGGTATCGATTTTTTATCGATTACTTGGAAACGGGGCAAGTTATCGAATATAGGAAACAAACTCGATCTGCGTGGGCACTAGGTGGACCTACAGCTAAAATTTCAAGTCTGTAGCTCTAATGGGTTCTGAGATCCTTGCGTTCATACATACGACTCGACTGTTGATGCTGATCAAGAATATATATACTTTATGGGGTCGGAGATGCTTACTTCTGCCTGTTACATACATTTGCACAAATACATTATACCCATTTTACCCAATTTCAATGGGTTCAGGGTATAAAAAAATAAATGTAGAATCTACAAGTTTTTACTTTTATTATATTTATATTATATTTTCTAGCTATATTTATATTGATAATTTTTTTAAGATATCTTGTTAAGTTAAGTAACTGCCAATCTTGTCAAATCGGTCTACTATATCATATGGCTGCTATTGGTAAAATCGGTCTTACAATAAAATGTTGTATTAAAGCGATTCGAAGCCAGGTTCAAGTTAAAGTTCTTACAGTTAGGCTGATCAAGAAATAATTATTCAGTCGAGTTTTGTCTCGTATAGGTCACGATTTCTTGATGTCAATTCGCATATTTATTGCACGTATATTTATCCAAGTCTTATGACAGAATAAATCGAGGCGAGAAGCGTGTTCTGTGCTTTTGTTCGATCTATGTTGGAGCGTTTCTTCTGCACAAGACTTGGCTCCCAATCAAATGCATTTCAAATTGATGGACGAGCGGCAAAATGTTGGCACCAGGCCGTAGAGAATCGATTGGGGGCAGAGCAGAGAGAGAGAGAGAGAGAGAGAGATAGAGAGAGGGGGCAAAATCATGAACTGATGCAATTGGAAATGAAAGTTGCCAAATCGAGTGCAAGACTTGCGTCAAATCGAACAAATTAGAAAATGTGTGAAAAGCCAATGAACGCAGCCAATTGCCAATGCAAGAAAATTGTATCCGAAAGATACAAGAAAAGAAAGAAAAACAACGAAGGAAAATATGAACAATTTTGCTATTTTTCATTTCAATTTCATGTTTGCCAATTCTCGTGCCATCTTTCACTTGGCTTAGCCTACGTGCCTACGGTCGACAGGCCAAGTGCATCTGTATCTGCATCTGTATCTGTATCTGCAAGTGTAGCTGTAGCTGTAGCTGTATCTGTATCTGCAAGTTGCAACAGCTAGCGTAGCTGACAACTAGGAGGGCCCCCGGCCAAAAGATCAAAAGATATTCCTGCAGTCTGGCGGTCGGCCCGAACCGACATGGGCCAAAACATTTTCTGTCTTGTTTGCTCTCTCCCTCCCTCTCTCCCTCTCTCTTTCTTTCTCTGACACCCCCTCCTACCAATTCTCGCTGCTTACTATTTTTTTTAATATTTTTTCTGTTGCTTCACTCTCGTGTCTCGTTGACGTTTGTTTATAATTTGCGTTTTTTTCCTGCTTTTTCTTCCATTTTCTCAAAATAATCATTTTATTTTTGATCGGACTCGAGTCGCCTATAAATTATCCAAACACACACATGCACATACATATATACTTAGTCCCATCCGATCTTATCTGAAACATGTGAAACACGCAACTGCAAAGAGTCGAAATACTCGGCCGAAGATAAGAACTTTGTCTACATATGCTAAAAAAAAGCAATGCTAGAATTAATCAATTCTACTTTGTATAAATCTATAAAGTTTTAAGACCTTTCGCAACCGGAAATCAACTTGAGATTATTGCGACAATAAACTGAGATAAAGGGAGAAAACATTTAAAATTCGATAAGATTACATTCAAATCAAATGTTGACAGCTTGGTAACACAGCTCGGTAATTATTTCTGCCATTGGTCACACTACTATTTGCCCAATATTTTGATTCTGCCTGAATTTTTATATTTCTATCAATTTTATTTAAATGTCTGAGTAATCATTGCAATTATGGTTTAATCAAATAGAATTTTAATGCACACTCATATGCATAGACAACAATATATGTACATTCAAATATGTGCAGTGTTGGGAAAGGCTTGAAATTTTCAACGCTTATTTCCAACAGTTGTTTGCACTTAATTTCATTTTCTTCTTTCTTGCGCTCCATCTCTTTCGCTCTTTGAACTTCGCCCAGGGAGACCTTTGGCCTTTTACCTAATCGCAGCCCCACAATTCCCGAACCCTTTGGCAACACATTTGCGTTTATTGATCCACTGAAAATGTAACTTAATTTAAAAATTGTTACAATTTTGCGTAAATTACACGCGAGCTTTGGCCAATTTTTACTCATTGCATGCGCCCAATTAATATGGCTGTGTGTGTGTGTGTATATATATGTTTGTGAGCACTAGCAGCACAGCTGCTTTCGCACTCTGTCTCTCTCTCTCTCGCTCGCTCGATCTGCACATGCAGCCTGTTCATGTGTGTGTTGGTTAATTTTATACGCGCACACGAACGCGCGTATGCAAATTGTTGTGAGGCAGGTCGCAAATAGCGCAGCGGCTTTTTCTAGCACCCGCAAATTGTTCAAGAGCATGGCTACGGCTAGAAACGGCTATAGCTATAGCTAAATAAACAGCTTAATAGCTATATATGTACATAAGTATGCATGCATGTATGTATATAATAACATACATACATAAACGGGCTATCGGTCGTTGCGCCATACACATGCACATGTGCATATACTGTGTACACATGCTTGTATTATAAGAGGAAAAACTATAATAAAATCAATGTGTGTAGATGCAGATACGACAACAACGTGCCACATGCTGCCACTAGATGTATGCATGTGCATATGCACATACTTTAGTATGCAACGTTGCCGTACGCCTGCCCCTGCCCCGCCTGTGCATCAACAAGCTGCACTTATTTATTGTTTGTCGTAAACAAATGTGCTTTTTATATATACATACATATGTATATTTCTTTTTTGTTTTCAGCTCAGCTGCGCTGCCTGCTCTCCGTGTGTTCATACATAAATTTGTATATATTATATGCACACATACATACACAACACTTACAACACTACCTCAACCCGTTTGCTGTTTGTTGCCTCACTCTCTTATTCACTCTCTAGCTCGTGAGCAATATTCTATTGAGCGCCACGCTCAGCGACGATCGCTGAAGAGCGCGCTTTCAACTCTCTCAATATTAAGTTACTCAAGAGTACATATCCAGACGAAAAATTGCTCTTTGTGTACTCACACAAAATAATTTACTTATATTTTATTTTTCAGCACTCTGATAATTCTCATTAGGTTAGAATACTTGTGTTTCAAAATATTTTTCATTAAAAAACGATACAGTTTATGTACAAAAATCAAATTTCATATTACACTCATATTCTCTTGAATGCAAAGAGCATAATTTAATCATTTTCGCTTATGCTCAAACGCTCTTCATATACGCTCTCTTATGAGCTACCTCACTCCATCCAATCAGCTGCTCTTCGCTGCTTGCTCTTTTACTCATAATCAGATCACTCATGCTTGCGCTCACGCGCTCTCTCACTCAACTCAAACACACACGCGCACATAAGAAGAGCGCCTCAGCTGATGTGTGCCCCGTTACCCGCTGCAAATAGACCTATCAACAAGATCGCTCGACCCAACGAAACGTGAACGTGACTTGGCTCGCCTGTTTCGCCTCTATTTAATTTTTTTTTTATTCATTTTCTTATTTTGTACGCCATAAATACACAATTCTTGTTGTTGTTTTTTCGCTCATTGCTTTTGCTGTTGCTGGCCGCTCCTTTGTTTGGCAGATCGGTTGCCAGCCTCTGGCTCCCCCGCTGGACCCGCAACCTCTTCTCCATAACACTAGCGCAAACTTTACTTTGTTTTTATTTTTATTTTTTTCATTTTCTTTCTTGTTTCATTGTCTTTGTCTTCGCTGTGGCTGTTTTGGGCTTATGCTCTTCGCATGGGGGCTGTGCCGCAGCGGATGATTTGAGTGTTGTCTTGATTCGATTGTTGTTGTTGTTGCTTTGTTTTTCTTTTTGCTTTGTAGATGCACAGATACGGATACAATTCATAGGCACAAGCCAGAGGCCTGCCTTAATGCCTGTGTGTGTGTGTGTTAGTTGCTTGCTTTTTAGTTTTGTTTATCGCTGTTTTCCTCATTTTACGCTTATTTGTTTTGAAATCAAATTAAACGACGCATAACAAATCGAGAGGAAAAAACGAACAAAAAGTAAAAAGCAGACGCTTTGCGACTAAACGTTTCCACAACGAGCTTTAGCAATTGATAGACTCAAGCTCCTGGAATATATCCAAGTTTTAGCCAGAGAACCAGACGATGATTCAACTTCTGGCAACGAGCCCCCCTTTCGAAGCGCGTAAACAACCTTCCAACTGGTTGAGCAATTTGCATTCGCTTGCAAATTAATTTATAATATTGTATACACGTCTATAATAATATTTATAATATATGTATAATATATTTTTAATATGAGTTTTATATTTTATTCCTCAACGAGTATGTAGGAAATCGCTAATGCAATTACCCTAAAGCACAGTTATAAAATTACGTTGACATGGATATGTATGTATGTGTAAACAGTATAAATACATACAACATGCATACATATGTACATGCATACTTATTTGTTTGAACACACATATGAACTACATATATGTTCAAATGAACTGATGAACTTTTAGTGTAACTTAAATGCAGTTCAACGAGCAGAGTTTTGAGTTTATTCTTATTAGATTCTAGTCTACAGATTTTAGGTTAATGATTCTAGTAATTTTGCAGAGTCTAGATTTAAATCAATTTCATTTATATTTTTGTGTTCAATTCTTTTAACGTTCATTTCCAAAAGAAACGGCCAAAAATAAAAACGAGTGATCTGGCAACTCTCAAGACACAGTTCTGAATTTAATTAAAAGCTAACTTAGGATCAATTGCAAGTACGAGAAGACAAACACGGAAATTCTCTTCGCTAAGCATCAGTTGGCCAATTGGAGAATATATATGTATGTATTATCATATTTGGCAAGGACATGGACATGGCACAGCGTGTCGTATGCGTAATATGCGCTTATTGTCCCTTCTAACGACGTCATTTGTTTGGCTTAATTGTCAATAAATAATTGTAAAAAGTGCGCACTACTTGGCCATTAGAGTGCGTATGTATTTGTTGTTGTTATTGTGACACAAGAAATCACAAGAATTCGCACATCATTTTTCAAGCTCAACAGCGATAACAACAGCTGCAAAAATAAGGCGCACGATGCGAAGCGTTATGCTGGTGTGTGTGTGTGAGTGCGCGCATGTGTTTGTGTGTGTGTACTGTCACGTCATCAGCACCGGCAGCAGCGACATCATCAAAGCCTGCGTAAGGCAAAGACAACCCTTAGAGAGAAAGAGAGAGAGCGAGAGATAGACGTCAACTGGGATCTGTGGCGCCGGGATTAAAGTTGTGGGATGGGGAAGGGGGGGGGGGGGCAGTGGCAGCGTTTATCCTTTCTCCATGGCTGATCAACCGCAAGTTACAAATGCCGAATGTTATTTTTGTCAGAGGACTTTTTCAATACGCCACCTTTTTCAGGCAACCCTTATGGCAGCCACGCCTCCCTGCCTGTCAGCCTTCTCCCAAGGTGCGATGACGCATCAGTTCTATTATTTAAGCAAAAAAGTAAAAATATCTGCGCATTAGGATTTGATGTGTTCCTGGCATTGACTGACATTGATGACAATGATGACGCACAAACTCGCCCCTCGACCCGCTCCCGCAAGCAGTTGAAGATGAGCATAAGCATAATGCATGTTAACTGCTGCTCCTCAAGAGCTCTGTTCTTGAAGCGTTGGGCTTTGCATGTGCAGGCGGCAGCAGCTGGATATAAACTTCGCCACGTGCTCCTTGGATGCATCATTATTTATGCTCCATTCCGAAAATGTCCAAAATCCACAATTCCAAGGAGTCCGACACTTGGAATCCTTGCTTTTATCATTCATTCGAGATTCAGTTAATCGGTTTAATGACAGGAAAGAAAGTTGTGTGAATCTATCTTAAAAATTACACACGATGTACAAATCCCATAAAACTATATGATATTGTGGGATATATATATGATTTGATTAACATATATTGCAACAAAAAAGAAAGATGTTCATAAATGAAGTTAATTTTAGACCGATCATATGGCAGCTGTACGATATAGTGGTCCGATCCGAATCAGAGTCTAGTTTGCATAGAAACAGACAGCCGGACATGAATCTTGCGACTCACCTGTCGAGAACCGATCACTAATCTATATAGTTTACCGGTATTTCATAAAAAGTAATACCTATTATCTTATAATAATACAGCTCATAATTATTGCTACTCACCATTATACATTTATAAAGCATCGTAATTTCCGAGATTTGCTGAGTAAACGCTTGATTACTTTCTTTAAATTATTTATGAATTAAACTTTTAACAGAATTATAAGGGAATGTACAGTTTTAATAGTTTGTAAAGAAAACGGGGACTTCCATACGCAGTGAATAAAATTAAGATAATTTTAACAAATCAAATCTTCAATTCTCAGTGACAAAATAAACTTTGTCTGATTTCGAATATCTCGCGAAATTGGTCTAGATAAATGATTACATTTTAATTTTATAGACGATACATTTTCTGGCTAAAAAAAATCTGATTATTTTAACCAATCAGTAAAATTAAAATTAAATTATTTAGCAATATATTTTTAAATGTTAGAAAAGAAATATGAGACTTCTATATATACATATATTATATTTGATTCTTATAATTTGAGCTATTCGTTATGGGAACAAGATCGTGAGTGTTCTAATCTTATCAGCTAGACAGCTTCCGCCTCGCCTTGCATGCGATAGATTTGCTTATGCAGCTTGACATTAACCAATTGATTGTGGAAGCTCCAATCGATGTCAAAGTCCAGATGCCGTAGGCCACGCTCTACGCGGAATTGGCCATTGAGCACATCGCCAACGCAGAGCGGCAGATGGGCATCGATGTGGAAGAGGGCCTGCTTCCATTGGGTGGACGCTGCACTGGGGCTGGTTGTGATGGGTTTCAGATGGGGTGCGCCAGGGAAACGAAAGTCAAAGTAGAGCACAAACCACTTGGCAATGGCCTGGCGCAGAGTGCGCAGCTTAAAAGGCACAGCAAAGCTCAGCTCGCAGCGCTTCAGGGTGCGCATATCAAAGCGGCGCAGCACTTGCCGCTGGGTGAGCACCTGGGCGGCATCCACGCAGCTGATGGCAGGTGTTTGCTGAATGATGCGCCAGGCCTGCCGCAAGTTTAGTCCACAGTAATGTGTCCAATAGTGCATCGGCGAGCTGAATACGTCCGGCGAGTCGCGCGGCTGATTAGCAGCCGCTATATAGAGATTGGCAATGTGGGGAAAGATGCTGCCGCCGGGCTTGAGCCACTTGTCGCGCGCATATATAACAGCCTCCAGGGCTGAGCTGTACATGAGGCAGGCGCTGCAAGGCTACAAAGTGAAGTGAATGTTGAATGGGAGGGACATGTGTGTTTGTTGTTTACCCCATCCACTTGGAGATAATTATATCAACTGTGGGCAGTTGCAGCTGCTCCACATTGCCCTGTATCACCTCGATTACATGCTCCAGCTGATTTTGGCGCACCAGCTGACGCGCCACTTGGCACACGGCGCTTGGCTCCACGGCAATTACGCGGGCCGCGCCCTGTTGTGCCGCCCACAAGGACAGCAACGCACTGCCGCAGCCCACCTCGAGTACTATGGCATTCCGGAAGAGATCGGCATTGGCTTCGATGGCCGCCTTGAAGCCCAGCATGGTTACCTCGTCCCGCATGACGACCTCATGCCTTTGCAGAAATTCCGCGTACGTCTCCGCTGATATCATAGGGAAATCCTCGCCTGCTGCGTCGTCTTGTTCAGCGGATTCATTGTCATTAGTTATAAAAAGATTGTTTATTTTTTTGAAATTATGCTAATTACCAATGCCAATTGGCGCTGCCCCCGCATTTTCTTTGAGCACTCGTGACGACATTGTTATCGACTTTATGCGATTATTAACAGCGTTGCCGGACCGTTACCAATGTACCCAATTATTCATCTGCCGCTTAATAGCTAAAAACGGATGCCAAAAATAGCTAAATCAGTGCAAAATTTTAATTTTTTCCGGCTGACAAGCTCTGCAAATAGCCAAAGTTAGCTAGAAAACGGTTCAGCTGGCAACACAATAAAAATGCACGCCAAATATCGATTAAGCCATTAAAATAGTATCGATATTGATTTATTGCATCGCTACTTTATTTGCGTATTTTCATTAATTGGTGTTTATTTTTTGTTTCTGCTGCAGTTAAAAGTAAAACATTGCACTAGTGAATTTAGTTGCCATATTGGTTATTCCATAGAAAATTTAGAGCATCAATATGTAAATAATTTAAGCATCCCCACAAGCGTCCGTCGGCGGCGTCTCCTTCAATATGCCCAGCTTACGCAGCTCACAGAGCACTTCCTGCACGGACTCGAAGCGATTCATAGTATAGAATTGTATGCCATATATACCCAGCTTAGCATCCAGTACCTGCTGAATGGTGCGCAGGGCCAATTGGACAAAATAACTCTTAACTTTCGCATCATCGTTCTGATATCTCTCCAACTCGGCACGTGCCTCGGCCGGCAGACTTATTTTTGAGATCATTTCAATTAGCGCATAAGACTTGAATGAATCCGGCACCACCACGCCCACCATTATGGGCGCCACGATGCCGGCGTTGCGGACGCAGCGCAGATATTCCACAATTATCTCGGGTGAGTAGCAAAGCTGCGTGATTATGAAATCCGCGCCGCTATCAATCTGTAAAAACAAAAGTTGATGAGAGCGCAGCTGATAAGACCTGGCCTATCAGCAATTTTTAGGTGTAGGATTATTGTTAAAAAAAATTCAAGAGTGCCTGTAGACGGGAGTGCCCGACTAGGGAATGCCCAGGGCCGAGTTGTTTCTTTCCAGCATATAAACAAGCACATGACATGCACATACACACACACACACACACACACACACACACACACACACACACACACACACACACACACACACACACACACACACACACACACACACACACACACGCACACACACACACGCACAAGCACGCAATTGCAAGCTGAGCTTCTTCCTTAAGCCCCTACTATGACTAAGGGATTCTTGATATATTCGGTGTTTAAAGACCGATCTCTTTGAAATTTTCAGGGCTTAAATATGGCATACAAAAATGTATACATATATACCTTCATCTTTTATATTATTTTCCTGTAAACTAATCTACATGCTGCCTCTAACTCTTTTAAGCTTCGCGATATGGATGAAGTAAATAATCGGAACCCCGATATTTATCGATTTCGTGCAAGTGATTGAGTTATCGACGAATTTAAATATACTTGATTTGCGTGAAGCCAAATTCCAAGTCTATAGCCTATGCAATTATAATCCCTTTTTTTGACCAGTTTCAATCTGTACAGGGTACATGAAGATATACTCGTGCGCAAGCTTTAAGCTTTAAACAAAACGAATTGCATATAAAATGCGCTTAAAGCTTTCATGTGCTTTTAGCACATGGATTTACCTTCTTCTTTAGAATTGCTATGTTCTCCGCCATATCCTGAGGTCCGCTCTTCAAGTTCGCGTAGCCTTGAGGATGTCCCGCGACGGCAATTGATATGTTGGCTGCGAATTAGATAGTCATGTCGCACGATTCTAGCTGATTCAGACGAAGGAAACCCTGGATACTTACCGCCGCGGACACGTCGAGCATGCTCGATCAGCTGATAGCTGTAGCGGTAGACCTGATCCTCGTCCATCTTGTCACCGCGCACGGCGAGCATATTTTTAAAATTCAAGGCGAGAAACTCATCTATGCGCTCCTTGGTCTGCCGATAGAGAGTCAAGTGCGACATGGCCGGTATGTGGGGCTCCAGATTGCGTATAAGCTGCAGCGTCTCCACCCTCTCAATGGGCAGCACATTCCAGTACTGGGGCAGCCACACGATGCTAATGAACGTGGGCAGCACGGGCAGGAACCCATTGAAGTCCACACAGGTTGGCTTACCCTTGGATTGTCCGGTTATCTCGATGCCATAGAAGAACTCACCGCGCGCGCTCTTACTGGTCACCAGATCGGAAATATACGGCTGCTGTCCAGCCGACGCCTTCTGCTCGGGCGTGAAATGGAAGCACGGCTCAATGAGGGGCGCCACTGGCGGAACGTCACTAACATTCGTGCCGAAGTGCTGTGCTCCGACCGCATCTATTGAATGCATTGCTAAATCAACGTCTATTGCGCTCCTCACAGTTTGAGTCCGCTCAGACAACTGAAACTGATAGCAGCGTTTCTGGGCAAGCGCCGCTACGTTCCAGAGTGCCGCCGTGGCCCGGCAATGGGTTACGTTGACGCACATTGCGATCAGCTGAACCGATTTGCCCACCGTGACGCTTTGCTTTGTTTACATACAGGTTATCTTAATTAGTTTGCCTATGTGTGCTTGGGTTTACTTAGTCGAAACTCAATACACAATATGAGCAGAAAAAAACCTAATTTACTTTACTGACAAGTGGAAGCCTATCCGAACCCATAAATAATATTAAATGCAATTCTCTAACTGGACTAGAATTGGTTTCGACTCGTAAAGTAGATGAGTTTTTCCAATGACCCAGTCATTTAAGCACTTGAACAAAGTGGATCACAGTTCGATTCCCGTCTATTAATAATAATTCTATTTAAAATATGACTATATTTTCGATTGTTTTCTACTTTCAAAGAGACAATCCCATACCAAAATATGGCATCACTTTTGCTCACCTTATTATTATAGCAAGCTGTCATGTGTTAAATTGCCCCTCCTTTGGCCAAGGTGATCAGTCTGTAATAATCGTCCTCGTCAGGGATACCTGTAGTATTTGATGGCATCAACTACTTCCAAAGGAATGTAGATCTCGTGGGCTCGGGTCTCGTCAAGCAAGGAATCTTATTGAGAGTCAAAGAGAAATCACCATTAAAATGCCCAAAACCTGCACGAAATATGACCCAATTCCTATAGAAATCCTCCTTACCATTGATTCACTGTTGGATAACCATCCAGCCAGGACCTGTTGTCACACTCTCACAAAGTGCATCGAATGGATCTTTTTTGTGAATAATTTTATGCATACCCAGAGCATCTCCAAAGTGAGTGCAATCATTGAAAACGAGCTGCTCTTCGCAGTTTTCTTAATTTCGGATGTTGATGAATAGATTTCTTTTGGTTCTCTATCTGCTCTTCATAGTCCTGGATTTTACTCATTTCGTCTTTTATTGATAAAACGTTCTTTGTTAGCTCTTTAATAGTCTGTTTGTAGAATTCATTTTGAGCTCTCAGTTCCTCGATGACCAATTCATTACGTTGATTCAGTTTTTCCTGCAGTTGCTTGATTTCTCTGTCTTTGCCTTCAGCCTTATTGCTATGTTTTTCACATTCTTCATTTGATTTTTATACTTTTATAATGCTATCTCGCCTCTGCTATTCTAAAGAGATATATAGAAGCTCGAAACAATTAGTTGACTGGACTTTGATTATGGAATTGAATTCTCACACTTAAATAGACGCTCAAAAATAGAACAAAATATGGAAATAAATTGACGGCTCAGTCCGCCGAAATTTCTGAAACTGATAAGCTATAAGAAGTAGGTCAGGAACTAAAAAACCCAAGTCATGGACCAGCTCTTAAGTGAGCTTCGTTGAACCTTTGAAAGATTGCAAATATCAAGGTTTATTAACTTTGATAAGATGGACTTGAATTATAATATGCGTGATAAATATTGAATCCTAAATGTAGATTCTATAATGTGTAGCGATATCCAAATAATTGTTTTACCATGAATCGAACCTTAAACCAAGTCACACCGAACCGAACCATACTTTGCTCAAAAGTAGGTTCTCGAAAAGTTAGGTGCCAAATAAAGTCAGGAAAGTCCGACTTGGATATACCCTGAACCAAGCAACAAGCTGCCGTTACAAACATTCTTATCTTCTAATTAAATTTCATAATTTTTCAATAAAAATAGATCAAAAGTAGCTCCATTTTGATGCAACCCTGTGACCTGTTGAGTGTGAGGTTATGTGTTCGCTCAACATTCGATTTTCCAGTTTCTGTTTTTGTGCAATTTGATTTTGTGCTGCGTGTGCTTCAGCTACAAATGAGATGTTTCATTAAAACAATTTTCAAGTAGTTTGTTGCAATTCCTCGAAACCAGCTACAAAACTCAATTCAACAAATTATAACAAACGCCGCTATTCATTTTCAATTTTACGATCATTTTCCGTTTTTAATTTGTTCCTCGTTTTTCCTCTGGTTTTTTATTTCTATTTTGTGGCGTTTTCTGAATGAGGCAAATTATTTGATGGCGTTAATTACAAAAATGCAGTCCATTTAGATTAGAGAGCTCCAAACGCAAATCAATTGATGTCGTTTTGGGGCATGGCATGTTGAAGAGAATGTGGCCCGATTGGGGGCGGGGCGGCAAATTTAATTGCTGTTCGCATCGCTTTGCCCGTCCACTTGAAAACATTTGCAGCAAACAATTCGATGCGATACAAGTCGAACCGAAGCTATATAGCCCATAGCCACTTGGGTTACGCTTGAGAGCCATAATCATAATTTAAATGCGGCTGGCAACACTCGAGAGTCATAAAAAACGAGATCGTGGAGCGTTGAATTGCCAGTCGAAGCAGCAGGCTGACGAGGAGGAGGAGGAGGAGCTGGCGGTGCTGGAGCTGCTGCTGCCTCGTCGAGCCTGGCCGAAAAATTGAAACTCCAAATCAATGCAGAAGGCAAGAAGACAGCAGCCAGATCGGTCCATCGGGCGTCAAGTGGCAATTAAAGATTCATTTTACTGCCTCGACTCCTCCTCAAAATTGTATTTCCAAATGTCTGCACTTAGCTCTGCTTTCCCCCCACATCCATCACATGCCACAAGCCCTATATAAATATATATATATGTATATGAACCGGAGCTGCAAAAAAATAAAAGCCTATCGTTAAACCAGCAAGTAAAATACCTTAATAACGATTTGTTACCTGGCAACATATTATACCATTCGTACGTAAAACATTGATATATGAGCTTTGTACAGATTTGTGCGATCTTGCGTATTTATAACTATAATAAATCATTTGGCCCCTCTGATTGGGCATCCTCTAACTACTTTGACTACTACGAGCTTTCTGTTTTTATTTTCCAGAAAGATCTGGAACTTATGCTAGCATCTCAAAAAGTATTTCGGTTAAAGTGCTTAAAATTTAAATATATATTTGATGGTGAGTAATATAATTAATTCTTACCTTAAAAAAGATTTCGCAATTCGAGATTTTAAGTTTTATTATATTGTCTTACAATCAATAACATTCAAATGTATTCCAATTATAATGAAATTATAGTTTAGAACCAGGGCTGCAAGTACAACAAAGAAAATTGTCGCTTGCTTAGTTCACGTTTCAAATCAACTCTTTATCTTTTAGATCAGTTCGCAAACCTAATTCTCCAAATACAAGGGACTAGGATGTTTTTCGCGCCTTTATTCATATATGAATATTATACTTTTTTTTAAATTTTGCATCTACCAAATATGGTCAGATAAATTTGATGATCAGGACACAAGTTTTTAATGCATTGGTTCTTTTTTTTTACTTTTTTTTATTTAGAAGAAACCATTTTTGTAAGAAATAATTATTTGGTTCGAGGTTAAGTTCGACTGGTTTTATAACCTGGTTTAGGTTAAAGTTAAGTTCTTTGTAAAAAGTAGTTTGTTCGTTAAATATGGTTCGGGCTATTGTTAAAAAATTTATGAGCTCAGAGAGCGAACCGGTTCTGTCTGAAACCGGTTTACAGCCTTGCTTAAAACTAATTCTTTAAAATATGTTTGGGTTCAATTATTTTTGAGGAACTGGATTGGTTTCGAGTTCGGTTCATTGTTAAAAAGATAGGGTTCGGTTCTGGTTTTGGCTTAAGGATTGGACCATGGTAAAAACGTAGGGAACTCTCGAAGCAATCGGTTAAGCTATATATAAAGATTTTCGGTGCGATTTTTTTAGGTTCTTGCTTTGGTGCAAGATTCGGTCAATTGTAAAAAAGTTATTAATATCGAAAACAAAACAGGTCGATTTACAATCGATTTAAAGCCTTCACAAAATTAATTGATAAAATAATATAGTTTGGTTCGGCTGCTTTTGCGGGAACCGGTTTTGGTTTAAGGTATGGTTAACTGCTTTTAAAAGTTAGGAATTTTAGAGCGAACCGGTTCAGGTAGAAATTAGAATAAATATTGGAAATGAGCATTAATTCATGGTAAAAATTTTAGAAACTCCCAAAGCGAACCGGTTAGGCTTAAATCTGGCTCCAGTCTTGTATAATATTATTATATAACAAAAATTAGATTCGGTTTATTTTAGGAACTGGTTTTGGTACAATGTTCGGTTCGTGGTATGGAATTTCGAAAGCGGCATACACCGCTAATTATACACTCTTAGTTAAAACAAAAAATAAATACAAATAAATGGTTCGGTTCGGCTGTTTTTCGGGGAACTGGTTTTGGTTTAAGGTTTGGTACATTATATATGGAACTGTTCGGAATTATAGGTACGAACCGGTTCGCTTCAATCCCTTTTTCAAACAGATTCATACCACAAAGCATTGTGTGCATATACAAGTTATTTAATATGCTTATTATATATGTGTTTGTTGCCCATGAAAATGGCATATACTTAGTTGGTTTATACATATATGGGTATACCTCAAAATTGTTACCCTCCAATTCCCGTGTTAGTTTTCGTGACGGCTTTTATGGGGCGACGTTAATAAAAATATTTTGTTATTTGTGATAATTTCAGTGATATAAAATTGTTTATGATTATTAGTTTTCGCTTAGGGAACAAACCCCAGACACGCAGACACTCACTCCATTTGGAGGGAATGTTTGGGAACGGGAACGGGAATGGGAATGGGAATGAGAACCTGCTCGGGGCCATTCCGAAATGCTGGCGACATTGAGAAAGTGGGCACTAAATCAGCTGCGGAGCCGCCGTCTTCGCCGCCTAATTACAAATTTGATGCAGCTGCAGAGGCAGTCGACGATGCCTTCAACGGACCTTGAAATATATTTCGGACCGACAATAAAATTTGTTCGGGTTCGGCAAAGTGCGGCACATGTGGCACAGTTGCCCCTCAGGATGTCCCGGGGCAGGGCAGGGCATGGATGTGCGTGCGTGTGTGTGCCTGCTCCGATCATCCGGACGAAATGCGACGCATGGAACCTGTTTCACAGATTTTGCTTTGTTAAAAGGCCATTCTAAAATTAAAGCGTCGATTGTGTGGGGTAGAGATCGTGTCATATTGGTCTCTAATAGGACACAAATAAACATGCGCATAAAAATAAATAGAATGGTTGCCCGTTTGTCGCACATTATGAATTTATATGTACCCAGTTTTTTTCACAATAGGGAACAGCATTTGGTGCAACCAAGAAATCTAAAAAATTAGGACAAGTCAAGCAATACGTGTTTGCAGGTAGCACCTGCCTATTATAACCTTGTATAAGGTATTATAACTTTGTCACGAAATGTCTCCGACACCTTAAATTTTATATATGCATTCTTAATCAGTATCAAGAGCCGAGTCTTAATTGTCATGTCCGTCTGTTAGTTTCTATATAAACTTTTCATAACTCGGATCTAGCCGAATCGGATCACTATAGCTCACATATAGCTGACGTAGGAATTTATCGATCGGTCTTAATCTATGTTCTTATATGAAAAACTTGTCTTTTTCAAACATTGCTCTTCAAAATTTTATCAGAGACTATATAGACCATATAGCTCTAAAGAAAGAATCGATTGTAAAATAAACTTTTTTATAGAACATTTTGGAATTACTCCTAACCTACCATATCGTTCTACATTATGAATCGGTCGGATATACAAATAATCTATTTTCTTCCTTCGGCTGTTACTTAATCTATTTGCAAATAACTGTGTACACACTGGTATCTTTAACGAGTAGCTCCACAACAGCAAGGTATCGATTCCGACGGGCGTTGCCAGATATCAACGTAACGAATTCAATTAGAAACAGCCTTGCTTTTTTATGCTTCGGATTAGGGATGTGGGGGCTGCCTATTTTGTAGTTTAAGAAAGGGAGTTTTTTATGTTTTGTAAAAGAAAATCACCTAAAATTCCGATACTACCTGCAAGGGCAGGTAATACTATTATATTTCCATTTGGCCGTGTGATTTCCTGCCTCATCGTGGACAGCTCTCTCGTTGGGCACATATGGCCGGCACTTAGCTCTTTGCGAGCCTTGCGCTTGATTGAGTGGCCAAGATGATGATGGATGGATGTGCCTTGGGCTTTGTTAACCCATTAACCGATTCGGGCTATCCGTCGGGAGCAGTTCGCCTTCAACAGAGAGCATTTGGCAGGCAGTGCGCGGGCTTAATACAGATTTGGCGTCATATTTTTCATCAAAATGCCTGAACTGAAAAGCGCTGAGATTAAATTACAAGCCAAGAGACAAGAACACGTAAATCCGCCGCCCCAAAGGAAATGTGAAAATCTTTGATGAAATGCGGCAGCGCCAAGCGCCAGGCCCAGGCCCGAGACCAGAGACCAGAGACCGGGATCTGAGACGGTGCCCCGTACCCGTTGATGCCACGCACAATCTCCTACGCAGCCAGCAGCAGAAAGGGGCAAGGTAAGACGGCAAGGCGAGTATGGAAATGGAAATGCGCCGGGGGAAGGGACGACAGCATGCAACGCCCACGCATGAGATACATTTCAGATGCTGTGTGCCGTAATGTATGAGATACTTTGCTCTGTCTAAATTAAAAAATTCCATGGAGAGTGAAGGAAATTATAATGCTACAGGATGAACAGAGAGAGAGAGAGAGAGAGATGGAGAGGGATGGAGAGAGGGAGAAGCGAAGAAAAATGTAATAAAGACATGAGTTGTGAAATTATTAAGATGATTATGAAAAACGAGACGAGTCTGCGAGTTGAGTGGTTCCACGCCACGCGCCGGAGGAACAGCATTTTATAATCAGTCCGTAGAATATAAAGATGTGTACTTAAAGGCAACATTGCACGGACTGGGGCATCTAGGAGCTGCGAAAAGCTCCTAGGGGAACGATTGCCTTTGGAGGGACTCTCAGGAACGGGCGACATGACAAACGCGTAGTTACAAAATCTGGTTAATATGTATGTGTAGAGTAGAAGTAACTGGGAAACAGAATTATTATGCTTTTGTATTTTAATTTTGTCACGAAATGTGAAGAAGGGCAACTGCGTTCCCACGAATCCCCTATTCCTTAACCAGAAGGAGTCGATTCAGCCTTGTCCGACTGTCTGTCTGTTTCCATGCAAAATAATCTTCCATCATGAAATCTATCTGAATTAAACTTGGCATATGTTCGTCTTTTTGCTGCAGGCAGGACACATGCAGAATCGGATGACTATATCATTTATGTTTTGGAAGTTAACGGTCAAAAACAGTTTATTGGATGTGTGCAACTCTTCAGGTCTTTAAGATGTATTTTTTTTAGAAATGTCACAAAATGCGAAACTATGTTGCGCACGGAAGAAGACTTCTTCGATAGCATTAACTATATACAGCTGTGAAGAAAATAATAGCACCACCACTACAAACAATTTTTAAATAGTCGCCCAACTCACATTTTTAACGTTAAGGAAACGTTAAGCACATTTTTAGAAAGGGACGACTCTTACAAATCTGGGAGTAAAAAAGGAATCATCCTTATTCATAAAGTTTTTAAGTTATTTAAGGAACTTTACTGAAATTGATCAAATTGGGCGAACAAAATAATAGCACCACTTTTCAAACATGGGTTTAAAATTAAAAAAAATGAACGATAAGTAACGAATTCATTAGCTAACAATTTTGAACTATCAATACTAAATCTATATTCATCATTTAATATTTAGTACAGTGTCCTTTATTGGCAATAACAGCTGCACAGTGTCTTGGCATTGAATCAGCCAAGTCCTGGCATCGTTTTAGGGGAATTTTGTACCAGGACTCTTTAATTTCTTCCCAAAGTGATCCGATAGTGGTTGACATGGAAGCAGTAACTGCCTTCTGCACGTCGGACTACAGATTTTCGATGGGATTCAGGTCAGGCGACTTAGCAGGCCACTCCAAAACGTTCACAGAGTTTGCCCTGAACCATTCCTTTGCTTTCTTCCTCGATAGCAATAACTATATATATTCTTGATCAGTATGAACAGCCGAGTAAAGCACATATGTTGGAATCGGTTGCATATCGTATAGGTCGGATTATATGAAAAACCTGTTTATTTCTCATTATGTCTGATCCGAGTCTTACTGAGTATATTCTTAACATATGAGCCGGAGTACTAGATCATAAAGCTCCTTGCCCAGTATGGAAGTCTCTGTGTCTGTAAGGGCATTATGCTGCCCAACGATACCCCATATTTATTCTTTTCAATTCCAAGCAGATTTCAATTGAAACTGAATTCTAGCTGATCTACATATAGTCTTTAATCCACCCAGCTGAGCTAAAATCCTGTTGAATGAATGTTAATGAAGAGTATATTTTATATGAAAGACAGATATTAAGGAATCATTTTTATTATGGAATGGAATGGAATTTTCCATAAAGCTGCAGCACTCACTCACATAGTGCGCAGTTCGCAGCGCTTTCGGGGGTTGTTGATGTTATTCTATCACAAAACGGGGGTGCATTCACCACGAACGCCAGATGCCAGCCGAAAAGGACGAAATTATTTTACCTATGTCATGGGGCGATTTTGAACGCTTGTTGCTAGGCGCGCTGCAAAGGACAAAAGGGCCAAAGGACGCCGTATGAAGGACTCGTAACACTCGTAACTGGGTGAGTGGGCTGCCTCTGCTTTTCCACTGACTCACTGACTGACTGGCAGACTGGCAGACTGGCTGACTGACAGACAGACCAACTATTGGGGGTTGTTCTGCAAGCGAAGTGCGTTGCAGAAATCGCATCGTTAAAATAGCTGAAAAATCTGTAATGAATGCCTGCCGGCTGCATGAATGGGCGGCAGGCGAACAACCCTTAATAAAGGGGGTGGGCCACAATTGAAAGCAGGCGCAGCAAGGACAACGTGCGGTTGTGGTTGCTGCACCTTTCATTTACGTGTGCGTGTGTGTGTGTGTGTGTGTGTGTGAGCGAGTGTGCGTGTGCAGTTGGTTTTTCATTTGGTTGCAAATCTTTCTGAATTTGCGTCATCAACATCATCATCGCAGCAACCCCTCCTGAACTGGCGAACGTGCCCGGCACGCATCGCTCTCACTTTTATCCTTTGGGTCCACCTCACCATTGGCTTAGCTCCTGGTTGCCCCTGCCTCGGCAAAATCTCGTATGAGTAACTGACATAATTAGGTCTTAACTGGAAGTCACGCGCGACGCATTCGTAATCTGAGTCCGGGCCAGCGCCGGCGACGACCACGACCACGACGACTCTTTCGGAGTTTGTATTCAAGGTCACAAATTCATATCGGGGTGCGCTTCAAATACGATTAACTCTCACGACCCACGACTCCAGATCGGTTCCAGCTGTTGTTGTGCGGCCGCCTCGGGGTCGAGTGATTTGTGATATTCAACTCTGACAAATGTCAAATTTTTTGAAGAGCGAACTAGTCACCTCAAACATAGTCTGAACCCATAATTCGAATATTTTGTATTGAACCGAACTTTAAACCAAATTAGTTGAATGAAGAATATTTACACCTGAACATGATCACATTCGTTTTGACTAACAATTTGATTCTTCAGATTGTTTCTTTATTTTAGCAAACTTTAAAGCTCGAGACATACATTAAAAATGGCAATTAAAATGACAAAATAAGGTTCGAACCCAAGCCTGGGTGAATATGAACCGAACCACCAAAAACGTTGCCTTTCTTGTTAAATAATTCCTAAAACTTTTGGGTATTCCTATCATTGGGCACCTACTTAAGCTACATTTTCCGATATATTTAAAAAATTTTCTATGTTATATAAATCAAATTCTCTTTAGACCCGCTTTTGTTAGTATATTGTGATTTTTAGCTAAATTTAATTTTCCTAATAACTAGTTTGCGAATAGCTACTAAACTACGTGTTAAATGTTAACGATAAGAAAATCGCTAACTGATTGGCGTTTGTTAACATCCTGACAGCTTATTTGTCTTGAAACTGAATGATAGAGTTTTACACACAAGAGACAGCTGCTCTGTTAAAGCA
Organism: Drosophila borealis; assembly: GCA_035045885.1. Lineage (NCBI taxonomy): Eukaryota > Metazoa > Arthropoda > Insecta > Diptera > Drosophilidae > Drosophila > Drosophila borealis. The sequence continues at coordinate 7,254,971 of JAWNOR010000211.1, forward strand.
AAATGGGTTTCCCTAACAAATGGATATTTTATCAATAAAGTATTTGATTTTATAGAGACATGAGCGTGGACACATTGGCGCGCAGTGTTGGTCAATGTGTACACTTATCTGGCTGTTAAACTGACATTGAGATAATGAAAACTTTTAATCGGCACTTTAACAGGCGGATCAATGTGCGTAGCCCTTTTTTTATTCAGTAACAAGAAATCACACGCATATGCCTATGTATATGTAGATATAGGTTAAAAACGAAGACTTCAGGCCGCAAATGCACTTGGGAACTCGGTCTGTTCAAGTCTCACACACACACACACACACACACACATGTGCTGCAAATAAAAACGTAATTACTTAAATTACAAAAACAACATTTTGGTGATTACATATTTTACATTTACACACACACACGCACACATAAACATGGAGTCCAGGAGGCAAAGTCGAATTCATAAGCAAGTTTTCGCCTCGTCGCCGTCAATTCGCTGCTGCCGGATGTGCTGGAGTGTGGGGGAGGTGTTGTGGAAGGGGTATGGGACACACACACAGGCCTTGAAATTAAGAATAGGGCGCACAAAAGAAAAGCAAGTCAGCAGGCGCTCGGAAGCACACACACACGCACACACACAGGCACACTAACTGCGCGTGTGTTTGTTGTATGTAATTTAATTATGGGCCTGGCCTGGCCAGCGACGTTCTATGGCGGCAGCGACGCGTGCGGCGGCGGGTGGCAAATTGCCAAAAATTGTACGCATATCCTGCTGTTTAAAAGTCCTCTCGCGCTCCCCCTGTCGCTCTTTTTTTTTGTTGTATTCTTTCCCTTTTTTCCAGGTTTTTCTGCCCCTTTTCCTCTCGCATTGTTTGCCTTATTTTGGCTCAAGCTGTGCACATTTTCGGTTTGATTATCGAACACAATATTTTTTCCGCTTTCGCCGCTTCCTCTTATTTTTTTTTTTGCCATTATTTCTTGTCGGCCCATAATTGACGATTGCGCCATGAGTTGCCACTATTTTGTGCTCTTCCTCTTGCCATTTGCCCATTCCCATTGCGCACATCAGCCGCATCTACAGCTTCAGCGCCAGCGCCTTGTCATTTAGCTTTTCGTTTTAAGAAATTATGCATAGCTCGTGGCAGCACATGAAATTGATTTTAAATTTTAAACATTCGCATGCGATGGAAAAATTGAAAATTAATTTCCCACACGGAAATTGCCAAAGTCAATCGAAAATTGTGACTTTAATCAGATTAAACTGACCAAATTTGGTTGCGAAACGGGTGGAAATTCTGCTTATAATATGAAATTCAATGCTTCTCCAACTGCATGTAAGAGTTTTAGTACACTTTAAGCAATGTGACGAGAAAATTCTTTATTCCACCGATTTGTACTATAATACAGTAATTCGATTTGATAAGGTTTTGCAGATAAGTTCAAGAAAAAGTGAAGTTCTTAAAACGAATAACAAAAGTTTTCTTCATACAAAAACTTACTTTTCAATCGGTTGTTACTTTTTCTATAAATTCCGATATACATATGAACTACAGCCTGCAACAGAACGGCGGAGATATTATCTGGAAGGCAAGTTTGCATATCGAGCCTGCAGTTGATGCTTATCAAACAAACATATGTGTATATAAGGGATCTCCTTTCTATGTGCTTCACAAAAGTATAGTATTCTCTACGAGGGCATAAACAAATTAATGTTAGCGTTGCCACTTATTCACAATTATAACAAAAGCAAGGAGTACCAGATCGATGCTCGACGCATTTTAAACTGACGCTTGAATTTTTGTAATATCTGGTCAATAAACAATTTTGAATATAACATGCCTGTTATATGCATATCTGTAAAAATTTACAAAAAAGCATTTGTCGCCATTTGATATGGGCGGTTGGGGAAATGTCTAGCTTGAAGCTACAAATTTGATTATCGTTTCGCTTTCAAACTGAATACCAAATCGAAACCAATTTCGGATTTTTTTTTTGGCAGTTTCTGCGGCTAACAATAGATCATAAGTCGAAAATGGAATATACATGCATTAATAATAATAATAATAATAAAAGTCGTAAAAGCGCAGTAACCGTTAAAGCCATGAAAACCCGTTAAGCGCAAGAGCAACGCCCACACACACGCATAAATAAATAACAAAAAAAAAAATCAAGAAAAATAAAACCGAGTTGCGTATGTGTTAAAAAAAAAAAAAGAAGTAAGAAGCAGCATGAAAATAACAAACAGCCGCAAGAGCCGAAAAATATTGTTAGTACAATGGTTCAGCCCATAAATGGCATAACATATACAATGACAAACACACACACGCACACACACACACATTCAAGTATTTTTATGGTATCTTGTGTGTTGGCTCATTCGAGCGTTTCTCAATGCTATTGATTTGTGTCGCTGCCTAATCAAAAAAAAAAAAAAAAAAAACCATGGAGAAAAGGTGTACAAAATTAAGGAAGAGACATAAAAAACAGCAGAGGCCCATAAAGCGAACCGAGATGACAAAATTGTCTGATGCAAACCTGGCAGAACCCTACATAGAAACGTAGTTCTCTACTCCTGCCAGCCGAAAGAGGAATATTAAATAATATACCCTGTAATTAAAGTGAAAAAAATTGTCCATTTCTATGAATGCTTCGATCTTAATGCTGGATATGTTATAACTAAATAAATATAATTAAATTAAGATAAAACATAAATCAGCTGAATTTTCATATGTATTATAAATGCAGGTTTTTTGTGTAATGTCGTTGTAAAAATTCTAAAATTAAAAACTAATAATATTATGCTAATAGCAATTAGTATCAACAATAATATTTAAAACAGATAAGAAAATCAAAAAAACGTAACTTTACCAGAGCAGGGCTCTTCTGCCGCACAGTATAGGGTATTGGCTAGTCGAACCCTTTCGCTTAAGTTCACTCTTACGGGCTGTTATTGTTTGGAATTGCAATCGACTTTGCCAATCCATTTGCAATGCCAAACTCGATCTGGGACGTTAAATGTCAAACGTGTTCATAACCAATTCGAATTGTTTGTCAACCCCTCCCCTTGGCGTTTTGTTTTATTTTTTTTTAGCTCTGCTTGATTTTTGTCACACCTTAAAAGAGATGAAACTAGTTTTTACCTTCGTTTCCAATTTGATTTGGCTTCTGCGACATTTTCTCGCCTTTTCACTTGATTAATTTTTGGAAAAACAAGAGAAAGCACTGCAAATTAAGCCCACGCTTTGTTTTAGTATAAGACTATATTCGATCTATACCTGTTCTTGCTCAACTTGAGTGCTTGAGAAGCTAGACAAATAGTTTTCTGGTGCTAACAATCATCTAGATAATCAATGTACATATGTAATCTATAAATACAGATCTTTTTCTTAAACTTGTAATACCCTATACATTTCTATAATGTAGTGACAGAAGATGAAAAACAATTGAGAGCATTGCAAAATAAATACACTCTGATTTGAGTATAGATAGAATAGTATAGATAGACAGAATATTTATATTGTTCTCGCTGATCTCGGGGACTTTAGGAGCTAGTCATATGATTTCCTGTATCTAATGGCTCGTAAATAAATTAATTAAAATATTGCTAGGTATCTCATGTTTAATAAATTAAAATATTGTAGCGCAAATTATTATGCTGGAAAATCTTCCAGGTATCTAATGTATGTAATTTATTGTATTCAATAAATTTCTATAATATAATGAAAGTAAAGGAATAAAGAGAAAAGAAAAACTCACACTTCATTTCATAATTTGAACTGAAGGACTTTAGGAGCTAGATACATTTTTTCTATATGCTGTTTCGTAAAAGATTTTTTTTGTAATTTCTTGTTGTCTATTATGATGGTAACAAATTATATATGTATATCATGTACGTCTTCTATATAACCGATCTCTCTTTTTTGAAGTCGTTATATCTAACACTTTTCTATAATCCAAAAACAAGGAACAGCAAGGGAGAAGCCATCATTTAATTGAGTATTGGACTAAAGTCTATACTCGATCTATACCTCTTCATTTTATTTTTACTGATCTCGGGTTCTTTGGGAGCTAGGTATAGTTTTTTCACTATTGTGACTTGTAAACAAATGAATTAAAATTTTGTATTGTGTATCCCATCATCTAGGTATTTCACTGCTTCTTCTATGACTACAAATGTCTTTTTTGAACTTGTTATATCCAATAGATTTCTGAAATATAACGCTATTTATATGTATTCTTTCTCTGTGTGTGTTTCTGTCTTTGTTTATTCCTTTTGTTTTACGCTCTGTATGCATTTTGAGTTTTATTTTAGACTGTGTTGTTGTTGTTGTTGATTTTCCTTTTTCAGTTTTCAGTTTTGTTGTGTTTTAGGGCCACTTAGAGGCAAACATCGACGTCGTCGTCGTCGTCCAACAACAGGCAGTGGAATCAACTGACGGACTGACGCACTGAGTGGATGACTGACTGATTGCATGACGAACTAACGAAACTAACGAATCAACGGACCGAGCGACAGCATACACATACGTACAAACAGCAACAACAACAACAACAACGACCTCTTAAAAGGCTGACTATGCCAAAGAAATACAATAATGGGCTCTTGGGCTCGGGACCCGGACCGGGCCTAAGTTTACTTTGCCTTTTTCACTTTTGATATTTTGACATTTTCATTTGACAGCTGATTGAAGGGCCACATGATGGTGACGGGGGCGACGGCGGAGGCGGCGGCGGCATGGTGTGGTTCGATTTCGATCGACGTGCAGAGCCGGGACGGGAGCGGTATCGAGATGTTAGCGGTACGTCGCAACGCTGTTGCTAGGAACGTTGGTGCCGCGGCGACGGTGTCAAGTGCCGCACAGTGTAACAGAAATCCGCAATCGACGCATTAAAATGATCATGTTATTGAATAACATTCTGTTTAGATTAGATTAGAACAAGTTTGGGTTTTTTTCTAATTTATATAATATAAACCACAAAGTGTGTGCACGTTGTCTATACTGACATTTCAAGAACTTTCCGGCTCTATCATTAGCAGACGTGGTTTTCAAGTAGCCTAGCCTCTTATGCGAGCCCTTAACTTGTTGAGAATTGTAAGCTTTAAGCAACAAATAAACCCCAAGCAACGCGAATGTCGTTTTCTTTGAACTAGTTTATTTATTTTAAACTGTCATAAACACATATTTAATTAATTAATAACTCCTTTCATTTACAGATTTTACAACCAAACTTAACACAATCATGCTTAATGCTAATTAAAACGCTTAGGAGCTTAAGGTAAGTACAATTATTAAAAAAAAAGGAAACATTAATATTTTGAACAATATATTTTTCTGAATTTCCATTACATTGTATCTTAACAATGTAACAAAATGACAAAAAAAAAAGAGTGTTCGAATTTTGTCATAGATTTTATATAATATTTTATGCGATTTGTTCCACTGTGCTGTCCCCGCTGCTTGTCAGAGGGGTAGATGGTGTGGGGGCGTTAGGCGTTGCCCATATGAATGTGTGACATGTTTGTCGAAAATGCTCAAAGTTGTTTAACTCTTGTTGTTGTTGTTGTTGTTGTTAGTTGCCTTTTGCCCATTGCCTGATGGACATGGAAATGGAGGTTAGGTGCCCGCTGCTCTGCAGGCCAACTTGCGCCTAATGGCGTCGCCAGCGTTTACTTTTAGCGTCAAGTGTCGCATGTGTTGTTGTTCTTGTTGTTGCTGTTGCTGTTGTTGTTTGCGTTGTCGTGCCTGGGTGTGTATTTTGTTGTTGCTGTCGTTTTTTTTTCTGCTTATTTTTGCTGTGTTTGTCTAACTGCACTTGACAGTTGGTGAGCATTAGCCTTATTCAATTTTACCACTCACTTCATGCCGTACCACGTTAAAACCTTACACCCCCTGCACCCTCGATGGCTTTGTGCCCCGTACAGGCTAAATGGTCAACAGCGCTCAATGGAGTTTGGCTCGATCTTTGCATTTAATTACCCAAATGTCAGTGAAATATGAACTTTTCCAATTATGTGCCTAACTTTGGTTTCATTTCCGTCCTGCCTCAATCTTACTTACTTACAATCTTACACGCCCATTTCACTCGACAGTTATTGCAGGTGACATTTTCATTCCATATGTGTGCAGCATCGAAATAAGAGATTTTAATTTTAACATCGCCTTTCTATACGAATCTCATGGATTGAATAGACTGCTTGAAAGAGTTTGATGTGAGTGCGCGAAAAGCAAGTGTAACGAAGACAGAGCCGAAGAGTTGGCTCTTTCTTAAAAGTTTGCCTCTCTATGCGATTTTCAAAATTGTAAAGTAGTTTTTTTTTTATTAAAGGTGATAAAAATACAGAGCTCAGACCTGTACGCAGGGTATCTTGTAGTCGCGCAATTGTTTTTTTTAAATATTCATAATGTTTAATTACACGAATCTTAAACTTTTCAACTTCTGCCCTCTGACTTGACTTCTCTATAGCATGCAGGTATAAAGGTATATATGGTATAAACATATGAAAAGCGGAAAGAAATACCTTCACGGCAAGGGGCGACCATAACAAAGCTCTTGGAGGCGGGTCGGGGCGGGAGTTGAATAGTGTTATAACTGGAAAAACTCCCAGTTGGAGTGGAGTACAAATTACATGGCCTTTTCCACATTTCACTCTGCCATGTGTTCCGTTCTACGGCTGTTCAACGGGAGTCGCGTCTGGATTCATGTTCGGCTGTTCTGCGTCCTGTTTTTGTGCAATTCCTGAGTGCTTCGAATGCGCCAAAGGTCGTCGCCAGCAACTGTGCCGCCGGGGCGCATGCAACAACAATATGGAACTCCAGCTGTGGCAGTGGGTTGCCCTGCGTTGGGCTTGCACCGTGGCTGGACGAGCGTTTGGAGTGGCGTTCAAAACGAATTTGCCACAGCACTTGAGCGCTTAACAAGCTGCCAAGAAGGACACGAAGGATGCTGGTCATGTAATATTAAACAAGAACAGCAGCAGCAACAACAACAACAACAACAACAACTGGCAGCGATAATAATGACGACGAAAACAATTGCAACAACGGTAAACAAGGATTCGCTCGACACGCTCAACACTTGAAAGTAGCAGCGAGGACCTTCGCTGAGGCAGCTACACCAGCAGCGAAAGGGAGCGAAAGAGTGAGAGAGAGAGAGAGAGAGAGAGAGAGAGAGAGAGACTTTTCTCTAGTAGCACGCAATCACGCGCACTCGCTGCGCTCAAGGGACACACCGTTGGCTCGGGGGGATAGGGTAGTTGATGTGCGGGTAGCTGTGTTGCCAAATTTAGCTATTTTATAGCTAAACATGGCTGAGGTAATCTGCTATTCCTGCTATTTTTAAACAGATATTTAAAATAATATTTCGAATTAAATTATGTATAAATATAGGAATTGTTGATGATTAATTGGATGATGCTGCAGATTTCAAGCACTTCTTGATAGGTAGGGTAGGTAGGGTAAAAATAATCTATTTTATAGCCAAGTCGCATTTTGAGAGGCTACTTTTTATCGCCAAAATGAATCCTGTGTCTAAGCCTGGTCAATTTGTGCTCAGAATGCTGTTTCAGCTATTTTAAGCTTCTCTTAACACTAGATTTAGCTGCTTTTTTGTAACGACAGTTGGCAACACTGGCGGCAACACTAGGTGAACTGTTCTGGGCTGTTCTGTTTGGCTCTTTGTTGCTGTGTGTAATAAGCATTAATAGTATGCTCACCGGGTTGCGCTGCTCCTGCTGGCTGAGCCATTGCTATGGCTCTTCTCGTTGCCGTTGCCTATTCATCCCAAATGTTGTTTTTGTTTATCTGTCAACATGCAACGGCGACGGCAGCGGCGGCTGCACAAACAACACACGCCACGTCAGCCAACGTTTCCAGGGGCAACAGCCAGCACAGAAGATGAGCTCGAATGGAGGCTGTTTAACCAAGGGTAACCATGGGCAAAACTGTGCTTTTATAGTGCGAACACATGCACCCTATAGATGCGTCATCCCGATCGAATAAAACAAATCCATAATAACAAAAGACATAATCTATATAACTATAACAAAAGATCGGGTTCGTATACAGGATATTTTGTGGATGTGCTTTCAAAGGGTGAAGGTTGATGAATAACTAATCTTATTTATTATATGCCATACTAATAATACTTGGAATATACCTAAAGTTTATCAAATATTTTAATTTAAATAGTTGCATTTTACGTGTTATGAAAATGTTGCCAATGGAATATTAATTAATTAATTAATTAACATGAATGGACTGCAGTTTTAGAAAATAATCAATATACTTTTTAATAGAGCCTCTATAAGATCGCTTATTATTCAAAAATATTGATAGTGAGAAAAAGAGGGAGAGGAAGTGAGAATATGATAAATGGATTCTAAAAAGTTCCTCAAATACTTAAGAAGTGGGTAGAAGGGGTACGATGTATTTGTGCAAATGTATGTAACAGGCAGAAGGAAGCATCTCCGACCCCATAAAGTATATATAATCTTGATCAGCATCAATAGCCGAGTCCGACTGTCTGTCCGTAAGTATGAACGCAAGGATCCCAGAACCTATAAGAGCTACAGACTTGAAATTTTAGCTGTCGGTCCTCCTAGTCGATGCACAGATTAAGTTTGTTTCCGATAGTCGATAACTTGCCCCGTTTCCAAGTAAAAATCGAAATATCGAAATCCTGTTATTTGAGCAATTTCAATTGACATGTATCTTCTAGAATAGTATATTTCAAGTATTTTTCATTTTATACCTATCGCCTGTCGGAAGAAGAGGGTTCAGGGTATCCCCTAGTCGGGAGCTCCCGACAAGAACCTCTTACTTGTTTTAAAATGTAATAGAAATTCTAGCCCTGTGGAACAGTATAGAAACAATATTGAAATATAAATGAAATTTTTCTTTTTCCAAAGAATCATTCCATTAATATAATATCCAACTCTTTACAGTGTATCATATGCATGAAATGCATTGGAATTGTACAAATGTCTAATGAGAAATGGGAGAATTTCATTAAATAATTTGTACATTAAAGTTTTTCTTTAATACTTTCCGTATGTTTCTTCCGATATTCGCTTGAATGGCATTCTATTGTTTGATTGGACATTCGTTTAACCAGGATCAATAGGGATTTGCCCACTGTGACACGGCAGCATCATCAGTCAGTTGCTAGTTGCGAATCCATCGTCATTTCAGACCCTCCCCCTCTCTCCGTACTGAAAAAAAAACATATCCATTTTCAACTCTCTAGACCGTCTCCCCAAACCATTAGCGATGTTTGTTCGTGTTTTGTGCTGTGAACTGACGATGATTATGATGATATATCCGATGATGATGTTGATGATGAGAATGAGAATGATCGAAATGAGAATGATGAGAATGACGTTGGCAACGCCGCTGGGCGTGTGAGAAATCATCTTTTTAATTTTCACAATCAAATGTTTTTGTTATTATTTTCATATTTTTTCCTCTTCTTCCTTTTCTTCCACCCATTTTCATTTGGCAGTTGACGTGTGGAAGCGTGAGAGGGAAGGGGTGCGGCAGCTGGCCAAAAATTGTAGCTGTCGAGTTGCATGGCAGGGCGCGGGGTCGGGCAAGGGGGTACGCATACTCACGAGTTTTGTTTGTGGTTTATTACGCGCAAATAAATTAAATTTATGTTTGTTTCCATTTCCATTTCTATTTCCATGCAGTCAGCTGGGTACCTTTAGCCCCGTCCCCCGGCGCCGTGTGCGCACATTTGTTTCCATTTGTGTTGTAATTTTTCCTATGCGATTTTCCCAAAACACTTTCCCAACTACCCTCGCCCGCGCCCTCGTCCTTGTTTTCTGTTTGCTTCGCTTTTTGATTGTCCGCAGCTCTTTATTAATTTGATCATTTCATGATTGTTGTTGTTATTGTTGTTGTCGTTGTTGTAATTAACCTTTTGTCTTTTGCTGCTCACTTGCCCGCTCCGCTCTATTTGTCTGTCCAGTGGCACTTTCTCTTTTGGCCTTCCCCCTGCCGGGCCAAAAAGGTACGAGTAGGTCCCATTGTGCTTAGGACCCACACCCACCCCATCCCATCCAGAAGCAAGGCTCGACCCTTAAATTTGACCAATGTTATTGTTGTTGTGGCCTTTTGGGCTCTTTGTCGGCTGAGAGATCGACACACGGAACGCTTTTTAGTGGTTAATTATGCACTTGACATTTGATGAGGGCGTCCCCCGCTTAAATACCAGCATTTTTTTGTATTTTTTTTTGCTACCTGCCTGCTATGCAGCTTCTCTAGCCTACCTTCACATAATTATCACCTTAATGGGCATAGAGTTAGGGGAATGGGTTTCCTCTGGGTGCTTCAAAAGGAAATCATATTTTCTGGGTTCTTTCAGCTTAAACAGACCTTTAAGTATATATATTAATGCCTCTAGTTTCATGCTAAATTACAAAACATAAATTCTGGATTCGCTGGGATAAAATGAAATAGTTTTTCTTTCAGCAGAATCTGGCAACAGGAAACTGAGCCTGGCGTAGGCTGTGAAAAACAAAAGAAAATTGTAATAAGAATTATAAAATCCTGTTCGCTGGAATTTAAATTAAGCAGATTCCTTGCCAGATTTTAGTAGAAATATTTTATGAAAATCTTGGGAAATTCATTAAAATTTCATGCATGTTATTAAATTAATTATGCCATGAACATTTTGCCGCTTGATTTTCCCTGTAAATGGATAAGTGTGTGTATTCAATGAAAAAACTCGAAATTTCTTTAATTTATAAACGAAATTTATTTTGTGCTCAACGTTTTAATTCTTATATAAATTTATATTAACATTTTCTCGTTTGCGTCAATTGAGCATTAAAAAGCTGTGGAAAAACCAAACGCAGGGAAAACTCATTAAAATTTTACGAACTTCGGGCGCAGTTTTTCACATTTTATGTGTTTTCCGAGCGCCTTTCGGAGCGCCGGCACTTTGTCTAATTTCATAGCAAAGGCGACGTTCCAAGGACCTTAAAAGAAATTCCAAATTTTGATCACGTTACGTTTTTTAATTGTTCCCCTGCGGCGCGCTCATTTAACAGTGGCACCCGCCCCTCCACGACCAGGCCCCTTACACCCGTTTCCCCTTCATGTTCCCATTGTAATTGAGACCTTGGCATGCGTGTGATGAATTCTTGTTTTCTTATTTAAAATAGGCACAAATTACTTCAAACTTTTATTGCGTTTTGTTGCTTAGAGTTTTCACATGATATCTTATTATTATTGCTTTTTGGTTTTATTCCTTTGCTGCTCAGCTTCCGTTTCGGTTCCAATATGTAAGTTATGTGGCATAGGAAATTTACGAGGACCTTTGATGCGATGTCGCAGCAATTCACAAATTAGCCTCAAGCAATTTAAATGCTGTAAAATTGCAGAAAAATAATATGAAGACATCCAACACGTTCGACCCCGACACTTGCTATATGGGTACTCTTTATGGTGTTTAGTCCTTTAAGTCCTGGCAAGGATGCAATTATTCTTAAATGAATTGCCTATTAACTGACAAATAGCCCCATTTCAGTCAGATGAGTCACTTTTAACGCTGACATAAGCTTATTAGCGATACAAAGCTAAGCATACAAAGTTATTGCTACTTATTGTGTATACACTGACAAAAATTTCGTCACTATTTTCACATTGCAGATTTATATGCCGTCAGCTCTTCAAGGATTTATGTATACACATATATACTACATATATATTTAAACCAATCTATTTGTATATATATATATTCATATCTTTATGCATAAGCACACATAATTTTCGCTAAGTGCATTTTCTTTTATTGATGTATACCCATAAAGTCCATTTAGTTTGCTTTTACGATTGTATCTGTGTGTGTTATGCGAAAGCTTAAGTATTGTCAAAATTAATTTAATCTCTGTAAATTACCATTTCGAACTTAATGTTTAGTGGATAGTTAAATTTAAATCTCTTTCATTAAACATGTACCATCAATTTTATACCCACTTATCTACATTAATGTGTGCTATTTTATGAATCAATCACCACAATCTAAACGTACACATGTAGGAGCTTGTCGATATTCGATAATAATTTATGGAGGAGGAGCTAGAATTAAATATGTGTAAAGATCAATTCATATTTAAAACGAGAAGGAAGAGCTATCTTCGGCACGCCGAAGATTTAATACCCTTGCAGACCCAACCTTTTTATAATGCTCAGGGAATGCTAAAAAGCACAAGGAAAATAGTTAATGCCGAGTATGGTTAAGATATCTTGAAGAACAAAAAAGTTTTCTAAACAACAACTTAATTTCGACCGAGCGTTCCTATGGCAGCTATATGATATAGTGGTCCGACCTTAATAGGATTTTCCACATATATGAGGAGCATAGTAAAACTAATAAATGCCGAGTTTGATCAAGATATCTATATAAACGAAAATGTTTTTCGTACCAGAACCTACTTATCGGCCGATCGTTCCTATGGCAGCTATATGATATAGTGGTCCTATCTAGGTTTTGACATATGAACTGCGTGCAGCAGAAAGAGGGACTTCTGCAAAGTTTCATAAAGATAGCTTTGAAACTGAGAGAGTAGTTCGCATAGAAACAGACAGACGGACAGACGGACAGCCGGACAGACGGACATGGCTATATCGACTCGGCTGTTGATACTGATCATGAATATATATACTTTGTGGGGTCGGAGATGTCTCCTTCTATGCGTTACACATTTCACGACAAAATTATAATACTCTCTGCAAGGGTATAAAAAAAATAGCTACGAGGCATAAAAAATTACCCGGCCTTGCCCGGAGCAAATGAATAATGTTAAAAATGCTAGTGTAACCGAAAGATTTTGTTTAATAAGAGGAATAGTAGTCTGCTGTGGCTCGATCCCCAAACTTTGTGCTCAGTATGCCTAGCCCACCTTTTCACTCAATCGAACAGCTGTGCTCTTCTAGGAATATATATGAGAGCATTGTGGTTGTCGAAACAATCAATATTTAAATTAAAATGTTTATTGTTATTAACAATTCACTGGACTTGAATCAGTCAGTCTATATATATATAAATTATATATATGTATAATTATTATTTTGATGTTTATGCTGCCTTCCTTTCGGCTAGCCTGGGGACTCGAACCCGAATCCTTGCAGCCCATGTGACTTGCCTAAATAGCTGGCTCGAAGCAAACTTCTTCTTGATTTATATGTTAAGTTTTAAAGTATAAACACGACTATGCAGGTCTTTAGTGCCAACTGTTGTCCATAACTTAAGCAAGTTGAATTAAGCTCCGTTAATTATCTATGGCAAGTGGTAGCAGCTGCTGCTGGTGCTTTAACATGAATGTTAAACAACTTGGCCGGCTCTTGAGAATTATGCAACACGCACGTGACTTGCCACACGATGGGGCAGGCTCTTGTTGTCCCAGTTCGATTCACGTGCGAATTTATTAGATTTTCATTAAAAGCAAACAATGCGCTCAACGCATTTAATTGCTTGATTTATTAATAAACAACAACTGCGAACACGGTAGCTTGAGCCGTTGGAAACAGGCAGCTGTTGCTGATGCCCCTGTTGTTGCTGCTTGACGGGGTACGAAGAAAACTTGAGCAACAAATTGGATTTTCATCATAGACACACGAAATGTTCGTCAATTTTCGCATACGCTCAAATGACTTTTTCTTTTGCTGCGAAAAATATGCTTGAATTACGTTAGGTGCTGACTGCGGGGCAGCCGTAATGCGAGCCGAGTCCTTTGGGAAAATTAACACTCTTTGATTAGGCAGCTGCCTGCTTATTACGTATACGCCCTAATGGCAGTCAATCAATGGACACTTGAGCCTTTGCTTCAAGTCGAACACTCGCCTCGCCTCGCCTCGCTTCGTCTCGACGCGGACACGGACACGCGGATGTCCTTAGGCTCCCACTGTTGTTGTTGTTGTTGTTGCCGTCGTGGCTGCTGTCAGGCAGAAAGTTACGCAATTTTTGCTTATTATTTTCATAATCAATATTCAATTTGGGCGAAACACTTGCCAGTCAACAGAGCTGCGGCTCCTGTTGCCACTGAAATGAGCTTCAAACGATATACCAGGAGACTGCACAGTGGGCCTCATCTTTGAATATTCAGGCTCGTTGTTTTCATACATCACATTTTATGTTTACTGTAATATGTTTTATATAAAGACTACATTTTGTTACTTGTTTTAATAGAGCGAGCATTTGTAATATTTTTCTACAATCTGCATTCTTGTTTTTCTTATTTTGATTTGCAACGACTGTTGTCCCACTGTGCCGCCCTTGTACAAATTTCCCTTGTGGCAGCTTCAGTAGCTGAGGAGAGGCTGCGGAGAGGCCAAGGCAGCGGCATCAGGCTTATAATTAAACATGGAAATCGTGGAAAATGTGGCAAACGTGAGCACAAACAACAGCAGCAACAACAACAATAATAACAATAATAACTGGCTGGGTTTGTGGGTTGTGGGCGGCGCAAGGTGATGGCAGTCAACTGAGGCAGGCGCGGTGGGCGTCCAAATTGAAAAAGTTATTTTGCATTCGATTATTCCACTGACAGAGGCTACACATCAACGGGCGTCATATTTCAGGGAGCAGAGCCCAACCGCATTTCCCCTCATTCAAGCTATCTGTATATACTATATATATATATATACAATATAGAGAGAGAGAGGGATACTGGGCCCACAGATCATTTCATTTGCTGTGGCTTTTACATATTTGCCGCTGCCCGAGGCATATTTTTGCAATTTTCCGTAATATTTTGCTCATTTACACTTCGTTGCATAGTCAATGGCAATGTGTGAGGGGTGTGTGTTTGTGTCTGTGTGTGCAGAGGAGAGGGGGATGGTCTAGGGGCATTCAGTGTCCTCCGGCTGGACTGTAATTGACCATTGCCATAGCGCCATGACAACGAATATTGAGCGAGGACAACCTCAACAGCTCCCAATAGAGCACTTTCATTATACCGAGTCGCTTGCAAAGCTTTTGATTGGCAGCCGACGAATGAAATATGTGAGTTCCATTTAGTTGCTTAGTTAGTTAAATCCGCATCTAATGCAGTTAGCAACACAGACTTAGACATTCATTAGCATTAATAAACATTTTCGAACAGATCGGGCTGATCCTCTAAACCCTATAGTCAAATCGGAACAAAAAATGATATTTTTGGGATGATTTTATTTAAACATTTTTACAAATTTTTACGCCTTGAGAAATAATTAGTTCTTTAAAGAATCTAATTTTGAATTATGCCTATTTATAATTATATTACAATTATTATTTTATTTTATTTTGTTTCCATCGCTTTTGGGGCGTATTAGCATTTTGACTGTTTTCAACGAGACGGTACTATGCCAAAATATGGCATCCGCTTTTTTCACCTTGTGATCATAATAGATGCCATTTAAATTGCTATAATTTAAGGTTTTTTTCCGGGATTTCATACCTATCCTCATACATATTGTACCACCAGCCACCAGCGTTATTGCCTTTACTTGCGCAGTTGCCATTACTCCAAGCATCATTATCACGATCGTATGTGCTGAATTCCATATTTCTTTGGTAATTCAATGCTCAAGGTGATCAGTCTGTATTGATCGTCCTCGCCAGCGATAGCAAATTGTTCATATCTGTAGTATTGGACGACATCATCAAATCCTTCCATATGTATGTAGAGCTCATGGGGTTGGGCGCTCGTCAAGCGATGAATCTTCTCAAGTCCTAAGAAGAAGTCATTATCAAAGTTACCAAAACCTTCACGGTATGTGGCCCAATCCCTATAGAAGTCCTCTTTGCGTAAAGTGTGGAATACGTCTCAAATGATTTTTCATATAGATCCTTGGCAATGAATTAAAGCGCGAAACATCACCCTCCAAATCTTCGACCCCCATTTCCACCAAGATCGATTTTCCAAAATGTGCGAAACACACATCTGATGAATTTTGTCAAAGATCTTTGAAACTTAGTTTGAAGCCGATCGGATGGTAAACAAAAGAGTTTTATACAAACGTTTTTCGCGATTTTTCCACACATGCTGATGGAATTTCCCGAAACCCCGTCTTAACGTGCAACTTCATCGCAAAAGGAAACTACAGTAAACCTCTCAGCTTCCTAGGTCTTATCTTTGGGCTGTGCGTTGATCACCAATCAGTCAGTCAATCAATCAATCAGTCGGTCAGTCAGTCAGTCTGGATGAACAGTTTAATATAAAGAGATATACTTAATGGGGTCCTGTTGCCATAAATACATGCATATTTTTGCGTACTTTCAATAAATTCAAGTATTACCGTCTCATGTTAACAATAACAACAATACTTTACTTATGTTAAAGAGATTTATATAATTGTTAGGTTTTAAATTAACATGGAAGATAACAATTCTATCCGGAAGGTCTTGGATAATGAAGATATTTCATTAATATAAATCGTTGCATTTATTCAACTTTTATTTTGTATGGCTTTTTTCCTACATTATATTGCAATTTGTTATTCAGTTAAGGCAAAAGCTTTAGGTTAGAATACTCAATTTTCGATGGACAACGGAAACAAAAACAATGAAATAAATCTCTGGGGAACTCCGCAACGCAACGCCCCTGCCATGTTGCCGTTCCGCCCCTGCCACCGACTCAGCCATTAAAAGTGTCTTGTGTTTGTCTTCAATAAATTTTAGACATCGCCTGAAAGCAAATTCAACACCCGAGCTGCAAGTGTAATTAATATTTCAAAGCGCAACATTTATCAAACAAAAAACTAACCAACATTTTCGAAAGTTGGCCCCGACTCAAGCGACGCTGGGCAAACAAAAACCCAGAAACAATTAATGGCACACTCTGAGCCCCCCTCCATCCCGCTCCGACCATGTCTCCATGCCTCGTAAGCGACAACACAAGCCAAGAAAACAATAAACTCAAGTCCAAATTTGGAGTTGGAAACTTTGAACAGAAATGCATGCATAGATTTGTTTCGTACCCAAAAATTATTAAGCGGCCCCACAAGAGACCCCGGCGAGCAGACAAACGACCGACCGACTGGCCCGTTCAGGCCACAGACAGTAGCCACGGCTCGGGCCCAGAAACACGAATATAAACTCCCCCACTCCATAGACCAAAAATCATATGTATCCGTCACATATCTATTGCTTACATAAAAACCAAGCAAAGGGCTGCAACTCTGATAGTCAGCTTGAAGTGGCAACTGGTCAGATGGGCAGCTGTAGGGCGGAGGAGTTGGGAAGTTGGGGAGCTGCAGGGTGGGGCAGACGACGGCAACGACTACGGCGTCGGCCTGTCGAACCCGTTGAAGCCAACTGTGATTAGTGTAGCAATCATAAATTGACCATAGGGCGAGGTATGCTGGTTTGCTTGTAGTTGGTTTTTACTGTGGTTGCTTCGCTATTAACTTCGCTTGCGAAGTGATTTACGAGTCTGAACATATTCGCCTATACCCTGCTTTGATTTGTGAGTATTCGGGGGTAACCACGGCTAGCTAGTCTATGGTTAACAATTTTTAGTCCAAGTGTCGCGGTTTCGGGCTCGAAGCCCGTCTCATGTATGGATCAAATCTTTAACGAAGACGATAATAGCCAGTGCTATTAAAAGTTATCTAGGTTGGTGGCTTATAACATTATTTGGTTAGCTTGGCGCTTGCAATTCTCAACAAGTTGATGCTTCGAAAAGGCGACAATTAATTTGCTGTTAGAACAGCGATATATTAGATAAATTTATAGCGGGTTTATGTTAATTTGTGCTGGCTATTAATTTTTGTAAAAATTACCAACATTGACTTCGAACCAGCCAGCTTACTAGGTTTATATATATCCTATAATGCAATAATTTTAATAATTTATTCGTTATTTATTTTAAAACAAGCAAATAATTACACATTTTATATTTATTTTCATCATATTATTGCAACAAAATTTTAATTTCATTATACTAGTACAATTAATAGGTAAATTATGTAGATTAGTTCCAATAAGAAAATCTATTTATTTATTTCAGTTGTTTTCTTATAAAAATGTTATTTTTTAACGAATAAAATATATTCTTTTTATTGTATATATTATTATTATGGTAATATAATTGTTTTATTATTATAATGTAATTTTATTATTATTATTTTGGCAAAAGATATAATGATATCTATTTTCATTCGCATTTTCAACTGACATAGAAAACTTGCTAAAAATGAGCCTCAACAGTTACTTTAGATCTTCTAGGCTCAGTCGAATCTAGCCAAACAATATGAACAGAAAAAAAATTTAATATAATATATATAAATATATAAATACAATAACAACAACGACGAATCAGTTTCATTATTGTCAGTTGGTCATTTGTCTACCTCAGTGTCTGCTTTATATTCCGTTTAGCCAGTCCGTCCGGCAGTCCCACCTAACTCTTGCTCCTCTCTCTGTGTGTATATATGTATGTCGTGTGGTACGTGGTACTCGTATATCTTTAATGGCATATTCATCAGTCACTCATGATAAAATCGGTGTACACACACACTCTCGCACACACACACGCTTAGAGAGACGGACAGTATCTGGGGTCTGAGTCCGTCTGCGACTGGGTAAGTCGCACAGTCATTTAGTTAAGTGGCAGTTGATTGGAACCAGTCGCAGTCATCGTCATCATCATCATCATCATTATCATCGTCTTCTTCTTTTTCATCATCATTATTATCATCAACTTCATCATGACGAGAGTCATTATCATCATTATGATAATTACGAACCCAAAGCCTATTTGAATTGCTTGCTGCTGTTTCTCTTCTTTTTTTTCTCCTACAGATTTAGTTTTTGTACCCTTAAATAGGGTATTTTAATGTTTTTACGAAATGTGTAACGTCGCATTGATGAAGACGTTTCTCACGTCATAAATTATATATAGATTTAGGGCTTTTGTCAGGCAGTAAACAGTCAGAGATATTAGATGATCTGCATATTCAATTATTGTATGAATAACTTTTATTTACTTCTAGATATCGTGACCCAACTTCACTCTATCCAGTTTCATTATGTTCTTGCCATAGATTTGTCCAAAAATGAGTTCTGTATTGAAAACTTTTATCTTTCTATAGATATTTCGACCAAGCAGAGCAGTTAAAAGCTTCACTATCCCATAAATCCGGGTTAAATCGGCCTGCTATATCACAAGATTGCTATG
Source organism: Drosophila borealis (assembly GCA_035045885.1). Lineage (NCBI taxonomy): Eukaryota > Metazoa > Arthropoda > Insecta > Diptera > Drosophilidae > Drosophila > Drosophila borealis. The sequence continues at coordinate 7,274,122 of JAWNOR010000211.1, forward strand.
GGAACATCCGTCGGACATAAAGCTGTTGTATCCAAGAATTTCTGAGTCACATGTTTGCTAGCGTATTTTATCTTCGGTGCGGCAAGATGGCCATTCTTTCTTGTTTTATAATCATCTCAGGCTCAGTATTGTCTCTCTCTCTCTCTCTGAGGTTCGGACTCTGTAGTTGCGACTGTTCCTACAGTTGTAATTTTTTTTTTCGTTTTGTGTCTTAAATTGCTGTCATTAATGAGTTACAGATATTACACTTTTATAGCTGGCAGACACGCTTATCCACTCTCCATTCTAATCGTGTTTGGCTGTCCGTCCGTCCGTCCGTCAGTCTGTCTGTCTGTCTTTCCGTCTGTGGCCCCGTCTTGCCCTATCAACCACTTTGGCTGGGCTCTTTTCCAGCTCCTCCAGTTTTACTGGCTACTGTTTGGTTAATGATGACTTGTGCGCCGTCTGTTATTTTCCGATACTTTTCGTCTTCGTCTCGTCAACTCTTTTTAGCTCAACAATCGATTTTGTGGCTACTGTTTTCTTTTTATTTTCATTTTTTTTTTCTATGTAGCTCATCCAATTTTAAATTTTGTTGTTGTTCTTGTTATTTGCCTTGAGTCGCCGCACGCTTGTCTTTCTAATAGACTTTGACTCTTGTATTCCAGTATCTTAGCTTGGCCCGACTTTATGGCTGATTGATTTTGAGCTTATGGATCTGGTTCTCTGTAGTCGTCGTCATCTGGTGGCTGACTTCTTTAAATTACTTTAATTGATGGCAGATAGCCGCAGACTCTCAGACTCAGACTCAATGTTCGGCTCAATGATTTCCTTTCATCGCCGTCTGTCGTGCAGCACTTGGATCGTTGCATCTTTGGCTTGGTTTCCATTTCTAGTCTTGCTTTTTACCATTTACAATCTGTGCTCTGGGGTCAGCCAGATTAAGTGATCTTGTTCATGTTGTTGACTGGCTCTGATTCTCGTTCTGATTCGATTTGTGATTTGCTGCGCATGATTTGTCACGATGAAAGCAAAAATAATCAGCGTCAAAATCGTTTGAAAAGCTACAAATTGGGGCCACAACCGAAGGCTGCAATAAACTTGATCGATATATAGCTGGATCAGAGCAACATATCTAGACTGTGATTGCTGATCAGGTCGATTTATGAATACATTCAATTGTCGTCTTTTGCTATGCACACAACTTGTGTATACCCAATCCAATGAAGATAATATGGGAAATTTTGTTTTAATAATTCCTTAAGTATATTATTTAATATACAATTTAATCTCTATATATAACACTGTTTGTCCTGACTGACTGACGGATTGATGATCAACGCACAGCCCAAACCGTAAGAGCTGTAGTTACCTTATGGGATGTGGTAGCTCGTTAAGATGGGGATCTTTGTAAGAATTTATTTGATATGTTCTTGGGTGGCAAATGCGGGTCAAAGGATTAATAAACAAATTTTATATATAGTATCATTAGTTGTTGAGAGAGGCGTGCCTGGATACGACCCTTAATATGGTCTTTCTCTGGCACAGCCCACTGATTTCATTGATTTCTTGTATTGAAATTCATTTAAAAGTGCATAATGTAGTTTGTTAAAACATCGTATATTTTATGGTATTTTATATGATTTTCAATGAAACTTTTACAATTTATCAAGCCTTTTGGCTCTTACAAGCGTTTTGACTTTTTTCAAGTCATCGTAATACATAGCGTCAAAGTATCTGACATTTAAATTGCTAAAAAATCAAAACCAATTAAATTTCAATCACTTTTTTTACTGACCTTTCATACCATAATGTACAGTATTTGTACCACCAAAAAAGCTAGCGCAGCTGATATCATCTTCATCATCATTATCACGATCGTATGTACTGAATTTCATAATTCTGTGGTAATCCAAGCAATCAAATGCATTGCCCTCACCTCTGCCCAAGGTGATTAGTTCGTTTTGATCGTCCTCGCCAGCGATAACAAATTGTTCATATCTGTAGTATTTGATGATACCTCCAATATATTCCATATGTATGATTAATTCATGGGGTTGGGCGCTCGTCATGCGATGAATCTTCTCAAGTCCTAAGAAGAAGTCATTGTCAAAGTTACCAAAACCTTCACGGTATGTGGCCCAACTCATATTGAAATTCTCTTTACCATTGGTTTGCTGCTGGATAACCGTTAAGCCAGGACCTGGTGTCGCACTATCACATAGTACATCGAACAGATCTTCTTGATCCGGTTTAATCTTATGAATACCCGGAGCATCAGCAAAGTCGGTGCATTCACTGTAAACGGGCTTCTCTTCGCCGCTTTTAAGTTTCTTGGCACAAATGTTGATTTCGTTTCTGATTTCAGATATTTGTTGGTCCTTTTGATCAAATAGCTTCTTATGTTTCTCCAGCTGCTCTTCATATCCTGGCTTTTCAAGGCATTGGAAGTGAGTTTACCTATTTGCTCTTTTGTTAATAAAACGTTCTTCGTTAAATCTTTAAAAGTCTGTTTGAAGAATTCATTCTGAGCTCTCAGTTCCTCGATGACCAATTCATTACGTTGGTTCAGCTTTTCCTGCAGTTGCTAGATTACTCTGTCTTTGCCTGAAACTTGTTGTTATTGTTTTCAATTTCTTCCTTCATCTGATGAAAATACTTTAACAAAGGTCTCACTGCTTTATAGGTGTACTCTCCACATTGTTCCTCTGCTATTCTGGTTGCCACACAAGACTAATGAAATAAAGTACGATTTACTGTTTGCAGTGCACACAAACATTGATAAATAATCAATTTTTACCTCTTTTTCGTAAAAGTCTGCTTCAGCTATGATCAGTTTATGCTTATAAATAGAATATATATAAACATATCACATTTCATTTTGATAGCACTTTGGTTTTGGAAATAAAATGCGAATCTCAGCTGCCCTCAGCAAGCAAGGAAATAGATTGAAATGCGGCCTTTTGTGTGTCAAATATTTCGGTAACTTTTAAGCGATTATCAGTAGGTCGGGAACTCAATATAAATAAAGAAAAGGCTTTAAGCCTGAGCAGCTTTGGCTGCTTGTTGTTATCAGTTAATTTAAAATTCAATATATATACTTTCTAGAAAGTGTAATACTAACTTTCTCGAATCTCTTCGATAAAGATAGATCTTCGAGTCGGTGGTGCTTAAGAGTAAGTAATTTTTACACACAAATGTGCGAAGCTCAAAAATCGATTTCAAACCGAACCATATATTTTCAAAAATCATTATGTTTAAAACTTACAGAATCAGAAACAAGAACATATATTCAGTTTTTGGGTTCGCAAGTAGCATATGTTACTTATGATTGCACAAAAGCTATATATACCCATTTTCAGGTTATAAAGATAATATGAATTATCTAAATCGATTATAAATAATACTAGAGCCAGTATGAAAGAAACAGAAGATGTTGGTAGAGCCACGTCCATCTGTCTGTCTGTCTGCTTCTATGCAAACTAGTCCCTCAGTATATCCCTCGATATTTTTTATAATATTAATATGATTTTAATTATAAGAGTAATAATTTGAAGAAAAAGGATTATAAGGATTATACTTTTTTTAAATTTAAAAATTCAATTCTATATGGAAAATCATTTGAGAAGTGTTTCACATTATTCGCAAAATCAAAGAAGAGAGAACTTAATGAATACATGTTTCAGCGATTTGGGAAATTCTACCCGCAACCGTGGTAAAGTTGTTTGCTTACCGTCCGATCAGTTTCAAAATCATTTTCAAAGCTTTTTGAGAACATTTTCTTTATACGTGCCACGGGCAAGGCTGGGTTATACCCGATAGTATAATGTAAAAGGCAATGCTCGTAGTTCAGGCCTGAATAACCAGCTGGGTCTATATAGACTTGTCCCTTTGAACGTCTTCCTGTTCATCCTGTATACATTTAAAGATATATACATCACCCGGTGAAAGTCCTTTAAGTGAATCAACAATTTTGGGTTCAGGTTTGTAACCCATTTTTGATTCGAAAGAGTTCATTTTTTAGATATACTATGAAATTCGTTAAGGTCAATTGTGAGCGCACTGCGTGTTTAGTTTAAGATTCGAAATACCGAGAAGACGTCAAATGTATGCATTTGAATATAATATATAATATAATATCTTATGTAATTTCGTCAAATATCTGTTCCCAATACAGACGGAGACAGAGAACGTGACAGGGAGATATGTATATATATATATGAAATGATCAAATTCTGGGTGCCGACAAGTCGATAAGGCGTTGCTGAAGTTAATAACAAGCGGACAATCCTAATTTGATGCCAAATGAAAGGGGACCCCGAACTGGAACGGGAACTGGAATTCAGGAACTGGAAGAATGGAAGCGTGTGGAAGTTGAATGATAGGAACATGTGCGAACTGTACCAAAGGCCAGCAGGCAGTTGCAAGGACAAAGCCAAAGGGAAGCCAGTGCGCATATTAAAACCGGAAATAGTCGGACCAAGTGCCAGGCAACCGACTGACGCACTGACACACATTTCGCTAACAAAGGACTCGGCACAACAATAAAGGAGTCGAATTTATACAAAAAAAAAAAAATCAACGAAAAAAAACTGAATTGAAGCGAATAAAAAGCTCAAATAAAATGCTTTGTCCAGGGCCTAACTAACCGCCGGCGGCGTTTGGCAACCACCCTTAATGGCAGAAGGACATGCAGGACATGCCCAGGGCTGCCTGGCAACAGGCATGACGCTGACGTTGACGGCTGCTGCATGCCACACATAGACACACACACATGCACACGCGCATAAAGGACACCGCATAAAATAGAGATCATAATAATGCGAAAACTTGAAACCAAGGATACCTGCCTCTTTCGCTCTCTCTTTCCTTCTGCCGCCATCTCTCTTACACTCTCACACACACGCGGAATGCGCAGGGAGATTGCATCATAAATTCTGAGGATATGAAGCCAAAAGTGAATCATCCCATGGAGAGAAAAAGAATGAGAGAAAAAAGAGACAGAGAGAGTGAGGAAGGGAGCGAAAAGGAGAATAAATAAAAATTAACTTATTTGCATATTTCAGTGAGCGGGCGAAAGGATATGCCGCTGGACACACACACACACACAGGGACACAAGCATGGACATTCATGTAGCTGAAATTAAATAAAAACCAAACTCACTCGCGCCAGGATGTGCGCAAGGATGTGCGTGCAGCGGCTTAACCAAGCGTATGAACATTGCAAAATCCTCGCACGCAATTTCTGCGTTGTTTTTTTTCTCTTTCGTTTTTATATATTTTTTTATTTTGCGCAGGATGAGGTCGCCACGAATCCCTCAGCACCGTACGAAGCGCAATTCTAACCCTGTCGAATCGGCCAGCACGACCCGAACAATTAGCTATTCAGAGAAGTTGAAGACTTGATACGGATTTATAATAAAATTGTTATAAGCGCTTGATATTCTTGATGCTTAGAGATTTTTGTTTTATCAGGAAAAGACTTGAATCTCAGTCAACTATTGAACTGTGTTAGTTCAAAAAATGAAAAAGTCGTACGAAGGTCGCAAACCATGTTTGAATCGAAATTCCAATATTTTATTTTATAAATGAATTTACCAAAGATGTATTAAAAATTGAAACTTGAACCGGATTAGTTCGATTTAGAGCACTTAAACCTGAAACGAAACCTAAAGCAAGTTTTTTAACATTTTTGACACAATGTTAACGAGAGCTTCAATTAATTTAAGCTATGATAAATTGAATAGTTCTATTGAAAAGTGTCAGAAATGTCACGAACTAAGCTTCGAACCGGAGTCTTAGGTTCATGGATGTGAAGAACCAGGTACATGAACCGAATCTTTGCTTTGAACTGTGAACGGAACCAGCGAGAATGTTTTGTTGTGCTTGCAGCCATATTGGTCGGCACAATCAAGATGCTCAACGGTAGGGTACTCCGAGCCTGGTGTTGTTGGGTGAGGCGGCGCAAATAAAAAGTGTGAGTGTGGTGGCGTGATTAAGTGATGGACGTGTATGGACACATGCAGCGTTATATTTAGCATACAAAAAGCCGAACAGGCTCTGCCCCTCAGCAGTACATATGCATATGTAAATATGTGTACATATATGTTATATGTGTGCGTGTATGTGAGTGTATGTGTGTGTGCACTGCTGACGGGTCCTTGCGCTTTTAATCATAAATAACAAAGGACACATGGCGCGTAGATTCTCGTATAGCATTTAGCTTGCAACCAGCCAACAAAAGGCTGGGCCACCACCAGACCTGGAGCGAGCTACATGTTGACCAAGGATATTTCTGCGAGTGCGACTGTGTGTGTGTGTGGGTGTGTGTGTTTGTGTGCTGGTGAGTGTATGCCTGTTGATAATCCTCCAACCACTGACCATTTTGAACCACTGCCCTGCTGCCTGCCACCCACCCGCACTGTGCCCCATGTCCCCTTCTATTCATTTCCGCCTCATGGACGCCAAACATGCCACTCGCTGCGATTCATAGGCTGACCTGGCCCCAGGGCTATGGTGGGGACAGGACAAAATTCTCGGTTTGTCCTGCCCGAGCTAAACAACTGCGCAGTTGCCGCCTCCGGCTCCGGCTCCAGCTCTCTGCCTTTCTCCCTCTCTCTCTCTCTATGCCCTATGCTCTCCGTTCCGCTGGGTGTCCGTATCTGTGTGTGTGTGTGTGTGCGGAATTTTGATATTAATAGCTTTGGACAGTTTTATAAACGCCTTTCGGGGTTAACATGCTCAAGTGGTATTCATATTTTCCACTGACCGACCTGTCACTATTGTGTGTGTCAGCAAACTGTGAAAATAAAACCGAAGCCCACAACGTTGAAGCCCAGTGAAGCGGGCAAAACTTGGTTTTGATTTACTTGCTGGCCATGTTCCTAGCTAGATGTAGATGCAGCTGGAGCTGTCGTTGAATACCGAATCAGTTGACATGTGCGCTCAAATGATCTACAAATGCTGCTTAAAGCTGTTACCAAAAGATTTTTTATAAGAGAGTTTTTAAAGACATTTTGACATTTGTCTTACGCCTTTGCAGATATGTCACAATAGTGAAGCTCTCGAATGCTGAGTTTGATGCAAATATCTTGGAAAACAGAATATTATGCCACTAATAATAACTAATTTTCTGACTAATTCTTTCGATAATAGTAGTGCGATCTTGGTAAGATTTGGCTCATATTAATAAATGCCGGTTTTGGTCAAGTTATCTTGATAAACAAAATATGGTTTTCAATTAAAAACTTAGTTATCGACCGATCGTTCCTATGGTAGCTATATGATATACTGGTTCGATACGGCCGGTGCCGACATATATAATGTCTGCATCAGAAAGACGGGCCTGTGCAAGTTTCAGGACTATAGCTTTAAAATTGAGAGACAGAAGTCAGACGGATAGACGGTCATGGCTATATCAATCTATATCAATATATATACTTTTTGGGTTCGAAGATGACTTCTTCTATGTGTTACACACCTCTTGACAAAATTGGAATACCCTCTAAATGGGTATACAATTAACTAGAATGTTTTAATAAGTACCTAGCTGGAATGATCTTTAGAAATGTAATAATACGTTTTTTCTACCCTAATAAAAAGTGTCCTTGTTAAGCTATTTTCTTTGAAAATCAAAATGTTTCCAACAAAAGGACTGTCTTAATTTAAGTTCATTTTGCTTGACATAGTATGTAGATACAAAAATATGTCTCATAGCAAACTTCTGCCTTTAAAAAATATATCTGGGAATATTTATAAAATATATTTCTTCCGTACAGCAACTGGTTCAACTGTTGCTTTCTATAAGGATTGTGACCTCTTGCCTAACTTTTATATAATTCCTTGAAGTACTTTTTATCATCGTAGCCGCTTATTTATACTGTGCTTACAACGAACTAATGATCTTTAGCACTCTTGTTATCGCTATCATATAAAAGCATCTCTGGAATAACACAACGATGTTCAGAAAGCAGTCAAAAAAGTCATCAGCACATCGGAAGTTAAATCCGGTAAATCTTCTCGCGTTGGGACCCAAACGTTTTTAACTCGCGTCGTTAGTCTCGAAACACAAGCTCCCCCAAACCTGGATTATCCTAAGATAAAGACTCTACCAATTAGACTAAGGTTTTCAGATTGTGCAGAGCCTGTCCAGGCCGATCTGCTGCGGAGCATCATCATAGAAAAAAACTACGAACTTGAAAGCATGATATATGGAGAAATCATAGAAATTACTTGAATTCGTTGCGGATAAATTCGCAAAAAATACTTTGTAATACCAGGAGTACTTTTGAGGGTTACGTAGCTCCAACTCAGAATAAAACTGTGAGGTTCAACAGCAATTTCTAGTTAGTTCTGGTGAAGGTTTTTCTCGAGAAAGCTTTTCCAAATAAAACTTTCTGAAACTGTACCGCGCCAAAAACCTCTTGATTGAATTAAAAGACGATGGCTCGCAAGGATGTTGACATACGCGATGTAAATCGAGCAAGGACGACAGTCAAGGCTACATCTTGGGGGTTGCTAACTCGACAGCAGAGGGTTGAATGCCTTTCCGTGTGAATGCTGTCCGGAGACAAACGCAGTTTCCCGAATTGCGTCTCAAAGTAACTTCAAAGTGGTGCCTTTTTTTTTTTTGGCTTTTCCTTTTGGTTTGGGAAAAACTGCAAGCTTTACGGCCTAACGGTACAGTTACAGAACGCAGCAACCACCCGGCGTAAATGCTGGCTTTCTCGTCCTGCGCAGCATAAATTACGCATTTCCCGTTTTTATATTGTTTTTTTTTTTTTTGCTTCCTTTCTCTGGCTGCGACGCAGTTCGCGTTGTTACTTATGATTTATGCGCTGCGATGACACAGGACGAACAGGCTCAGGCCGTACAGTTGCAGACGTTCCGCTCCGCCCTGCCCCGCCCCGCCCCGCCACGGCCCGCTCCAGTGGCGTATCGTACTGAAAATTACACGCAAATTGCACGCAACACGCGAAGCCCGCAAAACTTCGCATGGAAATATGACGGCGAAAATGCCGCTTATGCATGCGCGATAGTTCCCTGTCACAGGCGGGAAGCCTAGCTATCCCCGTACCGCCACCATCCAATACTCCCTATCAGCATTAAGTCATGCGTCATCCTTGACGGGCGACACATGCGTGTAAGTCCGACTATCGCCCCTGTGCAGGAGGCACTTTAAATATCTTTATGCATGCCATAAATACGTTCTCAAATGCTAATCCTTAAATGCGAGAACCTCACCCAGTCCCAGCTCTACGCTAGGTGGGCTAGGTGAGTCAGCTTGGAACTCGGCTGCAGCCACTTATCTCGGCTTCACTGTTAGCTGGCGGCCAGGCTAGGAAATGTTGCGGTTGCGGTCGCTGAATTGCCAGGAGGTTCGCAAAGGTGCCCCGGGGCAGGTCAACAGCCGTTTACAGATGTGGATTATAGACAGTTAGAGAATATTTTAGTTAAAAAATATACTCAGAGCTTAAATCAAGCTATTTGGTGGTAGTTGCTTATAAATGGATCATGCTTTACCACCTTAATTTTACATTCATTCTGCAAACCCCCTTAACCATAGCACTGCGAATCAAGAGTACAAAAATATGTATATGTAGGTTATAATATGAGCGGAAACCTCTTAAATATATAGATTTGTTCACATCTGCTGTTTAAGTATACATATGCATATTTGCATATTGAAATGAATACGGATTTTCGAAAACAAAATCAAGTCAAAATATTTGCATTACCTATCCTGCTCTGGCTGCAAGTTAAACAAACAAAATATGATTTGCTATCGCCCTTCTTTGCGATTCTCATGAATTTATGACATCACATTATTGTTATGTTATCAACGTTTGCTGACAACCTCTCTCTATTCTTCTTCCTCTCTCCCACTAACTTCTGTTTCCAGGCTTCAATTTTAAATTTTATCCAAAGTTTCATATTAAATTTATTCTACAATTTCGATTGCAATGTATTTTTCGTGTGCCGTTAGCAGCTGGCTGCCCATTTTTTGCCATTGTTTTTGACATTTTTATAGCAGGCAAAATACCAGCAACAAAGAAGAAAACAATTTAATACATATGCATGTGTGTGTGTGTGTGTGCTTATATGGCACATTTATATGGCGGATGGGCTCTGGCCGCAGTTCACTTTTTAATCACTTTTCATGAGCTTTTAATTACATGCCCGTTGTTGGTCCGGGGAAAGAGACCTGTCCGTTCGTGCGAGTGTGTCCAAAATTTATGAAAAAACCCAACGCATAAAATGCTTAACAAGAAGCAAGGAAAAGCCTAGCCTTGCCTAGGAAATACCCTGTACTCAAAATGTAAATATGCGTATACACAATATTTGGTTTATTTTAAATAATATTTATAATATTTTATTAATATTTGAAAATATTGTAAATGAATTGAATATTACACAATTTACAATTTAAATAAAATAATGAGATATCTCCAGCTATAAAAGTATTCGAGACATAAACGATCTCTGCTGATGCTGATCAAGAATATATATATATATATACATATATACTATATAGGCTTATAGATTTTTATACATATATACATATATTAATTCTCCTCTCATTTCCGTAATAATAATGTGTGAAAGGATATTAATTATGAAACAAGCGAGCGGCAGGAAGCGCTGGCAATAAAAACAGCAAGCGACAGGCAACAAAACCATGCGTGACCAACAACAACAACAACAGCAACAAGAACGGGGGGCAATACTCATTACAAGAACAACAACAGGAACAGAACCAATTTTGTATATATTGTATTTTATGCGACTGGCCACATGGCCAGTGGGCGGAAAGGTGGCTATGGGGCACAACGGAAACGGGACCAACATGTGCAACATGTCGAACGGAAGTGTTGGCCATATTCCACACACACACGCGCACACACACACACACACACACATGTCACACACGCCTAAATAGGCGCACGTCTATCAGAGGCAGAACCAGGACGAGAGTCATTAGGAGCTGGGGCCAAGTAGATTTTTATGTAATGTCGCTTGGTTATTGCTTTCATACATTTATTTTATTTTATTTGCCACACACATGGGCACACACATACACACACACACTCATTGTATGCAATTTAATATTTGAGCTGCTCATTTTTATTAAAAATTGTAGAGTATTGAAATGATTTATTGATTTGTCTTAGGGTATGTAACGCACATGCTGTAGAATACAAAAAAAAATAGTCCTTCCTATGAATAACAAATTTGAAAAGAAGTAGAAATCATAATTTGCAAACAATTTAAAACAAAAAGCAAGGGAAATGAAAAAGTATTTGGTTTACATATGTAAAGTAAGCTAAATTTCTAAACCGATTCGATCGTAGTCAGGTGGAAATGGAAACAAGTGAAACTGATTTAATTAAACCCAAAGCCTGGTGGGAATGGAACGCAATTTAAATAAACAGCAATCGCTTGGAATCGAATGGAATTTAAACGAAATTTTTATAAATATTTGGCTACACAAACCTTTCTATAGAAAACATAATTTCAGAAGAGTATTAAATTACAGCTTATTTGGGTAATATTTAATTGTCCAAAGAAGTTAAATGTCACCGCTTCAATCATAAGGTCAGCTGGGAAACGAACATAACTTATATTTCATTTGGATTAACATATATCTCATGAAAAGAAGTTACTATATATCGATAAGAATTTTACAGTAAATATTTGGCTAGGCATGGAAATTAAGCTCAATTTCTAAACCGTGTCAATTGTAGAACAAGGGTGGAATAGAACACAATTTATACAACCAATTGACAGTTATCTCTTGGAAACAAGTGGAATTGATACAAAATGTATATCGAAAATTGTCTACACATCTGAAGAATCCAACTGATAACAGAATTTTAAACGATTTCCGAATGGTTTGAATCGATAATCCAGTTGAAAATGGAACACAATTAATGTTTCACTTTCGTTAACAGTTATTTTCTCGAAACAAGTGGAATCGAAGCGGAATATATATACATATTTATACTAGACATTCAAGTCGTTAAATTAGAACTTTGTTGAGGAAGGCAACAATTAAATCATTTGTGTTAACCTGCAAGAAATTGTGCAAGGTATTCGTAATTCGCATTCTTTGGCCCAGGCAAACGGTAGAGGCCAAGGACCAGGAACAGGATGAGAACGAGGAGCAGGATCAGCAAAAGGAGCAGCAGCTCGCTCGCCTGTCAATGACAGCGCCGACGACGTCAACATCAACGTCAACGCCGACTGACGTCCGTCAGAGTTTTGTGCGTCAGCGTCCGTTGAGCACGTTGCCGCTCCACGTGACACCGACAAGGATGCCAACGATGCCAACGATACCAAGGATGCCAGGCTGCCCCACATCCAGTCCCGATGCGCCCAGTCCACATTGCGGCTGCCTTCTGCGTGTAATTGCCGTTGTAATGTCGCCCGAACGCGAATATAATTGCTAAAATGTTGCCTCCAACCGACAGACGTGCCAGTGGCCAGTCGCCAGTCGCCGGTCGCCAGTCGTCGGTAGCTACGACACTTTTCCATTTGAATTTAATTTTAATTTACGCCCAACGGCCGTTTTTTGTCCCGGAAATTGGCAATGGCAATGCCAGAGAACGGACATTCCGCACATCCACACACACACACACACACACACACACCCCGAGCACAGTCTGACCAAATTCGAGACGAGTCGTGTCCGCACCGTTGAGTTAATGAGTGAACCAGCAACTGGCCAAATTGTAAAAGGAAGTCTAATTGAAGCAGCCCCAAGCAATTATTCGATAAATTGAAACTGCCAAATTTAAATAGTCAGTCAACCATTTTCGCTGCCATAGTATTACTAAACTAAACAAAAATGAAAAAATTCTCCACATTTAGCAGACTTATTTGAATATATGTATGCAATGTGTACCATTAATAAGTATATATTGCTTTATAATTTTCCACTCTTGAATATAACACATCTTCTGCTCCACAATTAGTTATACCCCTTAATTTTTCTCATTTATAATCATGATCATTTTCTAAGCTCGCTGAGTAGTTTTCCGCTGCTCGAAAGTCGTGCAGCTATACACCGACTCATTAGTTGTAATGACAATTAACAAAGAAATAAAATTAGAATTAAATAAAAAGAAAATAAATTATGCACATAAAATACCGAAAACTGCATACCCTAACCTGGGGCCTCTTGTCTTTCTTATTTCCAAGCACCCTCTCCATTATTTCTTGTTTTTTGTTTATTGTGAAGGGCATTTAACTGTCTGCATTTGGTGGGTCTCTTTAAAGCTGTAAGAGTAACAGAACCCAACAAATATTTATTTATGCAAAGATGAGGAAAATTTGTTTTCAAATTTGGTAAAACTATTAACCACGCTATGTTAATTTCATTAGCATGTCTCTGTCTTTCTTGTTTTAGTGACCGGCTTTTATATTTATCTTATTAATTGCGCTAATTAGCCATCCACTTAGCGTATCTTTACCGGATTTTCGGATTGTCTGAGACGGCACAGCCAGATCTCCCATTGTCTGACGTCAACGCCTTCGATCAAACGATGTCGCCACATTAATAAATCAGTTTAAATTAATTTAGTTGACAATCCATCGGATGTTTTTTGCTTTTTGTCGAGACTTTCAGTCTTCCTAGCTGCGAATGACTAATGCTCGTTTGAAAATGCAGACATCAAGACAATGGACTGGACACTGACCGACTGTGCCCTGAAGATGATATAGTTTCTCATACAAGAGCTCAATTATTAGATAATTGTTGCTATGTCAACTAATTTACATACGAACAGACAGACGGACTATATCGATTCGGCTCTGATTGTGATCAAGAAATAAATAAATACTAAATGGGGGCAGTCATTTGATACGACACACATTTTATTACAAAATAATAATGTACGCTTACATTAAACAGGCAATTAATACACATTTTTAAACATTTATGATGACATTAAAATATATAAGAAATTAACTAAAATTAATATAAATGTGGATTATATCTAAATTTAGTAGCCAGATACTGCTTCATCAGCTCGTTTCTTTCTTGGAGTAGTGTATTTCGCTGTCTCTGTATTTCATTTGCCTCCTCTAAAGTGATTCGAATGGCGCGCAGCTCCTCGACACGCTGTGCCTCCAATCCTGTCGCAAATTCTGCATTCTCAACATTAATCTCTGGTTGCTCTTCGCTGATTCGGTTGGAAACCAGCTCCTCGAAATTGGGCTCATCCATTAACACACCTGGATAATCGGTGTCGAGCTCTTCTATTTTTACCTCAACTCTTGGCTCAGTATCTTCTTCGTCGGGCTCCTGATAAGACATGTCATCGGACGTTTCTGGGATGGTGCCAGCAAATATTTCGTCCATGAGACCAAAGTATTCCCAATTTGGCTCGACATCTCTGTTTTGGCGTTTGATATTGAAATAGGTGCGGCTCATGTTCCGAAATTTCCTATCCAATTTAATATAACTGGTCCTATAGCCGTGCTCCTCGAATTCGCTGACAACATGCTGCCAAATCTCAGTCCGCTTTTTGTGTCTTTCGTGGAACTCGCGCTTGTACTTTAAATAGAGCCTCAAAAGCAGTTTGGTTTCCTTCTCGGACCACTTGCCTGCAGAAAAAGGAACAGAAATGAATTTAAAATATTATTTACAAAGAATATATATTTTATTTATGCTTACGCGTCATGTTTTTACGGAAAAATAAACAAAACAAACTCGACGTGCCGCAAAATGTTGATCAGCCAACAGCTGGCAACTGGCAGCTGGTTGCTGTGAATGATAAATATCGATGCAGCCAGCCATAAAGTGCACAAGCAAACATATCGATACTGGTCTAGTTTATATCGATATGCTGCTATCGATACGCAATTTGGTGCCTACACGATATTTATCAGATGCGTGCGTTAAAATAGGGATGGCAATTGTGAAATTTGCATTTGCAAGGGTTGTTTCTATATTTACGTTATTGACAAATCGTATTGGTACAAGCGTTAATCTACAGTTGTATACATTTAGCAGACTTTTTTGCCATGCTCTGCCAAATACTCGTTAGCTGGTTTTATTTTTCAACATCCTGCCAAAACTCAGCCCAATTTTGCGGTTCCTTTTTGTTGCCCCCTTCATCCGCATTTGCCTGCTCCATCTGCTGCATATTCTCAAATTCGGCGAGCTTTTGCAGTCGCAAATTCATGCGCTGCTCCAGCTCCACAATGCTCAGCGTCGAAGCCCGTTTGGCCTGCAATGGGATCTCGTCGGCCGTCGATAAGTCTTGCTTGCACATCTTCGGCACATCGTCTTCACATTTGTGAGCCTTAATTTGTATTCCATCCCCAGCACCTAGATAGCGTTGACTCGCAAGTCGCGCAAACGACTGATCGACTGTCTCCGTCTCATTCTGCAGCATTTTTGTCACCAGAATTGTGGCCCCCAGGCTGGATTCGGTTGCCTCGCTCAGTTGCCTGCATGAGTCTGCCATTGTTATGTTTGCGTGTACATATATTTGCTCTTTGTCTAATTGAAAAATTATATATAATTACGCCCTTTGCTCTTGAAATGATTTCGACTAAATTATTTATACGTAAATCATTTAACAAGTTGTTCGCAGCTTGTTTAGTGTGTGTCGCCTGTGTGTGTGTGTATTGGTGAGCTGTGTGCCTATTTATTAGTGAACTTTTGATCGAAAAGCTCTGCGCTCCTTTGTTTGAGCTTTTGGCTTACACAGAATACGCCGGCTTTTAAGTGCGTGATGAGCTTTCGGGCTGACTAAAAGCAAATATAACTTTTATAATCCAGCTAAATTTCCATTTGTATTGAGTTCAAAATAATTGACTGAATTACCAAATAAGCAGTTCATAAACTTGTGCATTTTCTGCTCCACCTGCTCCAAGACAAAATGCCAAGGTTCGCATGTTGTATATTGGCCAACCATCGAGCAATTTACAGTTAAGGCTAACTAACTGAAAAAAATCAAAAGTTAGGCAAACAAACTCTGGACATGGTTGGAGTCGGAGACGGTGTCGGTGTCGTAGTTGGAGTCGATGTCGGAGTTGGCGGCTGGTTAATGCTTTGGTTTCTGTTTGCTTTTGGCTTTTTGGGCTCGTTTCGGCTGTGGCCCATAGACTGTGTCTGTCTCGTCTCTCGGTTTCAGTTTCTGGGCAACATTGGGCAATGGTTACACACCCATATTTCGTAGAAAAATAAAAAAAATAAAAAATAAATTTGGGTGCGTTAGTCAAACACTGATAAAAATCATAAGCCATAGATGAGGAGTAGCGCGCACACATCGTACGTGTCTGAGGCCAGACATTAGGACAAAAGCAAGCTAAAATATATTAGGCCAATTATGTTTCACCACAAAATGTACATGTACATGGCGTCAAGTGGCCTCCTTTGCCTGCGCCTATACCTCCTCCTCCTCCTTCGTCACCGTCTTCGCCTCTGCTGGCGATATCTCGATGCAGGCCCCGAAACGTGCAACAGCATAAGCGAACGCAGTCAACCCAAAGAGAGCTGAGCCCACTTTTCTAGGGTGTTTTCTCTGTCCCTCTCTCTTCTTCTTTCCTTTTCTTTTTTTGTTATTATCGCACTCTTTTCTATTCCTATCTACGGTCTTGCGCCGTGCCTCCTATCAAGGCACTAGCATCGCCAGCGTCTACGTCTATTTTCATTTGTTCTTTTCAGGTTCTGTTTCCTTACATTTTTCTCTTTGTGGGCAACAAAAGGAAAAGGTAGAAAAAAGAAGAGGCACACAGTCGTGCGTAATTAATTTTGAGGATTTGAATTCAGATATTTGGCGATAGCAACGCGTATAAATAATTTGCATATCGCATGGCTGCCTGACACGTACAGCGTACCTGTCAATGGGTCTCCAGCTCAGATCTTGATGGTTCCGGGCAACACTTGGGCAAGAACTGCTGTCATTTCTTTTTTTTTTTTTGTGGGTCACTGCAGTTCACTTGTTGATAATTAGGCGTCGAATTTCTCTATTAGGTGTCAACAGTTTTTAGGTTACACTGCTTAGGCAATGTCTAAGGTGCTTACGTCATATAATCGGATATTTCAATTAGTGCTTAGTCTCTGCTGGAGCACCAATTAAATTTATATTATTACAAACATGCCAAACTGATTGACTGACTGATTGGGGATCAACACACAAAGCCAATCACAGCTAGGAATTTCAGTATTTACAGTGTGACTTTATCTGATTTAAGTGCACGCGAAGACAGTGTTATGCCAAATTGCACTCGCACTCGTTTTCTATTTTAATTAAGTTTGAGCTTATTGTTTTCGATAACTTATCCCGCTGACTATTAAAATAGGAACGTAATTTTATTTATCGCTCTACTATGCGATTCTCATCCATTCAAGTAAGTCCTACAGGTTTTAATGCATTGCGCACAGTGTATCTGTATGAATGAAATATAAAAGTACATACTAGTATGAATGGGATGTAGCTATTCATATATGCTCTTTTATATCAAAGGCAGTCAAAGTTTACTTCCAACTGTTCTGTAAATTGCCAAGAATAACGTATTTTACACTATCGCCCTACTATGCGATTCTCAGGAATTCAAGTAAGCCTTACATGTTTCAATGCATTGTGCACAGGCATCATTAAACTCAAAATATGTGTTGGTAATCTAATACATTTTAATTTTGTATGTATGTAACATTTTTTATTTTAGATATATGTTTGTGTATATATACATATGTATGAATGCGTAATTTTATGTGTATGCATGTGGAAATATTCACCTGGTCATGTAAATACTCTAAAATCAAGCGGAGTCAGAGTTTACTTCCCGCTGTTCTGCTTACTTAAAAGAAAAACGTATTTCTAACTATCGCCCTGCTACGCAATTCTCATAAATTCTCAAGACTAAATTATTAGTGATATATTTTCAAGCTGTGCTGGTAACGTGATCAATTTTGTCTATGCTCATACTGTTACTTTAAATTACTCTCACACTCTCTATCTTTGTCCTTCTCCCTATCTCTCTCTCTCTCTATTGTTTTCTCCATCTATCTATTCTCTTTCTATCTCGCTCCATCTCAATATTTCTAGCTCTTTTTTGGCCATTTGATTTTTTCTTGCTTTAACCCTAGCTCTTTTTTCTCATTTCCGTGTTGTCAATCTATTTATTGAAAATAAAAGGTGCGTATGTGGCTATTTGGGTAAGTTTATATTGTACTTATATGTGTATATTTATGAAAAAATAAGAATATATTTTAGGGCAACTCAGACCTGACCGTGGGTTATCTGTTGAGTACAATTAAATTAATTTGGTATTCATTTCAACAGCGCTTAGTTAATATTAAATAGATTTTTATATAGATTAGCATTTGGAGTAGTTAGCATCTGGCGAGTTTTCACCCTGATGTAGAATGATAAATGCGACCTATAAACTTGGCTGATAAGTTGAAATTTATCAAAACAAGAAGGCCCCACAGTGTTTCGGGGCATCATTTGCAGCGAGTGGAAATAGAAAATGACTTTCGACACGGTTATCAATAACCGGCTATCGATATTTTATGAAAATTGATACGGCGCAGTCGGCGCCCTGCAGGGCGCTCCCAAATAAATATAAATAATAATGGGCATTATTACAGTTTATATCATCCTAAATAGTTTTTTTTTCTTTTCTTCTTGCCTTTCCCTTTGGTTTCTATGGTTTGTTATCCTAGAGTCCTTTGCCAATGCCACTCATAAGCGCACTAATCCGTCAAAATTTATTGCCATAACTGTGCCGAGCAGGCTGAGGATGTGGGTTGTGCACTGTGGAGATGAGGATGGGACTCAGAGCGCTTCGTCCTGGCAATTGATAACGTGCGTGTGAAATTTATCAAATAAATTGAGGCCATAAATGTCAAAGCAGCGCATGATTCATACACAGCGAAAGAGACAAAGACAGCAAATGAATGACAGAAAGAGAGAGAGAGAGAGAGATGGGGAGAGAGTGTGAGAAAGGACGAGCAGATCCATTGCTGATGCTGCTTATTAGACAGCTTCCGTTGCCAATCAAGATGCCTGCCAATGCCCGAGCTCCCAATTCGCCTTGGCATTGCCATTAGCTGACAAATGTCTCGGTCAAATTTCGCGACTGTTCGCAATTTATTAAAAAGCCATCAAAAATAAAGCTTCACAATTCATGTGTGGGCAGCATTACAAATAAGCCGAGAACTGGCTATGCCGAACTAGGCGTATACCCTGCGCAAGTGAGGCGTGTTGAAAATCATAAAAGTTGTTGTTTAGATTCTCTCACAGGATGTACACAGGTTAGGGATAGTTTACCTTTCGTATAGCTTTGCACGATATCTCCAAATCTGTCGCACTTTTGTAAGACTTGGAACTTGGTATTTATACACCTTTTAATGCAATACTTAAGCCCTGAAACTTTTATGAGAATCGAATTGTAAACACTCGAGTTATTAAAGATCGCGTTCGCCATATTGTGTGGCGAGGGACGTTAAGAAATGCGTAAGAATAAATCAATATATATAGGAATAAAAACTATCTGTAAGAAAAATTGGAGTCTAAGACATGAAGTCGAATAAATTTACATAAACGAACAAAAGTAATTCTTGAGAAGATCGATTAAAGTTTGAGTTTAATTAGAATCAAGCTCGTAACGCCAGCTTGTCGCTGGGTTCAGGGCATCTCCTAACCGGGTAGACCCGACTATTGCACTCATGTGTCTCTTTGTTTACAATCAGAAAGCGTGGCGAAAAGGTGTAGGCCGCGGTTGTTTTTTGAATACCCAATCTGAAATTTCATTTCGGGTTTCAGCTGAGGTTCAGCACAGCGTGTCTATCATAATTTCGAGTTCTGACTCGTTTATTTTTGCACTCCGATTGCACAAAAAGAGCAGAACATATTTTAACGCTATTATTAAATTTGGCTCTTTTTGCTGTTGGCTGAATGTGGGCAATGACAATGCATTCTGCCCCCTGTCGCAATACAAAAGACAGCGATTTTATGAATATACAAACATATAGAGTACGAATACGAATACACTCATGACTGACTGCAGCGATTCTCAGTGCTTCGTGCACTGTGCGAAAATCAACTGTGATTGTAACGTAATTTATTAGCTAGTCCCAAGAGTTAAGAACTTATTATATTTAAACATGGGGTGTCTCTTTCATGTAGATCTTGAAGAGTACAAGAATATTACTTTAATACCTTTTTAAACAATTTAAATTGCCATTGGTACTTAATTAAATAAAATGATACTTAAATACAAATAATATAAGTACACAATATTATTTTTATATTTAATTAACATTTCTTATACATTTATACTATACATTTTTATATGTATTGTATAAATAATATATTAAATTTTAATATTTTATATTTTAATAATATAAACATACTATATATATTTTTAAATAATTTTTATATTTATTTCAAATATTATATAGTAATATTTCTTAGAATTTGTATTTAGGGGTATGTTAATTATTATCATTATTATTGTGTATTTTTTAAACATCATAATTATATATAATTTAATTAAATTATTGTTCTTATCCTTTTGTGAATCTAGAATATTTTTTAAAATCTATTATTTATCGTCAGCTTTTTGCTATTGTTTCTGGATGCCAAAATATGCCAAACTGTCCGTTAACTATTTAAATGACCCCTTGTCAAGTGTCCCCCGGCCGTCCATCTGTCAGTTAGTTTGTCGTTCCGGTAAAGGAAAACAAATAATGTGCTTATGCAGCATCATCAATTAGATCTGAAAACTGAAACCGATTCCAATCATGGCCCAACAAATGGCCAGCAATGCGACAGAGAAACCGACTGAGCTCTTAATAAAAGTCAATTGGCAACCACACAAGTTCGGCTCGGGAGTCGCGTGGGGCTCAGGGGGGTTGGGGGGTTGGGGGTTGCGTTTGGGTCTCGTGCACATTTGAAATTTGAATAAAATGTCTTTTTATCGCACTTAAAGGCCATTTAGTAAGCTAAATTATACCGGAGAGCAGAGTATTACAAGTACGCAAAACAGAAATGCCAAATCCGAGACCGAACCCAAACCCAAGCACAAACCCCGTCCCGAAACTCCAATTCGAAAACCAAACCCCACAAAAATCGCAGTCAAATTGGCCATGTTAAACCGCAGACCATTTGCCTGGGCTATTGTTGATGTTGTTGCAAGTTGTGTAGTTGACCCGACTTATCTTCAACGGCGGCCAACGTAAACTTGCCACAAATTGGCCGAGAGTTGTTGCTGCT
Organism: Drosophila borealis; assembly: GCA_035045885.1. Classification (NCBI taxonomy): domain Eukaryota; kingdom Metazoa; phylum Arthropoda; class Insecta; order Diptera; family Drosophilidae; genus Drosophila; species Drosophila borealis. Next base: position 7,295,337 of record JAWNOR010000211.1, read on the forward strand.
GCTGTTGTTGTTGTTGCTGCATAAGTCCAATTTATTTTTGGTGTTTTTTTTTCTTTATTGTTTTTTGTTACTACTTCAAAGCAAAACCAAATCGAATTAAACCAAAATCTACATAAGCTTTTTCTCTCTGTGTGGCTCTCTGTATCTATGGGCTTGCTGCTGTCCCCCCATGCCCCCTCCCTCCCTTCCTAGCCCCAGCCCGTGCCCCCTTTCGCTCCATTTGTCCATTTATTTGTTGTTGCTGGGCATGAATTACATTTCTCTTTGCATTCGCTTTGTAGCTGCTGCTGCTGCCTTTTCTATGCTGAAGCATGGGGTATAATGATTTTCTCACACCATTCGTAACGCATGCAAACGATAATATTTTGTACTATATGTCTATATACTGATTTTATCTATATATTGCGTTTTTATGAACCCGTATAAATCTGATAGTATCTATATATATTGAGTTTCTATATTCATATAATATACTCTAGCGGGCATTACCCGGCTTTGCCCAAAGTAAATTGTTTGTTCGTCAAATTTAATACATTACGTTTCCACACATTTTCCGCAAGGGGCTTTTGAAAATATATAAATCATGTATTGATTATTTTAAAAATTTGATGATGAGCAATACCCACCAAATCCACCAATTTTCCACACTTGGAGGTGAAATATTACAAAATGTTAATTGTCATGGCTTGGGCTTTCTTTTGATCACACAGCTGCTTATTAATACATAGCTATAGAGACAGCTATGTATATATATAGACAGATTGTCATATATATGATAATCCCGAGTTTCTGTTATCATCTCTGATGCAACTCAGTGTGTTTTGAGTATATATTATTGAGGTTATGTACAGATGGAACACTAAAGAGCAACCTGCACGTAATAATATATTAGCTGGGAACTAACTATAAATGTTTACCTTGTTCAGTTAACATTAGTTTAGTTTAAAATGCAATTGGTGTCTGTTAGGGTATTTGAGATTCGCCTAACTGTACATAGCTTTCCTTGCTTGTTTTGTTTTTTATTTACTTTTTCTTTTGTATTTTTTCTAAATGCTAATTTATGGGCATGTGTTGCCATTTGGTTGCCGTTGGGTAATTTTAGTACCTACCAGCAGCAACAACAACGACAACAACAACAGCAACAACAACAACTGGCAACAGGAAATGCAGCAAAGCGAAATAAAAAGTCGAGTAAATTGCATATTTATGAATCTGTCAATTGTTTATACTAAGTTTTGGATGGTTGTTCTTGTTCTTGTTGTTGCTGTTGCTGCTGTTGCTGCTGTCGTTTTCCCAGAATTTCACATTTTGTTATTTTTATTGCTAGTTTGTTTCTGTCTTCTGTTCCCCCCTTCCATTTGTTTTTGGTTTTTCATTCACTTTTGCATTTATGCACTCTTGAATCGCCCTAATACATGGCCATAACATATGATACCATTGCCAGCCGATTCGCTTGATGGTTCGCTCCTCTTTGGAGTTGCAGTTCCAGTCTATAAACCAAAAGAAACAAAAACATAAGAAGAAGAGAGAGAAAAAGCACTGAATCCATATCCTGTTTACGATCCTATTTCAATGAATTTTGATGTGTTTTACACACAGCAAAATATTGCGGGCTACTTCTTGATGTGAATAGTTTTTCAAGTTTGTTCCGCTGAAATTAACAAAGAGTCAATAAGTCGCATAAAAAACATGAATAATATCCACAAATTGTCAATATTGTACAAGAAAATGCCATCATTATTATCGAGAGAATTGTTTTGGGATTGTGCACTTGGCTGAAGTGTGTGCGCACATGATCACAATTGCGGGCATATTATTAGAAACCATTCGGTTGTTTTTGGCATTTGGCTCAATGTGCTCGCCATAAACTTAAATCAATAAACCGAACCAAACAACTTTGACTGTAGCCAAACGTCTGTCCAAACGTATTCCTGGTCCCCGTCTGTCTAAACGGGAGAGAGAGAGCGAGAGTGTGAGAGGGATGGACCCCAGATTCGATTTGTTCTGTTTCCCATTTCATGCGAAAGGCATTAAATAAGTCCAAAAGGTATAAACACAAACCGGCAAACAAATATGCCCTCGCCATGGCCATAGCCATAGCCATAGCCGGGCCTCGTCTGGCCTGGCCAAATGGTCGGGGCAGCCACAGTGAAAACAAAAACAGTCGAAATTCCTTCACAGAACATTTATTTCGGTTGCTTTTTCGTTACACACATTGATTTTCGAGGCGGTAACAACAACAACAACAACAATAACAAATACAATTTCAAGCCCTGCACAAGTTCTGAGACTGGGCTAAAAACAACAACTGAATGCAATAAACTTGTGCAAGGTAAATGGCAAACGTATTTTGTATCTTGTAGATACTACACACACCTGGCTGCAGCCGCACCTCTTTTCATAAGTACATATCGTATTTGCATTTGCATTTCGGGGACACTTGCAACCCAAACAAGCCGAACTCCTCTCCCAACAGTTGCTGCAGCATCCTGCCATCTTGGGCTGGGCTCTGCTCGAGAGCCACCCAAAAAAATGCTCAAGTGCAGCAAACAACTTAGTCGCAGCGTCAAACTTTTCGTGCCCCTGCAGCGAGGGTATTTCAGTTTTGTCACATGCACAGGGACACAGTTTCCCAACTGGAAAACTACTTTAACATAAGGACACCCGAATGTGGCTTTTGATACTGACTGCAGATATTTTTCATAAACTGTCTGAAATAAAATATAATTCAGCTTAAAGTCTCGTTGCGAGTGCTTTGCGCTTTTATATAAGTTATAAGGTATCAAAATTTGAAATGTTTTATAATTTATTGTGGTATGTCAACCTAGAATCTTAAACCAGAAAAAGTAGTAAGAAATGGTTCTGCTTTAAATAAATTGAAAAAAATGTTATCTTAAATGAAATTTAAGCTTTGGGTCAACAAAGAGTTCTGCTGCATGAGCACCGCATACTGGACAAAACGTATTGCGCTAAAACAAAAAGGCCTCAGACAGCATCTGATGATAGACAATAGAATACCCTGTAAATTGTAGCGAATAAATGCAGTTCATGTTTTGAGTTGTGCTTAAGATATAGAGACAAGTAGAACAATATTACAATATCAGTCCCAAAATAAACCCCAGCCTAACATACCCTCTAGGGAGTCACACACTGAGCATAATTAGTGCCGCGTACCGTTAATTGTGAACCACATCCGCAGGCATTAGTCGCACTGCGCCAACAGCGAAAAAACTGACCAAAACATTAAACAGAATAGACCGAAAAACAACAAAAAAAAAAAAAAACTCGTCGAAACAGAACAGAGCACAACTTAGTAGTAGTAGTTGGCAGTAAGTACTTTGAGATAGCGATAGGGAAAGAATCAGCGAGTGAAATTCATTGTGAATTCTCATTAGCAGCAGGTAAACACATTTCTGGAACATTGCTTTTAATTAGTGAAACAGACGGGCCCTGTCTTGTCACGGCCCCAACAAGGTGACCAAAAACAGCGGAGGGCGAACACCCGGTGCCTTTTTAATTGCGAGAACGTCAAAACATTTACCAGATTAACGCAATCCAGCTTGAAGTAAATTGTTGGACAGCCAAAAAAAAAAACGAGGAAAAAAACTACACATTGCCAAAAAAAAAAAAAAAAAAAAAGAAAGAAGCAGAACGAAGGCAGAAAGTAAACGAAGCGAAGAAGAAAAACATAACCCCCGACAAAAAGTAAAGCCAAAGGTCTGTCAATAGAGTGCAGGAACTTAAGGGGGAGGGGGGGAGGAGGACGGGGGCGAGTGCTAGGTGAGAGCATGGCTCGACTTTTATCTGATAAACTTGCACTAATTTGTGTACACTTAGCGAGCTGGTCGATGCGAATGCGAATGGGAATGGGAATGGAATATGCGAGTGGGTAAATCTATAGAAAAAAGCGTTGGTAGGGTGAGGGGGGGGGGGGTGGGAAATGTAGCGGAAGGCGCACAGATGATCGTGACGCAAATTGACCGCTGAGTACTCGGAGCAATCAAAATAATATACATATATACACACACACATATGTATATATGCATATATAGTAGGTATGAAGGCACATACATATATCAACCACCCCCCAAAATGAAGAAAATGTTTTACATTAATTTTTATATGGCAACGTTTTTGTTGCTGTAGCTGTTATTTTTATTGCACTCTGCGTATTCGGCTCTTCAGCTATGTAGCCGAAAATGTTTCGGAAATAATGTGCACAGACATGATTACCAGTTAATTCTCAGCAGTTACAGAAATATGTAAACCATATCGAAAATTGAATACCCTGCGCAGACTTCACATTTGAAGAAAGGTAGACTAAACCTAGTTGGGCAATGCGTGGGCACTTTTAGCATGGAGTATAGGGATAGATGGTTTATAGATGGTCTATATCCATATTTTTATCTACTTTTAACAGATAACTTTTTTAGATTATAGCAAAGTTAGGTGTTCAATGACATTATTCTTAATATAGACAGATTTTATTATGATCTTTCAATCTTACGAATATTATTCTTGATCCTTCGGTTTACGGTTCGCACTTATGCCTCACCTTTAATGTTCGGCTCGTGATACCTATTTTCAGATTTCAGATTTTTAAAGGAAACATTTACATTTACCATAATATAAATTAAGTGTGGCCTTTGTTTTGTATCTATTTTTATATTAATATTAATATTTATTTCTAAAGCCATAATCATAAACGATTGCAGCCTTGGTAAGAATACAGGGAAAACTCTCGTGGTTGAACAGCGAGCGTCATGTTATTGTTGTCCGCTCAAAGAAAGTGTCCGCCTGATAGAGGGGTAATGGGTAATATGAGTGTCTGTTGGAGGAGTTACCACTGTACTTGTTTCTACATATATTTTAAGGCTAAAATTATTAACGTTATAATATAATATTTTCCATTCAATATTCTCTAGCTCCATATATACATACATATGTACATATACGTATCCATGTAGTTGATCTAGTTAGATTTAGTAAGTAATAAGTAAGAGTATTAAAGTTTCGTTAGTTTTTATATGCAAACACATATCTATTTTGCTGGCCTCACACATTTTGCTGACTAAGTTGTTTTTTGTTCGCCTTTTTTCGTTCAATTTCTTCTCTTTCTTCTGGGCGCAAGTAAAGTGTAATATATATATATTTTTGGTGCTTTGCACCGAACAGATACATTTAAAGTCATTCAGTGCAGATACGTCAAGAGCAGGCCAGAGATAGAAAGAGAGGGAGAGAGAGAGAGAGGCAGATAAGGAGAGGGAGAAGGTGTTCGGGAAGGGCAACGAATTAACTACAAACGACTACACATTAATGCCAACTTAACAACAGAAGCCGTCCAACAGACAGACAGACAGACAGACAGAGTGACCAGCGGAAGGGCGGGAGGGTCAGGAACGGACAGACAGACGGACGGACAGACAGACGGACGGACAAAGGTTTGCTGGGGCAGCAGCGGAAAAAAAAAACCAGAAGCTATCGTGGCAACGACGACATGCAAACAGAACGGATATACGAACGACTGAAGCTGCGACTGTGTCAAACAGGGATAGAGCGAGCGAGTGGGAGAGAGAGAGAGAGAGAGAGAGAGGGGTAGGGAGAGCGAGAAAGAGATACGCAGCTACAAGATACAGATACAAGATAGGCCCACGGACATGGTCACGGCATGGTCATGTGTTTTTGGGCCTGGCTAAAACAGACCATATTTTATGTGTGTGTTTTTCTTGTCTCTTTCGTTGTTTCTTTTTGTTTTATTTTTGTCGTTGGTTTGGTTTGGTAACACACACTATTGTAAACGCATTCTTTAAAATTAACATATAGTCTTCATATACCCAGAAAAACTAAGCCAAGTCTGAGAAAACAAAGGAAGTGAGCGCGAATCATTCGATCCATAAACATGTATATATTTACCCATATCTGATATATGTATATATATATATATATATATATATATATATATATAAATATATATACATATGTCAGATATTGGAGACTTGCTTCGAACTACCTGTTTAATCATCTATCAGGCTTTTCTCTTACTTCTCCGCACATGCTTATGATATATCTATATCCTTTATAACACAATAATTCCAAAAGCATGCCGAACAATAGTTTTGCAAACAAATAAACGATTAGGGCTTTTTACCTGGCCTTAAAGACTTCAATTTATATATAGATTGGCACATTTCCTAAAGTACTCAAGCATTCTGCTGAATCACAATCAAGGACCTTTTCCTTGGATCAACTGCAGTCGGTGGCAAATTCTTGATGCGAGGACGAATTGCCATATAAATCCGCATCTAGCCTAATCCCTGACATCAAAACAAACCACGACAATGGCAACAAATCCTTTACATTCTTTGAACAGGGCTCAATTATAGAAAATTTCGCAAATCCTTCAAAGTTTTGACTACACACACACACACACTAGAAGTGCTTGTATCTTGTATCTTGTATCTTATTAGCGCTCTCAACTTGCTCTGACATTAATCCCCCCGCAACAGCTCCACCTCCAACAAAAAAACACACACTCGCACACACTTAGAATTTAGCCCTAAGATGTATCTGAAAGTGTTGCAAGTTGCCTGCAACTTCAACTTGGCTGCACATAAGCCGTTGACAAAGACGCAGACCAAAACGAAGACGACGAAGACGAAGATGAAGCTGATGTTGAAGTTGAAGCCGCCTTTGCCCTGACAGCTTGCCCCACCTCAGCCCATTCCCTTGATGAACAAAACATATAATAACAAAAAAGAAATACTCATTGGACAGCTGCCGAAGTTCAGATACCCTAACATAATACTTGCAGCTCATCTATGATAATGAAATCGAATACGAACTTTATGACATAGTAAATCGATTTGATACGGTTTGGTAGATACTTTAAAAGAAAATGAAGTTTGGTTTGGATATCTAGAAAATAACAAATGTTTTCCATAAAAAAACACTCTTTAAACTAATCTTCTTTGGCAGTTATATGATCTAGTGATCCGATCTGGCCGACTCCGACATATATGAGATAACTGAAAGAGTATCCTGCATAGAAATATAAGAACAACCAGATGAGCATGGCCAGATGAAAGTAGGCTCAATCATATGTACACTTTGTTTGGTCAGAGATAGATTTAGATATAGACAGATGTCCTCTTCAAGGCGCTACAAATTTAGTGACAAAATGATGACAACCCCGGTTAGGGTATAAACGCCAAACAAGAGCCGATTCCGATTACCGCTGCCGCTGCCGTTGCCGTTGCTGGAACAGATTAAATTCCAATTCCAAAATTGTTTTTATGCCCCATCCAACTGGGGAACTGGCTAATTCCCGCATGCAATGAAAACAATTTTTACTCTACGAGTATTTCCAAACAAGCGCGTTGATTTTATCAAGCTTATTATATGGGTCGTGGCTGGCTGTGGGGCGGCGGCGGCGGGGGAGGAGTGGGCAGCGGGATGTAACCCTTTTTTTTGTTGTTGTTGTTGGTTTTGGTTTTGGGTTTTGGTTCTTAAGCTGCCTGCAACAATGACAAAGAGGGCAACCGCAGCAAGTTGAATGCCGCATATATCAGGCAGGGGCTCAGCTGGCAACGCGTTGCATCCTGCGCGCCCGCATGCCATGCCCCCCGCCCCCTGCCCTCCGTCCTGCGCTCGGACCGAGCCCCTGGCCGGCCCTTGGCCCAAGTGCAGTGCAGCGCGAAATTCCACTCATTTTTAACAAGTTCTCGGTCGCTTTTGTTGCCCAACAATGCGAAGGTTAAGCCCGGCCCCGAGTCTCACTTCATATCACAAACTTAAGCACCGGCCGGGGCATGGTTACGGGCAGGGGCAGGGGCAGAGGCAACTTGCTGGCTTCCTCTCTGGTATCTCATTTTTATGCGTAGCGCTTGAGGTAACTCGAAACGCCGCCAGCAGCCGGCAACCAGCATAAGTTCGAGTAGTTGCCAGCAGTTTGGCCACATTGTCAACGTCAGTGGCTGCTGTCGGTTAGCTACCCCTCCTTCCTCCCCTACCACCTACCCGCTAGCCCCTACACCTGGGACCATATCTACCCGTTCCCCTAGAGTGCCCCGCCAACCGCAATCAGCTGTTGCTCTGGCCGCGTCTTCAAAGAGCTACCTACAGGCACTTACAATGTTTTGGCACAATTAAAGCTGCTGCTGCCGCTGCCGCCGCCGCTCAGCTGACGTTGCACAGTGGGCCAAAAACGATATGCATGTGATTTAAATATGAATAATAGATGAATCATAGTATATACAAGTGAATATATTGTCAGTCCTCATTTGGGTAATACAACAACGAGGATCCGGGCTGGAAGCAAGCCACAGACTTGCTTTCCTAGACTAGGTTTATAGTCAGTGACTATATTCTGTAATTATTATAATAATAAACGGGTTTCAAATATATTTTCATTTGGCATATACTATCTTTTATATACTATATTATATTGACAGTTCCACATATGTGCGAAAAAATGGCAAAAAATTTCAAATTCTATTTCCAATTAATTTACAATTTTGAATAGACCTAGTAAGACTTTCTCTTTTATTTTGTAATAAATCCAAAATAAATAAATAGTTTTTATAAATCATCTGAAAATTATCCACAATTTAAACAATTGTGTCGCAACAGGTTACGGTTATTTCGAACAATATTATATGTATTATTATATTAATTAAATAATATGATTTTACTAAATATTATTATGATACAATGCTTTTTGCGACCTGTTTAATGCTTACTACATTTAAAGTTGGTCGGCTCGAGATCAATATTTGTCAATAGTCTGAGGCTATAACCACTTGAGAATTATAAGCAACCAAATGCAAAGTTGGAAATATATTATTATTTTTGATATTATTGTTATTAATATTGGTTATATTATTATTAATGTGATTATTGGTAATATTATTACTACTATAATTATTACTAGTAAGTAATTAATTATTTAGTAAGTAATTAATAATTATTATTTATGTCACTATTATTATTTATATTAAAATTTGTATTTTGAATATTATTACTATTTATTATTTGTATGTTATTAATCTTAATTTTAATTAATAATTTTCAGAAAAATCAATTGTAATAAGTTCAATATTTGTATTACATTTGACATTTTAGCCAGCACGTTAACTTATCGGCCCATTGTACTTTGTAGCTTTGATGCTGTTGTTGTTGTTAGTGTCATTATTGTTTGCTTTCTCGTTGCTGTCGGAGGTTTTTGCTGTAACCTTAGAACTTCTCAAGTTGTTGCTGCTGCCGCCGCCTTTCTCGCGGCCTTTGTAAATGGGCATAATACCGGAAACCTACAACAACGACAACTAGAACAACAGCTGAGCGCCGTTTGGCATGTGGTTCAGCTGCTGAGCGGTTCGATGGTTCGGCGGTGCCTCCGCTCCGCTGCCTTTCACATATGCGAGAACAAAACGGCAGGTCCAAAGTTTCCGACGCATTAGCCAGAGTCCCAGTCCCAGAGCTGCGGCCCTCAAAATCCCCAACTCCAAGCCCCATTGCTAAGGCCAGTTGCCAGTTGGCAGTTGGTATGAAAAACTTGCTGCTGGTTCCGGTGAAAATCCACTGGCCTTAACTTTAAACAGCTCGTTTAGCCCAACAATTAATAGAATCCACATCCACTCGACAACTGCACAGTTTACAACATGTCTACTGTCTGCTGTCTGTCAGTCTGTCCCATTGTTTGTTTGTTTGTTTGCTGTAACTGGCAGCATAATTACCACATATTTTCTGTAAGTGGCACAACGCAAAGTTCCCATTTAGTCCGAAGTTGTTGCCACTTACCACTTGCCACTTGCCACTTACTGGCCACTTCCCAAGCGACTGCACGGGAAATGAGATTCATTCTTTGCTTTTTGCCATAGCATTAAAATTGCCCACAGTTGAGATGAGTTCAGATCTCTTACTGAGAACTGTTCGCCAGCCTAGCTGAACCCAAAAATATGTGGGCGAATATATGGAGTAAATCGCTTTCGCATTATATTCATTTGAGTATGCATGAAAAATCATGCCATTTTCAGTGCCAAATGCATGTGATTACGATTCATTTTAAAGATGTTATTTAGATAATATTGCCAAATAAATAATAAATAGTTTTCGAATTAATTTTATTTGAATATGCATGAAAAATCATGCCATTTTCAGTGCCAAATGCATGTGATTGCGATTTGTTTCCCAACAAATAAATAATAAATCGTTTTCATATTGTATTATTTTAAATACGCATGAGAAATCATGCTGTTTTCAGTACCAAATGCATGTTATTATGACTTGTTTGAGTATGCATGAAAAATCATGCCATTGTCAGTGCCAAATGCAGGTGATAACGATAATAATCCCAACAAATAAATAAGAAATCGTTGTCAATTTATATTTTTTTGAATATGCATGAAAAATCATGTAATTTTCAGTGCCAAATGCATGTGATTCTGATTTGCTTTCCAGCTGCTGTGGAAGCATATTTTATTTACATCGGGAACCCAATTTTTCTAGCATACATCGATTTTATTTGATAAATTTAAGAGCTCTCAGCGATTTATAAAGACCAGAGTAAAAACCGGCTTGTGATTCCCAACACATTAAACGGAAACTAATTAATTGGGCTCCATTTGTAATCGGACTATAAAATCGCCAGAACTATAATTATATTTATATTAAATTAAGCCGAATCCATATCGAATCGAACCGCCGCACAGATCTAAATAACATAATTAATTCTCTCACATCATTGGCGACTTCTGTGGACTTTGCTGCATTAAAAATCATTTACATAATTTCATAAAATGCAAATTGGCGCCAGGACGGGAAAGATCGAAGATAAGACCCATTAAAACCGAACCAACAAATCAGCAGAGTTTTCTCCGTCCCTCTCTCTCTTTCGTTCTCTCCAACTGACGGGGGGTCCAAACAAATTGCAGATCGGTATCTTTTGATGCGTAATTAATAACTGCGCGTGAAAAAAAACAATGAAAAGCCAAACAGGGGGAAAACACAGTGGAAAACAGAGGCCCATTTATGTGCAAGGGTTGCCAGATACTTCAGGTGGGGACTGTGTCCAGGTAAGCAGCAGCAGCAGCCACTTTTGCGTATCCATAACCCAGCCGCATTTGTGTTTGTAATATGAGAATTCTAAAGCCGCGCCTCCGAAAGGAAAATATAGGGGGAGGGGGGAAAAAGACTGGAAACCACAGCCGAAACGAATTCAATAGAAAAATCTTGTGAACACACAAAAAGAAATACGACAACAAGTTGTAAGGAAAAGTTGCTACGCAGAAAGAAATGCATTGTTGTTGTCTCTTCTGCTGCAGCGCCCAGCCAGACTTTTCATCTACTTTGGCCATGAGCACAAAGGTGCGCGGGGTAGAAACAACAAGCGAGAAGAAAAAAAAAAAGGAAACCCTTGGGACATGTCGTGGAAAAGCCGGACCAGGGCAAGAAAAACTTTCTTGCTCTCAAGGGTGAGCCCAAGTCTTGTTTGTTATTGTTGTTATTGTCAGCTAAAAAGAGAAAGGGCCAGCAAAGGGGGAGGGGCAGGGGAAGAGGGTGCTCCCTACGCGACGACGACCCTTTCAAGAGCTGTGCGAACAGCTTTATTGATAGATTGCAATTTCTCAACAACATTTGAGGGAAAACAAAAGCGAAAACCTTTTGTTCCAATGTGAATTTGGATTTTGTAAAGAACTATGCCCGAAACTGAATTTGCGTAACAATAAACTTTTCGCTCGCTGATTTATAGATATTTAATAAAGCGCTTTCCCAGCGGCCCAGAGGCCCCTATCCTAAGCTTCAACAACTGCAACATTTGTATTTGCATGACAAAAAAAGGTGCGTGGCGCGGAGACGGTTCGAGTTGCTTCTTTAACATTTTTTTTTTTCATTTTACTTATGGGTGTGTCCCTGGCAATAATAACAAGCTGATTTTGCTGATTATCTCGTCAGGAGCTATACGAATCCGAAACCAAAACCGAAACCGAGACCGAAACCCGAAAAACATCCACCCCACAGGCAGCCCGGGCAGGAAATGCAAGTTTTTCACAAATTTCTTTTCTTATTGTTTACTCGCCGCCTTTCAGCGAACGCAGAAATTATGACGCAATTTATAGTTTTTATTATCGTTCTATGATTTTGCGCCGCTTTGTTGAAGGATTTAAAAAAGCATAACTAAGATTTATTTCCGGCTTTGTGAAATTTACACCATATGCCGCAATACGGCGCCGACTTTCCCAGTTTTCCAGTTTCCCAGCTGGCCAAGCACCAAAAACTCTGGCAACTTCTTATCCAGTCAGCAAACTGCAAGGGCGGGGCGATTATAAAGAAAAACTTTTGTGTTACCCTATGTGAAAATGGTTTTAAATTGGGGGGGAATAAAGTAAAATATTGCCCAAATAAGTATAAAGCAAAGACGATTGGGCTTAAATCTTGCTTATGCTGACGCACAATTCAAAAGTTTGGCCAAACAAATCCAGTTCCTGTAATAAAGTATATTTAATTGTGTCATACAAGAAACTTTTACAACAAGTTACATGTTTCTCTACCAGCTTACAGCTGCCTAAGCAGCTTTGATACCCCATAAAAGCTTTTAGCAACATTCATTGCATGAAATGCAAAAGCTTTGAAAGCACATGAATCCCTTTTGCAAGTTTAGTTGTATACAATTCAAAGCACGAGAAAGCTTAAAAGCTAATTAATTGCATTCGATACAAGAGCTTCTAATCTAATTATTTTTGCAGGATTAATTGTATTTAATGTGAAAGCTTTGAAAGCACGGGAAAACTAATGAGTTGATTAAATGAACTCAAGGAAATAACTTTTAAAGCACATGATAAAATTGGGCGAAAGCTTTTAAGTTGATTATTTGCATTAAATACAAAAGGTTTGAAAGCACATGCATTTTTTCTTAAGCAACACTTATTGTTTTCCATGCGAGAGCCTTTAAAAAACGAAAAAGGTTTAAAGTATATGGATTGCCTTTAAGGCAAGAGCTTTTGTATTCAAGTTGAAAGCTTTAAACTTTATTAATTGCATTCAATGTAAGAACTTTAAAAGTACGTAAATTATGTTGCAAGCTTAATTGCAATCAATGTGAGAGTATTTAAGAGGTTTAAAAAAACATAAAAGCTTTTAGTAAAATTCAAGAGCTTTGAAAGCACATTAATCATTTGAGCAAGAATTGTTTTAAAGTTGATTTATGGATTTCAGTGCAAGAACTTTGAGAGTATATAAATTCCTTACGTTAGGTTGATTGAAGTCCATCCGAAATATTTGAAAAGCTAACGGTAGTATTAAATAAATTAATTCAGAGTACAGATTTTCATTAATTTAAGCTTAAAGACAAACCGCAACGAAGCTTCGAGGAAAATTATAGGCAGTAAAAATAAAAACGAATTGCCTCAGCTTGATTTGCCTGCAGGATTACCTGATAAAAATCTTTATGCCTCAAGCACAACTTTTTCGTTTCCATAAAAAAGTAGAAAATCTCATCCTTATCTTTGGGTAAACTGCTGAAAAGTCAAATATATTACGACAATTACACATAATTCATGTGTGAAATTTTATACGCGCCCACATTACGTAATGGAAATGACGAAACAATATTTCAACTCAATAAAATATGAAAAATTACGACTACATGCCCGAAACTTAGTTTTATCGCCGACCATAACTCAAAGCCTCATCGGAAGAACTTGTTTCGGGCCGTGTGTAATCCAATACCAGAACATAAAGTGCACGAGATATGCGACTCGTTAGAATGTCCGCTGTGGTATACGTATCTATGTAAATATTATTCGAAAATTTATGCTGCTTGAAAGATATATAGGAAAATTTAGTTTACGACTTGGCTGACCTTCGGCCGACCTGGGGTAGCACACAAGCCCAAACTCAGACCCCGAAGCATAGCAATTTGTAATATTTCAAGCAAATAAATAGATCATTCGACAAGACGCGTCGCAGCATAAATGAAATACGCACCATGTTTGGAGGACAGAGTGCGGCATTCTCTACTTCTAAAAAGTATTCTAGAAACATAAAAAAAACTCTCTAATTAGCCAGTGTTGAAAATCTCTTGATTTGTGTGACAACAACTCAAGCAACGACAATTGGAATGGGCGTTCATAAATAAAAAGTGGCATAAATTACATAAGCAAATTATTTATGAAGTAAATACTCTACCAACTGCTTATCTCTCAAAACATGAACTATAGCTTACAACATATGTTGAACAATAGATTTCTTTATCATTTAGAAATACAACTAAATTCATTTCCATATACACATTTAATAGTTTTGCGTAGGCAAGATGAACAGATGAACCAAATCCGTAAAGAAAAAACAAGTAAGAGGTTCTAGTCGACAGCTCCCGACTAGAGGATACCCTGAACTCTCCCTGTCTTCCGACAGGCGATAGGTATAAAATGAAAAATACTTGATATATATGTATATACTATTCAGGAAGCTACTTGTCAATTGAAATTGCTCAAATAACATGATTTCGATATCGATTTTTATCGATTACTTGGAAACGGGGCAAGTTATCGACTATCGGAAACAAACTCGATCTGCGCGGGGACTGGGAGGACCTACAGCTCAAATTTCAAGTCTCTAGCTCTTATAGGTTCTGAGATTCTTGCGTTCATACATACGGACTGACGGACGGTCGGACGGACATGGCTAAATCGACTCGGCTGTTGATGCTGATCAGGAATGTATACACTTTATGGGGTCGGAGATGCTTCCTTCTGCCTGTTACATACATTTGCACAAATAAATAATTTACCAACTGCTTATCAACCAAAATTTGAACTATTTTTCATAAACAATAGTTTTCTTTGTCACTGAGAAATACCACAAAGTTCATTTCCATATACATATAATACTTACATTTAGGCTAGATAAACAGATGAACCAAATCCGAAAAATTTTTTCAATTTTATTACTTTGTATAATTATAAGGTAAGCTTAACAAATTTAAAAAATTATATATATTTGTTGTTTATTCTCTCATAATTTATATGGAGACTGTAAATCTAAGTTTATGGTGCTTCGAGTCAATGCCTTGCCTTTAGGTTTGATTTATGTACCTGTAAAACTTGTACATTCCTGAAACCCGAATTGTGTTAAAATCTTCTCAGCATCATAATTGTTTATCACTTGAAAATACCATGAAATTATGATACTTACAAAATCCGTAAAAATAGAGCAAATAATTTATATAATTGTATTGTTACCTATTATTATTAAGTATTGAAGATTAAGAAATTCAAAAGAAATATATAAATATATGTTTTGTTTATTCTCTCTTAATGCAGCTTAACGAAGTCTGGTGGTTCAGTTCACGCTTCGAACTTGCCTTGCTTTTAGGTTTGTTTCGCGAACCTGGTTTTCTATTTTTATTAACCCGGCATTGGGTTCAAAGCTCTTAAACATCCAAATTTTTCAAAAGAATCAAACCTAATTTATATTCTTTTTTAAACAAATTTGAATCAGTTCATATAAGGGTTCGATTCTACTTTATCCCACTGATTCCGTTCAAGGTCGGGTTCATCGTAATTGAAAACTAGCTTTAAACTGGTTCGGTGCAGATCCTCAATTTATCCATGTACAAATTTGATGTATATGAATAATTTTTTTTTTTAAATTTTCGTTCGTTTAAAATTTTATAAATAATTTAATAGGTATATTGAATGTTTGTCATCTGTTTTGGGTATTACTTCGCTCTTAAGTCAGGCCCATGATATGATATTCTTCGCATTATAAGGAAGTTTCTGCTGTTCCGTTCGGCTCTGTTGTGTAGCCGACTTATGTGTAATAAATATGTTGCCAGCAATTTTAAAATTAAGAAAAATATTTCAATTTATTGTGCAGTCGACCACAGCTGTTCAGCTGGCTAACTGAAACCCTGCCCCGCTCCGTCCCCGGCAGCACATACTGCCGACAGACAGACAGACGGAAAGACAGACAGACAGCCGGGCAGATCGGGCTGTAGTCAGTCGGACGGACGAACTGCAGCATAAATCATTTTCATCTGCGTTACAAGTTGCAACGGAGCGTTCGAGTTCGCGTACTTGCCACATGCTGCCAAATGTTGAAGAGGTTTTTCCTTCTGCATCGCTGCATTTTCCAAATATACCCGCCCGTGCCGCCCGGACTACCCGATCCATTCGAGTCGAGCTGCCTGCAACGCCTACGTTCCATTCTCGCACTCTCAAGATTTCTTCTCTATTTTCTTTTTTGCCGACTTTGATTTATGGGCCAGCTTCCAATATAATTATGTTGTATCCAAAAAAAATATTTATGTATGTATATTTGAGCGCTAGAAAATGTGGAAACGTATTTTCGAAACTAGCAACAGATTTGAACATTTTCTTTTCTTCATCATATTTTCATTGGAAAAATTGTCGTTTTGTTTCTACCCTTGCCTTGGCCATGATCGCTTTGTCAAGCATTATGTAACGCCTATTAACGTGGCTCCAAAGAGAAATATAGCTGAAAGCCTTTTGCCTGATTGGGTTAAAATTCATAGTAAAATTCATCCATATAGTATTCAACCAGTTAACTAAGTCTGAGAGAGTATCTGTTAGTCGGCAACCTGAGCATTAGTATTCATGCATATTTTAATAGGAAGTGGGTATGCATTGGGCGGGTGAAGCCGCAGAGTGCTATGGACTATTCCATTCTCGATTCCATTCTATTTTAATTAAAATTCAAGTTGCCAAAAAAAAAAATTGTGTTGGGATTTATGTGGGGCAGCGACGCCCAATCGAAGCCTATGAAATTGGGTGCTAGAAATATGAAGTTGAAATTCAAACAAAAAAAAAAAACAAAATGCATTTTTTGGGCTTACCAGAAATTCAAATATTTACATGATCTGGTGCCTTGTGGAACGACAGAAATTTAAATATTTATATAAGACTACCAAAGAATGTCAAGGAAAAGTTCGACCCAGCGGATTTGTTTAGTTTAATATTTAAAGGAAATATTCGAAATATTTGTGAATAAGTATTGCAATAAATAATTGTTTTAATTTCTAGAATTTATCTATTCTGATATTTTGGATAAGCTTTATCAAAATATCAATTTGAAATTAGGAAATTGGTTTCGTCTGCTACAATTCTCTATGTTCTCTAATATCAGCAAGCTACGTGTACTTCACTTCTTTGATAATTGTGTCCTTAGCACTGCAAATTAAAACCAACCTAATTTTGACTATTGCCCTACTGTGCGATTCTCATGACTTCATTTAGGGCTTCCAGGTGTTCCTGCTTTGGCTATCAAGTTGTGAATGTGTATGCATGTAGATACTCATGAAGGTGTGTATAAATGTGTGTTTTGCTTGTGTGTATGCACATACATATGAATGCGCATTTGAGAGTTCATATATGCTTGTATGTTAACTTACCATCGTCGTACTATGCGATTCTCATGAATCTAAGTAGGGCTTAATTTAATTATTAGCGTTATATTAAGGAAGTTTTGTTGTTATGTTGTATTATTTTTAGTATATATATTATCTTCGCTCCTTCTCTCACTCAAGTTTACCCTCGGTCTCTCTCTCATTATTTCTCTCTTCGTACCTCTCTCTCTTACTATCCCTCTCTTTCCCTCTCTCTGTCTCTTTCTTTCTATCTCTCTCTCTCTCTTACTATAGCTCTCTTTCCCTCCCTCTGTGTCTTTCTTTCTTTCTCTCTCTCGTCCGATCTATCTCTCTCTTTCTCTATCTATCCCCATCTCTTTATCTCTATCTCTATCTCTCTCTCTCTCTCTCTCTCTCTCTCTCTCTATCTCTCTATCTCTCCATCTCACCATCTCTCCACCTCTCTCTCTCTCTCTCTCTCTCTCTCTCTCTCTCTCTCTCTCTCTCAGTTTCTCTTTAGCTCTCCCTCTCTCTATCTTCATATCTCTCTCTCTCTCTCTCTCTGTCTCTCTCTCTCTCTCTGTCTGTCTCTCTCTCTCTCTCTCTCTCTCTCTCTCTCTCTCTCTCTCTCTCTCTCTCTCTCTTCCTATCTCTCTCTCTCTCTCACTCTCTCTCTCTCTCTCTCTCTCTCTTCCTATCTCCCCACTATCTCTCTCTCTCTCTCTTTCTCACTATTATTTTATAAACCTAAAAAATTAGTTTTTTTTCGCTATTAAAAACACTTTATTGACATACTGTATGTACATTTGGAAGACTACCGCCCTGCTTACAATAGATGTAATGAATATGTATGTAATGAATTTTCGGGTAAGTACATATCATACATAGAAATTTTTTATGGAAATTCAGATATGATCCCGAATTATTGCCTGTTATTAAAAAACTAGTATTAACAGTATATTTAATAAGTATTTTCATGTTCTTTTGAAATAGAACGGATAAGCAAATTGAAGATCAGATCTTTCTCGCCCTTCCTCTCGCTCTCTCTCTCTCTCTTTCTCGCGTTCTCACTCACACGTTTCGTCTCTTCTACACACTTGCTGCTCGTCAGCTTCGTTATGTTGCTTGGGCAACATCGAGAAACAACAAAAACATAACCGCAGCATCGCATAAATAAATCTGTCAAGTGTTGCGCATAAATATCTCGGCAACATGTTGTTCAGTTTTTAGTTGTTGCCTCAGGATGTTGTTGTTGTTGTTGTTGCTGCTGCTGCTGTTGTTTTGGCTGTTGCTGTTGCTTTAATTAAATGCTGCAATCAAGTGCGTAGCGCGATATTTCCAATGAAAAATTACAAAAACAAAAGAAAGAAGAAAAAAATGAAGAGAATTAAATGGCAAAGGCAACAATGTCTGGTGAACAATGTTGCCGAAAGGGGGAACGGGGGGGAGCGCTCGCCATTTGGCCGCGGGCTCCGCCTCATGTTTGTGCATTGAGAAAATTGTGTCCGTTGCACATTTGTTGACTTTGCCACTTGCCTGCATCTTCCCCGCCCAATATTGCCCCTACGTTCCCTCTCCCGCACCATCCTTCGCACACGTGAAAGAGCCGTTTGCCAGCGACCGCATCGCAAGCGGTCGCCCTGCCCTCCCTCCCTCCCCCAAACCCCGCACACGCCCCTCCGCATTCAACGAACCGATTGTCCCTCAGTGGCGGCTGCTGCCCTAACGAACGGCCCCAGTGAATTAAATTCATAATTAATGCGTTGCATGCACGCACACACACGCACACGCGCATACACACTCTCACGCATACACACATACACGCACGCACGCACGCACACACGTAAGCAGACACACACGGACACGTAGCAGCTACCGTTGCCTCTTTGTTGCCTGACACGTTTATTAAAACTGATTTTTTGTACACAAAAGTGTATAATACTGCCGCAAGTTCGTTAGCTATGCGATACGCTTTGCACCTACACCACAAAATATGCATATGTATATATATCTTTATACTATATTCCCCTATATACTATAACAAGTTGCTCCTTACGAGACTTTTCGAGTTTTAAAATGATGTTTTTTTTTTTATTCAAAAAGGAAAGTCCAAATAAGTTAAGAATAGGATTAGATTGTGTCTTAAGGTACATTTGCTGCAGGTTCAATTGTATTACTAATAATTCCAAAATTTGTCTGATTCCAAAATAAACAAAAGATACTCAAATTATAATCTGATACCAAAACTGAACATTAAACACATTTTATTAAATACATTTTTAAACGTCAGTTGATCTTCGCCCGATCTGCTGAGCATGTCTCATTTTCTATAGAGTATACGCTATTCGCAGTATGTAAACATTGTTTTTCTGCTTAACTTTGTTTCGCGTTCGTTTTTAGCATATTTCATGCAATTTTTGTGCTGTTGTCGTTTTTGCTTTTGCTTTTTTTTATCTTTTCGTGTTTGTTTTTGTTCCTTTGCATTTCACATTTCACATTTTTTTAACGCTGACTTTTGATTTGGTGCCAAAAGCACGCAAGTTGAATTTGATTCGCATTTGTTTCTGTTCTCGTACACAAGCACGCAATTCTGACCTTTTAGTTTTATAATTATAGCGTAATCCATATTTTCTATACGTCTATGCATGTCCATATACATATGTATGTATATGTATATGTATATGTTGACTCCATAAAGATGCTTCTACTGCAAAACCTTAAGTATTATTGTCGTGAGTTTCCTCCATGATTCAAACCAATGTCTCGTACTTAGATCAGATAGATGTGTAGCTCCTGAACCCGGTTCCCCACGCCCATAAACCCAGGTTTCAATTTGAATCTGGATTCGTAGAATTTCTTCTGTTTTAATAAAAATAATATTTATTATACTTCAAGTAAAAAGACTGTAAAACTGTCCTTACTTTTTATGCCCCTGTGGAGGGTATACGTATATATATTCTTGATCAGTATCAACAGCCGAGTTGATATAGCCATGTCCGTCTGTCCCTCTGTCTGTTTCTATGCGAACTAGTCTCTCAGTTTTTATCTGGCTATCATCTTCAAAACTTTGCATATGTCCGTCTCTCTGTTGCTCGCAGGAACCGACCGGATCGGACCACTATAATCGTATCGTCTGTCATAGAAACGATTAGTCGGAAAGAAAGTTATTGTATGGACAAAATGTTTGATTATCTATATATATCTTAACCAAACACGGCATTTTTTTAGTTTCACTTTGCTTCCTACGTATATGCAAAATTATATAAACTTCAGATCACAATATAATATTACTGCATAGGAAAGATAAGTCGAATTGCAAAATATGACAAATATTCTGATTTCCAATATATTTCCATCAAATTCAGCATTTACGAGCTTCTCTTTTCTCACATACGTAAATATCTGTAAAACAGAAAATTCTACAAGGGTATTCATTTTCGGCGTGCCGAAGATATGCTAACTTTCTCGTTATTTATGTTTGAATTAATATTATTATTAAATTTACAATTATTATTGCCTTTTATATTAGGACGGATCTTAACGTAACATTTTGGGGAAAAATCGTCCATTCACTTAATTTAAATGCGTATAATATATCCCAAAATTCTTTATCCAATCCATTTAAGAAAAACCAGGTTTGCTTCAACTATTTCGGTTAAAAGTCGGTTCATACTAACAAGTTCGTACTGGTTCGGCGTGCAACTGAGATATTTTATGCAATGGAATCATCAAAATTATGGATTTTCTTTATAAATTGTTCTAATACTTACATGAAGGAAAGTAAATATTTTAGCATTAGGCTCCGAACCGAAGTTAATTATCCATATAATATTGCATGCTCTTTGATTAAGTGCTATTTATATCTGAATGTGTAATAAAATCTAATGATACATTTAATATGCAACTACTTTAATGTGCTCAGTTGTACGTACAGTTTTTATTAAGTTGAACTCTGCAAAAGGTGTGCAATTATTTATTTGCATAAAGAAAAGCCCTAAACGGGAAAAAGGCACGTAAAAATGCATTTAATTATAATTATTGCGCTTCCACTTAGCAGACCAATTCCCCGAGGTCCCACATCGTTTACGAGCAACAACATCCAAGTTTTTGCTGTTGTTGCTCTTTCTAATACCCAGTAGTATTCGGCCACATAAGCCAGGGAATCTACACACAGTTACATTAAACATTTCAGTGAGAAAGTTAAGAACTTAGAACTTAGTTCGAGTATAGAACAAAATTTAGAAACTATTTGAAATAAGGCGAAAAAGAACTTCGCTTTGATTAGTTCATTTAATTTATGGAACTAGTTTAAATCAAGCAAACATTTAGATTCAGCTTTAAGGTAGCTTTCGAATATCACGAGGTATCTTTTCGTGCAAAACGTTTTCCACTGTAATTTACGGGCAAAGCAGCGAGGAAAATTATAGTAAATATAAATAATAAAACAAAGTGCACAGCAGGCAAATGATAAAGTGCATTAAAACGCACGCAAATGCTGCGACGGAGGTGGATGCGGTAAATGCCACGCCTCCAGCCGCATTTAAATTGCGTTGCACGCAACAGGACGCACGACTCGATAAATTTGTTGCAGTCGCTCTTGTTGTTGTTGTTGCTTTATTTTCGCCAAGACTCTTCTATTGCCAAGTTGGCCGCTGCTGCCCCAAGATGGGGCAAATACACATGAGTGCAGCCACTTATTATCGCCACTAATTTATTCAACGGGCCGCCTGTCAGGGCCAAGAGTTACTGTGAGGCGGCGAAGTGCCATAAATTTTGCTTATGGCTTAAAGAATTGGCCGCAATCCGGAATGACCTCATTTATGTCATTGTATATAGTTTATACCTCCTTGTGGCGATCCACGCACGCTATTTGCATCATATATTTCTTCTTTTTACGATATCGTTGTACATTCTTTTTATAGGGTATTAAAAGTATTG
Source organism: Drosophila borealis (assembly GCA_035045885.1). Taxonomy (NCBI): domain Eukaryota; kingdom Metazoa; phylum Arthropoda; class Insecta; order Diptera; family Drosophilidae; genus Drosophila; species Drosophila borealis. The sequence goes on from JAWNOR010000211.1 coordinate 7,317,637, forward strand.
CAGCTGAGAAGGAGAAAGTGTGAGTAAGAGTGAAAAATAACACAGAAGTGTTCATATCAGACACAACTTTTGAATGATGTCACAAGTTTCCAAAAAAGAAAAAATCGAAAAACATGACTTCTATGCTTGAAAATCGCATAGAAAGGCGATAATGAACGGACTCACATTACTTAATTACGACCTGTTTACACAATTTTAATGGCTACAGGGTATTTAAACGCTTCAGTAGTCTTCCGTTTTTCGTTTTTGTTTAGTCGGAGCCCAAAAGACAATGGCTTTTTCAAGAGTGTCAGAAGCATTTAATTGATCATCAAACGAAGCTCATAAATGAGGTTCTGTCTCCATTCTCGAGAACTGCAAAGTAAGGTAAACAAACAGCGAATGCCCGTTTGACGGTCCTACGGATCTGCAAAGGAAGGAGTTGGGATGCTTGGCGGCACCCTTGTGGCCGTCACCCGCTGTGTCTGCTGGCATGCAACAGTAGCCAGCCGAGTGGGTAACAGGCCAGGTTTCATGTTGTGTTCGTAGCGCCTCCCCCTCCACCGATCGCTCCCCAGCCCACGCCTCTGGCTCGCTCTCCAAGTTGGGATCGCAGATCCCGGCAACAGCAACAGCAAAAGCAACAGCCATCTGCATCTTTGCGGCATCTCAGCGCATGTCATGTCTCGTATCTTTTGTGCTAATCGTAAATAACTGTCGAAATTTTTTGCTACTGTATGTGATTTGCACATATGGCATATGGAGGATGAAAAGGAGTTGGCCAAGTGGCTTTTCGATTGGCTTTTGGATGCTTGGATGCTGCAAGCCATTATTGTTGTTGCTGTTGTTGTTGCTGTTGCTTTTGCTGGTGTTATCTTTGGACGTCGCCTGAAACTGGCCACTGGGACAATGGGGTAGGGGCCGAGCGGGCGGCAGCTGGCAACTGGGGTCTGGGTCTGGCAGTTAAGAAGGCCTCTTTATATGCGCACCTCTAAAAAAATAAACAAGAGTGCTTTAGTCGGCAGTAACCGACTAGGAAATACCCTGAAACATGCGCTAAGCAGCCTTTACATACATAACGGCTGCCTTCTATACATACATACACAAAATGCACACACCCACGTACACCAGTCCAAACTATGCATGAAAAATGCATTTTAGATTTACTTCGGTGCTCATAGTCCGATTTTTATTAAAGTTGCAGGGGGCAAATATGAGATGGGGGAGATGGGGAACTATTCAAAAAACCACATAGAGTACCTTTTAGTGTACCTTATGTACCTTGTAATCTTTGAGTTATGCTTTAAAAACCAAATTTCAAAATCGATAATAGGGGGCGATATAATCCAAAATGAAAAGATTTTGCTGCGAATAGTGAACGAGAAAATATATTTCATATTTAAAGTCCTTAACTTACGTTGTTTTCAAGATTAACATGTTTACTCATACGCACAAGACTAGATCGAAGCCCAAATGAATCATGAATATAAATACTTAATGCGGTTGGAGATGTCTTCTTCTGTCTGTCACATACATTTGCACAAAATCCGAATACCCCTTTACCCAATTTCAATGGGTTCAGGGTATAAACCGACAACAACAACAAGATACTTAACTTTTTGCACCGTTCCGTGAGCGGGCACACTTATTGCCACGCAGCCCAAGAAAACACACACACAGTACACACACACACACATACACAGGAAAGAACCAAAAACCGGAGTTGAAGCTGCGACTCCGCGTCTGGAGTTGGGCCTGACACTGGGTACCGAGAGGCTGAGTGAAAAACATGTTTGGTTATAATTCTTTTTATTTCTTGTATCTTTTTATACCCTGTACCCAGGGGAGTTCAGCACAGAGGGGATCATAAAGTTGCACATATATGCAGCAGGCATTAACACTCCATATAATCATATCCTTTGTGAGCATAAAGCTTTTCTGAGTTATAAAAAAATATTTGGAAGCCATGTTCAACTCTTGGCCAATAAATGTAAGTTCTTTTGGATTCAGGTGCGGGGTATTATTTAGGCGATTACCTTTGACTTTGGGATTCTGACTTGTTTATTATTTGTATATTTTTTTTGTGTTCTTTTTTTCACCTACCGTCGTCGTGCGTTTTTTATGCTTTGCTTTCTTTGCGTTTTGGACATGTATCTGAAAGATACTTTTTTGTTGCTGCTGCTGTTGTTGTTGTTGTTTTGTGTGTGCCGTGCTTGATGACGCTGACAAAGGTCTGTCCGCCCCAGCCACAGATGCCTGGCATCAGACCCCAGCAGCGACCCCAAGCCGTAGCCATACGCGATTTTAATGAAGCACTTAAAAAGCATAAATGAAAATAAAAACCCCAACAAAGGCAACACACAGGCAGATAGCTGAGAGCTCAGATAGAACCCTCCAGCCCAGCCCACGCCCAGTCCCAGTACCAGTCCCTGTCCCAGTCCCAGTTTCAAGCCCATCTTCAGAACGACAATTGATGTGGAGCCTGTGCCTGCCTGCCTGTCTGTCTACCTCCCCGCCCTGCCCCACATGTGGCAAGCCCAGCTGCCGTCCAGCCGCAGATACATTACGTTTCTTTTTTCTTTTTACTGCCCAAGTTTTGCCTACTATGGGCAGAGTACGAGTATCTCGTGCCTGCGCCTCCAAATTAATTCTAATCTGGCAAATTACGTTCTGCCCTGGGTCGGGGGGCGCTCAGGACCATTTATGCAGTCATAAAAATTAAAGACACCGCTTCCAGATAAGTGCGTGTGCGTTCACATATCTCACGGATACCCAGATGCGAGAGAAACAGTAGCCAATAAAACGAGAAACATTAAAGGCATTAACAACAGCATTAGAAATGCAGAAGGAACGGACCCGGGAACTGGAACGGGAACAGGAGTGGGAACGGAACAGCATGGAACTAAACAGTACGTTATCGTTCCCACTCCAAGCAATCGGAATCAATTGGCCCCGGAGCAGTCACCAGAGTCCATGGCATTGAATAATTGATCAAGATGATAACCCATCCATGATCTCAGTGTGACCCAACCGACTATCTAAACCCGATTCATGACTAAATTATTCCCAGCAACGGCGACCAATCACGTACCAAGGAGATTAAAGGGAAAACTTTTATTAGATCCCCGTTATTTTCATTTGTATACCCTGTACTCTCATAGCACAAGTAGTCAAAGTTAATTTCTCACTATCGAAATTTCTTTATCACTTATTAAGCATACAGTATTTCACAGTATTTGACATATTCCCCACCACTAATAATCTAAGGGGTATCCACAAGTTTTAATGCAATTTTTTTACCCTGCAAATTTCATAACGATCGGACCGAATACTTAAGTAATTTAAAATTAATTTCTGAATATTATTGCAATATATTTTATTTTCGATTTGCAGATACGCTTTCATATTCCGTTGTTTCCCAAGCGAGGCCCCCTACTAAGAAGTGAAGCACCTTAATAAAATGCTTAAGCTTTTGGGACGATTTCTTGCCTAGCTTTTGTTGTTGTGCTGGCGAAACGAACGCAGTGGGTGCGCTATGCACAAATACAATTGCAAGTGAGCTCGCTTGTGTGCGTGTGCGTTAGTGATGTGCGTGTGTGTTAATTGTGTGCAGCTGCAGTTGTAGTTGCTGCGAAATGGGTTCATTGCACGTAGCCCCCAAAACCGACCGACTGACCGCCCATTCGTCAGTAACTAGGCGTTTGTGTTACATGTATGTGCATACATACATATGTATGTATATGGGGGTACATATAGATACATATGTACATAGTTGTTGCTGTTTAGACAGCCTGACCGAGCGGCTCTGCTTAGCTGCGTCTGCGTCTACGGCCTGTGCTTTGGCGTCGCTGCCGCTGTCGCCGCTGTTGCTGTTACTGCTGCTGCTGCTGCTGCTGCTGGTTCTGTCGCATCGGTCATCGTGCATTTAGCTCTGTTTGTGCGCCTGCATTTTGCTCAGCACTCATCGCTGTTTGGCGCTGCTCTTTTGTTTCGCGTTCGCGTAGAGAGCGCAGCACGAGTTTTGCCTTTGCTTCTAATGCGGCCCGACCACTTCAAGCCGATGCCGTGGCCACCTTCAACAACGCGACGAGGCTGTGGCAAACCTAACACACACACACACACACAAACACTTATGCACTCGCAGGCAGTCAAACATACACACACAGGCATATGCAAGTGAGCCCCAACGTTGGCGTCGGCTTCGGCGTCGCTGTTGTTTATCGTTGCCTTTCTTTTGCACGCTGCCGTCGTTTGCTTCAATTCTTTTTTTGTGTTTTTGTCTGTTATTTTCTTTTCGTTCATTTTGCTGTTGTTGTGTTTTTTTTTGTTTTTGCAGCTCTGTCTCTGCCATAAGGTTCGCTGTTGTTGTTTTGTCTCTTTGGTCTCGTTGCCTTTGTCTGTTTTGTTGTGTGCGCTTTGGTCGTCGCGTCGTCTTATGTATGGTTGTGGCACAGCACACCAGTCTCCCCCGCCCCCTCCCCCGCCATTAACTCTATCAGCAGCACCTACGTATTGCCGACAGACACACACACACACAAACACACTGTAAATCTGACGTCGCCGTCGTTGTCGTTGCTGTTGCCGAACTGTTGCTGCCTTTTTTTTTTGCACATTCTGTCTGTTCTCTCTTCTCGCTTGCATTTTGTGTATCTCATCTCGTGTGCGCTTTCGCCGTTTTTGCGCTGCTTTTGCCTCTGCCACATTGCTTTCCAATCTCTCGGCATCGCTGCGCCCCAACAACAAAAGCAACAACTACAGCAACAATCGCCGCTGTCGCTGTCGCTGGCGTCGTCGTTGCCCCGACGTCGTCATCGTTTTCTCTATTTTCCTCAATCGCTTTGCCTTTTCATTTTCAATTCGCATATTTTGCAAACTCTACTTTCAGTTATTCGCCGATAATTGATGTCAAAGGACGCAGTTGTGCTCCGCGTCCGCTGCCATCGCCGCCGCCTTCGCCTTTGCCGTTATCGCCTCCAGTTCAACACATACATATATCGCATCCTTAGCCATATCCTGTCGCCATGCCAAAGGAGGATCCGTTCGTGAATCGCGCTCAGCTGCTTAAGGCCATCAAGAAGTATCCAGAGATTTGGGACTCCAACAACAAGCTGCACTTGTGCCGCAGCGTCACATCGCCCATGTGGAACGAGATCGCCGAACAGTTTGGCGGTCATGTGCCTACAGGTGAGTGCGACTGAGATGGCTATAATGTGTGTGTGTTTGTGTATGTGTGTGTACTTACGAGCAAAAACAAAAACATTAGCCAAGTTTCTACTCGGCTGCAAGCGCAGCCTTGCGGCCGGCGTCAATTTGCCTTTGCTTTGCATTTCGCTTGTCGCTGCTCTCTTGCTCTCTCGCTCCCTCCCGCTCTCTTTCTTCATTTCAGTCCGTCTTTCTCTTCTGCTCTGAGTACATGTGAGTGGATGTGTGTGTGTGTGTGTGTGTAGTCTAAAAATAGATGCATAAAACGGCATGTCATAGGTTGTAAAATGCTCAATTGGACATGGGCTTAATAGGGTAATTACAAATTTAGGGTATATTAACTATGTAATCGGCTTAACTAACCTGTGAAAGACAATAAACATTCATTCTTCATTGCATTCGCTATCAGGATCAGGCCTAAGCAAGAGAAATACATTTTCTCCTTATATATTTATATGCATACAAAATTCAAAAGAATGCATCTCTGGTTCTCTAATGTGTATTTTTATATATGTTCATGATCAGAATACAATTTTAGTCGATATAGCTATAGATATAGTTCGTATACAACTGGAGACTGAAAGAGCTTTTGTGTGTAGGTTCTATTAATTCATGCTCAGGTCTTTTAAACGATTTGTATGATCCCAAGGGTTTTAGATATTAATGATTATGGGTTAAAATGTTCTGTGTTAGCAGCATATTCTTTTTTTTTCTCTCTCGCGCTTGTTTCCTACTGCTATCTCTCTCTTCGACATAGCCTTTCTTAGCGATTCTCACGAATTCAATTAAGCCTAATCGATTATGGTGCTTCCTTCTTCTAAACAGTTAAATTGCAGTCGATTTGGAGTCAAATGAAATACCACTATCACAATCTGGTGCATCGCCAGATACTGCACAAGGAGCGCTTCAATACCAAGTGGGAGCACTTTGAGCCCATGTCCTTTATGTACAACATAACCGTGGCCAAGATCGTGGGCACTCAGTCAAACTCCAGCAACTCCGAAGCAAGTTCGCCAAGCGAGTCTTCGCTCCAAGTGGGCGGCTCACCTCCTCCGTTGCCGCCACCGCTGCCCAGCGCCACACACGGGCGCGGGCGTCCCAGCGGCAGCTTCAGCTGGCTGCAGTCCACAGCCACGACAACGCCACCAATTGCACAGTCCGCCGCCGCCGCCGAGCTGCCGCATCTTATTGAGCAGCCGGCCGCGCATGGCATGACCTACACCGCCTTCACCGGGCTGGTGCCGCCGGCTGCCGTCACCGTGGAGGCCACAACCACGCCCATGCGCAAACTTGGCCGGCCCAGTTCATTGCACAACAGCATGCGGGGACGGATCATCGATGCCATTAAGGCGCGCCCCTCATTGTGGGCGGGCCGGCAGCGCAGCGAGAAGGGTCAGGGCCAGAGTCGCACCTCGGCCGTGTGGAAGGAAGCGGCCAACGAGATGGGCCTGACGCCGAGTAAGTCAATTTTATGCCTCCCAATTTGCTAAAATAAGTTTAATTTTATTTATTTACAATGATAAAGGGTTAAATATTATAGATTTATATATTCAATTCGAAACAAAGTCGAGCTCTACTTTGCTTTTAAAGGAGTTTCAGATTAATTTGAAGGTTAAAGTTGCAATGGACAATAACATTAATGTTAAGATAAATAGTTGGAAGAATGTGAATTGGGGAATTTGAATCTTGTTTGGATTAATGAAGATGTTCGATATATTGATTTTTCTTTATTGTTTATTATGATAGCGATAAGGTTAAAGAGCGGGGGAAGAGGAAAGAGGAAACGATGCTTTTCAGGTTACATATAGTAAGAATAAGAAGCTAAATTAAAAAGAATTTAGAAGTTTTTTATGTGCAAAGTATTCGATACTTTACGTTGGAATCAGTTTTTCAGCAAGGCAGTCTTCCGTTAACCAGTTTCCATATCAGTTACAAGAAGGTCGGAAGAGTCGGAAAGCATAGTATCCACTCGCTGTTAAGTCCTGGTGGAGTACTAAAGTTTACCTTCGGATTACAGCTCTCATGCAGACCCGCTGGTCTATTATCAAGCAGCGATATGTGGACGAGCTGCAAAAGGAGCGGCATGCCCAATATGCGCAGCAGGGATTCCGCTCCAACTGGGAGCACTTCGAGCGCATGTCCTTCATGCGGGACATGCTGTTGCGGAAGGTGGACGAGCGCGAACAGACGCGCGAGCATATCCAGGAGATGGTCAGCGAGCAGCAGCAGCAGCAACAGCAGCATCAACATCACCATCAGCCGCATCCGCATGCCCAGCCTCATCATTTGCAGCTTTACCGGCCACCCGGACTGGCCGAGCACGCCCAGGACATGCCCATTGGCCAGGTGCAGCACCCGTTGGCGCACCATGGAGCCCACCCAGCGCTGGCCATGCACCCGAGTCATCATCATCATCCCCATCTTCATCAGGTGCCGATGGGCGGTCGAAGACGTGTGAAGCACGAGTCGGATCTGGAGTGGGATCCCTTTGAAATGATTCTCCATGTGCAGGGCAATGGCGAGCCAGCGGCTAACTGAACCAAGACTGAGTCCAGTGACTGAGAGAGAGAGAGAGAGAGAGAGAGAGAGAGAGAGAGAGAGAGAGAGAGAGAGAGAGAGAGACAGAGACAGCTTAGGTCTACAGTATACACTTATCGCCAGATGTAAAACTAACTACATTACAATCCAATTTGTATTTCCAATTTTCCACTTTGCAATCGAATAAACATCACATAAAAGAAACACGCAGTGGGGCATTCCAAAAAGCGTCCGCGTTTCATCAAATCGCCTCTTTATCGAGTTACCAATGGATTAACGAAATAGTAATGATTTAGGAAAAATATTCAGGAATCATTTTCGGGCATTAAGGAAATATCTTGGCATGATTTCGGTTTATTGAGATTTAGCTGGAGTATCGCGGAATAACATTCTAGAATTAAGGAACATTCAGAATCTGCCTGGAATATCTCGGAATTACTTTAAAAACTAAGAGCAAAGCTTTGAAATGTTTCGGATTGCCATTAACACAAAGGTTCTTGCGATGTAAATCTCACTAAAAACGCCTTACCTTGAGCCGTTTTCTGGAACGTCGAGTCTTAAGTAAATACATGTATAGTATGCTAATTTAGCACAATGTGTGCAACATTTGTCGATTGCCAAAATCAGGAACATGTTTCGCCCTGACTCGCACCCGGTCCCATTCCACGGCGCCAAATCCTGCTCCTCACCTTTTCGTAACTCGTGTAAAATTTCCACTTTTGTGGCGTGGATTGTGCCCCAGTTGAGTTGAGTTTTACTTTGCTGTGGGCCATGCCACGCGTAATTCCAATCACGTGCCACACAGCACAGCACAGCGCGGCAGCAAAACTTTTCAAACTGTAAAGCGTTTATCAAAATATACCCCGCGCCCGGCCCGCTGTGGGCACTCCTTAGCTGGGGCACTCATCAGGCGCACATAATTGGTTGGCTTGTCAGGCAAAGGATTCCACACGATCTCCGCATCCATTTTGGGCTACAGCTTCGCCTCAGAGCTGGCAGCTAGACCAGCGAAAAGGAAGGGTGAGGGTGTAGGGGAAGAGGGAAGGGGAGTACCCGGTATCTTCAATAATAAATGCATTTCACTGTCGAATTTGCCGCATTCTGCACAACACACGTGCCTTAAATAATTCACATCGCATTTAGCGGCGTTTTTGCCAGGCTCTCTAATGGCCCCAGCGATTTGCGGTGTGCTGGGGGCTGTTCGGGTCGGTTGTGGGCGTGGCACGCTGCCAGGTAAGTGGAAAGCAGTTGGCTACGTTTTTAGTTCTATGCGAAAATTTGCCTAAAAACCCAAAGTAGTTTGCTCCAACTTTTACGCTCTGTGCATTTATCAACGCCAGCCCCCAAAAAGGGGGCGGCCCGAGTCCCCCAATGCGACGCGGCGTCCACGAAACACTACAGCAGCCCATGGCCAGGAGCTAGGAAAGTCGCCTGGGCGCGGGGGAAATACCTAGAGCTTGGGCTGCCGTCTAAAAGTTTCTCCAGGCCGGGTGTATCTGAGCATTTGTGTGTGTGTGTGGGAGTGTGTGTGTCAGATGATGGAGCGTTATTTAAATGGTTTTCGGATGCGTGCGTGAGAAAATGTTAGTAAATGTTACGGTTCATAGAGATACAGGAAAAGTCATGGAATGAGATTTGGCGGGATTTCACTGCTGCCAGAAGATATATGCTTATCCATAGAGATTTTACATAGTATGGTACGGAGTTTTGCGAATCAGTCTTGGGTGGATCATAGAAAATTTAGAGTTTATCTTGAAGAGCTCCTTAACTCAAATACAGAAATTCCGATTGGGAACTGGGAAAAGTTGGTCGAAAATTCATTTATGTAGGGTAAACTTTTCGGTTTTTCAAGATAACTTGACAAAACTCAGAAATTAACAGATTTTTTAAACTCTGCGCATAGATGCAAGACCGTAATCCACATTTCTAGTAGGGTATTTAATCGGCAGTCACTTTTTCTTGCTTTTACACCTTGTAAATTTGTATACCCCGAAAAAAGAGTATAAGTTACTTGTGCAAATGTATGAAACAGGCAGAAGGAAGTATTTCTGACGCCGTAAAGTATATATATTCTTGATCAGCATCAATAGCCGAGTCGATCTAGCCAAGTTCGTCCGTGCGTCCGTCTGTATGAACGCGAGGATCTCAGAGCCTAAAAGAGGTAGAGACTTGAAATTATTTTTTTTGATAATCGATAACCTTCACCGTTTCCAAAAAATCTATAAAAATCCATAACGAAATTCTGTTTAATGTGCAAATCTCTTAGTTTTTTAGAGCTAAATTAGACAAGAGACCAACTTAGACATCCAACTACTAGAATAGATATTCTGATCCAGTATCTTTCTTTTTTATAGAAATTACCATTAACTTCATTTTCATAAGACCTAAGGCAAAAAGGTGTTGGTAGAAGGTTCAGGTTATCTCCTAGTCGAGCAGAGCAATTTTACTCGTTAATATTTATTTTTTTTGTATTTTGTTTACCTCTTTTTAATAATATTTCTTGATCCCGATTTTGACACTTGGCTTGTTAAGATTATATAACTTGAAGATTATGGGAGTAAGCATCAAACATGGTATGTAGGTGCTCGTATAATATAGGGAATAGGTTACCTTTCGGATGCCACACCCCCAAGTCCCACATATTCGAGAGAAACTCATTTAAACATAGATATTTTCCCTCTGGTATAAGGGTCTGACATTTTCATAACGATCGGACCATAAGAACCGAAGGTGTTCAAGAGAACTTTTCCAATAGCGGAAGAAGACGCACAGCCGCGCTGAAAGCTGCAGGGTATCTCTTAGTCGGGCACTCTTGTGATTTTCATGAAATTGCATTTGAAGCGTAAGTCTAAGAGATATCCCCCATGCCTACCAACATTTCTCGTTGGGTGTGCTAATTGCTTTCGAGTGGAACGTGCGCCAGTGAAAACTTTGCATGCCTAAATGCTTGGGAGGTGCTTTCTTTCCGCAGGAAACCCACGAGCACACGCAGACACATTCTAACACAACATCGTTTCACGAGCCACACACACACACACAGCCGCACACACGCACACACACACATGATAAGACTGCTTATGTGAATTATCGCACATTTTCTGGTATTGCGAGCGAATCTCTTGCCATCCACGTGCCATCCCGAAAAACTAGAAAACTTGTCCAAAAGTGCGCGCTACTCATATCTTTTAAGCGGACAGAACGACGCGACGGCGGCGCATGAAAAACTTTTAAATTTACTTTTGCCAAGAGTTTTTCCGGCATCGTGCGCTATGCCTCTGGCCCTGCCCCTGCCCCTGCCACGCCCCCCCAAGCCACATGCATATTCATTTCAAAAATCCACACACACATAAACACACACTCGCCTGCGAAAGTTTTCTTTTAAAAGTTCTTCCCAGCCTATCGACCCATCAAACAGTCCCCACCCCACCCCCCTCACACACACACACACACACGCACACCTTCCCCCTGCAGTGCGTTGCCCAGGATCTGGGTCTGGTTTTTGGATTCGGCTGGCAGCGTTTAATAGAGCTTCCAAAAATATGTGTGTGCCTTTCAGGTTGCATCGGTTGTTGCCAAACGCCGTGCTACATGTGCTACAAATTGCGCGCCCTCCCCCCCCCCCCCCTCTCTCTCTCTTTCCCTTCCCCTTCATCACCTTAGTGCTCCAGGCGAAAGCCCCCAAACAGGGCTGCGAGCTTCGAACCGAAAGCCAAAACCAGGCCAATTCCAATTCCCCCAGCTGCCAGACAACAAGGTTTTTTGGAGCTCTATCTATATCTATGTCTATGACTATGTCTATGCCTATGCCTATGGGCCGGCACAATGGGCCATTTGTTTAACATTTTCTACTTTTGAAAACTAGAAACTGAAAACCTTTATAGCCAAAAGTTTTTAGAAACATTCAGTAGTTGTCAAAAGATATATTTTACGGATTATTATTTTCTTTAAAATAATCACAATTGAACATTGTTGAACTGATCCCTCCTATAGCAGCTTTATGATATAGTTTTCCGATCTTGATAAGATGTTGCTTATATGGGAAAAATAAAGGAATGCCAAGCTTGGTCAAGAAATGTTAAGGGAAATCTAGGGTATAAAAAGTGAAGTGATTACCCTGAAAGTGAATGAAATTTCGTTCGAGAGCAAAAAGTTGAAGAATGAAGTTCCTATAATCCACCTTTATAGCCGGCCCCCCTTCAACAAGCCGAACAAAATTTGCGGCTCGCTTTGAGAAATATGTATTTTTGTTGTTTTGGACAACACACTTAAAATAAATACAAATTCAACTTGCGAAAAGTTTATTGAATCTTGGCAACCCTTCTCAAAAGGACAGCAAATAGCCCGGGGCGAGTTCCATTTTGTGCGCTGCTTTGTTCATTCGTTCCACAGTGCAACTGACAGCGTCTTTTGGCTCTTTTGCTAGGGTCGGGGGAGGGGGAGGGGGCGGGGAGTGGGGCGCATTGGGAAATTGTTTGCTGTAAAATGTTGCGCCACGTATCCTGCAGCAATTCGTAAACTAATTCTACATACGTGCCCCTGTCAGTTGGGCCTGGCACGTCCCCGGCACCGCATCCTCCTCGGAGGTGCCACAGTGTGTGCGTCATGTTTTGATTGCGTTTGCCGTCGTCGTGTACACGGATGGATTTGTGCGCCTGCGAGCGGGTAGCGGGGCACAATGCTCCTTTTTTTGCTCATAAATAATTGCATTTTCACCTCAAGAACACACTGACAGATGGCCAGGGGAGGGAGCAGAGGAGAGGTGGGCGACTTGGAGGTGGAGCAGCTACTGGGACACAATTCAATTTGGCCGCGTATCCGTTTTGGCAGCCACGTGAAGGGGGCCGGGTTGGCAAGTGTTGGGCGGGGAGAGGCTGTTTTGTAATTCCATTTCTGATTTCATATTTAGCTGTCAGTACGAAATGATTCAATTTTACAGATTTTGTTGTGCGCCAAACAATTAAAATGTCAAAAAAAATATGCAACAACAAAATATCTGACGAGTTGCAACAACATGTGCAACAATTTGGCATTCTGCAACAACACTCGCCATAAGCTAGTTACTGACATCAGCTCTAGACTAGACGCATAATAAATCAAGAGTTTTCAAATTTTTTCCATAAACGATCTTCAAGTGGGCAGTTTCCGCCCCGAGTTAAGCTAAAACAGCATTAAATTCTACTGCTGTCTATTAAGTTTTCAATCTATGCTGATTGATTGACTAATTGGTGGAAACCATAAGAGGAAGTAAGCTGAAATTTCTGGAAAAATCAAATAAAGAAAACTGAAAACAACTTCTCAAAGATTTGGAGAAATATGATGAGAGACTTAAATGGCACTCTTCTCAAATCTAAGCCAAATACAGCTAAAGCCTGGAAGAAAAACGGGTTGATAATTGTTGTTTAAAATATAAATTTAAAGAACTGGACGCGGGTAAAACCGGGTAATATCGGTTATGTATGGTCTCTTATACCAGACGCAAACCAAGTTTACTTCACCCCCCACCTCCCGCTGCTCTGTTAACTAAAAAAATAACTTAATTTTTAAAGTCGCCCTACTATGCGATTTTCATATATTCAAATAGGATCTACAGGTTTTCATGCTTCGATTATAAGTATTGTATAAAAATTATATTGTGAAGTTGAAATACTTAAACAAGTCATGTTCCGAAGGTAAATTCAGTCCAAAAGTTACATTTTGAATTTCCCTATAATATCCAATCACATCGGTATAACAATGCACATGGATACAATGGGAAGCGAAGAAAAGAATTCGTAAGGCATTCGAACGGTATGTGAATTCTTTTCAGTGTAAGTCGTAAAAGGCATTTAAGTACCCGGCTAATTTGAACTACGCGAAGGATTTTCATGCAAATCCGTAGATGCGCATTGCACAGTCTTAAGTAGTTGCAGTTAAAGGAGGTGGGAGAGGAGGAGGGGGAGGAGGTGTTTTGTGTCGCTTCCAGTTTTCGAGATCCTTGAAGTCGTTAATGCCGGAAGTGTCCTTCGTGCCGGGACGCGTCCTCCTCGCCCGTCTGTGCCTGCATTAAAACATTGCGACATTTTTATGGCCCAAACGAATGTCAGGCAGAGGCGACTTAAAGCGCTGCTCAAAATTTATGAATGAATTTCAGGGTAGTTAGGTGCCAGGCACCAGGAGTCAGCCAGCCAGGAGTTGCCAGTCGCTCAGGTAGGGCTCATAACTCAGCCGCAGCGAGACGTCTCACCTCCTTCCTCATTCCTTCTGCAGTTTCGCTCGTTGCATAGTAAAAATGCTTGGAAAATTGATGGTGCAACGTGCGGAAAATGTTGCAGCTAATCCCGAATGAATGAATTGCCCACTTGAATGCCGGCTTCCATCTTGGAGAGCAAATAGTGAATCCATTAATATGCATGTCTCTATCAATATGCTGTGGAATTTAGACATGACTTCTTGAAAGAGAGAGAGAGAGAAACTTGGGAACAGTTTTCGAAATTTGAAATTTATTTGTGTAAACGATATACCCTGGGCAAGTCTTGTGATATAATATGTAAAATTAATTAATTTACTTAATCTAGGTGAATTAAGATTTGAATAATAAAGATTTCATATGCTCATTAGCCAGACTTTTGGCATATATAAAATATAAACAGCTTAAACTTGCGAGAGAGGAAGAGCCTTATTCTACTGCATCGAAAGAGCATAACTTGTGTCTTTGTCACATTTGGGCCTGAGAGTCTGTCAAATAAATAGCCAGAGGGCAGTTTGTAGGCGTTTTCGGCTTTTCCAAGCTGAGCTTGTTTTTGTTTTGCCTTTGGCAAAGGTTTCTTTCTGCCAGCTTATTTCCTTCTGTTTATTTGGTCTGTCATTATTTTGTGTAAATATTGACGCTCTTGTCATGCCCAGTAGCACTCAACGTTAATTGATTTCGAATTGGAAGCCACTTTTATTGTTATTATAACAAACTCCTCCATCCTCACACCACTCGACCACGCTCGAATCCATATCCAATATAGTGACACACGCCGGTTACACACCTCGGCAATTGCATAAACAAACAGGCGACCGGCGACCAGCAGAAAAGCACTCACAAATACATTCACACACCCACTCACATTCACATTCAATTACCATAGATACGCACAAGGCCAAGCCAGTGACATCCACAGCCAAAGCCACATCCAGCCAAGTGCCCACTTTGTGTCGCCGAAGCTCTCAATGTATATCTATCTTTCTATATACATATATACCTTTATATACATGTATATGCATGTATATTAATATGCCAAGACATTCGTGTAAGTGTCCAACTCTGACTGCTTTCAGTCAGCAACATTTAACTTTTAGCTTTAGGGATTAGTCCACAGTTCAGTGAAAGCATAAGAACATAATAATTAATCAGCCTATTATATATTACATATTACTGAATCAATATAACTCCCAGTTGCCTAAAATTGTGTAAGGTTTGAAACTAATTGTATTGTAATTCAACATAGTATGCAATTATATTCTTTTAATTAGTCCTGGCTAACAACGATACAGATACTGATACTGATACTGATACAGGTTCATATATAGATACAGATTCTCATTTAGATGCAGATACAGATACAGATGCAGATACAGATACAGATACAGATACAGATACATATATAGATGCAGATACAGATACATATATAGATACAGATACAGCTACAGATACAGATACAGATGCAGATGCAGATACAGATACAGATACAGATACAGATACAGATACAGATACAGATACATATATAGATACATATACATATACATAAACATACACAGATACAGATACAGATACAGATGCAGATGCAGATACAGATACAGATACAGATAAAGATACAGATACAGATACAGATACTGATACTGATACTGATACTGATACTGATACTGATACTGATACTGATACAGATACAGATACAGACACAGATACAGATACAGATACAGATACAAATACAGATACAGATACAGATACAGATACAGATAGAGATACAGATAGAGATATAGATACAGATACAGATAGCAATAAATAGGTTGATAAATATTTGTTTCTATTTTCACATTTCGCTTATCAAAGTGCAAACATTTCGGTTCAGCCGTGGCCCACACCTCGCTGTTGTCGGTGGATTCGGCCCCGGCGCTGGGATTGGGTCCGGTTCTGGTTCTGTTTGTGGCTTCGCTAGCTGTTTGTTTACGGGGTCTGGCTGGGATTTATCTTATCAGCAAAGCGGAGCAGGCCTTGTTACTGCCACTCGCTGGCAGCGTTTTGTTTTCTACCTTTTGAGCACCCTGTAATTGTAGGCAGAGATGAAAGGGGCTTGCACCTCTGCACAGCAGCAGTCAGATATCTCAAGCTATTAGAGGATTAATCTGCTCGCAGGGTATTTGGCAGTCCCCACTTTCGCTTTTGCTGCTCCGCTTGTGTTTGCTCAATTAATACGAACTTTAATTGAAAAACAATGCAATTAACTAAATCAGTTGAGCGCGTCGCTGGCGTCACTTTGCTGGCGCCCACAGATAAACGCGGGTCTAGGAGTAGCTGCCAGGTCTGGGTTCCAATATTGCTGAAAGATACTTGCAAACAGATTGCCCACAACGAATAGTATATGCTGTACATCTCTAGGGAAATATATTGCCTAAAATGTACTTCATCAGTGCGAGAGATTTACAGACAAACTAATGCGTTGGCCTGATGGGAATTTGTATAGAAAATATTTGTGTATGTAAGTTACAATGGCGTCAATCTTTCCTATCTGACTGACTGAATGGATGACTAACTGATTGACTGAATGTTAGACTGATTGAATGACTTGCTGACTGACTAATGTTCTGTCTGCCTGACTAGAAGATTGACCGACTGATTGATAACTGACTGAATGTGTGACTTACTGATTGATTAACTTCGTGACCGCCTAACTAGATGATTGACCGACTGATTGATAACTGAATGATTGACTTATCGCAAGTCTGATTGACTGAAGCTCTGACTGACTAATTTCCTGTCTGCCTAACTAGAAGATTGACCGACCGATTGATAACTGACTGAACGTGGGACTTACTGACTGATTTACTTCCTGACCGCTTAACTTTTTAAATGACAGGCTGATTGATCGATTGACTGACTGTAACTCTGATTGCATGACCTATGATAGGTGATTGACCAACTGATTAAATGATTAACTGTAAGTCTGGTTGAAGTACTTACCGACTGACTAACTTCCTGACCGATTGATTGGATAATTGACTGACTGTAAGTCTGATTGACTGGCCTACTGACTGAATAACTTCCTGCTGCATAAATGGATGATAGATTGATAACTGACTGATTGAATGAGTGACTGATTTACTGGCTATCTAACTAACTGTCTGGCTATCTGGATGATTGACCGACTGGTGAATATCTGACGTATTGAATCATTGACTGACTGTAAGTCTGATTGACTTACTGACCTATTGATTGATTGCTGATAAACACACACCCCAAATCGTAAGAGCTAGACAGTGTAAATTTATAGTTTTCTGCAAGAGCAAGCTTTTAAAAAAGTGTCGCAGATTATTGTATGAAACTTGGTTTGATCTTTTTAAAGATCTAGAATAACGAATTAATTAAATAAATGTTAACTTTTCCTCCGATCGGCTTCCGAGCTATTTTCAAAAATAAGTGCAGGCTCACTTTTCCCAAAATCCACTCATTTTCTGATAAAAAATATAAATACATTTTCAGCCTTAAACTTATTTTGAAGGCTATATTTTAAAATGATCGTTAAAGCTGTTCGTCTAAAAGTTGGAAAATATTAAAAACCTGTTTTGAAAGTTTAGAAAATATTAGGTTGCCCGGAAATAGCCGGGCTATTTCCTAGCTGGTAATTTAGCTAGCTGGGCTAGCTGGTAATTTATATAGCTTTAAGAATTAAAACTGTTAAATTTTAACACAAAAATCATCAAAAAAAAGTCACTTGGCTTATCAGAGATATTTTATTATTTCAATTCTACGTGTAGAGGCTTTCAGTTATACACAAATTTCATTATAAAGTTGAGATGCCCGATTTCAATTATAAGGCACATTGTGTGTACATTGTGTGTGTGTGTGTGTGTGTGTATATTTAGTGTACGTGTGCAGCCACTTTTATTGTTGTTGTTGTTGTTGGCTATTTGCTTTCAGTGTTTTTATCTAAATTACTTTTAATCGCCATTTAATGTTTTTGTTTTTCTTGTTTTTTCAGTTTCATGTTTTATGGCTGCGTCTTTTGGGCGGTTTCTAATCTAATTGCAAAATGTAAGCACCAAATGAATACATATCTATAGATATATACACACATGCATAGACCGGGATGTTTGTGTACATTTGAAGGCTCCTCAAAGTGTATTGCCGCCCCCACCCCCACCTTTTACCTGAGTGTTGCAAATAGATTGCGCGCTATCTCAAAAAAGTTGCTTCGTTCCGCAAATTGTATAAACAATTATAAACAAACAAGCGAAAGCGTTTTATCATGGCCTAATTCTTGTTATTTTTTCGTACTTATCATTTGAAAATCCCACCAAAATAACAACAATTAGCGGCCCGTCCCCCGCTCATGCCTCTCCATTTTTGAATTTAGCTCCAGGTCTTTAAGAGGGTATCATAATGTTGTCAAGAAGTCTGTAGCGCACAGAAGAAGATTTCTTAAACCCATAAAGTATATATA
This sequence comes from Drosophila borealis, assembly GCA_035045885.1. Taxonomy (NCBI): domain Eukaryota; kingdom Metazoa; phylum Arthropoda; class Insecta; order Diptera; family Drosophilidae; genus Drosophila; species Drosophila borealis. The sequence continues at coordinate 7,336,038 of JAWNOR010000211.1, forward strand.
TTCTTGATCTGTATTATGAGCTGAGTCGATATATTTACGTCTATCTATGCAAAGACCCTTTCTTTCGTTAAAGTACATACATTTGTTTGTCGGAGCAGACCGGATCGGACTACTATATTATATTATATAGTTGACGGTTGAAAATTCAAATACTGTGCTTTAAGATATCTTGGCAAACCAGACATTTCCTTTTATTTCCCAATGCTCCTTTCATAAGAGCAAATCAAATCTTTGGGTCGAATATGCAAGTCCATAATCCACATATCTAGAAGGGTATTTAACCTTCGGCGTTCCGCAGTAATTCTTTTTTATTATTACTATTATTTTTTTGGCTGTAAACAATGTCATACGTTAAGTACATACGTTTGGCTTCCTCTACCCCCGCCTTCGGCTTTACCCGTCCTTTTGCCAACGACTTTAAGGTTCTTTTGACGCCTTGATCGATTCTGTAAATGGCCCAAAGGCATTCTAACATTTTTCACATCCGTTGACCATCTTTGATGATGATGAAGATATACACGTCATATAGAATATATCATTTACTCCAAATGTTATATCATATTGAAATCGATACTAATCTTAAGCAAAATAATAATGATAATATAATTTTGTCAGAATAACTTAATTAGTATGGCTTATCGCAGCTAGTTTAATTGCAGCACAGTTAAACAGTTTTCGATCAAGCTTTTCGAATATCGTTGGGTCTAACATAGCTAATTAACTTACAGCCAACGTTTGTCATTCACTGTGAACCCAAAATAGTTCCCAAGACCTCCAGCAACAACAACAACAACAATAACAATGATTGTTGCTGTTTGTTTAGCTAATTCAAAAGCTGGTTTACAAAACAGGCGCCAAACATGGCATACGAATTAATTGTCTCGATGTTTGTATTTAAATTTTCAAAAATCAAATTAATATTTTTATATTTGATTTCAAGATTGCAAACCCCAGAAACAACAACACCAACAAATTAAAATACGCCCCGATGCGAACGTGAGCAAACAAAAAACCGTTTGTTGTTATTCTCGTGACATCACCAACAACAACAACACGTTTGAAACTGAAGCCAGGGCTGCACAATTTGCGCCCCAGCGGGAGAGTTAACTCTTAAGAGACTGTAGCCCTGCTGCTGTAGAGCAGAGCAGGATTCAGAGAGAGGAGCTGAGAACTCAAAGCATTTTGCTGTAAGTCCCTGTTTTCATTACTTTCATTCGGATCGAGAGGGACGCGATGTAAATCTCTTCCTTTACTCACCTCACTCGCTTAAATCCTATGTAAATGGGTAGCATAGTTAGCAAACGTCGCCGCAGACCCCGCCCCACCCCACCCACGACCAGCAAATGGGCGCAGCTGTGAACTCTGTGTACACGTGTGTGTGTGTGTGTGTGTGTATGTTGTTTTTTAGATTAGTTGGCTTTGGGTGTGCGGGTATTAAAATGTAAATTTGTTGGCAAGAGGCAACAACAAATACAATGGCGAAACTGCATAAAATAATAAAAGCAACAACAATGTGTTGAGTGTGTTAAATAAATCGAATGAGAGTTTAAAACATGTAAATCTACAAAATGCATATATCGACTATAGGATACCACGTTTTAAATAAATTCACGTCAGTTGCAATACTTACAATTCAAGAACTCCAGTTTCTACAATAAACTAAAAGCTCTTTCTTGAATTTCTAACGTATGCATGTTAAGAACCAAAACTCCCCATTCCATACGATAGTGCATTACACACAAATCGCATTATTAGCGCTGCTGCGTCGCTCTCTCTGCCGCAGTCGCTGCCGCAGCTGCTAAGTACCCATTCCATTTTCAATTTCTATTCCTATACCAATTCCCAATTCATTTCAAATTGAATGCCAGTGTTTATGTTGTTGTTGTTGTTGTAGTTTTATCATGCGTCGGCCGAGTGTTTGCGGCTGTCAGTATGTTAAGCTTTGGCTATGTAAAGTTTTGGCTCTGTCGACCATTGGGAAGCTTTAACAGATCGTTGCGACGCCAGCGGCCCGAGAAACAATGGACGAGCACTCATCAAGTGGGCCGCCAACTGTGGACTGCGACGCGGCAGCGCTGCCATCGCGTAGGAGGTGTTGGCGCGTGTGTCAGCATATTGAATAGGTCGACCCCCAGCTTTGGGCATGACAGCAGCAACAACAACAGCGAGTAGAAGAAAAAGCAGAAGCAGAAGAGAGACGGCAGACAGCGCGATCTGTTCACAGGCACAAGACAAAAACGAACAGCGATAAGTGACAGCCGGCAACCTCTCTCTCTCTCTCTTCACCATCCTCCGCCTTGATGTCTCCTTCTCCCACTCAGTCTATGCCTTTGTACAGTCGTCTCCGCCGGGCGTGACGAATTTAGCGGGCGCGCATATTGCGTCGCTTTATGTTTTGTTTATAATTTCATCTAATATGCATACACGAGCTTACAAACAGCAAGAAAATAATGCTAGCTGTGGTTTGTCGAAGTTCGAATACTCTGACATGAACGTCATAGTTATAACGGACTTTTCCGGGGTTTCTTCAGGGAACAAGAATGTCAACTTTAGTCCGCAACTAACTATTCCCTCTCGAAAACATATCTGTACACAGTGACATACTTCATGGCATAGTCCTAACACCTTTGGGTAGGGTACAATACAATAACAGACCCACATACATACACAATAATACAGTGCATATGTGTATCACTATATGTTGTACCCCACAATATGGCCCATGCCGCTATTAGTGAGCCCCTCCCCCCGTACACGCCCGCTCCCACCCCTTCGCCAACCGCCTATCTATGGGGTTCTATTTGTAAACAAAACGCGACGCACACGCGGCTTGAATTTGAATTTTTGCCGAGTTTGCTTTGAACGCGATTTCAAAATAGCTTTCAAAGTCGCTTCAGCTCCGCAACCCGCAATCCGCAACCCGCAACCCGCAAGACACCCCTCAACCCACAAGCTCCATAGCCATAGTGCGATTTTTAAAGTCGGCCCACTGCGATCCTAAAGCATTCATAACAATATTGTACAATAATCGTATTTGTCATATCATAAATTGTATTTCATTTTATGTTCATGAATTTTAAATTCGATTTCTTTTTTTCGATTTTGTCGTCGTTTCATTTGCATTTGAACTTTTTTTTTGCATTTAATTAACCATATTTCAGTTTCGAGTTTTTCGTTTAAAGCAACACCACATAAAATAGGCCATTTAACTGGCGCCAGCTTCTAAACGAGGCCCAAAGATAGACGTTTGATTTAAGGTTACATTTTTTTAATAAAGTATTAAGTAGTTTCGTGTCTGGCACGTGCAAGGTATCCGCTAGGTGTGTTTATTTCTGAATATATATTAATTAAGATATTGTACAATTTTCACAATCGAATACCTTTTCTGTACTGATTTTTCACCTAAATTCCGCTCATAATGTGTGATTTTATGAAGACAAATTAAAGAAAACTGTCGTTATCTGAAACTCGATGCATGTTAAAATTGTTTGTAATTCGCAACTGGTTTCGGTACTGGCAAATTTAAGTTCGAGTCGTTGCTTTCCTGTTTTCCAAATGCTTGCGATATGCAATAGCATTCACAGATATGCAGATATTGTGCTAAAAATTGCGGAATAGAAATGAAGAAAAACAACCCGTTGTTATATTCGTATTCGTTCTTTTTTGCTTTTGATACGCATTTGTATTCACTGGTTCAGCTCGTTCATTCATTGATTCATTTGCTCATTCATACCGTGTTGTTTATTTTCCAAAAACCAAATGTGTTTTTGTTTTTTCGCATATATTTTATTTCTTTTTTTTCTCCTCAACTTTATTTATTTATGCAAAAAATTTGTTTTGCTTGTAAGTTCAGAATACGCTAGTGAAAAAATGTTGGTTGCATTGGTGAAGAATAATTTTTGGAAACTCATTGGTTGATTGATTGATTTGATGTGATGTGATGATCGTAAAGCAGAACTTTAATTTGCATTCTACTTTTTAACCAATGCTAGAAATATTTTTTATGCATCCATATAGAAAATTTTGGTTTTGGAATTGTATTTAAAGAGTTCGATTTTGTATAATTTTTAATTGATTGATGGAGAATTGCAATTCTTTTTCCACTCGTATTTCTTTGCACTAACATTTTTGCATTGGCCCACTGTCCGTCAATATGAAGCAGCTGAAAGTGTGCCAAATCTATTAAATTTCAACTGCTGATAAACTAGAAAAATAGGAAAAAAAAGGAAAACAACACAAATTGCGCTTTATTTAAGTACAAAAATAACAAAAGAGGAGGAAAATTTAGTTGGGGAATAAATTTGAAATCGCACCGATATAATTTTCATTTGTCTGCGATTTGGCTAAATTCGCCCACTGCCATGGGGCGCCACGCTTGGGGCAGGGGCAACGTGTGCTATGTGTTAGTGGTAGTGGGGAGGGGGGGGGGGGAGTGGGAGGGAATTCAATGCCCCAATTCAAATGGCTAGCGGTGAATTTTTGTTTACCCAACGGCGTCCAACAAATTTTGCGCCGTCAAATCAAAGAAAGCGTGCAAATTTATTTTTATTTATTTTTATTGATTGGCGTCATTAAAATAAGTTGGAAAACCTATTTTAAGTCAAATGCTTAAAACAAAAAATTGCCAAAAATTAGTTTCCTAATTAATTAATTTCTATTTAATTTATTCCATAGCTAGAACTTTTTCTTTACCTTTACATTCAGTTCCATAATTTGACAGACATTGACATTGGAATTTTTAATAATTTTGGTATTTTTTTTTTCCAAATTCTTTTTCAAGTACATTTTTACCACTCATGCTCGTTTCGCCTGTGGCTCAGCTCTTTGCTGTTGGTTTTGTTTTTGAGAGCATTCCTCATATGGTTTAATTTTTGAATTTTCAATTATTTCGAACTGTATATTTTTCTAATATGCACGTATTTCGGTAACAGCCCACGGAAGTAGTTTGTTCGTTTGTTTTCAGCTATTTTTGGCGCCAGGCAAAATTCGCTTTTCGCACATTTGACATTCGTGTTGAAAATATTTGAAATTTGTTTACACGCCTTGCGGCTAATTGTGAATGGGAAGTGCAATAATTTATCAGTTAGAGGTCGAGGGAAACAGTTAAATTTCAGGCTGAAACTGATGAATCACTTTGCATAATCGAATCCAAAACTGGAAGAACAGAAGGTGAACTAAATTCTTAGCATAATATTGTTTATTTGGTTTTCTTAACATAAAGAAATTTTGATAAATGATATATCTTTGGAATATTATAAACTTTTGTCCGTTTTGTAGGCAATTCGTAATTGCTCTATTTATTGTTTACCCAATGTTGAATTAACAGGAAACGTCAATTTGCTAATGATTGATGATGGATGATTGATCGCCGAGATCTTTTGAGATCGTTGATAAGTTAACCATTGAGCAAAGGGGAAACCCACTTGCAAATCAGAGCACAATCCTATTATTCGCTCATCTCCAGTTTCATTGCACATTTCCTGTGCCATCTATTCGAGGTTCGGGCCGGGGCCTCAATAGAAACCACTTGCAGCGATTGCGAATGAGTCCAGAGATAGTTCCACTCAATTACAAATGTGCATTGGATGATGTGCAAACCCGAAAACCCAGAATCCTACAGAATACGAAATGAAATACAGGTTATAGATTTGTGTGTGCGTGTGTGGAGGAATACAAAATCAGATCAAGTGCTTGGCAACCTGATCAAGGGCTTATCTCGCCCTCGATCGACAGGCACAGTCAGGCAGAGTCAGGGCATTTGTCATGGGTATCAGGAATAGGGCTTAGCCAGCTCTTGCATTGTTGTCATAAATTACACTTCAATTGTTGGCCTGCCTGAGACCTGGCTGGGAATTGGGATTGGGTTTGGGATTGGGTTTGGGTTTGAGCATGGGTCGGGCATGTAATCATCGCATTTTTTAATTTACAAGTCCCAAAAGAGTCTGCAGCCTGTGGAAAGAGTGTCAAAAATATCAAATGTCCTCTTTGTGCACAGGTCCTGCGAGTGCCGAGTGCAGTCGATTTGTTAACGCTCGCCTGCTTTTCTATAGGCCAAGAGGATCAGGCTAGGCATAGCCTACACTACCTGCCAGGCATCATTAATTTAATCATTGCTCATTGCACACACAAAAGGAGCTCAAAACCCAGGCGCAGGGGCACAAGTGTACCCATTATATATATATGTGTGTGTGCGGGTGTGTGTGTGTGCTGGCAACCTTCTGACGTGCCCCAGACCCACGACACAACAAAAAAACCAAACAAGAGATGAACAAAAAATAAATAAAAACAGACACACAATCTGTGCCTAACAAGCGTCTCACAGAACCGGCTAAAGTCCCTACGCCCAGGCCCAGGCCCAGGCCCAGGCCCAAACCTAACCCCGAACCAGACCCCGACCCAGACGCAGACTCTGGCGCAGGCGCAGACTTGCAGCTCAAAAGCCGTCATGACAGGCAGTTTCTGAGCTGAGACCCTCTGATTGAGCGCTGAGGAGGTTTCGAGTTGATCTTCATGATGATCGTCAACATCATCAACTCTTCATTTGTGTGTGACAAACAAAGCGAGTCTGAGCTGTGTGTGTGTGTAATGGGGGGGAGGGGAACCTGACGTTGAGTGTCCCGCTGCGAGGGTCGCTTGGACCGATCGGACATGCGGACACGGTTGGCTGTGTGCGTGCCTACCCAGAAACTGTTGGCGTATTTTGGTAGTTCAATTGTGGCCCATTGTTTTAGCGCACGATCAGCGATCCGACCCAAACCGATCCGAGCCGAACCGAACCGAGCTGAGGGCCCCGACTGGCCTGGCCATTTGTACAGACACACTCGACATGCATAAATTGACGCTAATATCAGGGTCTGGTCGGGTCTGGCCCGGCCCGTTCGATCGGTCGCCCAGCTGGGTCTGGCACCTCTGGGCGGCGCAGGTCTGTGGCCATTTCGGCTCCATATCCAAATCGATTCCACAATCTCATGGCGCGCACTTTGCATATAAATCATGTTTATGACTTGTTATTTTTCACTATTTATTTTGCCTATTCGCCTTTTGTTTATCGTAAGAAAAACAAAGTTTTTTTCATTTGTTTTTTTTTTTTTGAACCGCTGTAAATTACAACATTATTTGGATTTGTTGTAGGTCGCTTTGGCCCTGGAACTCAACTCGATCGCTACAGAATTGTGGTTGGGTTTGGGTCGGGGGTGCCCAGCTCCACAGTCAAATGGCCTGGCCGGAGCACCGAAATGCTCGTCGCGGCTGGAACTGCTGGAACTCTTCCATTGCCGCTTTGTATATGCTTAATTAACGCATTGCGACCTTGTCGGATCTATGATAAACAATCACAATAACCGTGCCTACAGATGGGCCACAGATGATACCATGGGTAATTATTTGATATGGACTAGAAAAAAAGAGGCCCGATTAATCAGGTGAGTGTAGAAACGGGATTCAAGTTTACCGCACTAGCATATGGATATTACGGGGTTAACTACTAAGCCCCCAATAAAATCTAAAAATTTAATTATTAAATTAATTAATCATACCTATTCATTTGCACTTAAACATGCAGTGGACATATTTGACACCTGCGCCCTAATTGGTTTACACAAATCACAATAAAGAACGAGAATGTAAGAATATCACATCAAAGATTCAATACACTTTTAGACAAGACTAGAATAGGAAAGTTTATAAATGGTCTTGGAAAACAGAATATTTTGCCGTACAAGAACCTACATTTCCTAGTGTTCCGATGTTGATAGGATTTTTCATACATACGAGGAGCATAGTTAAACTAAGTAATACCGAGTTTGGTTTAGATATCTCGATAGACAAAAAAGTTTTCCATAATTTTACTTTTACTTTTCGACCGATCGTTCCTATGGCAGCTATATGATATAGTTGTCCCATTCGGTCGGTTCCGACACATGAACTACCTGCAACAGAAAGACGAAAGAGATTTATGTAATGTTTCCAGACTATATCGACTCGTCTATTGATGCTGATCTAGAATATATACACTTAATGGGATCGAAAATGTCTCCTTCTACGCGTTATACATTTCATGACAAAGTTATAATACCCTCTAGAAGAAATATTTATCTCTTCAAGATCATATTTCTCTGTCAGTACTTAATCTTATAGTAATTATTGCTTAAATTCGGCAACATTTGTTACCATATTTAGGGGATTTTTTCTCGAAAATAGGAAATTACTTTTTAGTGGAAATACACATTTTTATTTTAATTTGAAAAAAACTTTCCAAAAACCAAGGAAACTTTCTGAATACAAAAAAAAACCATTTCTTTTATTAAATAAGATTTTTGCTTACATTAAATATTTTGTTTTCCACAAGGATCAGCCTAAAATAAATTTGACCCAAACGAAAATCTGCATTGCAGATATAAAAATACTTAAAAATTCTGTAAAGATAGAGAGCAGTATTGTAAAATATAAAATATAATTATTTTGTTTTCTACCTCGAACTAAGCACACGAGTATTAAGAGTTTAACCAGAAACCATCGAAGTTCCAGGGTTCAATATATTTCTATGCTAACCCATTAAATACTTAACTACTTTCCTGGTTTACCTTATCAAGTTCCCAGTACAGCGCGAGTACATTATCAATAATCTGCGCCAAAGACTATGTTGGTTTTTAATAATAAAGTAAATACCAGAATTTACCAACGCATTGTGGGTAATATGCGCAATTTATTGAAATAGCCAAGAGAGCCAAGAGAAAAAGCAGAAACAGACACGAGCAGAAAAAAAGAATACAACAAAATGATGGCAAATAAAAAAAGGAAGCGATTCGGAAAAAGCAAAAATAAAATGGGACTTGCTTAAATTGTGAAAAGCCATTAAACGCAGCTGGGGCCTGAAATACAGAACCGCAATTATCATGAACGCAATTTGCAAATGGGCAGAACTCCCGGCGTGACAACATCCCCAGCTAGGGACCAACACAACCGGGGCAAACACTTTGACGCAAAACTTGTATCGTTAAATATTTATAAGGGGAGCTGCAGAGAAAATAAAAATTAGATATGAAGTTTCCAGCCAGGCAGAGCATCCAAGTCCAAGTCCAGGGACCACTGGGGCCGGCAGCCCCAACGATGCTGTATATCAACACATCATAATCCCCCCCCCCCCCCCCCCAGCAAGCAGGCAGCTTAAAAAACCTAAAACCTAAAACCGAAAACCTGACTAATATGGCTTTAATGAGCTGGTCAACAATCCGACAGCCACTTGGGTGGTCCGCACTGCGAATGCGTTGGGCCGAGGTAGGCCCCACTCCACCAGGAATTCCATGTAGTACGTGACAGCAATAGCCGCAGCAGCAAAAAGGGTTGACCCTCACGGAAGCTAGCCATTCGAAACCTAATCCTTGTTTCGCCCGACTAACGACTTCTGCAGCAGTTGTCGCGCTGACAAAGAGGAAGAGACAAGTCTATTCAAAGCCAGATTTGTCTTTCCTCATCAGATTTATCCTAGCTAGAAGCCAAGAAGGTCTAGCATCGCAATCAACATTAACCTAACCTAATATAACTCTGTTCCTCTCCAATAGTTTACCACCTTTGGGTTTCCAATCCTTGTTTCGCCTGACTAACGAAGAGGAAGAGACAGTGTTGGTTCTCTTTGGGGACTGTTCAGCTCTCTGCTAAGCTAGATTTTGCGTTCGTTAAGCCTATTTTCTTTAGGATCCATCAGATTTATCCTAGCAAGGAGCCATCTTTCTCTCCTTTGGTCCAATGGGTCATTGGACCGCACTAACCTAACCTAATCTAACCCTATTCCTTATTGCAATCGCTAAGTATTTGCGAACAATTTATTACCTTTGGGTTTCAATTTAACTGCAGACTCGCATTCAAATCCTTTTATAAAACATTTTTTTTGTGGCAAAACTGCAAACGCAGCGAATTCATTCAGGAACTGAAACATTGTCCAACTCTGATCCCGATTGCCATGTTTTCGCTTCCTCTTTTTCGCTGTGGATTTATGGCGCCCGAGCAGGGACCCAACCGCTGCAGAGCGGGCGGCATGCAGCAACAAGCACTACAATAGTTTAATTAACATTAACGCTGACGCCGACGCTGACGCTGACGCCGACTACTGATGGCAATAAAAAACCATTAAAAGGAATTTATTTTAAGGACCGAGCCGGCTATAAATCACATTACACGCCGCTATAAAAACAAAGGCAACAGAAATCTAACAAGGGGCGGCGGCGGCGGCGGCGTCCGTTAAAAGCTCTCGGCTTGTGGGCAGGTGCCTGTTCTGGCTGGCTGGGGGCGTGGCAGTGGGCGTTCTCTCCTCTTTTAATATTTCGTGGATAAGACTGTTTTGTATATCGAAAAAATCAATGTGCATCCCTGGCGAGGATGTGCGTCAAAGGGCTGCACAGCTGTCGGGAGTGTGGGAATACATAGTAGTAAAATTTTTTTTTTTGTTTTATATGCATAGTTTGTTGCCATTTGCGGGGGCCGGTGGGCGGGGGTGTGATAAAACATCAACGCGTTGCGTTAAAAGCGCTGGCATTAAAAATTACGACGAACTGTTAATGGGAATACCGGGTGTCCGGGCCGGTAGAGCTACGTGCGTGTATTGCTTATCAATATGTGTGTGTGTGTGTGTGTGTGGGGAGCAGGGAAGGACTTATAAAAAGTCGTATTAAAACAGTCACTTGTTCATATCATTTTGCACATATACCATAATTTATTTGCCAGTAAAAAGTCTAGCCCTCACACTCTCTCTCTCTCTCTCTCTCTCTCTCTCTGTGTGTCATGCTTTCGCGTGAGTTTTTTGTTGCTCTGCTTTGTGCTGCGTCCGCAAACGTTCTGCTGGCTGCAGCATACAAGGCTCTTTTTCGATTAAAGAGTAACGTTAAATTTCAGGCCAATTTTTGCGCGCTGCTCTCTGACAGCTGCCCAGTGTATTCAGCATCCGTTCAGTATGTTCCAGTGTGGTCGGGGCGGATCCCTAGCACAGGATATATGAAACAATACAACCATAAAATTGACTGGCAGAAGGAAACACATTGATTTGCAATTTGAGCGCAAATTCACGGCAATAAAATCAGCGTTGGCTAAAGTTTTTTTTTAATGCCACTTTCAATATTTGTTTTAGCACTCACACACACACACACAAACGCGCGCGCGCACACACACAGAAAGAACTTCCCCTGCTTTTCCCACTGTAAGTTGTGGTTGTTTTCCGCCCTGATCCATATCCCATTCCGATGGCAATTGTAAAACGCGTTGTGTAATCGAAACTTTTAACGATTTGATGCGATTCGAAATTGTGTAATATTGAGGCACTAATACTCAACCAAATGGAAATCGAGTGCCCGCACACACGTCTGCATATGTGGAGTGTGTTTGCGTCTGCGTGTGTGTGTGTGTGTGTGTGTGTGTGTGTGCAAATAAATAGCAGTGTGTATATCCCCATTGAGGGTCCTTCAGATACATTTAACAGCGCTAAAGTAGCGCTACGTTCGATGTGGTCGGGCATATCGGTTGAGTGCACAATTCAGCTGCTAATTTAAACTAACTCGGATGTATCTGAAGAGACTGAAGAGTTGTTTAGTCATTGTAGAATAAGAACAAGAGACAACTATAATTTAATATCACATTAATAACAGGTCTGTAAACACAAATAAAAGAATTATCCTTTTATTGGTACACGGTTCGAATCAGCTCGTTATGAAATATAAAAATATGATCTTAACTGTGTTTTGTTCGATTTATAGTTAGAAATCAAAAGAAATTCCAAGTTCGAACCGGCTTGCAGCCTTGATTATACAACCATCTGACTATCTTATGTATATAATATTTAGGTTGATATCCCTTTAGTTATATGTATATCTATTTATTTAAGATCTGGCAACGCTCTGCGCTTTATCTATGCATGTTGAGGGGCTCTTGAAATTCGTTGCTGTCCAACTGGAAGAACTTGAAATTGCCTTTGAGCTGCGAAAAAACCAATCCATGTAATTCGACGACAAAGATGTGCTAATAAATTTCAACTTAATTTCCGAAATGTGCATCTAACACATAAAAAGCTGAACACAAACACGAGCTGGCACTGCCCCCCAAACCCAGACCCAGACCCAGAACCAGACCCACATCCAGACTCAATCTCAGGCAAACAGCAGCCTGTTCCGGAAATGAACAAGAGCGGGATTGAAATTTAGAAGCAATGAAGAGGGGTGGCAGGGGCAGGGGCGGGAGCCGAGCAGCCGTGTCAGATTGAGTTGCCATGCGGCGTATTGTTCTTTGAGCGATCCAAGGATGGGCAAAGCAGGCGCAAAGTTTCAAGTATGGTTTTTGCATAAAACTTCAATTTAAATTGACATTTGAGTGGAAAGTAATTGCATGATATGCACAGAGAGAGAGTGTGTGAGCGAGAGAGAGCGAGAGGACATAAAAAAGGCAGCACCATCGACGGGCTGTTACTTATGGCCCTGGGTTCTGGGTTCGGCAGCGGAACTGGAACTGGGCGAGTTCAGAGCTGGGCGTGTTTAATATATGAGCACAGTGTTTGCAGCTACTATTTTTAGGCATTTAATGCGATTCCCAAGCAACCGCTCCCACTCTCTCCCGCTCTCTCTCTCTCTCTCTCTGCTTAGTTTCGCTTTTGTCCGCTGCCATCCATCCATCTAAAGCATTGCGGAAGGCTCTACTGAGCTCATTATGCGCTCGTTTATATGCCGAATTTGTTGTTGTGGTTCTTCCTTTTGTTCTTGCTCTTCTTCTTCACGTTGTTGTTGTTATTGTTGTTGTTGTAAGCTTGTGCACATTATGGGGGTCTGGGTCTGGTTTTGGTTTTTTTTTATTTTCAAGTACCGTTTTGGAGTGCGGGGTATATTTAAGCTGAATGCGGGCAATGCTATGTTTCTCTCTCGCTCTCTCTCCCCCTCTCTTTGCCTTGCTTGCAAATTAAATGGCAATAAATTTGCATATTTTTTTCGTAGTCGTAGATTTTGTGAAAAAGTGTCATTTTATTTTTGGAGGGAAGTCTTCCAATTGGTTTTTCTGGTTTTCGCGCAAGTTTTTCAATCGAATTGGCCAAGTTTTAATGTTGCCAATAAACGTTGTTAATTTGTTTTCCTATCAAGCACATTCATTTATTTATTCGTTCATTTCCTGCCCAATGGATTCGACTTTGCCCTATGTCGGCATTTGTCTGGAATTCTTATTCAGATTACAATTTTTAGCTGGGCTTCTGTTTTGCTTGTTTGACGACTAATGACTATTCAAATATCTTATCGGGCAATTCCATTTCAGTTTTCGATTGTAAAAGATTAAGTAATTCATTGAACCAGATGTTGCCCAGACCCCAAATTGTATTCCTCCATCAGTCACTTTTAGGAGTTTTTTTTATTTTTGCATATATTGTTTAAAATTATGACATTTTAACAATATATGTGTGTATGAATCCAAAACAAAGTAAAATGCGCTACTCGAGAATGTCCAACAAGAAGATACCCTGTACATACATTATTTGTACATATTTATATACATATATATATATATATCTACAAATGGATGTCTGTTCTCTTATTCCAATTCCAAGTTTCCTTCACATTGAGCAGCAATTTTTAACAAAATCGTATGTTAAGTTGTCACTCTACTATGCGATTCTCATGAATTTAAGGAATTTAAAGCTTTCATGCTTTTATAGTAAGTGTTGTATTAAGTTGGCCCACGCTAATATAATCTCTCTCTTTCCTGTGTTTTTTCTCTTTCTCTCTGTCTTTCATTCTCTCTCGCCCTCTCTCTCTCTCTCTCTCTCTCTGAATGTTTCTTTCCTCCTCTCTCTTTCTCAATTTCAATTTCCCTCTTTGCTTTCTCTCCCTCTCTCGCTTTCTATTTACCACTCTTTTTCTTTTTCTTGTGCCTCTCATGCTCTTACTCTAATCCATTCTCTACCTTTTTTTTCTTTCAGTATCGTTCGTCCAATTTGATGGTATTAATTTAATCGTGTTTATGTCTCTGAATATTGGGTAAGTACATATTTACATATCCATACAAATATATATATATATATAAAAGTAAGACTATATGCTAACGTCATTTAGAATTGAGTTATCTCCTCGTATTATCATATTCACAAAATGCTTTACATTCATAAAAGTACACCGTGTCCGTCACCTTCCCTAACCATCCGAATCCACAGATTTGCGCTCATCATATCTGTCCATTGAGCACAGCTTGCCGAGATGCGGCGAAGACGGAACATCCTCGATGTGGGGCGTTGAGCTGCGATGCTGCATCATCTGCTGCAGCTGGGCAACATGGCACGGCTCCAGCTGCTCCATGCAGCCGAAATAGAGCACATCTGAGATGAGCTTGCGGGCTAGGAGCTTCTGCCGGGGCGCCAGCTCGTCGAATTGGCTGCGCCAAGTGTGGGCGAGTGCCTCCGATTCGGAGAGCCTTGACAAACGCTTGTGCTGCTGCCTGCAGGGCAGGGTGAGGGGAGAAGCGGGCGAGTGCAAGTCGGATCGCAGTTCGGCAGGTGCGGGAGATGCAGCAAACTCTTCTTTGACCGCTGTGCGGCGCTTCTTACGACGCGTCTCTTCGTAAACGGCGTGGCGCTACGGTTAAGGAAATGTGTGTAAGAGAGAGAGAGAGAGAGAGAGAGTAAGAAGAAAAAGCTCCTAGAGCTTAATTACCAAAGCATCAGGAAGAACTTCTGGTTCGGAACTGCTGGCCTTGTGCAAGCTCTGGCATGAGCTGGCATCCTCTTGTCCCTCTAAAAAGCCCAGGAGCTCAAAGTACCACAGGGTCGACACGAATGGCTCCTCCTCGGTACACTGATCACGTTTGCGCAAATCCCGCCGAAAGTTTGTGCGGAACGAATTGATTTTCTTGACCACCAGAGCGCGATCAGCGTGCGGCTCCACTTCGCGCAGCTTCTGCACCAGCTGCTCGTAGCCCGCGGACTTCAAGGCCCGGCTGCTGTACTCCGGACTCTTGACCTTCCACACCGCCGGCAATGATCGATAGAGCTCCAGGAATTCCGTCCAGAACTGTCTATCGCGGGCGTTCATGCTCAATTTCGATCCGGATCTTGCTTTGGATTTGATTTGAACAACGTCGGACCAGTCCAACGTCCACAGCTCGAACTCGCGCGCAGCACTGAATACTCAAAAAAATGGGCTGTGCTGAGCACAAGCTTGCATGCGCAAAATGCAAAATGTGGCGAGCAGCGGCAACATGCCTAATGAGTGTGCGAGCGAGATGGAGACAGAGAGAGGGGGCCACAACAACAATATGAAACGATGCTCGGCAACGTTTGTTGTTTGTGCAAACGTTTGCGCTGTGCGTTTTGTGCTGTCATTCGCAGTGCTTATTTGATTGCGCTAAGCGTAAAATGAAGAAGAATTTGTATGCAGATGTGTTTGTGTGCTGGCAAATAGACAGCTGACTTGCTTTGCGGCTAGGAACAGATTTGTGCAAAGAGAGAGAAAGTGAGAGAGAGCGAGCGAACGCCAAACCTTTTTCTTTTTGTAATTCTTGATCAATTCTCTTCGTTACCAAAAATACATGTACATATATATTTGTATGTGGGCGAACTATCGATACGACTGTAGAAAATATCGATAGGAAGCTCTCCGGTTCAATCAGCGACTATCGATAGAAATTCCCTGAAGCTGCTGTTGCCCACGGAAAGTGAACTCTTTGAAAACAATAAGAAGTCTGCATGCAGAAATGTAAATTCCGACTAATTCAATTTTCGAACTGGGAACAAACTTTGGTCAGTGTCCAGCGAAGCTAAAAAGGTTAAATTTCAATAAGGCAGCCGTCCCTTTCGGCTCTCGTTTCTGCTAAAGTTTCAAATTGTTTGCCCAGTGCAAACAGGCGATGCTTCAAATACTGCAATTCTTTTTGTTTTTGTTTTTGTTCTATTTTTTTGATATTCTATTTTATTTTGGTCCTTCATAAAGTAATTTAAATAACTTTATTTACATGCCAAATGCCAAATATTTGCCGGGATACAAATATTGATGCCGCGAGGACATTTAAACATGGCAGCAAACAGACAAACAAACGGAGCTCAAGGACCTACTGGATAAAGACATTATGCACTTGTTTCAATTATGCGTAGGAAATAAGAAAGGAACCCGGACTGGGGCATGGGAGACCAACTGGAAACGGAATTGAAGTGAAACTAAAGCCTTTTGCAAATAGTTGTTAAAATATGTCAATAACCTTCACCCACTCCCCCCACCTCATAGCCCACATCACAGAGTCGAACTTGTCCTGGAGCAGCCAGCGGGGCTTGGCATCGATGGCCAAAAGCCAACCCTCCGATTCTTTGGGCAAGAACTGCGAACGGAACACTTCTGGCTGTGTGGGGGGAGGGCTGGCTAACTTAGTTGGCCAGAGACATGGCAAGTGGGTGGAGCTGTGGCCAGTACCAGGACGGGCACTTGGAGCCCCGGGTGAATGTATACACGAATAAGCGCAGAAAATGTTTAATTAAATTCCAGGACACATTTGGCATGTTACATTGCTTTGGTCGCTCGAACCACAGCCCGCATTGAGTGGGTCTGCAAGGAGGATAAAATGCGGATGCGGATGCGGATGCGAACCTTCTGCTTATCCTTGTCGCACCGAACTAACTAACAGAAATTGTAATAAAAATACCGAAACGTAGCGAAAACTAAGCAAAGCAAATTATGTTCCCTTCCCCTCGGCGACTTTCTCTCTAATTCTCCCCTGGCCTTTGGTTAAACTATTGACATTCAGCTGCGGTTGCTCGGATAAGAAATTGGCACTGGCCCTGGCCCTGGCCCTGGCATCAAGGGTTGGTTCCGCCAATGCCTTGTCCCAATTCACAGTTAACTTCCCGACATGCTTTTAACAAATGCAATGCGGACGAGAAGAGGAGATTAATTTAAGATTGCTGCGATGTGGAACAGGATAGGAGAAGAAGAAGCATCTAGACTACTAATAGGTTGAATTACTTTATATTTTAATACTAACCGGTTTTGCCCGTATTCCAGCTCTCCCCTGACAACAATTTTTCACTGTTACGGGTGGATATCTTGTATACGGTAATTGAACCAGGCAGCTAAAAGGAACTCTTACAGATATAATATATAATTGTTGTTGTACTTGAATTTAGGCGTGTTCTCAGAGACAATTCATTAGGATTAATAATAATGAGCAAATCAGTTAGTTAACAACAAACTGCACAAAGCCCGACACAACTGACAGATTGGCTAAAATAGAAGAGGAAGAAACTTAGGTTTCCTATTGCCTGGAGCACCGAGCCAAAGTATCTAATCAAATAAGCCGGCAAATTGCGCTCTGCTCGTTTCTAACTCATCTGACAATAAGCCGGAGCTGTACTCGTAAAAAGTTATGACCATACGAAAATTTCAGTACTATTTTTTTTTTAGTTGTTTTTTATGTACCGCCATTTGTAAATCTGAAAGACGGCATCTGTATAATGTGATGGCCTTTTAGAGGCCAAGTCGGGCATTTAGGCAACGGTTTTTATGAGTATATGGTCGACTCGGCTCGACTCGACTCGGTGTCTGTTAATGATTGATAAACCGCACGGGACCAATCAACACCCAGAGACCAATCCTAGCTCCATTGTCAGCTGCGTTTTAGGAAAAGGGGGCTTCCTAAACATGGCTCCATGGCTTCGAGATGCACATCAAATTGGCTACATTGTCGTGAGTTTGAGGCTGCAGCTGAGGGACTGCGGCAGTTGCTATAAGTACGACTAGTTGGTATACCAGTTTCTTTATTACAAAAAGGAGCTTGGGTCAAAACCACAACAACAACGACGACAACGGCGACGAAATCGCAGCCAGCAGCGACGTCGTAAAAGAAAACAATATTGTAAATAAAGTTTAGACCCGAAGCCAAAACTGGTTTCAAGCAAACGAAAACAACAAACCAACCCAACAACAACCAACCAAACGACCAAACAACCAAACGTCTGACCGACCGACCAACCCAACATCGTGACTGCGCGACTGTCGCTGTGCTTCTTCTTCTTCTTGTTGTTGTTGTCGTTGTTGACGTTTTGGTCTTTGATGACTTTTTAACCAAAGTTGTTGCCTGTTGCCCGTTGCCCGTTGTTGCTGTCGATTTTTATATATATATATATTTTTTTTTATTAAAAAATACTTTTTTTCTTATTTTAATACCCTGTATTTAACCAAATATGTGAGAGCGAATAATATGGCTTTATTGTTAAGCAGAACTATCAAAATAACTATAAATATCTTAACGAACTCGGAGATATTACGGGATACAGCTGCAAATATTGCATCTTAACTCAAGGAACTCAAGACATTAGGGGCTAGGCTCATTAAATTTGGTTAGTGGGCTCTACTTATAATTTGCAAGTAATTTCTTTGCATTCATCCATAGCCCTGTCTTTATAAAATTATCAAACTAATCTTAACTCAAGGAACAGAAAGACCAATAAAGCTAGACTCATTAAATTTGGTATGTGGGCTCATACAATAGATAAAACTAAGTAAATTCTTTAAATTCATCAATAGAGTTGTCTTTTTAAGAATTATCAAACTCCTCTTAACTCAAGGAATTCAAAGACCACATGAGCTATAACTAGTAAATTTGGTATGTGGACTCTCCGCATAATTTCTAAGTAATTTCTTTAAATTTTTTAATTTTTATTTTGTTCATTTTTATTCGAGGAATTCAAAAAACATGAAAGTCGGAATTAGTAAATTTGTGATTTGATTTTTACATTACAGAAACTTTTTGGAGGGTATGTTCTAGTCGTATATTCTGAGCTGTTATGCTTTGCTTTTATTTTTGTTTTGATTTTATTTTTATGTTATTTTTTTTTGTGTATTTTTGTTACCATAAAAGCAGTTAAACCACAAACCACATCCATTGCCGTAAAACTTCTTGTTCGTAAACAACAACGCTTGGACTTTGGGACAGACGCTTTGTTGTTTGGCTGGCCCAACCACTTCGGTTGTCTTGGCCCAAACACCATAAACATGAAACGAATCTAAGTCAAGAAACAGGTCTCAGACCATGGCTTAGACTTTATCTCAGTCTGAGCCAAGAACTAACCTAGGTCTAGCAACTAGTTTGACAACACGTTCTTGTTGTTGTTTCCTTCGTTTTTGGCTTCAATATATTTTTTATGCACATGCTTATGGCTTTTAAGATAAAAACTATTATGATTGGTGAAACGTGCAAAAAAAAAAAACAAAAAACAATCTTGACAGCTCCACGAATGGAGGAGACCAAGTACATTTGGACTCCAGCACACGACCAGCCCGCGTCTGTCTGTCCGTCCGTCTGTTTGTCTGACCGAGACGTGAAATTTATGCTTTGGCATAATTAACTCCAAACATGATCTCATAAATTCATCTCGCGTTCGTATTCGGCTGTTGTTTACTCTGGGCTAAGCTCGGATCTGGCTTCTGCTGAAGTGGAGCGCACAGCTGAGTGTACTCCAGTTCTGAGAGTCTCAGAGTACTTCAGAGCGTGTGTATGCGAGAACCTTAGGCTGGTCCATTTCCTTATTTCCTGTTCCTCATAATGTTGAATTTTACGACTATTTTGAATAAACAATAATCCCTTTATTATTATTATATTATGTATCTTTTTCTCTATCCAAACTAAGGAAAATATAATAAATTCCAAATAAAGCCAGACAGAAAGGGAATAATTATGGAAGTAGCTAAATAGTCCCTTCCGTTTATTTAGTAAGTAAATTACAAACAAAATTAAAAATGACTCCGTTTCTACTGTCATTTGGAACTTTCTGTTCGTATGGGGGAAATTTTTGAAGTGCTCATGAAGCGTTAAAAGTTGAGACAAAAGCTAAGGGGAAGTATAAACTGCAACTTCCCGAACTTAAAGAGCATTTTAAGCCGATTGACACGCACATAAATAAAGATCGGGAGTGGAGGAAGGCCTGCAAGTTGCCTGGCCTATGGTTAAAAATCTATATAGAGAAATCATTGAACGGATTCGACAGCTAAACAAAAAGCATTGTACAATTTATTGCACTTTTCCGCTGACGGTCTGCCGCACAATCCTTTGTCATGCCCAGAGACCCAGACCCCAAAAAAAAAAAAAAAAAAAAAAACTGAAGAAAAATATAAAAATAAAACAGAAAAAAAAGAAAAACCGGCCCCCGACGCTGACCCAAGCCGTAGGCCCAGACCCAGAGCCAGCACAATGAAAACTCTTTCGAATGGCTCGGCGGCGAAAACAAAACAAAACAAAACGAAACGAAAACCTGAAATATGCTGCATGCAACCATATGTACTTATAAAGAAAAATAAATACATTTTTCACGAATTAACGTGCCCATTGAAGCCGAACAGCAAAAGGTTTCTGTAATTGATTTTCAGCGCTTGCACTGCCAAAGAAAAACAAATCAAATGCAAGCGAAAAATCGTATACGTTAGGCCAACAAGTGAAACTGAACGACTAAGAGTTACCCAGTATTACCCACTTATTCTGTTTGATAACTCTCTCTCTCTCTCTCTCTACCTATCTCTCTCTCTGTCTCTGTCTATCTCACTCCCTTATTCTATTCTATTGTCATTCACTTTCTATATTATCTTATCACTTGCTCTTTCTTTTTTTGTTTCCCTGTAGGACTTGGTGAAATTCTATTTTACAAAGTATCTCTTTCCCTCTCCCTCACTCATTCTCTCGACAGCTGTCTCTATCTTACAGTCTTTTCTCTGTTTCTCTTACTCACTCGCCCTCTCACAATTACTTGCTTCTTCTCTTCATCGCCTTCCTATGCGAATTTCATTAATTTAAGTACGCCCTTTCAATTTCACTTTGTAATACACACACACTTCATGAATATTCAAATTTAATATTTATAAGGCTTTAGCAAATAGCTCTCTCTTTCTCTCTCTCTCTCTTGCTGTCTCTCTCCTTTCTCAGTCTCTCTTCTTATTCTCTGTCTATCTTCTCTCTTTCTCTATCTTAAATTCTTATCTTGGTTTCTCTCAGTCGCACTCTTACAATTACTTGCTTGTCTTTATCGCCTTCCTATGCGATTCTCATTAATTAAAGTACGGCCCTTTTATATCATTTTTGCGTTACACACCCTTTACTAATAAAATAGCTTTATGCGGGGCCCTACTTCCCTCTCACTCTCTCCTTTCTCTGTGGCTGTCTACCTGGTCCATTGGGGATCATACTGTTCACCTTCACGGATCTTTCATGCTCGTAACTCCCTCGCACACGCATTTCAGGGCACTTAAAAAGACCAAAAATCGACCATAAACAACGATCAGCAAAAACAACAACATAAAGAAGGAGAAAAAAAAACAGTACGACCATCAACACGATCATCAACGAGAACCATAAATAAGACTTAAATGGCATGAAAAAAGAAGGCAACACGGGCAACAACAATCACAACAACAGCAGCGACTGCAATCAAAACGCATGCTGCGGCCATTGCGGCAACAACAACAGCAACAACAACAAGAAGCGACAACGTTAACCGCAGCAAATACACACAGACGAAGAAAGAGTAGCAAAAAAAAAAGAGTTAAGAAACAAAAATAACAACAACAACAACAAATCCAAAACCCAAACCCCAAACGAACTCGACTTTAGAGGCAGCAACAGCAAAAACAACGACAACCAGCCGCACCTTCAAAACAGACTGAGAGATGTGTGAGAGTGTGCCTGTGTGTGTGCGTGTGTGAGAGAGAGTGTGCCTGTGTTTGTGCTGTATCTCCCATTTCACAAAGCTTGGCTTTGGCACTTGCCTGCAGCCCGTTATTGTTGTTGTTGCTGTTGTTGTTGAGCCTGCAATAGCAGTCGGAGCCGCAGTCGCTGCCGCAGCCAGCGCCAATGAAGCGAATCGAAGCGACATCCCAAAGAGACGAGGAAATCAAAAAGAGGTATGTATATGAAAAACAAAAAGAAATTGCAAAAAAAATAATAATATCAAAAACCGACGCGTGTTGCCTCGTTCATACATATCTCTGACTCGATCTTCAAGCCGCTTGGCATGCATCCAAATCCCCATCCAATTCAGAATCCCAACTGGCAGTTCGATCCACCCAACATGCGAGAGGGGCCAAAGGGCATGTTGCTGCCTCGCGCGCCCTAATCAGTGGGTGTGGCAGCTCAGCTCCATAAAAGTCAGTCCAAAGCGGCTTCTAGCTCGACCAATTTTACAGTACTGAGTATGTACTATAGAGAGACAATAGGGCTGGGCTATGTCAGATCTGAAAATATCATCTAACGTGAACAGAGAAATGTTTGTTTTGAAGATACATTTATCTGTAGGTTATTAAGGCTTGAGCTGGGAATTCTATCATATATTACTTAAATAAATTAAACATTGTCTAGCAACGATTTGTAAAAATTTTAGAATCAAGGTTTTTTTATTATGTCTTTCAATAATTCCATTTAAAAAGTAGATCCTAGTGCGAATCTCAGAATTATTTTTTTTTTAAGTAGGTTCTGCTGTTTAAAAAATATTAAACTTCATGGTTTTCAATTATAATCAAACAAGCTTAAATTACCACAAATATATTTTTATAGTTTATCCAAAATATTTGAACATTCATATGTAAGTATTTACAAACTCCAAAGGAATATCATTTATAAATTCTCTAAAGAGCTGAAAATCTTATTCCTGTTTTGAGGAAACCAAGATTTCTTGCACGCAAAGATAAATTAAAAAGAAAAAAAAATGGAACAGTTCTGAATCAATTTTCTGTTAATTTATAACATCAGGTTGGCAACACGAATAAATCTGAGACACATGACCAAAATGAAACCAAACTCAGCGCCCCAAGTAAAATACATATATAAACAGAAACAACTTGCAAAGCTGGTAGACAATACTTGTTTGTTTGCCAGACTTAAGAGCTGCTGTAGACATAAATCTCGAGAGTAACAGACAGAGGAAAGAACCCGAGACAGACACTAAAAAAAAAGGTAAAGCCCGCGGCTAAAAACAATAAATTTGCTGCTGTTGAGAACTTTTGTTTTAAGCTGACCAAAAGTAATATTAGCTCATCGATAGATCCGCAAGTGTGGAAAAATCGCGAAAAACGTTTGTATGTAACTTTTTTGTTTACCATCCGATCGGCCTCAAACTTATTTTCAAAGATCTTTGTTCAAATTCATTTGAGGGGTGTTTCACACTTTTAGGAAAATCCGTTCCTCCTTGGTGGAAATGGAGTTCAAAGATTTGGTGGGTGACGTTTCGCGCTCAAATTCGTTTCCAGAGATCTATAAGAAAATTCATTTGAGACGTGTTTCACACTTTTCGCAGAATCCAATCTTTTTCGGGTGGAATGCGACTCAAAGATTTTTTGTGCGAAGTTTTAAATTGTGTCCGATTTGCTTCAAACTTATTTTCAAAGCTCTACATAAGAATGTAACGAATACGTGTTTCAGCGATTTGGGAAATTCCACTCGCAACCGGGGTAAATTGGCGAAAAACTTTTGTATGAAAGTTATTTGTTTACCGTCCGATCAGTTTCAAAGTCATTTTAAATTTGTTTGAGAACATTGATTTTATAACATACGTACCACGGGCAAGGCCGGGTTATACCCGCTAGTCCTAAATAATCGAAAGGAATTAACTGTAATCGATTATTAAAGCATGGAAAAGTACGGGATTTGAGTCTTGCCCAGATAATTTGTATATCATTAAACATTTGATTTTATTATTTTTATTTATTTCACATTTTCAAGATCATAATTCGATTGTACTCCAAATGTTTTTCTTTTTTTTTTCTTCAAGATTTTCAATGAAATTTTTGGCTTGCGCTTGTCTGTCGATCTGTCTGCCTGTCAGTTTGTCAGTCAATAAATGTATTCATTTGCTTGGGACAGAGGCAGAAACCAGAACGCCAAATCTCTCAAGTCTCTCCAGTTGAAGCTCTATCGTAATTGCGTATGGCTTGAAGTACAATCGCAATACATTAAAGTCTAATTGACAGATAGACTGTCAGCCAGGGGGGGCAGCAGTGGGGCGGGAAGGCAGCTCTTAAAGATGTTTGTGGATATATTATACATATATATATATGTGTGTGCGTGTACGTGAATTATATTGTGTCAAACACAATGAGACCGCGGAATTACGTAAGCACTTGCCGGTTGTTAATGTACCCTAAAAGAGGGGTATTGAAAATCTGTGATCAGCTTAGTCACCTTAAAAAGGTTTTTGATTTAGGCTAATCTGAGAGACTATCTATTATATCTAAATATTTGCAATGACTGAAACTTCGGTACAGTACCGTGATACAGATTTACTAGAATCATGTCTGCCAACCAACAAAAACAATGTCGATGGTTCGAATCACGGCTCGAGCCACTGATATGATCGTGAACCTAGTTTCCTTTCATGTTACTCAATTTGAAGTAAATTCGGTTTTTTATTTATTTATCTACACTTTATTACTTATTTATCATTGATTTAGTTTCATTTTACATTTTAGAATGTCCACAACTCTTTTATTTTAGAAGAAAAATTGTAAATATTTCAATATGCTTTGCCCTAAGATTAGGATCGGGTAGGTATACTGATAGAGTTTCGAATAGAATCCTTGGTGACTAATTATATGTGGCCCTGCAGCTGATCCTCATCTGGGATCCCATGAAAGGAGGAAGGCGTCCAGTCGAAGTCGATGATGAATTCGCTGATTGCATGCGGCTAATGGCTAAACTTTCAGCTGGGGCACATCCATCTCAGAGGGCTTTATGACAATGGCATCGTATCAAATTTCCAGCCAGCCGCCGGGCAAGAGATCCTGTGCCCAAAATGTGTTGCCACTCGCCACAGGCAAAAGGAGGCGAAGAGCTAAAATTTATGTGCGCTCCGCGCGCTCCGAAAACAACGCAAAAGTTAATTAAACTTGAAAATAATAAAAGCCAGAGCTGCGGCAAAGGCGAAATGCAAAAGCAAGAAGCGGTTAAATAATAAAACACAAAAAGTGTACAGCGCTGCCCCACGGGCCATCAAATGCTCGCCCGGATTGGGTAGCATGGGCATGGCCCATCATTAGCATATCGCCTCCGGCGCGAAAAAGGGTTGCATTGCAAAGTTAATCGCCAGCTGATGCCGATGACGCGGCTGGAGGATGAGTACAAGGATGACAACAAGCATGGGCTGGGGCTTGGGGATTGGGGCTTGGGTCTGGTGACTGGTGACTGCGCTGATATTGACATTGACCCGGGCGCCGGACCTCAGCCCCGGCTACGTCTCCGGCTCTCCTTCTTGGACATTATCTGCAATCGCGGACTGCAATAAAAGTGGGCAATAATTAAAACTGGCAACGACAGCGTGACAGGCTCCACAGATAGATCCACACACTACAAATGTGGCACAGCGGCACATCATTCACACTTGTGCAATGGAAAAGTATGCAACAAGACTTACACAGTCCGTCAGTGGCAAACTCTTGCTGAATTGGTCGTGGAAACTGTTTAAAGAAAGTCGGTGGTTCGAATCATCTCGTTGCCCTTAAACCTTATTATCCACATCTATGAAAGCAGGACAACTACATTTTGTTTGGTTCACCTCGAATGCTTCGTAGTAAAATTAAAATAACAATTCCGAGTTCGAACCGGTTCGAATCTGAACCGGTTAGTTGCCTTGGTATATGTATGCATGCAGCTCTCCTATATACCAAACGCAGACCAACTTTACTAGCCTGTGCTGCAAATTTAAAAGAAAAACGTAGATTTTATAATCACTCTACTATGCGATTCTCATAAATTCAAGTGAGGTCTATGAGTTTTCGTGCCTTCATTATAAGTATTTTATCAACAATTTGTGGACTCTATCTAATTAGCTTCATCTCTGCTCCTACTCTCTAATATTCTTGCTCTCTCTCTCCCTCTCTCTCTCTTTTTCTCTCCCTGTCCCTGTGCCTCTCTCTTTATCTTTCTCTCCCTCTCTCAATTTCTAATTGTCTCTCTCTCTCTCTTACTCTGTCTCTCTCTCTCTTTCTCGCTCTCCCTCTCTTTCTCTCTCTCACCCTGCCTCTCTCTTTCTCTCCTCTCTCTCCCCCTCCCTCTCACTCTCTCTCTCCTCTCCCTCGCTCTGATTTTTTATAACTTTCTCTTGCTCTTACTAACAAACTCTCTGCTTATTTTTTCAGAGATACATATGTATATGAGAGACGCTGCCTCCGCAATCAACTAATTGTGGCTGTGAATTTTCGGGTATGTAAACATTTTGGGTAAGTAAAGCAATTCAGATGTGGGCAAGGACTATCTAAGTTTTTTCATTCATTCGTGGTTAATTTTCTAAATTGATCTGCTGTTTTTTACACAAAAAAAAAAACTATAAGAGTTTCCCTTAATAACTAAAGCAGGTCTTGGCCTGTTTGGCAGCACGGCTCGTCCAGTCTTCATTCACATTTAGATGCGGACTAACCCCTTTTGTGCCATTTCCCCCTTGTTGCTGAGTTGACCAAAAATAAGAAAGACAATAAAAAAAAAATTAAGCGAAACGAAAAAATTGATATAAAAATTTATCACAATTGTTTGTTTTTTTTCTTTTTGTATTGTATTTTTGTATTTTCCGGTGGGTTTGTTAAATTTCTGCAGGTCCGCTGCGTATTTAACAAATAACCGTAAAAATCTTTGCCGTATACGCTCGTAAAAGGGATTTTATTTTAATTACATGCGAGTTTCATTTTTTTTTTTTTGAATGGTTCGTTCCGACTGTGAGCAGCGGCGGATTTTCATCCAGTTGATGACAATGCAAAGTCCGGGGGTAGGCTGTGTGCGCCCTCGGCCCCGCTCGCCCAGCCCTGGCCCTGTTTGTTGACTTTTATAATTAAGGCCTTTGTGTGTGCGCGTTTCCAGCTGATGGAACAGCAGCCCAGGCCCAGCCCCAGCCCAGCCCAGCTCCAGGTCCAGCAAAGGGGCAAAAACCCGCTTACCTGGAGAGCAGAAACAGCAAGAGAAACATAGAAATGCTGAAAACGCTCATAAAAAGGATTAATTGTGCGCAATTGAAGGAAAATATATTACGGCAACGGTTTGTACCTTTGGAAAAGTTTTTCCCATTCCCGTTTGCGCTCCAGCTCCTGCGCCTGCTCCTCCTCCTGTTCCTGCTACTGTTCCTCCTTGTGCGCTTTCTTTTCCATTGAATTATGCAAAATCATTTAAATGCGACGCACAAAAACTTTTTTGGCCCAACATCTCTCTTGGCGACTTAACCACTTGGCATGTGTCTAAGGATCTTAATGTTAATGTTCTTCTTGTTGTTTCAGTTGTTGTTGTTGTTCTTGTTGTTGTGTTGGGGAACAGCTTAAGTTCATAAGGCTCATACACACAACGCTTTTTTGGAGCGTGGGGAGGGGAGGGGGGGGGTGTTCATGTGGGCTTCATCCGGCGAAGGATTGTAATGTCTGCGCTCCAGCGCCAACTTCTTACGATTCTCGCCCTGACAGTCCCGCTTGCCCGTTCGCCCACGGCTTCCACATGCGTTCTTGGGTTAATTGCTCAAGTTCAAAATTAAAATATTTATTACAATGAAAAACTTTGGCACTTTGACGACGCCAGCAAGACGACGACGACGACGACGACGTCTAGGACGACCAGGACGACAAGGCGACAAGAGCGGAAGGGCGAGCTCGAGGACAAAGGCCAGATTACGTGTAATTTGCAGATGCCTTTTTGAGCTGCCAGCTCTTCTGTAAACATAAAGTTTAACTTGTGGACTCTTCCAACTATAGTTTTCCCCCCTCTCTCTCCCGCTCTCGCTGGCATCTGATACACACACTTCAATTCCGAGAAGTGGCAAAAGCTACAAGTTCTGCTTATCGACTGAGACAACAAATTACTTGGCTAATCCTTC
Source organism: Drosophila borealis (assembly GCA_035045885.1). NCBI lineage: Eukaryota > Metazoa > Arthropoda > Insecta > Diptera > Drosophilidae > Drosophila > Drosophila borealis. The sequence continues at coordinate 7,363,858 of JAWNOR010000211.1, forward strand.
AAAACACTTACAACATCACAATATAATCCCAGCTTAGCCACAACGAAACTCAAGAGCCTACCCAAAATGGAATTAATCAGGTCTTATCAACTTTCCTTAATGCACTAAGCAACAACAAAAGTCTGTTCGGAAAATGCTTAGACTGCCCAGGAAAATCGCGAAACAGAAGTTTTAATACTTTGAATATAGTTTGATCAAATATCTAAAAAGGCATTGCTATTTGTGCTGTAAATATTTACAATGCAGATGAAGTGCCTTGTAACGTTTGCCCGGCAGGCAATCGCAACTAGACAGCTATAATTTCCTTGATTTTTGATTTTGATTGAACTTAAAAAGTAGTCTCCTTTTAAACATGAAAGATATGATAAGCAACCGGTTACTAATCAACATCTTACATATCTAACAATGCAAATGAGATTCATTGTAAATGTTGCCATCCAGTTTCAAATGATCAACAACTTTTAAGCTATAAATGCTACGATTATTATTTATATAGTGAAGTCCCCTTTTAAGAAGTGAATGATATCCCAAAGAACCATTATCCACATAATATCTAACCTATGAGATGAGGTGGCTTGTAACTTTTTTCAGCCAGATGCAGGCAATCGAAAAATTAACAGCTAAAGGTGCTCTGATTTTTTATGTTCTTTATCAAAAACAGTTCCCTTTAAGAAATGAAATACATAAATATATAAAAATTAATTATATATAACCTATTCTGAAATACAAATGAAGTGCCTTGTAACGTTTATCATCTAGATGCACGTGTCACGATATTTGAATCTTTTAACTTTTGACTGAACTTAAAGAGAAGTTCCTTTTAGAAACGGAATGGTATTTTAAGCAACTATAACCCAATCGATTTCCAACCTAAATGCGAGAAAGTCTTCATGTTAAATTTACGATACTTTCCACAGTCCTTTCACATATCATTCCTTTAAAGAAAAGTAAGTAGAACATTTTCAACATTTGATCAACTTGAGAGCTGCAGTAAAACTTTATCTGGGGATATGTGAAACAGCATCGAGAGCCATTAGAACAGGTGCTGCCTGAGGCGACTTTTCCTTCAATCTGCCGTGAAGATAAAAACAAAGGAAAACTTGTTTGCCAAAGCTTTAACGTAAAATGTAACGTGCGGCGCTTTTCATCATATTTTTTCTTGTTTTTTCTTTCTTTATTTTCTTTTACCCATTTTCTTGTCGGGGTGTATTGCAAATTTTAAACGCATGAATAGTCAGTTAGATCCCCCGAGGGCTGTGTGTGTGTGTGTGTGTTTATCTACAAGATACAGCTGGGTGGCTGGTTGCAGAGAATGGGCCGTGGGTCATAGCGGATGGCCAGGCATATCCGCTGGCAGATGTTTTTGAACAGCGACCAGTTAAACTAAACATACCCTGCCAGCGGAGAGCTATTTATTTGCTTACCAAGTCTCTTAATTCTAAGGCTTAAAATAACATTGAATAAATATTATACTAATAGTATACTATAAATGGTATATCAAATGGATTTTCGTCTTTGAATTTGTTAAAAAAATAATCAGAGGAGTTCGATCCCTTAACCAAAGGATGCACTTGACAGAATTATAATTGGGCTTAATCGGGGGAAACCCAAATTGATATCAATTTATAGAAAGGGTATCTATCAGTCGGCATATGCTTAGTTACCCGATGCAGTGCCCATTAACTTTGGCGTTATTCAGAAACAAAACAACATGAATAAGAACAAAAACAACAACAACAAGAACAAGAGCAAGAACGTGAATAAGCAAGTGTTGCGGAAATGATTTGGCGCTGTTTGCAACGGGGGAAGGGTCCAGGTCCCCAGCTTCAGACTCCCAAACTGGCGAATCGAGTCGGCGTTATGTTGCCTCGGTTTCGGCATGGGCTGCTGCCACACGTTTTGGTTGCATGATTGAAAAGTGTTTTGCTATAAATTCAACTTTTCTATTATCTTTATCTTATGAGCAACACGCGCTGCGACAGGCGAGTGTCGAATGGGCGGCGGGCGTGGCAAAAGTAGCTGCTGCAGCAACGTCCATTACAAAGATTCGTGGGTTAACAACTGGCAGCAGGAGAAGGCGTTGCATGTGCAGGCGCTGCCTTCCAATTGGAACCTGAAGTTGGAGCTGGGCTGGAGTTGGAGTTGGAGTTGCAGCTGGAGCTGGAGTTGAATGTGCTACCAGTCGCTTTCATAATTGTTTCCTCTTGCTGCTGTGGCAGGAAACACAGTGGCACTCTGATGCAGGCAGCGGCGGATGGTGCAAGCTCAAAGCACTGTTGAGGGTGCCACACAATCTTTGAAGATGATGAACGCGTACACTGCACGAAACTGCCAATCTATATATTTACTCTAGTGGAAGCATTTCTAATTTCTAATAAGAAAAACAATTTAATTATATATACAAATAAATATAAAGGCTTGTCGTATATATTATAAGGCAAATGTTAAATGGAATTTTGTATAAATCTTTGAAACATTTGAATCAATCGACTTTCACCCATTTTCCGACCTTCGACGTGGATTTAACAAAAAGTTTGAAATATTCTCTCAGTAATACCTCTTCGAAAATGCGTTTAATAATATGAAAAACAAAAAAGTTGTATGCAATTGTATCCCATGACCATATTGGATAAGTGAATTGTATAGAGCTGGCAGTTCCATCGCAACTGAGACTTATTGCTAGCAATTTTGTGCAGTGCATGCATCGCACAGGAGCATCTACTTCTTCACTACTTCAGCTACTTTTTTGCACTCGTCCGTCCTCATTCCGGATTCTCATCCGCTCCCTCACCATCCGCATCAGCATCAGCCCCGGCCTCGGCTTCGGCCAGCTCCGTCGCCGTCGTTCGTCATTATCGAGCGACTGAGCAGGCGAGTGAAATTTTGCTGTCATTACTTTTTATGACCCAACAAGATGATGCAGTTGCCGCATGTGGCAGCAGCAGCCAGTGGGAGGCTGCGACAGAGCAGTAGAGAGAGAGAGAGAGGGAGGGAGGGGGAGAGGGTGCGACTCCCTGGCAGTTAAAATATAATTTCTGGCAAAATCATGAGGCAGCCGCTGAGAGAGGCTGTTAAAGTGAAACATCAAAGTGAATGGCACTCCGTCAGCCTGAGAGCCAACGCCAAGGAAACTCTGAGCCCAAGTGACTGACAATCCGCCTACCCCCCCCCCCCCCAAAGCCCTTTTCACTCATTTTCCACCCCCGTAACTCCAAGCAGAAACCACAAGCTCAGCTGCCGTTGTGGCAGTTGTTGAAAATTAAAAACGCATTTTTCCTTTTTCCTGCCTTTATTTTACTTTCTTTTATTTTTGTTTATTTGTATTTGTTTTGTTTTTTTTTTGTGACAACTCACTTGGCTACATGTGTAAGCAACTCCCTCTGGCAATTTGTCAGTCCTTTTATTGCGTAATTGATTTAGCTGCCAGGCCTCCAAATGCCTCCAACCTGGCGGCCCGCTGCGCAACTCGTTCACAGTAGTTAGTTAATTAAGTCGCCGTCAAATTAAAATTTAAAAAAAATAAAAGCATTTTTTGTCAGTTACATTTTTCGATTATTTTTTTGGTGTACCCTCACATAGAGTCTAACGAGTCGAACGCCCTTAAATTTCATTTAACAATAATTGTTTTTGATAATCTTTTAGAGGTTATTATAATTCTGCACAGAAGGAGTCATCTCCGACCCCATAAAATATATATATTCCATATATAGCCATGTCCGTCTGTAAGTCTTTCTGTCCGTCTGTTTCTATCTGAACTAGTCTCTCAGTTTTTATCGTTTTGAAGTACATATGTCGGAACCAGCCGGATCGTACCACTATATCATATAGCTGCCATAGGAACGATCTGTCGAAAATTAAGAAAACTGTTTTGTTCATTAAGATATCTTGAGCTAACCTTGCATTTTCTACTTGAACTATTCTCTTTATATGTGAGTCAAATCGAATATTTTTTATTATGTAGCATTATTGGAAGAATCGGTCGAAAATAGGTAAAATATTCTGTTTCTAAGAAATTGTTATGCTGTTGCGAACTTCTCTCTACTCACATACAATCTGCAAAACTAAAAGGCAAACGTCTACAAGGCTTTTAAATACTTCTCGATTTAGATATATTTGACTTATGTTTTGCATAGCTTTTGTAGAACCATTCGAAATATTTGCTTCGAACAGGGTATCCAGTATCCAGCCGTCGCACGCAACGGGCCAACTGGTTCACAGCGGTTCGGGGCGTGGCAGGGGCTTATATTATGCTAGTTTTTTAATTAAAACACACAGCGGCAAAGTTTGAACAATTTCGTGTCCAAAAAGTTGCCACTAGTTGTAATCCCCCCCTGTCCCCCCTTCATTTCTGTCACGGTCAACATGTGTGGCATGTGGCAGGAAAATAAAGAATAATAATAACACACCGAAATCCATTTATAATTATTTTTACATTTATGACACGCGCAAAAGTTCATTTGTTAAAACAAACACACAAAAATAATAATAAATTAATTTGCCACTTGACGTGCTCGTTTTTTACACTGTCCAAAAAAAATACAAAGGTGTTATAGTTTTTCTTTTTCTTTTTCATTTTTGTTGGCTTTGTCAGACATGTTGTATGATATTTTACATTTTTACGGTCTAGATAAATGTGCAAATCAGGAACATACATACATATATCTTTGTCAGAATGAATCTAAATAAATATGAATAAATATATATTTTGGACGAACAATCGGATTTCATTCCAATTTTTACAGACTTTATTTGATTGATGTATTTAATATATAATATAATATATATAATTATTTGAAATTTAACTGTTAAACTTCTATCTAATATTCAAGGCATATATATTTCTCAACAGTTTATTTGTGCCTTGAAGCTCATAATATTTTACGGAAATGCAACTTTTGTCTTAACCTTCCGATTAGCATCTTTTTCTAATTATTCCTTTATTCAAATTTAATTTGAGACGTGTTATGTTATATGTGTAAGCAGTAGATCAGTATAGAAATAAGTACTCTTAAGAAAAATTTAAAAATAATACAGTTTATTTATTATAATTTGAGAAATGAGAGAGTAAGGATTTCTTCGGTACCCCGAAGATTTAATACCCTTGTAAACATTTGCCCTACGGCTTGGCAGACTTATGAGAAGAGAGAAGCTCGTAAATGATGAATTTGATGAAAATATCCGGGGAAAAATAATGTTTTGCCATAAATAAAACTAAATAAACTAATTTTTCGACCTATTCTTCCTATAGTTCTATATAATATAATAGTGCGATATCGATATCGATTTGGCTTATATGGAAGAAGATGCATTGCTTAATAGAAAATAGAGTTTGGTAAATTAAAAAGAGTTTTCCATACAAAAACCTACGTTTAGATCGATCGTTGCTATGGCAGCTATATGCTATAGTGTTCCGATCCGGTCGATTCCAGCATATGTACAACAGAAAGATTCAATAGAATCATTCCGACGGGCAGAAGGACGGACGGAGAGACGGACATGGCTGTGGACATCTCGGCTGTTGATCTTGATATATGTATGTATACTTATGGGGTCGGAGATGTTTCGCTCTAAATTATAATAATTCTATAGAATAGAGACAAATGTCACCATGATAATTTCAATAATTTAAGGCTATATTAATTAATATTATAGTTGTATTTAGTATGGCCTATAAATAACATATAATTGTATTTCAACATTCTTATCTGAAAACTATGAGTTATTGTGTATATAGCTTCGTATATGTGTTTCCATCTGTCCAACTGATCAGCTTGAAGTCCTAAAGCGTGAAGGAGTTCCTCCCCCCTTTAATGTGGTTCCTCTCGGCTAAAGCCTGGTGAGACCCTGCTTCAGAGATTCCATTAACCTCTTTTACTTAACTTCATATAAAAGTAATAAATGATGTTTTTTCTTCATATAATTATACATTTCATCTCATTGAATCCATGTTGGATTTTTTTCTCCCTGTAATTATAAAATTTATACAAATTATAACACCAAAATTAATAATAATAATTTGGCAACAATTTTTTTTTATTATGGCTCTTATTAATTTGTACTTTTGTGGTCTTCTTTCCTTAGTTATTGGAGCGTAAAATCATCTACATTTTTGATTTGTTTTTCAAAGAGTTAACACAATATGAAATATCAGCTTTCTTCACCTTCTTCACTTCTTACTATAACTCCAAATCTATCATTATCATGTTCGGACATGCTGCATTTCCGATTTCTGTAGTTATTCAGCTTGTCATCTTTTGCCTTGACTTTAACTTTATTCAATCTGTTCAGCTTGTATCGAACGTCCTTTAATTGATATCAAATCTTCTCCAAATCCACGAAGAATCTACCATCAAAGCTGGCTAATCCGGTATGTAATCAAATTCTTATTGAAATCCTCCTCCGCAATCGCTGATTATAGAATCGAAATGCGAAACTCAGCCGAACTCAACGCGCTCGAAAATAGACTGAAATATGGAAATCAATCGAAAGCTTGGGCCTTGAAAAGAATAGAGTTCAAGCACTTTGAATGTTTGCTCATCATCAGCTCGACTTAAGCTCAGTATTTGGGGGGATCTTATATAAAATGAACTTGCTTATAATATATGTGACATATACCAAATCCAGGTATTAAACATGTCTAGATCGACTTGCATATTGATGCAGATCATCGAGTTATAAATAGATATTTATTATATTTTCACCAATATACCCTGTTTTGTGCCTAAGGGGTTCAGATATAAAAGAAGAATACAATTTAGAAATGAAAGAGAACAATAATATTATAATAAACTAAAAATAAGCTTTGAATATGTTGGTATTTGCCGGTTGTATAAAATTTCTCCAACTCTGTTTTAGAATTTTATAGTTTAAAATGTCACCCACTTTGAGCCGAGCTGAGTGGTTCGCGTTGTTTGTTTTGGGGATTTGAACTTTTTATGGTCGGAATATCAATAAAAGCGCTAAAGCATTACGAAGCGTTAGTGAGGGGGGGGGGGGGGGGGTTAAGGGGTGGGGGCGTGGTGGGGATTAGTGGGCAATTGTGCGGGGTCTTTGACTGCGCGGAGTTCAACGCCATTTTGTTTGCTCAGTGCTCAATGAGGCGCCCGTACACAAGCTACTGCCACTGAATACCCTTTCCTTGCCTTCTTCTAAAACACACACTACACTACACACACACTACACTACACTACACACACACGCTGGCAAACAGAAGCGCGAACATTCCACTCGACGTCTCTAATTAGTAGAATTTAATCTTCACACTATGGCAACGTCAAAGCATCCCAGTTGGCAGCACGCCCCTTGTGAACCCCCCCCCCTCCCCCTCCCTGTTGTTCATTATGAAAAATTTCAAATTAAAAAGGGGCGAGCAGCGGCTGTCGGGGCAGAGGGGGGCGTTCGATAGGGGCTGCTGCTGCCAAGTAAAAGTTTCTCACAAGAAGCGCGACGTCAGGATTTGCATAAATGCCACAACACGAACCTGGAACGGGGCCAGCTACTGTTGAAAGCCTGAGTGAGTGTGTGTACGTGTGTGTGTACGTGTGTGTGTGTGTGGCTCACACATCATGATTACATAATTTAGCTATTAAAACAGCAAGCCAAGCAGGAAAGGGCGACGAGGGGGGGGATGGGGAGGCGGCTTATTTATGCTCCAACACGCCATCTGGCGCAGCTTCAAAGGATGCGCGAATTCATAGAATCAAGGATTCGAGGATTCCGGTTGAACGGCCCACACATGTGCACTTGATTTACTCATTAGCGTTACTTTTCTCTTCATAATAGACGCTTACAAGTACCAAGAAATGCCAGTTAACCGCAATCCCCCCCGTCCCCGTCACCGTCCCCGCCCCCGCTCGCTGCCAAGCCTCTGCTATCCCGACCCCATCCCCATTTGCTTGCCAGCATTTATTCTATTTCCCTTCCTTTTGCGGCATAAGCTGCTTAGGTGTATCCTTTATGAAAATGTAATTGTGCACGCACACGTCTGTCTGTGTGCGTGTGTGTGTGTGTGTGTGAGGGTGTGCGTTTTTCTAACTAAGCCCTAATAATCCCCACTATTTGCCAAAATAATAAATATCCGGCATACACTTATAAACACTCTGCTGCTGCCGGCAAGAGTCAAGAAAGTTGTACCTTTCCCATTTCCCTTGAACTGTGCTCCCAATTTTTTTCATATCGAAGATTATGTGCCTGAGTTCACCTTCTGATAAGAATGCCTCTACCTTGTCTCATTTTGCATGTGGCTTAAGGTGAGTGTTAGTAGACTTCGTTTATCTGACTACGTTTTTTATTCTACCAGGGGAAAAGAAAAAACATCTACTGAAAATCAACCCAATGCAGATATGTCTTTTTCATAAGCATTATTTTTCTCAATTATGATATTTGAATTCATGTTCAAAGCACTCTTTTAAAATAACAATAAATATGTGATTATGCGACTTAACAAAATCCACGTTCAGGTGTGGGAAGCGAGTAAAAATTAAAAAATGGCAAATACACATGAAATATTTCAAATAAATATAGATCAAATCCATGTTCAACTGTGGAAAATGTGTGAAAAACCAAAAAATGGGCGAATCCGGACAATATAAACTTAAAAGTTATATATATAACAAATCTCATCCACGCTTATGTGTGAAAAACTAAAAAGTGAGCGAATTCGAATAACATAAATGTAATGCATATGTCAGCATCGAATACATTAAACTTGGGCAGACCAAATCCACGTTAACGTGTGGAAAACAATTGACAAACTTAGAAGCAAGCCAATTCAAAAAATTTAAATATCCATAAATGTTATGCATATATCGGCATTTTAACATTAAATCAAAGAAATTCCAATTTTTAAACAAATATAAATCTGACATATAGTTACTCGATTCTCGATTAAGGGTTCTTTATCTTCTATGGCAACTCTGTTAATTGTTTTTATTTAATTTTCAGCCAAATTTGAATCGGATTCGTCTCGGTCGCCTTGTGCTGAATCATCTCGGTAAGCTATTTAACAACATTAAGTCCATTTGGCGTCCTCCCCATTGAATGAAATTAATTTCCACTCTCTCTCCCTCTCGCTCCCTCTCTCTCTCTCTCTCTCTCTCTCTCTCGCTCTCTCTCTTAAATTGCGTACAAAAAAATCTCGTGTTATTTGTGCTTGTCATCCACTTTACTCTTAAAGGGGGGAGGGAGGTAGCTGATAAGATCGCAAGGGGGGGGGGGGGGGTGACAAGGGGAGAGGGGGGCTGGCAAAAGTTTCCGTTGCGAGATAAAAGATTTTGTCATTAATAATTCAAGCGCGGCGCGTTTTCCACCTCACGCCTATGCATCGAAAAACGTTGGAAAATTGCTCAATTTTCCGTGCGAACTGTGTGTGCCAGAAGAAAGAGAAATTTATGCTAATTTGCAACAACTATCACTACTTAACATCAGGCAACAACAACAGCAACAAACTTGACAAAGACCCCAACTTGGGGCACACACACACACACACACACACACACACACACGCGCGCATAACGTCAGCGTCAGCGTAACGAAGTAACCCAATTAATTTGTGGCACTCATTAGCAACAATTGAAAATGCCACAACCAAAAGCAGCAGCAGCAACAACGAAAGCCCCCCGCCCCGCCCCTTCCTTTTACCCCGCACCCCTGTTAGTCGTCAGGGCCGTCAACTTAGCCAGAACTTTGAATGCTTGTAACGAATGTGGCCCGGCCCGCACGTCCACTGAGCCAAAAAAAAAACGCTCCCGAAAATATGAATTGGATTGGGGCGAAAAACTCGATTGTTACGGAAAGAAAAAAAAGTTTCGAATAATTAGTTAGTCAGGCTAAATACCCTACAAGAGAGTGTATGTGCAGAGAATAATAATATGTTTGTAATACTTTATTGAGTAATTTGTATAATAGATGAGAAAAATTACAAATTCGAATTTATTATATTTACAGCAGGATTTGAACCACTTTTGCCATACGAAATTCCTACCAAACTAAAATATAAATTCATAAGGAAAGAGAGGAACATAAGCTTAAGTTGGAATCAAGTAAGATATTTTAACTTTATTCGGAATTTTCTCAAAATGATATCTGTTCCTACGATTGAATCATTCAGAACTGAAGAAGTATAGGATGTATATATTTATAATGTGCATATATATATACGGAATATACTTTGGTATACACGCTTCTCTAACTTGACTTAAATAGTTTTTCTTTCTCTGAAATTTTTCAATTTTGATTAGGTTTCTTATTATTTTTCATTTTTGTCCATTAAAAGATAGATTTAAAAGAGATATATTACCTATTTAATGTGCCAACTCTTGGGATAATTAATAATTTGTTTTCATTAAGAAGTTTTCCTAATTAAGACACTTCCGGGCACAGCAGAAAAGCGTGTGAGATCCCCGATAAAAACATCAATTGAGATAAATGTCTATATAAATGCCTGATCAATTGCATTGAGACTGAGGGAATCCTTAATGAACAAACGAACGAGACGTCAATCAATCAATCAATCAATCAATTTGCGGGCTTCAAATACGTTTGCCAAGCGGATTGTGTTGCATTTCCTGTGATCGTCTTTTTTACGATCTAGGCCTTGTAGAGGGTAAATTTTGAACCAGGTCAGAGAGAGAGAGAGAGAAAACCGTTAGATAGTTCATGGACTCGGGCGCAGGTGTAGGGCAAATGCAAATATTTATGAAAACACCGACAAAATACAGAAAGAAAAGGTAAAAATATGTTAACTAATTTTCGGCTTTGGTGCGTTGACGTGTGAAGCGGACGAGGCTGGGCGAGGCGGGCAGGGCAGAGGGAAAACTCATTGGCCCGCCTCGCCGCACAGCTTATGCGCCTGGCTGTCCGTTAACGGACCGAGCGGACCACATCACCTGCTGGTTAGCCGCAGGTCAGCGCTGACCTGTGCGTGAGTCGGGCCCATTCGAGGCGCTGTCAGTCGTCACTCAGTCGGTCCCTGCTCGGGCGCACGACATTTCTCTCTCCCTCTCTCTCGCTCTCTCTCATTTTGTGTGTGTGCCCCGTTATGCAAAATCATGTGACCCGCCTGGCTGGAGGGCCTCCGATCGCTATCTGGGCGCTAATATATGCGTAGGCCGCAAAATACCTTCAGTAATGCATAATTCGAGCCACTTTTCCGGCCACCACCGGACATCGGACACCACCGAGCACCACCGAGCCACATTTGCGGGCTTTTCTTTTTTATTTTTTTTTCGGTTTGTACACACATTTTGTTTTAGTTCTTTGTTATTTTGGGTTTTGATAGGGCCTAGCTGGGAATATCATTTAATTAACATTTTTCCTCGCTTTCGAGGCGCAAAATAATCACGCATAGGCGTATGTGGTATTTCATTGTGAGGGGAGGACCTCAAGCCGTCACAGTGGAGCAAAGCGTAGAAAATATGCACACATATCAAATATATATATATATTTTTATTTTATTTATTTGTTTTTATATGTACATATATAGTATATATTTCTTATATACAATTATTTGTACATATATTTATTTATTCATATTGAATATTGCATATGTTTAAAATTATTTAAAGCAATTTATTAGTTTTTTTTTTATATATACATATTTCTTATACATAATTATTTGTATAGTTGTTTATTCATATTATATATTGCAAATTTTTTGAAATTTTAAAATTATTTTTTATTGCATCTTTCGACATTCATTTAAAGAATTCAAGCTTATTTTTGAGTGATATTTTTTTTGTATTTCAGTTTCTGGTCTTTCCTAGAAATTCTTTCTTTATATTTCTAAATTTTTATAAATTAGATGCCAATAATTTTTTGTAAAGTAAAGATTTAACATTTTCCATTCAATAATTGTTTTTTTAGCATACTATTTTTTAATAGCTATAATAATCATGTTCGGCCCACTGTGCAACGGTTATACGCAGCTGATTTGATCTGTGGCAATGTGTGACCTTTGGCCTAAATTATGATTATGGCAGCTGGAAACATTGACATTACTTAGCTCTGGTACCGCGCGGAGTTACATAAATTTGTTTTTGTTGTTGTTGTTCTTTGCCAAGACACGCACGTTCTGGGCCCAGAGTTGTGGATCGGTAGGTGGGCGGGCACATTTGCATTTGCCCGCCGATTTCATTCTTGGCCAACTGAGTGTTACGTATCTCACGGATACGGATACGCATACGCATACGTGTTCGCTTACAAAATATGAACATTGCCTTTGTTTTAATATATATATATATATATATATATATATATATATATATGTGTTTTTTTTCTATATTTCCTTTGATTAATTAGCGGGTCGTCTTTTGAATTTGTCGGTCGACTTATTTTGGGCCCTTAAGTGCGATATTTGTAACACTTTGCTGACTTATTGTTGGGCCAGCTGAAAGAACTGCGGATGCCCGGTTCAGCATCGGTCGGTCGAGTCCCCTACCTACCTCCCTCCCTCCCTCCCTCCGTTCCCCCGCTGGCTCCGATAAGGCTAATTAGCCCATTACGCCATTGTTGTTGCGCCCGTCCGGCTCAATGTTAAAGGCTGCGGAATCTTGTTTTTTATTTAACCTTCCTTTATTTGACTTTTGGTGAGGCACACGTGTTGGCGTTGGCGACTTACAAATCTGCGCAATAAATTCCAATTTGGCGCCCTAATGGATCCTCCAAAACGGCCAATTAATTTGGCCAACTGAATGGGCCGCAATTAGTTTGGCACACAAAAAAAAGAACACTCAAATTTACCTATGACAGCACCTCAAACATGCTCGAGAGCATAACCAAATCCGGTATTTCTAATGATATTTTTTTTTTTAATTTATCTAATGTGGAGGAAGACACGGCTGGCTTGTAATTAATTCCACAATTTGTTAGACAATCAGAGAAAAAAAAAATAATTAAAATGCGAAAACTTTGAATCGATTTAATTAGATTTTATTGTATTTTTTCTTGTGCTTCTTAATTGAATATACTTATAATTATTCTATTGATAGATATAGATATAGATGTAGATGTAGTTGTAGTATAGATGTAGACATATAGATATAGATATAGATATAGATATAGATATAGATATAGATATACATATAGATATAGATATAGATATAGATATAGATATAGATATAGATATAGATATAGATATAGGTATAGATATAGATATAGATATAGATATAGATATAGATATAGATATAGATATAGATATAGATATAGATATAGATATAGATATAGATATAGATATAGATATAGATATAGATATAGATATAGATATAGATATAGATATAGATATAGATATAGATATAGATATAGATATAGATATAGATATAGATATAGATATAGATATAGATATAGATATAGATATAGATATAGATATAGATATAGATATAGATATAGATATAGATATAGATATAGATATAGATATAGATATAGATATAGATATAGATATAGATATAGATATAGATATAGATATAGATATAGATATAGATATAGATATAGATATAGATATAGATATAGATATAGATATAGATATAGATATAGATATAGATATAGATATAGATATAGATATAGATATAGATATAGATATAGATATAGATATAGATATAGATATAGATATAGATATAGATATAGACATAGATATAGATATAGATATAGATATAGATATAGATATAGATATAGATATAGATATAGATATAGATATAGATATAGATATAGATATAGATATAGATATAGATATAGATATAGATATAGATATAGATATAGATATAGATATAGATATAGATATAGATATAGATATAGATATAGATATAGATATAGATATAGATATAGATATAGATATAGATATAGATATAGATATAGATATAGATATAGATATAGATATAGATATAGATATAGATATAGATATAGATATAGATATAGATATAGATATAGATATAGATATAGATATAGATATAGATATAGATATAGATATAGATATAGATATAGATATAGATATAGATATAGATATAGATATAGATATAGATATAGATATAGATATAGATATAGATATAGATATAGATATAGATATAGATATAGATATAGATATAGATATAGATATAGATATAGATATAGATATAGATATAGATATATATATAGATATAGATATAGATATAGGTATAGATATAGATATTTATATAGAATATATTAAAGTTAGTATTCAATCAATCTTCTTGGCCCTCGGGTAGTTGCTAGCAACCCGGTTCGACAATTAACAGGAAAAAGCCCTGTTTAACCGCAGTCTTATGTAAAACAATTAAATAATGCCAGGACTTTCGCAAACAGCGCGATAATTTGCCAGTTGCCAGGAACATCCCCCCTCCAATCCGCCCTGACCCCGAACAGCACCTGGTCCGTTCCCAGTAGGCAGGCGTCGCATAGATCAAACGTCAGGTCGAGATGAAGGTCCAGGAATTTATGTATCTAATACTTGGGCCTGAGACACGCGCATTACTTTCAATTCGGCTGTAAGCCCGGGGAGTCCTTTTTGGCGCTGGTTAACAAGACAAATGCAATTTTAACGGCGACAAGGACAACATTCGTAAGCCCATTGATTAATTTGAAATTTATGAAGCGCTCGTAACTTTCGCTCTCGACGTGGGCTGAGGTCCACGGTTCCACGTTTCCAGGGCTGCATGGCTCATATTCATTTTAATTAAACGTCTCGCACCGGAACAGCAACTGGCGCAGGAGCAAGAAGCAGACTAAGATGCATACTTGACAATTTTACGTTAATCCCGGTCACGGAGTCAACCCCGGCCCATAATCGTAAACATTGAGCGTGCGCAAAACAGGCATAAATATCATTTGAATAACATCCGGACGGAGCGTGGGCAAGGCCCTGGGCACCGATGCCGATGCCGGTGCCGGATGCCAGCGAGGAACACACCAGCCGGGAGTCGCACCGAATTTGGACTCGACCTGAACGCGGCCACATTCGAACATGCAACTTAATTACGCGTGCCAAGCCGAGCGGCTTTTGTTATTATCATTTAGTCAGCCGGTTCTCGGGACCAGCCCAGCCCAGACCAGCCCAGACCAGCCCAGCCCAGCCCGACCCCACCGCAACCCCTGGCTGATGATAATGCTCTGGACGAGGCATTGGCTGCGCTTAATGAATTTATTTGTTACGCATGGCGTACTTTGAATTGGCGTCCACACACAGCATCTGAGCGAGAGCGAGAGACCTACGCAGTCCTACGCGGTTCTTCATTGTCCTGCATGCCCTTAATGAAATCCATTATTGCGAAAGCCATTTCCATTCCATTCACACACACACACACACACACACACACCGTGACACACTCTCGCACAAAGTAAATACACTTATTACGCAAAAGTGTTGTGCGCCCGAGCAGGGACTCCGCCTCACCCCTGCTCCGCGAGGCGCCCGAGCAGGGTCTCCGGGCTACCCCTGCCCCGAAAGGCGTCCACACAATGCGAAAGGCATAAAACGCAGCAGGAGCTGCGATATTACGAGGGTTAGCCAGAAACAGCCAGGCAAATAATTTTGTGCGACAGCGAGCCGATAATGATACCGAGTGTGAGCTGGTCTAAAGCGGCGTCAATTGCCCCGTTTTCGAGATGCAAATAGCAAATAGCACGCCCTTCGACACCAATTGTATGCCAACGGGGGGAGGTTTTGGCACTTGAAGCGCATTCAATTAACGGCGAAATGTATCCGGCATTATGCGTAGCTTTTATCAGTGTGCAATCAAATGGAAGAAATACTTGATTTTCAATATGCAAAAGATCTGAGAGTGGGCCGACGGCTGGCATCCGCAGCTGGGCTATTGATCGACTAAGACTTTGCTATAAAATAATTAAAAGCACTAATTCCCTCTAAAGGTAACTAACTTCATTTCTGTAAGCAACTCAAAAGTTGAAAGAAGTCGAACCCTTTCCCGAATTCCTTTGTACTCGCAGCAAGCAGACTCTTGAAGGTTACTTTCAGAATGGCGAAGATTAAATACCCTCGCCATATATTTATCTATTTAACTGTGTTTCCATGTCCATTTTCAACCGAATGTTTTTATATGACATAGAATATCGGTCTAAATAGGACGTTTGTTATCTTCAGACAGACTGAAAAAACTTTGATTATCCTTAATTATCCATTATTAATGGGTGCCATGCATGAAAACTCCTAGCTCAGAACATCTTTTATTTTACACAAGCAAAGGTTTGCCTGGCTTTTAGCTATTCATCCAATCTAGATTGCTATAATTCCAATTGAAATAGTTACTAGCTCTCCATCAACCTTTCAATAAACCCCTCACTCCACAGATGTTCTTAAAGCAATCAGCGGCTGTAGCTGTTCGCTGAACTAACTACCCCTGAGAAGAATAACGAACCGCAATTTCTGGGGCGCAACTTTTTCATTACCCATGGCGCATTCTTCCTTCCTATTCGCTGGCACACACAGAACTCTATCATTAAAACTTAAATGACCTTCCTGTCGACAGGCGAGTATGACTTTTACGACGCTTCTTTTTTGGCTGCTTCAAACTTTGACTCTTGATATCACACCCCGCCCTTCAAGAAGCTGGCCATCCATCCATCCATCCAGCCAGCCAGCCAACCAACCAACTATTCATTCATTCATTCGTTCAATCTCCCACCCTCTGGACGAGCTCCCGTCGTGTCAGCTGCTCACGACATTCTATTACCGGCGTGCTGGATTGTATCTGTATACATAACTATCTTGAGCTGTGTCTAGATACGCAATAAATGCTTTCTATTTAATGAGTTCTCTCCACTGGGCTGCTGTGCGGAAGTCCGCCACCTTCGATTGGAACTCAGACTTGGGGGGGGGGAGGTCCTTTTCGGTTGGTTGGCGCTGGTTGCTCTATCGCTGCAAATTTACATGTTGGCGCTGCTTTCTTTATAGACACTATTTATGGGTTACCGAAGCGCCGTTCATGGCACTTTAATTGCCAGTAGGAGCGAGATCACTGCCCAAAGGATGGGGGCTGGACTCAACATATGTCCGACCTAATGGAGGGTTGTCGGCTTCTACGACTCATTTATCATGTGTCAAAATGTTTAACTAAATGGCACTTTGCCGAAAAACTTTCGGTTGGGTGGTCCGGTCCGGGGTCAGGGATGGGTTTGGGGTCGTGGTCGTTGTCGGGGTCGGGATCGGGATCGGGGGTTGCTCGGCTTCAGTGTTTGCTAAGTAGTTACTTTTAATAGTTGCCGCTGCCTATCCAACATAAATAACTCTTGTCTTGTCTGCCCAAACACGCCCACTCTCGGCCCAAGTGCTAACAATCTTTGAGATACTTTTCGTATGCCCGTTGGCAGCGTGATGAATGAGCCGCCTAGAAGCCTCGGACGTAATTATATGCAGGCCCAAATGGTTTACACATGAAGATGACCGCAAAATGTCTTAATCGGGCGTGTTTCAGCTCAGGCCCAACCCTTGGCCCTAGCCCCTACTGATAATCCGGATAAATTCAACGGGCAAAAGGTTCAAATAGCAGCGAATTTATGTGCTTGAGGTTTGCTAAACGTTAAAAGCGATTTAATTACAGACTAAGCCGTGGCAAATTGCTGAAACAGGATTCTAAACAGGTCCTTAAGTTATTTGTATCTGGTTTTCACTGTGCACTTTTGGGACTTTACTGATTCTCAATCAAATCTAGCCCCAAAACCCCAACCCTTATTCTCTATATATCTAATTAGATGGGGTTTAGCTCGAACAAATCGTTCCATATGCGCTGAGACAACCAAAAAACAACTTTTCTTTACATTGTGCTTGTATTTAGTTATTGAAGTTTACACCTCTATGCATCTTCATGTCAAATTTGCCAGCTGCCTATATATTTTAAAAGGATCCAAACAAAATTAAACGCTTATTTCTACTAACAATCGAAAATCCTGTACATAAAATAATTTTGCTTTCTAAAAAAGGCCGCTTAGATTGTTGCCTTATAAGCATAAACATGAGGATTTATACTTGCTTGCATCTTCATGTTACATTTGCCAACTGAAAGCCAGTAAGGCGGATATCGCAACACGTTAGTGTTTGCATTGGCGGGGGGGTCAACCTTCAGAACGAGAAATCAGTGCAAAAGCTAATTAAAGTGCAACTCAAGTGGTTGCAAGCGGTGCGATTGATATCGATATCGGTATCGGTATCGGGGCCGGTAGCTGTCTATGGGCATTATGTTTATCAGATGTGCATTCATTCGAATGCACTTCCTTTGGGCGCACTCAATGGCGACTTCCCGTTAGAGCAGAGCGAGTGCGAAATGCAACTGCAACAGATACGCATCAGTTGCACAAACTAAATAAGTAAATAAATAAACGTTCACTCAAGCGGCGGTAGGAATTGCAATTGCAATTCGAAACGGAGCTGTGAACTGCTGCCCCAGCCGCCCCGTCGGCCCCCGCTGTCCACACTGTCCCCACTCCAATTAGCCAAGTGGGAAGGCGGCTCGAAGACCGCTGCCGCCAGGCCATAAGGAAGTGCACTTTAAGCGGCGCGACAGCTGCGTGGCTTATCCAATTGGATTGGCCTGGCGCGATAAACGATAAACGATAGACGATAGACGCTGCATAATTGAAATAAACAAAAACAAACACAGTCAACAGCCAGCAGCCACGGCACACAAATGATAATGTTGTTCTTGCTGATGATGATGATGATAATGATGATGATAATGTTGACAGCGACATCGACGACGCCGACGCCGACGCCGACGTCGTTAGCGACGTTCAAGTGACGTTGAAATTGAATAAAAATAAAAATATCTATTCCACACAGTCAACGTCAACGGCAATTTCAACTAAAGTGCACGCAACAACAAATAGCAAAAACAACAGCAACAACAACAACAACAAAAACAAAGGCGACCACGACAATAGCGGCGACAACAACACCTCCAAAGTTGATTGATAAAAACTGTTCAGCTGAGTATAAAGTGCCAGCAAGCAGAGAGCAAGCAAAGCGGGGCAAAGGAGAGACAGAGAGATGCAAGCAACTGGCGTATCGAGTTGCTTCTCTAATGTGACAGCTCAATGCAATTTAGTTGGCAATGACAACCAGCAATAACAGCAACGGCAACAGCAACAACAACAACAGGAACCGCAGCAACTCATTCTATTATGCACAGTGTCTGACAGCATTATTCATTCAGCTGTGCATTTATATACGTACATTAATTATTTAAATTTGTAAGGAAGCATTTGTTTCTATTCATTGCGCTTGATTTTGCAAATAGGTAAGCTTGTGAAACAAATAAAGTAAGTTTAGCAGCGCTGATTTTTTAATTAGTAAAATGAAAGATTGTATTTCCATTTAATAAGTCCGAGTCTTTGTTGTTGCTTAAGTTGCAATCTATGTAAGTTCATTTCGCCTTTTTAAATACCTTTCCATCAACATTTGTCGCTCACTGTATAAGCATGGATATTGCGAGCACACATACATACGCACACATGCATACACACGCGCATTCAAGTACTTGCATTTTAAGGCAACGAAAGGACGTAAAGATTGTGAAAAATCATAAAAATAATAAGGAACCAGAACTGACAAAGGCAACGATATGGGTGTGTAGCGATTGCAACGGTAATGGAATCGGTCAGGAGAATCGCGGGGAATGTGGGAAGCGGAAAAGGCAGGCAGCAAAACTGAAACTGTAACTGAAATGCTGCGCAAACAACTTTGAACGTCAATTTGTCAACTTGAAACGAAAATTGAATGCAAAGCTTTGCGCCACGACGCGCGTCGCTTACGTTGACAGCGACGCAAGCGTTGGCAGCGATGTCAGCGAAGGTAGCGGTAGCGCCTGTCGCAGTCAGAGCCAATTTCAGATTCAATTTTTGCTGGCGCGCTACGCGCTGCAGTCGAAGCATTTTCGTTGCTTTCTCTGAGCGGCTGTTGTTCATGTTGATGCGATGCGGTATTTCAATAGGGCACAGGAAGGGGATCGGGCTGAAAGTCAACTCAAGTTAATGCCGTTATCGTAGGTGCGGCAAACATGACGCTGCCACAGTCGACGGTGGCAGAGGCGGAGACAGCGACAGCAGCTACGGCGCTTGATAATGAGCAGTTAAAGCAAGAAGCAGAAGCAGTCACGAAAGCTTCCGCAATGTTAAAATGCTGTGAGTATTAGAGGTGACATGAGCTCAAAAAGGGAGAGAGTAAGAGAGAGAGAGAGAGAGAGAGTGAGGTAGTAAGCGGACAAATGCATTGCGAAGTGCACAAGCTCTAACTCAGTTTATGCATGTGTATGCGTGTGTAAATTCGCCTTACGACAATAAAATTCGGCGAAATTAAAACCTGCACGTGTTGAGGACTTGCATACGAATGGCAGAGAGAGAGAGAGAGAAAGAGAGACCACAAGCTAGGAAGAGAGGGAGAGCATTTCAATATCGTTCATCGATCGAAGCAGGCGGGCAACAAAGTTGTCAACTCAAAATGCAAAAACAAAACTGCCTACGTGAGCGACGTCGACGCTGCTGTTTTTAGTCAGCTCTCTTGCCCCTCCGGCAATCGACTAACCTAACAACCCGCCCCTTGATTAACAAAAACAACCAAATTTGCCGTGAAATGCAATTCCTTTTTTGATTCTTTTTGCGATTCTGCTGACTCGCAAAATTTGTTACCGCGTTGTGAAGCTTTTTTGAGAATTTTGTTTTTGTTATTTTGCTTCGTCCAACAGCAGCGGCGGCAACGATAACAACTTCTCAACGACGGCAACAAAATTTACAGCTGTAGCTGCCGTAGCACAGTGGTACAAAGCGCACCACTCTTGGAACGCACATTAGGTTTTTGTTTTATATTTTCATCAAATTATAAGAAGCTTGTCATCCACTGTCAAAGAGTGCCACTAAACACATAAGATAAGGTATTCATACACACAGCCACAGTACACACACACACACACCTACACATCTGTGCATACATACGTACAATGTATGTTGTAGCCAAAATCTTAACGAGCACACGCGACTAGCCTATCCAGCGTCATGGCCGCCACTTTGCTACACGAATAGCCAGCTAATTTTTTTTGGCAGCCTTCGTCACATGCGCAGAAGCATCGCAATCAACACAGGCCCACTGTGCAACGTGTTGCCGTTGACGGTAGCGACAACAGCAACAGCAGCAGCAGGCACCAGCGATCGCCGCACGGGCGAAACTGAACAGAAACGAGAAATGAAAATAACGATTTGGGCGCCGAAATTGTTATACCCTAACTGACACCAATCCATATGTAAATAATTTGATTTGCTATCGATATTCAACAGATTGTTAGAAAAAACATTAAGTAACCAAAAAAGTCGTAAAGAGCTTTCGATTTTTAATAAGCTTTGACATAAGGTAAAGAGAAGTTTAAAGGTGCATATGGAATAACGTGTGAAATCTGTTCTGATTCTAAGCTTTTGGCAAAGCTCATGCTATAGTGGTAATGATCTGTGCTAAAGTGCTAAAACCACAACAACAAGATTCGAAGGTGTTTGTGGCGTAAGGGCGGGGGCGTGGGGCGAGCACAAAACCAAGTGACGAACTTACGGCCAACAGCAGCAGCAGCAGCAGCAACAATAACAGCAGCAGCAGCAGCAACAACAACAGCTACAACAACAAAAACAACAGCAACTGGCCCGTTTGGAGCAGCGCGCATGCCACACACAGTTTAAATATGTGAAATTAGTACAAATCGTGATTTCAACAGCGAACGACCGACGACGAACGACGAAGCGGCGAAAACAACAACGAACGTGTCGGGGGATCGTAACGTCAACGTCGAGTGGCAACACCAGCAGCAGGCAGCAAGCAGCAAGCAACAACAACGGCAGCAACGTCACGTCGCACGTATGTATTGCGGCAACAACAACATGCAATAAAACAGCTGATAGCAGCAACAAATAGAAAACCCAAAACAGTCAGCAGCAGCAGCAGCAACAGCAGCAGCAACAACAACAACAAAGCGTCGCATTATCAAGCGAGCAACCAACAGGTCTCCGGGCAGAGCAGCCGCAACAACAGCAGCAGCAGCAGCAGCGGCTACGTCGAGTCGTTGAGTGAGCGAAAAAAAGCCCCCGCGTGCCGCTGCAACCAGCACATACACACACTTGCGCGCAAGCTTGCCCGTACGTGTGCCTACACCAACACAAGCACAGCAAACACAGAGTCGCACACCTTTGCGTTGATTTTGGACGAAGCGACGTCGCACAGTGGTACACACTGGCTTACAAAAGCTGAACCCACGTGGTAAACGATCCATTGATAGCAGTTTATTATCCTTCTTTCATTCTTTCTTCCTGTCAAACCCAATTTCACCAATTCGTATTTATAAATTGTTGCTATTATATTTTTCACATTACGATAAAAATGATAACCAATTGATCAGCACATAACTATTTTAAAAAAGATTTGGCAAATATTTTTAAAATCCCAGTTTAAAGAAAGTTTCTAAATAATCTTATCAAATATTAAAAACAAATTAAATGAACATCGAAAGGAACACTTTATTTTCATATTTATAGTTACAGTATTATAAAAAAAAAAACAAAAAGTCAGAGAGGATTTTAGTGTCATGCTTACATTTTATTGAAAAAGTTCTGCTCTATGCATATTAAAACGGTTCCCATATTTAATATTATTAGCATTTTGGTAAATTGCATTTCTGTTTTGTACCACTGTGCATCGCTCAGTCGCGCGCTCTCTCGCACAAAGTGCAGCTGAGCTGCCGTTTGGTCGTCGCCGCCGCCACACTTGCCGCTGCCGTTACTGCTGCTGCTGCTGCTGCCGCTACGCTTCCTCTGCCACACAACCGCTAGCCGCGGCCGCCGCCGCCTCAGTCGAAAGTCAAAAGCAACGTGTTGTGGACGCTTTTTTTTACGTCGCGTTGCGTTTTGCGTTGCGTTGCGTTTACCTTCTTTGCTACCTTCCTCTCTATCTCTCTCTCTCTCCGGCAGCCGCTTGCGCGCGCGCGCGTATCCATCCAGCCCAACCGTACCAGCACCAACCACAGCCACAACAGACACACCACCCACTGCACCGACCGTCACAGCAGCAGCACCACCGTCTCCTTAACAGTTAACTTTCTCTGCACGATGTCCAGCAGCGGCGCCAGCGCAGCGCAGTACAAACTCGACGCCAACTCCAATGCCATCGCATTGATTGCGGACGCCGCAGCGCTGCCGCCGTCGCCGTCGGCGCTGGCATCGCCAGCGGACCGCATTGAGTGGTCGCGCGCAACGATCTTGGGCTTCATCGAGGATTATAGGCGCCAGCGCGTGCTCTGGGACCCCAACACCAAAGGCTACCACATCAAGCAGACCAAATACGAGGCCTTGAAGCTGCTAAGCCAAAAATATGGCACGGAAATTCGATCGATACGCTCGAAAATCAAATCGCTGCGCTCCTCCTTCCATCGCGAGCACGGCAAGGTGCTCAACGGACGCAGCCGCGGCGTTCACTATCAGCCCATGTGGTTTGCATATGAGGCCATACGATTTATTTTGGATGGCGAACGCGACGTTGACGCCGCCGTCTTGGATGCCGCCGTTGACGGCGACGTTGAGCCGGCTTCAGCGGCAGCGGCAGCGCTGCTGGACTCGGAAGCAGCTGATAAACTGGCGCTGATGCATAGCCTAGATCTGGAACAGCTGACAGCTGCTGGCAAGCAACAGGTTGAGCAGCAGCAGCAGCACGAAGAGTTTGCTGCTCGCGTCGCTGCCGCTGTTGCTGCTGTGGCAGCCGCTGCAGCAGCGGCCAACGTCAGGGAACGGGAACACACCATGGACGCCGATGCAGCGGTCTCCGATGCCAATTCCAATGGCTGTGCGGCCAACAGCGGCGGCAGCGACGCAACAGCATCATCAGCAGCAGCCGCTGCAGCCGTCTCAGCTGCTGTGGTAAGCGCCTATTGCCTATTTCTTATTGATTTTATTTTGTTGTGCATATTATTTCTCATTTCTTATGCTCTATACACTGTAATGCTGCAGGGTATATGCGGTATGTACATATGTATATACATGTTTGTACGACATGCACAATCAAGAACACGTGCACGTACATGCATACATGCATACATAAACCCATACTATTGCAATCTTTTCATAATCGTACTAAATTAAAATCTATTTCGCTTAACATATCATTACCAATTCAGTTAGATAGAGTATTCAGCTATCGCGCATACTCAACTGCAGTATTCTGTTTTGTTTGTTGTTGTCGTTCCGGTAAAGCTTTTGCTTTTCGTGCGAGTGAGAATGAGTGTACGTGTGTATGTGTGCTTGTATACCTGTGCTTGTATGCGTGAGTGGTTTGACTTGTTTTGCGGCAACAGCAGCACACGCGCCGACGCTGCTGGCTCTGTGTCTAGCGGTTCGTCAGCCAGCAACAGCAAAAACTGTGGCGCACAGTGGCACGAGCATTTTAGTAACAAAACACAATATGTATGTATGTATGCACTGCTACTTACACAATTTCTTTGTACTCCTTTTGTTTAATAATTCGCCTTGCCCTTGCACAAAATTGCACACATCAAAAATATTGATTGGGTGGCAACACTGCAGTGACTCTTAGCGCTGCAATTGTAGAAGGAATCGTTGCTCTCACCTGCCATTTCGAGTTGGTTTCATAACAAATTAATTAATCGATATATTATCAATTTATCGCGTCGGACCTTTGCAATAATTATTTGTCACTGTGCTGGCGCTGGCTGCTATTGCGTCGCATGCGCTTGATAAGCGTCGTCTGTTGTGCAAGTATGTGTGTCCTGTGTGTATATGTGTGTGTGTGTGTGTGTGTGTGTGTCAACTGGCTTTGATTTGCGCTGCTGCTGCGCGGCTACGTTAGCCATAGCAATAGCCATATGTGTGTTGCATCAGCCGTAGAAATCGGCAGCTACACGTTTTGCGCCGACCCTGCCCCTCAGCGGCTGCCCCACCCCGCCCACCGGCACTGGCAATGGACCCGCCTAAGCAGCAGCAGCTTCAATACAGCTACATAGTTGCTGCGCTGCGTTTTGCGTTTGTTTTTGTTTTTTGTTTCGTTCGTTCGCTTCGGCCGTCTATTCGTCTACTCGCCTGTTCGTCTGTTTCTCTGGCCACTCGTTGGTCCACTTCAATGTTGACTTCGCCGCGTCGCCACCCTCTGCCCCGCCGTCAGCTAATTTAATCTCCGCTGGCTCTCCCGCAGTCATCTGTATGCAAAGTGTGTCTGTGCCTGTGTCCGTGTCAGTTGCCCACATTTATTTATTTATTTTTTATTACTATTCTAATTTGTTTTTCTCTCCGCTTTATTTTTTGTTGCCTCGTCTTTGCCTATTATTATTTGGCTGTCGTTGTTGCTGTTGTTGTTGTTGTTGATTTTGTTATTATTATTTGTCTGGCAAATTCTTTACATTTGCCATGATTGTTGTTGTTGTAGTTGTAGTTGTTCTTCGTGTTTGTTTCTGCTGCGGCTTTTGCTAATTTTTAACGATTTGTTTTTGCACGCTCTTTCGCAGACACGTTCCTCTTCCGACTTGGATGGCGAGAGCTATTGCAATATCAGCGCCGAAGATGTGAAAACAGAAATTGTAAGTACGACTACTTAAGCCCAGCACGATTAATTGTATTTTCATTGACCTAATGGATCGTCACTCAAATACCCTGTACTCACACAAATTATGGGGCATATACACATGCACTATAAATAAGAACTGTGTGCATATACTTTTAAGGCTTAGAAGGGGATACATTTGCAATAGAAATTGTCTGGAATAACTAAGAGTTAACTAACCAACCGTTCAATCCGCTTTCTTGGTTCGCCTTGGCTCCTTTGTCTTTGGTACACAGATCGAGCACGAACCTGAGCTGGGAATGCTCGACCGGCAGACGAGCACGCCGCTCTCCTCGAGCTACTATAAGCCCACGGATCTGACATATAATCCGCGCAAGCGCAAGGCGCAGATGGATGAGCTGGATGGCGGTGATCTCAGTGCTGGCGTGGGCGTTGGTATTGTCGGGGGCGTGGTCGGGGCTCTGACTTTGACGCCGATCAAGTCCACGACGCAGTCGCAGACGGCATCGCACCACCAGCAGCAGCAGCAGCAGCAACAACAACAACACCAGCATCAGCAGATGAACCACAATCAGATCGCATTTCATACGCTCCAGCAACACTTTAGCCACAATCTCAGCCACAGCAGCCACAACGGCAATGGGCACCCACAGCCGCAGCAGCAGCAGCAGCAACAACAACAACAACAACAACAACAACAACATTCCAATAACATGGCACAAAAACGTGATCGTGATCGTGATCTCTCCTCCTCGCCAACTATGGGCAATCATATAACCACTAACAACCACCACTCATCCACATCCTTGGAGCTGCACTCGCTGGCGACGACGACAACAGCGAGCAGCGGCATCTCAAGCAGTGCTGCCACGCCCAAGATCAGCAGCAGCCACAACAACAACAACAACAGCAGCAACAATCTGAGTGCCAGCCATGTGGATGAGTACGGAGTCTTTGGTGAGTACGTGGCCATCACCATACGCAAGCTGAAGACATCCAAGTCGAAGATCGTGGTGAAGCACCTGATCAACAATCTGCTGTACGAGGCGGAGCTGGGCAAGTATGATCAGGGCATGCCGGCCTCCAAGGAGCCGCCACAGCTGTACAAGATGCAATAGACGGGGCAGGTCTTGGGACTGGGCCTGGGACTGAGCCTGGGATGGCGCCCGAGCAGGGACCGAGAGAAAGAAGAAGAAAAAAACACGCACTAGTCAGCAACGCAAACAGAGCAACAAGAGCCAACAATTCTAAGAGTAGTTAGGGGCGGGTTTAGAAGCCAAGCGCATTTCATTCAGGGACAAAGACCATTTAAGTACTTTTATACAAATACATAAAATAACATATACTACATGTGTACATAAATACTATATAGACGCATATCAAGCATATCAGCGATATCGCACAGATTAGTCAATCAACAGTCAATCAACAGTCAATCAACCGCAAACCCACGAGAATCCTTTCTTATTTTTTTATTTGTTTTTTTTTTTTTTGCCAAGGGAACCGCAAATATCAACATACAATTAATTAAAATGAATTAAATATTACGTTTAATAATATTATTTCCCTTTTTTGTTTATGTATCTTTTTTTATTATGCAAACTGTGTAAATCCGTATATACACACTTTTTTTGAGTTTTATTTTTTATTTGTTTACCTTATTTACATTTGGCAATAACACTTTGAACTCAGGTGCCTTTATTTCGTAGTCAATTAAGAGTTGTTATCTTATGCATTAATGAATCGATATACATTAAATAAATGTATATATATATATATATACGTATGTGTATATACATATGTTTTAAATGTATATATAGTAAGTGCCCATGTTGAATCAGCAACAAAAAACTGTAAACTTAATTAAATTTTGTTTTGGGAACATATCAGATGTAAACGCTATAAATACTTTATGTACTTACACATGTTTCCCACTTAAAGCGCGATGTACATAAATAACAAAAAACAAAAAACATAAAACGAATATATTTAAGTATCTATTACAATTTTGTTACTGAAACTTATTTGAATTGAGCAAAAGTTAACTAATAAAACTGTTGAATTATTTCATTTTGAAAATGATATCAATGCAACCGATCTGATTCATAGGGAAGCTATCGTCCGACTTCTCCATCTTCAATCGAAGTCTAGTAATATACATATTATACTAAAACATTTAAGTATAAGTTAAGGGGTGAAGGTTAAGATCCCGCCGCTGAACGAATCAATGAAACTCGGGCAGGGGGTTCGCACCTGGGAATATCTAGCGGGAGCACTGCAAGTTTGAACTGGTTTCTACTTATTTCTTCGGGAGCTCTACGTATCGAATCGAAGCTCTGCTTACTGCGCATTTATAATGCGATTATTCGTAGCACTCGTTCCCAATTTGTGTTCTGGGTTCTGGGCCGGGCAGCGCACAATGGAGTTCGTTGTTTGCCAGAGGCCTCCGAATATGAGATCGGAACAATTGCTGCTTGTTTTGATCATAAATCAGAAAAGCTCTCAAGTGTAACGAAGAACTAGGCAGAATTGCCTGAAAAGCATTCAAATTATTAATTGCAAAAACAAAACAAATCGAAATTCGAATGCAAAATATCTGAGAAGAGAATATTGTATGTATATTATATTCAAATAAATATTGATAGATTATAGTTTGAACTTTGTTGGAAACAAACAAAACTTACTCAACCTTGAGGCAGGGGCACGTACACCCCTTGCCGAGCACGAAATCAAAGCAAATTAATTTTATACCCATTGATAAGAGCTAGAAATAAACGTCAGCTGATAAGAAGCGTTGAATAGACTCTAGTATCTAGATCAAGGCCACATTGTTTTAAGGAGCACCCCATGAAGAGGTTCATTTGATTTAACAAATGAGACTCATTGGAACTAGCTCCAAAATTAATCATTTAAAAAAATAAAATATTGTAACCAGTTCTGTTTGAAGTAGCCAGAAATATTGCGTTTTTGATGAAATTTAAAATAGATATATTATAAAAGATTCATAAACAGATACTTCGGAATGTGTGTAAGTACAGGGTAGGTGGAGAGGTTCATTTAATTCATTGGAACTAGCTCCAAGAGAAATAACACTAAATACTAAAATACTGTAGCTACATGCATAGTTGTGTTTGAAGTAGCCAGAAATATTGGATTTTTGATTAAATTTAAAATAGATATATTATAAAAGATTCATAAACAGGTACTTCGGAATGTGTGTAAGTACAGGGTAACTGCTAGTCGAGTCATGCACAGATTAAATTAGCTCGCAACACACCTAATTGAACTCCAATTAGAACCAGCCCACAGTTCTAGGCGTTACGTCTGCGACGGACGGGTAAACGTTTAAGCATAGTATCGATGCCTACCCACAAGTATCGAGTACATAGTATTTCGGTACACAACTGATGTTGCGTCGAGTGCGCCAGTTCGTAGAATTTGTGGCGATTTTCTAGGAAACGAGCGGCAGAGCAACGTGCCTCTACATGTTGCTCCGATCGTCAGCGGGCGGGCGCTGCGGGGGAGCGGGGGAGTGGAGCCGGGGGCAGTCGTCAGTCAGTAAAAATGACGCAATGTTTTTGAAAACCATCAACAGGCCCCAAGCAGCTGTCGTTTGTTTGGGGGCTTTTGTTTTGCTCGTCGCGTTTCGTTTTGGTTTCGCTTCGCGAAGCTGAAAGCAACATCAAATTGTATACATATAAAAACTAATGATAAATTCTACACACACACACACGCACACACACACACTCGCGGGCAGACTGCGAGGCTTTAACTTGAGCTCTGGGGCCCCCATGTCAACAATCAACAGTTTGCCATAAATTATTTTCGCAAACAGTTCGCGCCAACCGATGCGGCCCCAGGGAGCCAGCACTCCACACACACGCACACGCACACACACACACACACGTATGCAGTATTGTACAACAACAGTGTTGATAAGCGACCATATACACACAAGTCTATGTACATGCCCCTACGATTGTCACACAATCAAGCATTGAGCAAGCTACACACCCGCGCCCCGCTCTACGCAGCTCACGAGTTTGATAAAAAATATATATGTATAGATATATATTTATATATGTATGTATATACTATGTATGGCAGGGTAAAAAAACAGAGGCGTTAAGAACCCTGCTGGTGTCAGTTAGTATTGGGAAAGGTTGGAAAGTGTTGTAAATCAATTAGCCAAAAGCGTTTCACAACAACAACAGCAACAATAACGAGAGGAAGAAGAAGATAGAGAAAAAAGTAAGTCAAGAAACTGCGTCGCAGACGATGCTCAACAAAGTTGTCCAAGTGCATTCTGAAAGGGCAGCACGAGTTGAGGCTGCGACTGTAACAGAGGGGGGGAAGGGGGGAGGGGTATATCCAGTCTGGTTGTCGTTGTTGTTGTTGTTGTTGCATTACCAATATGATTTATGGCTAAACAAAATGCACAAATGCTGTTACCAGCCATTACGATAGTTGTCTGCGATTGCTGGCTCGTAAATTACGAGCTACGAGGCGACTTCCTTGCCCCCTCCACCAGCTACCCCTCCCCCTTCTCCTGTTCAACAAAGTTCCGGATGTTGCAACAACGGCTAAGCGA
Organism: Drosophila borealis; assembly: GCA_035045885.1. Lineage (NCBI taxonomy): Eukaryota > Metazoa > Arthropoda > Insecta > Diptera > Drosophilidae > Drosophila > Drosophila borealis. The sequence goes on from JAWNOR010000211.1 coordinate 7,393,995, forward strand.
GGCAGAAGGCGTTGCTGTTGCAGCTAATTTGTTGCTCCAAAGGGACAGCGGACAGGTAATGCAGCTGAACAAGTTGGCAGAAGTTCAGTTGCCTTTAAAGTTCCTCGAGTTCTCTGCAGCTAGTTTAATGGACGGGGCAGAACAACGCAATAATAACTACGACTATCTATATATCTATAAACTATATAGGCTAATTGAAAGCAGAAATTAAAAGCAATAACAACATATAAGACAGAAGAAGCTATCCCAACATAGTTCAACTATAATTCTCATCGAGGAAAAACTCTTTTCCAATATAGGAATATGAAAATCAGTGCGAGAAACATAAATCAATTGATCAAAAGTACCAAAAAATATCCGAAATCGAAAAGGAAGAAGTTTCCGTTTGTATTTTTTGTATGATTTATGCGAACCATTTCGAGGAAATGATCTAGTTCCGCAGCTCTCCCTATAATTTCCCAGAGTACCTAGATTTATTTAGGCATTCTGCTTAAACATAACCTACAATCTAATATTGTTTTTAAAAGTCTCTTTAAAATGCATATCGCGTAAATTTAGCAAATAAGCTTTAAGCTGGCGACTGCTTCAGATTTTAGTTTTCAACCTGAGAGACAAGTTTTAACTATTCATATTTTGATATTTTTTATTTATTTATGTTTTTACGTCAGCTGTCTTATAAGCTGACATAATAGCTTTAAAATTATAAGAAATAATTAAAGGCCCATTAAATTCATGAGACTAATAATGGCAGAAGCCGAACAATAGCACAGCATTCAAATCAAATTGCCCAGAAAATAAAACTGAAAAACAAAAGAGAACAAAAACAAAAAAAGTAAAAATGGAAGAAGTAACAAATAAAAATCATTAAATGCACGAAATGGCAGAGAAATGTGCCAGGGCCATTAAGAATTACGAGTATATGGCCCAAAAAAGAAGAAGAAGGAGAAATAAACAAAACAAAAAAGAGCCAAAAAGAACTGGAAAACTGGAGAGCTGGAAGGCTGGAGCGTAATTATAAGTGGAAGATCACGTATTCGCATTTTGCAAATGTGAATGCCATAATAGAAGGACGATTTATGCCCAGAGACAGATGCAGACCCAGGAAAATCAAATATAAAGACCAAAAATATTTGTTGTATGGCTGCGCAAAAATATATTTCAGCTCGTATACCCTCTAATTGCAAAAGTGTCTGATACAAGGGCATGATGAAGCGGCAGATATTTAGTACTAAGTTTTTGCAGCAGAGTCCAAGCTGAAAATATGTCCATCCATGAGTCTAACTATCTTCTATCCATGCGGACTCTGTTCCTTGTGAAGCTATTCAGATGAAACTAGGTTAAAATGTTTCCTTTTTATGTAGAAACAGGTTATCCTAAAGCTGGCCAGTTTAGTCTATGCCCATACGGCCCATCTATCCGTCCATCTACCATCTATGTGAACTCTGTTCCTTGTGAAGCTATTCAGATGAAACTAGGTTTAAATGTTTCCTTTTCATGTAGAAACAGGTTATCCTAAAGCTGGCCAGTTTAGTCTATGCCCATACGGCCCATCTATCCGTCCATCTACCATCTATGTGAACTCTGTTCCTTGTGAAGCTTTTCAAATACAACTTGGTACAAAGGTTTCTTTGTCAATAAGGCATAGCTTATCCGAAAGCTGACTGGATGATTCGATTATATAGTTTCATATATATATACTTTAATCGAGGGTATTTCATGTGCAGCATTCAACTGTATCGTCGTCTATGCCCTAGCCCTGACAACGCTCGCAAATGCCAAACATTTTGCCAGACGAGGGGCCACTCGAAAGCCTCCTCCAGTAATTGGCTCACATTACACAAATTCAGAGCCGAATCCAACTGCGACTGCAAACCGCAGACCCGTCCACAGCTCCAGCTCCAGCTCCAGCTCCGGCTCCAGTTCCAGCTTCGGTTTCCACTCAAAGTCCGCCGATTCCCACTCCTTAACCCGGCTCGACTGGTGTTATTGTCGTGGCACAATATTGTTTCCAAAAATGAAACGAAACAAAACAAATACGTGACCAGAAATTAAAAAAAAAAACAGAAGAGAAGCAACAAAACAACAACTAAAAATATAAATATAAATAAAAATAAAAATAAAAGGCAAAAACTGCGCCAGCTCTGAAAACTGTGCAAAATAATATAAGGAAACAACAAAAATCGCGTTGATTTGAATTTTAAAATGTTTTCATGGCATTTGTTTTGCACTGCGCACAGTGGTACAAACTACGCCAAATGAGCGTTAAAAGGCCAAAGACTAAACACGAAATGGGTTAGAAACAATAAATAGTATAATATATATTCATATACAATAAGTAAAATCTTAAATACATTTTACTGACTTCCATACTTGGGAATCCAAGTTAAGAATCATCATAAAGAATTGGTACTCAATAATAATATTTGAATATAAATAACCATTAAAAAATTAAAGAGGATTAAAATAAATATTATCAATAGAAAACAAAAATTGTAGATCATAATTTTTTCCTTATTTATATTCTCTTCTTTTTATTGAAAGAAAAGGAAAATGATTTTGAATTATTACGTATGCGTAATATCTCATTAAATTTAAAATTCAACTAACCAATTATAAATTCATAATAATTATGAAAAACTGCTCATAATTTTAGTTTGGGTGTGAAGCATCCAAGTGAAGAACCATAAAAAAAAGACTATTAAAAATGTGAAATGTGATCGTATAAATGGGCGTATGCGTAATATTTCATAGAATTTACATTTAAGGCAACCGAATACATTTTATTAATAGAAAAGTTAAAAATAGCTCGTAATTGTTTCCTTATTGATACAATTTTCTATCATTGAAAAAAAGTGATAAAGGTTTTGAATGGGCGTACGAGTCGTATGCGTAACAATGCATTTCATTTAAAATTCATCAAATAAAAAAGCAAGAACAGCTCGTAATTCTTTCCTTATTTAAAGACTTTTCTACTCATTGTAAATTACATTCAATTTAAAAGCTGAGCACATTATAAATTTTTGAATGCCTACGCTGCGTATGTGTAATAATTATGACGTATCTCCCAATCATGCACACATATCTTTTATCTGAGACTTGGATTATATTCTCTCTCAACTGGGAAGCGATGCTGATAAACCTGGTCTCGAGGCAAATATATCCGACATGGGGCACCACTTTTGCCCTTAGCAGTTCAATTGGCAACTTCGGTGACCTCACGTAGCAGCTGATAAATCATAAACAAGGCCATTAGAGACTGCAACTTTCTAAGCACACACAGAGGACGCAAAGGACACGCATTGGGGCATGCGAACACATTTAATGCGGCATTCATGAGCCGGTTCCACTGTCCTCCACTTGGCTGCTATCAACAAAAACTTTTACACTGCCATTTGCTGTCATTGTTGCTGCCACTGCTGCCGCTGCTGCTGCTGCTATTTTCGGTTGCGGCCATTACATTTCACCAGCAGCAGCAGCTCCAGTTCGAGGCCCCAACTTCCCGCTCCGCCCGCAGCCGCAACAAAGTTGCAGCGGCAACAACAGACGTTGCCTCATGTAAATTTATAGAAAACAAAAAATAAATAAAAAAAAAGAAAAAGGCAAAGAGAAAAAGTGAACAAAATTTTGATAATGAAACTTTTCAACGCAATAAATAATAACAAGCGGCACGGCGCGAGGCGGGGCGTGGCGGGTCGCGGTTAAACTAAACGCCATGTCAAATATTGATTTCGCGTTGAATTTTTGATTATTTCTATAAATATAAAACGTGTCCACAAACAAAACGCAGCAGGGAAAGGGAAACGGAACGGCAAAGCCTCTGTCTGCTTAGGTCTCGGGCTGGGGCTGGGTCTGGGCTAGTTTCACTCTGTCTCAGTCACAATCGCAGTTGCCAGCCCCTGCTCGGTAGCCGATTTACACCCCAGCAGCCGGCGGCACGCGTGCGACGCTGATAAAGGCCCTTATTGCCGTCTAGGTCAAGTTTCATAATGTTGGCAATCGACGAAATGGGCGTAAATGGGCTCTGTACCCTATAAAAGGGCACCCGGAAACTCAACTAACTAACTGACAGTTCGAAACTAGTTTAATTTTAATTGCAACAGCTTCTTTAATTCTTAACATGCACTTACAATGAGCTCCTCATGTTAACTTTTTGCCACGAACATTAAATGTGCGTCAAAATATGTGTCGATAAAAAGATAAAAGTTAAGTTTAAGTTTAAACATCCTCTCTAATCTTCAACAAGTAGTTACAATGAGCTCCACATTGCAACATTTTGTCACTAAGATAGAATGTGCTTCTATTTATCGATAAAAAGACAAAATTTTAGAAGTTCAAGATGGCTGTGGGGATTGCTTAATGCTTGCTCAAACCTTGACAAGCGCTTACAATGAGCTCCTCATGTTAAAAATGTGTTGATTAAAACAATACTTAAACATTCAAGATGATCTTAATGATCTTAATGATCTTAATGTTTTAATTTTATTTAAACAGTTCCTCATGGTAACTCTTTGCCACTAAGATAAATTGTGCTTCAAGTTAACAATAAAAAGACAAATGTCAAGGGTGCTCAAAAGGGGAAGCTATCTAGTAAATTAAAAGAAACAGCTAATAATTTTAGAGGGTATCTTCGAATCGCATACTCTCGAGTGGCGCAGTGAAACTTGTTTTCTTTATGATTTTATTTATTTTGGCGCTCTTGTTTTCGCTTATGGGCATAAAACTGAAAAATAAACAGACATAAAACGACATACAACCAAAATTGCTATGCAAATACAGAATATTAACAGAGCGCCCCGCAGCAGCCCGCGCTGCCCCCGCATAAACAACACACCTGGAGCAGCGACAAAATGTCGTCTAGCTATGGGCTCTACTTGCCTATATGTAGACACTGAAGGTGTGGCCGTTGCTATCGTCTCGCCAAGGCGCAATAAAAAAATATTCAAATATTCAAAGGCGGACCCGACAACTACATTAAATAATAAAGTATTATAACTGAAAAGGCGTCTTCCAATTTCAGTTGTGTCGAATGTTCTTTGGCAAAAATGCAGTGGAAATGGAGATAAAATAACTAACATCTTTATGTATTTGAAATGTGTTATACTTAACAGTTCTCTGTTAAGTTACATAACATACATATGAAACATTCTATGTTAGTGTCAAAATGCACTGGAAATGGAAATAACTAACATCTTTATGTTTTTGGAGAATGTGTTATACTTAACAGTGCTCTGTTAAGTTACATAACATACCTGTGAAACATTCTATGTTAATGTTAAACCCAGCTTTTCTAATGTTTAACTGAGAAACAAATCGAACTTAAAGATCAACAATTGGGTATAATGATTATGGCGCGCAGTTACAAGCATTAGCTAGCTCTGTTAAGTGGCTGCTGGTGTAACATGAAAAGCGTTCTCTTGATATTCGAAGATACAAATGCACATTTTATATATAATAATCATTGCATAAAGATATATGTATATATATAGGTATGTACTTGTGTTGAGCATTATTATGCCAAAATGTGGAGAGTGTTGTTCTAGTGTTATGTTTAATCGGTTCATGATATGCACTTTTTGCCCAGTCGAGGGCACTTTTGAACTCGCCAAAGTTGTGTCTCAATCATAAATACAATGATATTGCATTATTCCATTTCAGCAGAATAATTTGCTCGGAATTATCGATGGAATTACTTGCATGACTTGGCAGCCTGATGTACAATCGGGTCTTATTATGTGGAGCAGAGATAAAGAAATTTGTGCCTGAGCCGGCGCTTAATTTCTTTATATTTATAGAACATTTTCACAATATTCCAATAACGTATCTGGGCTAGTTAGAAAACCAGTTCTAATGCACACTTTTGCATAGGACTCAGTCATAAACAGCCTCTGATGTAGTCGCAATATTCACAACTACATCGAGACAACTCGCACGACAACTCATAAATATTCAACTTTAGTTATGGTGTCTGCTGAATATTTTGATACACTTGCGAGTGGGCCGGGTACTCTGGCTATGTCAACAGACTTGACAGAGATGCAGATGCACATTGATGTACGTAAATATATATTCTTAATATAAGTGCTAGAGTATCTTGTAGTCGTGCACTTCCAACTAAAGCACTAATGCTTGTTTAGTTTTGTGCTATGTATTTGTAACAATATATGTTTCTCTCGGCTTGATAATATCTATCAACAGTTTAATGAAGCTCCTTAAGAGCAGGACATTGCCTGCTGATTTTTTGAGTAACTGACCTATAATTATCTACATTGATCTTTTATCAGTTTCTGAAACATTGGTAGTCTAACACTATTTATAGGTGAAACTTTATTTATGCTGGAAGGCCACTAAAAGATCAGAGGAGCAGGCCGGAAAGTTCATCCTTAAGGCTGTAAGACGATTGATGAACTATACAAATCAACTGCAGGAAAAGCTGGCCGAACATAACTCATATAAAATATGCATCGAGTAGCTGAGAGTTCAGATTGATTTTGATAATTGAGAGTAACTGAGAGTTCAGATATATTTTGATAATGTGTTAACATTGAAAGAATGCTTGATTAGATATATTAAAATTTACAAAACGTTACTATAAGAATCTGTTAATGAAACAAAATAATTCAATTAATTAAAAGGACCAACAAATATTAAAATATCCAAAATCGAAAAGAAAAACCTGGCCGAAAGATTGGATTCCCTTTGGAGATGCTTTGAATATTCATAAAAGTAAATCGAGAATAAAGATTTAGTTGAAGTACTTTGTGATAATGGGACAGCAGACCTAGCTGGATGGTTATCCTTATCACAAGTATCACGTTCCATTGATATATGAAACGAAAATATAAAAAAACTCTCGACTAGAGCATTGTGTGTTAGTGTATTTAAGATTCGAGTGCTTTTTGTGTGCTGTTCTTTGTATGCCTCTGTTGTTTTTTTTTGTATTTGAATTCCAATATTGATTACGTCTGTAAACAAATAGTAAAATCGTGTTCTCAGTTTGCAAATATTTATTCGATTTTTCAGCACATGGACAGCCCGAGACTCACAAGTACTCAAACACCCAAACACACAAACACACAGGCATTCACAGCTGAATGCACGACTGAAAGTCATTGAGTTAGACAGAGAGAGAACGATAGAGGGAGTGGGATTGGGGGTCCGTCAGACGGACCAGACACCATCTGCCGCTCGGAATAGAACTATTAATACGAAAGCTGGAGAGCTGGAGAGGGTCCGAGCTGCTGAGCCGTAGAATCTGCGTAATTCCCTTCCTAGCCTTATCGCCAAAAGTGTCGGCGAGTAGCATTCAAATGCGCACGCTTCGTCACGTCTCGTCGGGGGCAGACTTGTTGTACTCGCATCGATCTATTATACGTCTAGCCGTCTCGATTGTAAAAACTATATTGGCCATTAACAAGATCGCTGCATCTGGCGGCTCCCGTTTAGCACACGGCCCAGGGCCAATTAGTTGGGCAAACAAATTGTGCTCAGGAATTTTGCATTTCGAATTCGAAGCTTAACATATGTTCGGTTAATTTGGGTTCAAAACAACTAAATGAGAAATATGAATGCTAATTACTCTTGTTGTAAATTGAAGAAAAACTGTTTGTGACTCTTTGGAATGCCGCTAATTCAAACAAATAGCTAAAAATATACGTTTATCGTTTCTATAGTATTCAAAGATATTTTAAAGAAATTTTAAAAATATCCTCGTCATAGATGCTATTATAATATCATAATACGCATTTTTTATATCTTATGACAAGAGACTAGCTGTAACTTGAAAATAAATCAAGTGTCTTTTAGCCTGTTATTTTGTCAGCACAGCCAAGGTTGACAAAGTATCTTTCAGCTAGCTTTTTTCCCCTAATAGATACCTTTTAGCACAACCAAGGTCGGAAATGTAACTTTTGGCTTGTTATTTCCCCTTAAAGATATTTTTCAGTACAGCTAAAGTATCTTCCTGATTGTTGTTTCCCCTGGAAGATACTTTTCAGCACAACAACGTATCCTTCATCTAGTTACTTCCCCTAAAAGATACTTTTCAGCGGAGCCAAAGTCGTCAAAGTATCTTTCGGCTAGCTATTTCGCCTTAAAGATACTTTTCAGTACAGCAAAGTGTCTTTCGGTTAGAAATTTCCCCTAAAAGATACTTTTCAGCACAGCAAAGTATCGTTCGGCTATTTATTTCCCCGAAAAGTTACTTTCCAGCGGAGCCAAAGTCGTCAAAGTATCTTTCGGCTAGCTATTTCGCCTTAAAGATACTTTTCAGTACAGCAAAGTGTCTTTCGGCTAGATATTTCCCCTAAAAGATACTTTTCAGCACAGCAAAGTATCATTCGGCTATTTATTTCCCCGAAAAGTTACTTTCCAGCGGAGCCAAAGTCGTCAAAGTATCTTTCGGCTAGCTATTTTGCCTTAAAGATACTTTTCAGCACAGCCAAGTATCTGTCGGCCAGATATTTTCCCAAAAAGATCATTTTCAGCACAGCAAAGTATCTTTCGGTTAGATATTTCCTCTAAAAGATACTTTTCAGCACAGCAAAGTATCTATCAGCTAGTTACTTCCCCTAAAAGATACTTTCTAGCGTAGCCAAAGTCGTCAAAGCATCTGTCGGCCAGATATTTTCCCAAAAAGATCATTTTCAGCACAGCAAAGTATATTTCGGTTAGATATTTCCCCGAAAAGATACTTTTCAGCACAGCAAAGTATCTATCAGCTAGTTACCTTCCCTTAAAGATACTTTCCAGCGGAGCCCAAGTCGTCAAAGTATCTTTCGACTAGCTATTTCCCCTAAAAGATACTTTTCAGCACAGCAAAGTATCTTTCAGCTAGTTACCTTCCCTAAAAGATACTTTCTAGCGGAGCCAAAGTCGTCAAAGTATCTTTCGGCTAGCCATTTCACCTTAAAGATACTTTTCACACAGCAAAGTATCTTTCGGCTAGATATTTCCCCTAATAGATACTTTTCAGCACAGCAAAGTATCTTTCGGCTATTTATTTCCCCGAAAAGTTACTTTCCAGCGGAGCCAAAGTCGTCAAAGTATCTTTCGGCTAGCTATTTCGCCTTAAAGATACTTTTCAGTTCAGCAAAGTGTCTTTCGGTCAGAACTTTCCCCTAAAAGATACTTTTCAGCACAGCAAAGTATCTTTCAGCTAGTTACTTTCCTTAAAAGATACTTTCTAGCGTAGCCAAAGTCGTCAAAGTATCTTTCGGCTAGCTATTTCGCCTTAAAGATACTTTTCAGCACAGCCAAGTATCTGTCGGCCAGATATTTTCCCAAAAAGATCATTTTCAGCACATCAAAGTATCTTTCGGTTAGATATTTCCCCTAAAAGATACTTTTCAGCACAGCAAAGTATCTATCACCTAGTTACTTCCCCTAAAAGATACTTTCTAGCGTAGCCAAAGTCGTCAAAGTATCTTTCGGCTAGCTATTTCCCCGAAAAGTTACTTTTCAGCACAGCAAAGTATCTGTCGGCCAGATATTTTCCCAAAAAGATCATTTTCAGCACAGCAAAGTGTCTTTCGGATAGATATTTCCCCTAAAAGATACTTTTCAGCACAGCAAAGTATCTATCAGCTAGTTCCCTTCCCTTAAAGATACTTTCCAGCGGAGCCCAAGTCTTCAAAGTATCTTTTGGCAAGTTATTTCCCCTAAAAGATACTTTTCAGCACAGCAAAGTATCTTTCGGCTAGCTATTTCGCCTTAAAGATACTTTTCAGCACAGCAAAGTAACTTTCGGCTAGATATTTCCCCTAAAAGATACTTTTCAGCACAGCAAAGTATCTATCAGCTAGTTACTTCCCCTAAAAGATACTTTCTAGCGTAGCCAAAGTCGTCAAAGTATCTTTCGACTAGCTATTTCCCCTTAAAGATACTTTTCAGCACAGCAAAGTATCTTTCAGCTAGTTACCTTCCCTAAAAGATACTTTCTAGCGGAGCCAAAGTCGTCAAAGTATCTTTCGGCTAGCTATTTCGCCTTAAAGATACTTTTTAGCACAGCAAAGTATATTTCGGCTAGATATTTCCCCTAAAAGATACTTTTCAGCACAGCAAAGTATCAATTGGCTATTTATTTCCCCGAAAAGTTACTTTCCAGCGGAGCCAAAGTCGTCAAAGTATCTTTCGGCTAGCTATTTCGCCTTAAAGATACTTTTCAGTTCAGCAAAGTGTCTTTCGGTCAGAAATTTCCCCTAAAAGATACTTTTCAGCACAGCAAAGTATCTTTCAGCTAGTTACTTCCCCTAAAAGATACTTTCTAGCGGAGCCAAAGTCGTCAAAGTATCTTTCGGCTAGCTATTTCGCCTTAAAGATACTTTTCAGCACAGCAAAGTATCTTTCGGCTAGATATTTCCCCTAAAAGATACTTTTCAGCACAGCAAAGTATCATTCGGCTATTTATTTCCCCGAAAAGTTACTTTTCAGCACAGCAAAGTATCTTTCGGCCAGATATTTTCCCAAAAAGATCATTTTCAGCACAGCAAAGTGTCTTTCGGATAGATATTTCCCCTAAAAGATACTTTTCAGCACAGCAAAGTATCTATCAGCTAGTTGCCTTCCCTTAAAGATACTTTCCAGCGGAGCCCAAGTCTTCAAAGTATCTTTTGGCAAGTTATTTCCCCTAAAAGATACTTTTCAGCACAGCAAAGTATCTTTCGGCTATTTATTTCCCCGAAAAGTTACTTTCCAGCGGAGCCAAAGTCGTCAAAGTATCTTTCGGCTAGCTATTTCGCCTTAAAGATACTTTTCAGCATAGCAAAGTATCTTTCGGCTAGATATTTCCCCTAAAAGATACTTTTCAGCACAGCAAAGTATCATTCGGCTATTTATTTCCCCGAAAAGTTACTTTCCAGCGGAGCCAAAGTCGTCAAAGTATCTTTCGGCTAGCTATTTCGCCTTAAAGATACTTTTCAGTTCAGCAAAGTGTCTTTCGGTCAGAAATTTCCCCTAAAAGATACTTTTCAGCACAGCAAAGTATCTTTCAGCTAGTTACTTCCCCTAAAAGATACTTTCTAGCGGAGCCAAAGTCGTCAAAGTATCTTTCGGCTAGCTATTTCGCCTTAAAGATACTTTTCAGCACAGCAAAGTATCTTTCGGCTAGATATTTCCCCTAAAAGATACTTTTCAGCACAGCAAAGTATCATTCGGCTATTTATTTCCCCGAAAAGTTACTTTTCAGCACAGCAAAGTATCTTTCGGCCAGATATTTTCCCAAAAAGATCATTTTCAGCACAGCAAAGTGTCTTTCGGATAGATATTTCCCCTAAAAGATACTTTTCAGCACAGCAAAGTATCTATCAGCTAGTTGCCTTCCCTTAAAGATACTTTCCAGCGGAGCCCAAGTCTTCAAAGTATCTTTTGGCAAGTTATTTCCCCTAAAAGATACTTTTCAGCACAGCAAAGTATCTTTCGGCTATTTATTTCCCCGAAAAGTTACTTTCCAGCGGAGCCAAAGTCGTCAAAGTATCTTTCGGCTAGCTATTTCGCCTTAAAGATACTTTTCAGCACAGCAAAGTATCTTTCGGCTATTTATTTCCCCGAAAAGTTACTTTTCAGCACAGCAAAGTATCTTTCGGCTATTTATTTCCCCGAAATGTTACTTTCCAGCGGAGCCAAAGTCGTCAAAGTATCTTTCGGCTAGCTATTTCGCCTTTAAGATACTTTTCAGTACAGCAAAGTGTCTTTCGGTCAGAAATTTCCCCTAAAAGATACTTTTCAGCACAGCAAAGTATCTTTCGGCTATTTATTTCCCCGAAAAGTTACTTTCCAGCGGAGCCAAAGTCGTCAAAGTATCTTTCGGCTAGCTATTTCGCCTTAAAGATACTTTTTAGCACAGCAAAGTATCTTTCGGCTATTTATTTCCCCGAAAAGTTACTTTTCAGCACAGCAAAGTATCTTTCAGCTAGTTACTTCCCCTAAAAGATACTTTCTAGCGTAGCCAAAGTCGTCAAAGTATCTTTCGACTAGCTATTTCCCCTAAAAGATACTTTTCAGCACAGCAAAGTATCTTTCAGCTAGTTACCTTCCCTAAAAGATACTTTCCAGCGGAGCCCAAGTCTTCAAAGTATCTTTCGGATAGCTTTTTCGCCTTAAAGTTACTTTTCAGCACAGCAAAGTATCTTTCGGTTAGATATTTCCCCAAAAAGATACTTTTCAGCACAGCAAAGTATCTTTCATATTGTTACTTCCCCTAAAAGATACTTTCCAGCGGAGCCAAAATCGTCAAAGTATCTTTCGGCTAGCTATTTCGCCTTAAAGATACTTTCCAGCACAGCAAAGTATCTTTCGGCCAGATATTTTCCCAAAAAGATCATTTTCAGCACAGCAAAGTATCTTTCGGTTAGATATTTCCCCAAAAAGATACTTTTCACCACAGCAAAGTATCTTTCAGCTAGTTACCTTCCCTAAAAGATACTTTCCAGCGGAGCCAAAGTCGTCAAAGTATCTTTCGGCTAGCTGTTTCGCCTTAAAGATACTTTTCAGCACAGCAAAGTATCTTTCGGATAGTTATTTTCCCTAAAAGATAATTTTCAGCACAGCAAAGTATCTTTCGGTTAGATATTTCCCCTAAAAGATACTTTTCAGCACAGCAAAGTATCTATCAACTAGTTACCTTCCCTTAAAGATACTTTCCAGCGGAGCCCAAGTCTTCAAAGTATCTTTTGGCAAGTTATTTCCCCTAAAAGATCATTTTCAGCGCAGCAAAGTATCTTTCGGCTAGTTATTTCCCCGAAAAGTTACTTTCCAGCGGAGCCAAAGTCGGCAAAGTATCTGAGAGCCACTTTGGCTGTGGCTCTTGGACACAAACACGTCACATAACAGGCCGCACAGTCAAGCTGATAAGTATACTTACACATGTATGTATTTGCATCTTATGTAAATCTGTCAGCCTGCACACACACACACACACACACACACACATGTATGTACTTGTATGCAGGCATAGTAAATACTTCACTCGTTTCTATTCTCCAACCGGCTGGCCATATCAATTGCAGCAACTATAAATGTCGCATGTGCACCCAGTCCCATGCACCCCGGCAACCCCCACCATCCCCCCGCTAGTCGACGACACTGTCGAGCGTTGTACGCGTTGTAATTTAATTTGCATTTATTTATATTCATATGTATTAGTATTATTTGTCATATTGTTTGAGTGACGCGACTGAGCTGCAGCACAATTTAAATATTTAATTTAACAAGTTCTTCAATTAAATTAATAATGCAAATTGTTTGCTTGTGTAAGGCGAAAGAGAGACGAAAGAGAGAGAGAGAATGAGAGTGAGAGAGTTAGTGGGAAGAGAGTTGAACATATTTTCGTCACTTGTCATCGTTTTGTATTTTAATATTCATTTCAAATGTAATACAAGAATATAAAATCTCCAAGCCTTAGAGACAAGTTGAAATGTGCTGGTGGAGAGTGACCGACTATAAAATACCCTGTGCTTTGCCTTAACCAAAGCTACAGCATTTAATAGTCGAGAACTGACAACAACTGCTGCATAAAATGAGGTATGCGGCTCCTTGTCGAGCATGCCCGACTAGGTGTTACCCTGTAACCAAATTCGACTAGTCGCAGCATTCGAAATTTGTTATTATTCTTATTCGTACCAAGGCTGGATCTTGGTTAATTATGACTTTTGGAGAAAAAAAAACGGGCAAGTTAGCGAAAACTAAAGAAGAACAGGTTTTACCCTTTCGATATTTATCGATAATGTTGAAATGAAGTGTAACTGCTTTTAGTTTATGATTTTATTCAATTTTCGCACCTTTAACATTCAACTTAGTTGAACAGCTCAAAAATAAGTTGAGTATTTAAGCCCCTAGTATCAATGTTGTCTATGTCCAACTTCGATCCGCCTTACTAATTTACATAGCGATACCATATATCGATTATTTCTATATTGATTTATACATCGCCTAAATCTATATCGATACATCTAATTCTTGAGCATTTATTATGATTTTTGCATCGCAAATGTATGTCTGTTGCGCTTTGAATTCTCCTTCTGCCTCTTACAGGCTCTCGCATCAGCTCATTACACCCATTTCCAACGAGTACAGGGTATAACAAATGTTCACTGCTTCACACTGAGCTACGCACAGTAGTTGAATGCTCAATTTATTTGTAGGTCATTTTCATGTAATGCGAAATGATGCAAAACAGCGGCCACAAAAAGCACAAATAGCAGCAGCTGCAGCGACAGCAGCAGCGGCAGCAGCAGCGACAGCAGCAGCAACAATCATAAAAATTAGCAGTCGCGCCGACGTCGGCGTCGGCGTCAGCGTCAATGTGAGCGACAGCGACTTTTTGCATGGCGTCGGTGTTTGTCTATGCAAAACGGTTGTATAAGAGATTTATGACAACAACACACCACACACACATACACCACACTCTATACACACCACACAAAACTGCGCTTAGTCTAGTGTCTGAGGTTAAGAAGTTGACATTTGAGGCGATTTTGCCTGACAGGCGACAAAATGGAAGAGAACTGTTCGCTTGCCCCCGTTTGCCTGCGTGTTTTATGGCCTGTGCCGCGCCCACCCACGTGCCCCTTCAGGCGGGTGTGGGGGAGTTGCTCGTATTTTATTTGCACCAGGGTCAAACTGCAAGTAAGATTCGCAACAACTCGCCCAGTTCAAGATTGCATTGGCTGATTCGAGTCTGGCCCTGAACATTAGAAACTAAACACAAACTTTGCTTACAGCGAAACATAAATATGTACAAGCGTATATAATTAAAATGAATTTCAAGATAAAAGTTACTTATTATGCTATATGGAAACTAGGTTCATATCCTTGCCATGCTTTGTTTGGCTATAATAATACCCAAACCAGCTCCGACCTTGAAAAATACCCCATTTTGTACTTGTGAAATCATTTAGAATAATTTAAAATTCAACGCGTTTCATTTCAAGAACGAAAAAAATGATTTGCCAGATCCGTACGATTTAAAGATTGACCGATTCCAACTCACAATAAAATATATTGAATAAAACGAGAAAGTAAGAATTTTTACGGATAAGAAAACTTATTTTTCGACCGATACTTCCCATAGAGCTAAATAATACATAAGTGCAATTTTGTTTAGATTTGGCTCATATAGGTTGGAGATGTCACCTTCTATGCAATACATATTCTATGACAAACTTGTAATACCTTTTACAAGGGTATACAAATGGCTGAGATCTTATTGGTTCTTGTTGATTCGGAGTCCATTTTGATATTAATTAGTATAATTCGTTTTATTAATGGTATTATTAATATGATTTTAAGTATTATTAATCATATTAGTATTATTAGTTGGGTTATTATTAAATATAATTATTAAAAATATATTTTCAGTATTATTATATTTGATTCTTTAAAATTAAGTATTACACTTTTACCAAATTTAACAAAAATGCCGAGGGGCTATCGACGCGATTATCCGTTCGCTTTTTGTTTAAGATCCATCGATAAAAATAATAAATTGCCACTTGTCGTGTCAATTAGAGAGCCGCACATGCCAGCCGGCAGGTGGCGCTGCACATATTCGCGCTGTTAATATCGCCCGTAAATCGCGAGCTTTTTAACGCTTAATTTTTAATAGTGTGGGGATTCGTGCAATTGGATAAATTGTTATTTGTGCATGATTATAAATAAATAGTCGAGTAAGTAAAATTAATCAGATTCTAAATGAAATATACTACATCTTATGTAAAGTTGTGTGGATCTATTTGAAATATCTATGCAAATGTAAATATGTAAGTGGAATTAACTTACAGCTTTTGGTTTTCTTTTCTTTTGCAGTGTATAATTTATAGCTCACAGATTTAGATGATCTACAGATATTATTAAGCCCTGAATTCATTGGATAAAAGCTGGTTTTTGGCAAAATTTCCTAAGCCGAAATATCTACAGATATCAAGAGGTCCGGCTCCCGTAATTGATATTTATCGATGTTAAAGGCTTTGCAAATCGATATGTATCGATTTAAAGGGCTTGGCAAATCGATATTAATCGAATCTCTTGAATATCTTGGCCAAATGGGTTCTGATTAAGAATGCTACACTGTTTTTTTACTCGTATGGATTACGAGTATCGCTTGGCCAGTCAGTCAGTATACCCTCATAGGCTAATTGCTGGGTATTATAATGTTGCGCAACGAGATAGACGGAAAGTCTGTTGTTTACGCGGCGTTAATGAAATGAATAGACTTATGCTTATAGATCGACAGCTCAGGCAGTTACCTGATACGAGTGCTGGCCAAATACTTAGTTAGCCGGAAAAGAACGCAGCCAAGAAAAAATAACAAACAAACAAACAAATAAATAATCAAATAGTGAGAATAACAAACAGATAACGTCGAATGTTTTTCAATGCTGTCCCAAAAACTCTTATCAGTCGTGCCAGTTGGCCGAAACGTCTGCGTCAGCGTCCAGCCGACCTTGAGTGGGAGCCCAGCTATAAGGTGCTCAAGCGTTATATGAGCCCACTTCTGGGCAGAGCCCAAAGTAACGCCATGGGGTCTAAAGTTTGCTAGTTGCACTGCTTGCATGCAGCTCACTCGCCAGCGCCACGTTAAAAGTATCCAAAAGCAGCTCGCTGAATCACTGATAACACGTGCTCGGGCACTCGAGACGCCACAGACTAGACGGCCGGCCAGCCAGCTCTTCAAATATTTGCCCATATAATTCACCGGGCAGACAATGCGCTTTTTTTCTTTTTTTGCTAGTGCAATCTTCTGCCATGTGACTTGGCAAGTAGTTTCTAACTACTAGCTGCCCATTGTCAGGTAGTACCGATATTCGATAAGCCGACATACATATATGGGGCTAATATAACCTGTCTGCTGATAACTGAAATTTGCTAATTACAATTGCTGCATCATTATCTGATTGGGCTGTAAATAGCTATAAATAGTGTATTACTCTGTAAGCTATAGTTGCAAGCCAAGCATTGCTCGAGCATCGATATTCATTAGCGTATTAGACTTAAATCTATTCTATGTTAGAACTTATACACTAATCTAATAGATCACCTAAGCTGCATTGCAGTATTCTTTAGCAGCTGAGTGAACAATATCAGAGTACAGTTTCAAAGGACATATCTTGATATAGAAAGATCTTACGTGGGAGAAGATTTCTTAGATTCAACCAAACTAAAAGTATAAATGGTCAATAGATTTACTAATAGAAACTCTAATGAAATTCTTATCTAATTTCAAATTTCTCCCACTCTTAAAGGACAGTTCTGTTGGTCATAACTATTATATTACTATTTTTTTATTATCATTATTTGTCATTATTATTATTATTATTATTCTTAAAATTATTGTTATAATTATTATTATGATTATTATTATTATTATTATTATTATTATTATTATTATTATTATTATTATTATTATTCTTATTACTATTATTATTATTATTATTATTATTATTATTATTACTATTATTATAATTATTATTATTATTATTATTATTATTATTATGATTATTATTATTAATATTATTGTTATAATTATTATTATGATTATTATTATTATTATTATTATTATCATTGTTATTATTATTATTAATATTATAAAGACCTTCAGCTTAGACATTAAAAATCCATATATTAGCTTAAGATGTGCACCTGAATTGATATTGTTCGTAGTAAAGCTGTAATTGATATATATCTTTGTCAATTCCCGCATATACCACATTAAATTGTGCAATAAAACTCAGAAGCTGATCAACTGACTAAGACTTGGTTCTATGTACACAGCACTTTCTTCTAGCCAAGATCAACCTCCTAGTGACTAGTTAGGCTATAGATAGCTCAACAAATATATACGATCCGATGTGTATTCGGTTCTGTTCTGTTGAGTTCTGTTCTGCCTTGGAGCACTGGTAAATGTTTATCCTATGACTAATGCGGCAGGTTGGGCAAATGTTTATTTGGCTTGGGTTCAACAGCAAATTTAATTCCAGTCCAAGTGGGCCTCATTTCCATGTCGTTGCGAGCACATCGAGGTGCACGCACACTTCTATAAATGCCAGATTAAGTGTGCTTGTGTAGACTGCACAGATACATGCGTCTAACTATTACTTAATACCTTTGACTAAGCGCTGTGCACAAAACGGAGCCATCAAAACAACTTTCGATTACGAAATTTAGCACAGCTCAATTGGATCGTGGGGCCCAGGCAGACCAGGTGCTGCGGGTAGCGGGGCCGTGATAGAGACCCGAACTGAACCCGAAGAACCAGAATGGGGTGAGCCTTGCTCGACTTGCAGTTACCCTGTAAAACGTTTTTGTTGAGATCTATAATTAGTCTAGTTGAGCCGACTTCTTGATCTGAAGCTGGCTTAATCTGTCAGCTGGCATACCCCACTTTGCAGCATTGACTCGAGAGGGTATCAGCAAAAACAGCAAACTTAATGAGCTTTGCGAAATGTGTTTGCTTGCCCTTTCGATGGCTGTCAAGTACACAATAAACGACAACAGGTTGAAGACTAACAACAAGAACAACAACAACTGCAACAACAACAACAAGTGCAACACTTAACACAGCTGAAATGAAAATTACACAAAATTAAAAATGCAACCGCAATAAACCATGATGATGATAATGATGTTCGGCCCGCTAATGATAATTATAACTGCAAAGATGACTAATGCACCGCGTTGATGGCTAAGCAACTCACATGAAACATGAAACATGAAACAAGAAACAAGACACAAAAACTCACAACTTGAACGAATTTCACATTGCGAAGTCATCGCTGCGGTTTCTCAGGCCCTCGTCCGGTGAGCGGCTCTGTCCGTGAGCGAATGGCTGCGTGGTTCACTGGTTCACCGGTTCACTGGTTCCCCGGTTCACTGGTTCACTGGTTCAGTGATTCGGGGGTTCTGTGGATGTGGCTTTGCGGCGGTTCAAAGTCGCAAGAGTGGCCTTTCTAGACCAACTTGAATGAGAAATCGTTCAACAGATAATAGCACATAATAGCCGAGGAAATAGCCCGGCGTCGCTCGGTTCAAATGAATAATGTCGAAAATGCAAGTGGTATCGAGTTTGTTGGGCTAGTTCGCGTCAGATTCAGCCACATACAACATCAAATTTTATTTGACACACTTTACTCAAAGATTTTTAACTTAAGCTACATTTAATATAAAAGATCAGCAAGTTATTTTATAATGCGTTTGTTGACACTTCAACAAGCTTGAAACAAAGAAAACAATCAGTTTCCCTAGGGAGTCTTCGGGCTTATAACAACAAATGGAACTACAATACATATATATTATTTACATATCATTATTAACTCTCTTATTTCCCCAGTGCGCATTATAAATATACACATGTATATACGAATGTTTTCTATTAATTTGACATTCGATTGTGAGCCTCATTGATTAATCGTTCCCATGGTAGTTGATAAATTTTATAAACAATACAAAATTACTAATAATAAATAAATACGAGTTCAACCATGCTGTCTCATACACTATATACTTGATAATATCGTACAAATATGTACATATATATTATGTTTTGTTTAGGTCTTTGCGTAAACTAATCGATCATCTTAGTTATTTGTTTATTTAGTATTTGTGTTATTTTTAAGAGCCATGTCCAATGACCATTTAGATATACACCTACCCGAAAGCTGACATTTGTGTGTGTATTTGTTTAGGAATATCTTGTATGTATCTTGGCATTTCCCCGATCGAAATAATCAAAACCATTCTTTGCATATTGTTTAGAGCACGACGGAAGACATATCCAGCGCTTAAGTATGACAATATATCTTTTGTGTATGTAAATTGTATCTCCAAGATACTTTTGTAAATGCGCCGCTTTATTTATTTTACCTCCCGCACCCCCCGACGCACTTATCGCTCGCTGCAGATGAGGCCAGTTGGGATCGAAGTGCTGCAGAGCGGGCAGGCAACTGGGGGCGGGGGGATGGGGGGCGGCGCTGGGGCGTGGCAGAGATAAGCAGCCATTTAAAACCACGAAAATTTACATTTTTATTGCGGTTCACTTGTACAATAATTGCCGACCGCAGCAGCCGTTACATTTCATATCTGTAAGATACATTTTCCAATTTACCAACTGGCCGCCAAGGGGATTACGCTGCGCGGGTGTGCCTGTGTGTGCGTGTGCGTGTGTGTGTGTGTATCAAGTCAGGCTTTGGGCTGCGCTGCTGCTGCTTCTTCTTCTTCTTCAACTTCTGCCTGCCCATCTTCTTCTAGTTCTTTTGTGCGCTACACTTGTTTTCTTGTCTTATCTTTTGTTTCTATGCTCAAAATTTTGCACATGTGGCTATTGTTGCCGTTGTTGTTGTTGTTGTTGTCGCTGCTGCGACTCATTCAAAACAGCGCAGCAACCTGGCCTGCAGTTGGAGCGAGCGAGCGAGCGAGAGAGCGAGAGAGTGGGCAGCGGGTGCGAGAGAGACAGAGCGGAGAAGAGCTGGCAAATGACTCACAATTGGTTTGCAGTCGTTTTCTTTTATTGCTGTTGTTGTTTAAAGTACTTCATTGTTGCTGCTGCTGCTGCTGCTGCTGATGTTGTTGTTGTTGTTGTTGTTGCTGCGACTTATGAAACCTTCGCTGTTCATTAGTGTTGTCGCTGTTGTTGTTGTTGTTGTTGTTGTTGCCTCTTTTGTTATTGCAATGAAAAGTTGTCGTCGCATTGTTGCTAGCCCAGGTACAAACATCACACACAAACACAAACACACACACACACATACACATGTACACACATTGACATGCACATACATGCACACATATCATTCACATTGTGAAAACCTTGGAACGCTACAATTACTGTTGACTTTTGCTGTTGTTGCTCTTGTTGTTGTTGCTGTTGTTGTTGCTGTTGTTGTTGTTGCTGCTGCTGCCGCCGTATTTGTTGTTGCTCTCTGCGCCCAGTTCGCATTTCCGCTTTCCTGCCTCGCAACAGTCGCCATTGTTTTCACAGCCACAGCACCGTTGGCAACAACTACGGCCGCAAACATTACACACACTCACACACACACACACATATTAGAATCTACACTGAGAGAAATGCATTTAGAGCATTTCATGTTAACAATAGTTGCGAAAGTTTTGATTTTATTTTTTAACAACAAAAATGTTGAAGTTTTTCAAAAATGTTATTACAGTAAAAACGTGAGCCAACTAATATTAGGCGCAAGACCTCATGGGCAAAGATTCCATCTAAAACCATTTTTAATCAGGTCTTACTTGTGTCTCCTCTATTAGGCGGACACTCCTCTGGAGCGAACAAACAGTACCCGACAGTCGGTGTCCGCCCACGAGAGTTTTCACTGTAATTCTACTCTACTCACACTCAGATACTCTATAAGAAGATCTAAGTAAACTTTAACATATTGAACATAAACAAATTATTACTTTGAAAAACTCATAAATAATCATTTGTGAGAACAATTGGAGCTTGACTTGCAGCTCGAGCTCTATTTAAATGTTTGCACCAATTTGTTTTTCACAGTGTAACAGTGCCTACAATTGTAATGAGAAGTACAAACCCGCTTATCAGTTTTTGAAACAAGCAAATCTAAGCGATACCACCAATTGAGTCAGTCACAAAATATAAAAAAAAAGATACGACAAGTTGACAAAACAGAACAGACAGAAAACAAACACACACACGCACACACACACACACATATTGTACGTATTCTGTATGAGCACATATCTAAAAATACAATTGAGGAACTCACCTCAAGGATCGCTGGCTCATTTGGAAATTTACGACTTAAAGTATTAGTTGGGTCGGAGAGAGCAGAAGAGGACGAAAAAGGGCAAATGGATAAGGGGCCATATCGGATAATATATTGTACGATCTGTTGTGGTTGCCCGGAACAAAGGGACAGCAAAATAGAAGGTCTCTTGAAGGTCAAAGAAACTGGCAAAGTGCGTACAATAATCGCTGCGATTGTCCATGGGACAAATTGATGTCTGGTGATAGAAAGATCAAGATTTCATTTCCGGAACTGAGATCGGGAATACACAAGAAAATTCAATTATATGATAATAGGCTACATTCCACTAAAATACTAGCAAAGGTGAATAATTACAGAGTTTTTAGAATGGACCCATCTTAAATTTCAATTTGTTAGCTTCTTCCCTTGCCTTGAACACCTTCCCATATATGGGCTGGTGCTCAGCATAGCCCCATACCTGTACTTATGTACAGGCTCGAGTGTTTGCTGCAATAAAAGTTGTTTACTTTCAAAGAACTGATAGTAATAATGCTCATAGATTCACACATATCGTATTGATAAGACGCTCAGAGTCGCCCAGACTCAGGTACTCTGTCTGGGGGAAACTGAAGTGGACTTTATCAGAGAATTGTGGAAATATTTACATTCAAAGAGCTGCTCAAGGATTAACTGATCGTCGTATATACTATATACATACATACATATATATTTTTATCTGAGGCCGCAAAAGTCTTCCGCAGTTTCTGCGACACGTGCCCAAACAGAAAGCTCAAGTAGCTGAAAAATTTCCAAGCGATCATATATGTATATATATAGATATATAATTTGTCAGACAAGTGTTGGAAATCTAAAAGCTAATACAAACACAATATGAAAGTTGAAATAGTTGGACGGCTGGCACATGTCATATTTTTTTTTTCCATTGGTATTGCGATCTATTCGAAAATAAACCGGAGAGGACTTGAGAAAATATTTGCGAATTGTTGTTTTCGTTCAATAACAGAAATTCCGTATTTGAAATATGCAGCCAAACTGTTGACATAAATGACACACCCCTCTCCCCCCCACCGCCTGCCACCCAACTGCCAAATATTTGTCTTTCAGTGGAACGCCGTGCGGAACAATGGGAAAGAAGTTCGGGTTAAATAATATTGCAAACATTGTCAGGTCTCCTTCAGCTGTTTCTGTTTCTGTTTCTGACTCCGCTTTTCATTCGAACTGATGTTTCATATGGGGAAATCCCACACAGATGTTTTATTTTCGACACTTCCAACTTTATACAGGTGCCAGCCCCGGCCACGCTCAGGTGCGTGGGGAAACTATGGAAAAATAGGGCCAAAAGAATTAGTTAAATGGCGAATCATTTTATTTAATTTTTTTTTGGAACGCGTGTGTCGCATATCCGAAACGTGTTCCAATAGAACGAACGGAATATATAGAATTTTCGAAAAATATTCATAAAAACAACTATAAATTACAAATCAAGGAAATTATCAGCGTCAGACGCGTCAGCAAAATTGAAAATGCCTCCCCCCGCCCCGCCCAATACCCCTCTTCCCGAGCAGGCCAAACGTGGCGCTAGCTGAACAACAACAACATTAAAATCAAAGTTCAAAAAACAAATATATTCATAATAAAAACATGCGAAATTGTGACGCGGCATAAAATTTCACATTTTTCTGACGTGAGAATTTTTATTTCGATTAACTATTTAAACTTAATCTAGATTAGAAATTAAGCGGAACTGCAGAGAGTCCGAAAAAGAAAGGCCACAAGTCGAGAACCTTATCTGGCTAGGAACAGATAGGTGTGCAAGTATAACCATGGTATATCAAAATAATAAAACGATATGAGCCCAATATTTGTCATGCGTATTAATAGTAAGACATATGTTTGGAACGATCAAGTTTAATATTTTAAGTCTCTAGCTCATATAGACTCTGAGATCGGGCGATCTTTATATATGTAGCTCGTACTGCGCGAACACTAGGAGTACCTATATTGAAAATCTAAGGTCCCTAGCTCGTATAGTCTCCGAGATCGAAGAGTTCCCACAATTTTGTAGTTTATAGGGTCTGAAACGGTTACCCAATTCCATTGGAAAACGTTCGAATGACTAAAATGTAATACAAATAAAACTACAACGGATGGCTAGAGAATTCGTGGAGAGATTTGTAGTCAGGAGGATCAAGTGTAGATAGTTTAAGGACCTTCTCCAACTGCGACAGAGAAGACGCTCGAGACTTCCCCCGACAGCCTACGAGACGTTCCAATCTTATTTAAGTAAGACTTATTCAATACATCATCATATGTTGTCATGAAATCGTATGTTATTCTTGATCCAATACAAATATGAATGAAATGAAACACAAATGTTGCATTTTTCCTCAAACATTTAAAGGCTTATGCATTTTAAAGTAACAACATTTTAGTTGCTGCTAATAAAAGGAACTGTAAGCTGCTTGAAAAAACGAAATAATAGGTATTTTATCTTCTTATAACGTAATCAAATGCCTCGTCTTGAGTTATAGAATACCCTACAGGAGCTGCGTACTAGTTTGAGTGGAAAATAAAAAACGAAATAATATTATAGGTTATGCATTTACTTCTAACCTAAAATAAAAGACCTTTCTTGAGTCTCCCTGTCTTCCTACGGGAGCTGCGTACTAGTTTGAGTGGAGAAAAGTTGAACTCTTTCTTCTGTATTTAGGAGTAGGCTGTGCTTCTTTTTTTGGCAAGTGTCGCAGTTGTGCGCTGTTGCCGCTCTTCAGCCAAGTTCACAGCTCGGCTCCGCCGCAC
The DNA here is from genome assembly GCA_035045885.1 of Drosophila borealis. NCBI lineage: Eukaryota > Metazoa > Arthropoda > Insecta > Diptera > Drosophilidae > Drosophila > Drosophila borealis. The sequence continues at coordinate 7,418,522 of JAWNOR010000211.1, forward strand.
GCCGCCCGCCGCCCGCGCCCCGTTAGCCTTGGCCAGCGTACTGAAAACCGGGCTAGCAAAACCCAAACTGGTTAACTGCAATTGTCTGCCACAGATCGTAGACTGCGATTCAAGCTGAAGCTGAAGCTGCTGCTGTTGCCGTTGCTTTTGCTGCAGTTGCTGCGGCGTTGCCGCACTTCACTTGGCTGCAAAAGAAAGCTGCAAGCTGCAAGCTGCTGGCTGCGGCGCAGAGCACCCGCTACAAGCGCAGCCTCCGCCCCTGCCGCGCCCCGCTGCCCCTGACAAAATAGAAAGCCGTTTTGTTTTAATTTTTTTCCACAATTATTTTCCGCTAGCGCAGGAAAAATTATATGCTTTTATTTTTGTAATTTTTTTTGTTTTGCCTTTGTTTTTGCTTCTTTTGTATGTGTTGTATTTGTTTGTTTTTTTTTTCACAAAAAGGTTTTTGTTTTTTTTTTGTTTTGCTTACATTTTGGTTACAAATTTCTCACAATTATTTGTTTTTGTTTTTAAATTACGCAATAAAAAAACTTAACATTAAATACAATATGTTGTTGGTTTTTGTTGTAATAATAAAAAATTAATACATGAATTTCTTGTTGTTTATAGTTTTTTTTGTGTGTGTATGTGTTTTTTTGTTTTCTTTTTATAATAAATAGTTTTCGATTTTAAAGATAAAGATACTTTAAGCTGGTATAGATACTTTTGTGTGTGAGTGTGTGTGTGTGTGTGTGAGAACATTAAGTTTTCTTTGTTACGTTAATTTTAGTTTTTAAAAATTATATCGCATTAATTTTGTTTTAGTTTTTGTTATCAGTTTTTGCTGCTACATTTAGGTTTACAATTTTTTGTTTTTTTATCGCAATTGGAGTTTTACACAGACAAAAAAAAATTTTACAAATTTTTTACGCTTTCACATTTACTGAGATATTCTTTTGCCTTAACATTAAAGCAATTATTAAATTTATGTGGTAAATTTTTTTTTCTTTTGTTTTTGTTTTTGTTGTGGGTTTTTGTAATTTTAATGATGTTTTTGTTGTACGCGCTATACATTTAATAATATATAAAAATTTGTTAAAATCCTAAAATTTGTTGGTTTTAATTAAGATTAATAAATAATTTAAAAAATTTTTAATGCAGCAAGCTGCGTCTAACTAAAATTGGATCGTTCGTCTCCGTCTCCTCGTATCTTTCATCTCTTTCACACTCGCAGCTGATCCTTGGATCAACAGAGTTTACAGCTCTCTTTTACGATGCTTCTCATTAAACGTATGTTAAATTTTAAATTTATCAAGATCAAGTTTTTGTTGTTTGTTTTGTTTATTACTAGAATAGCATACAATTAAAAAAATCTGTTCACATTTAATTTTTATGTTGTTTTTCTTTTTTTATTTGTATGTGTGTGTGGGTGTGTAGTGTATAGTGTGTGTGTGTGTGTATTTATCAACGTTTTTTGCCTGGCCGTACTTGCGAGCGCACGCAAAAAACTCTTAGCATCTTAAACAGTATCACATATTCATGAGTTGTCGACGAGCGACCCTCGCAGCGGCCCAGCAGAGAGGCAGAGCGAGGGTTGGCAAAAACAATTGCCGACTGGCCCTGGCGCTCACTGCTGTGGCTTGCGGATCGCCGTCTTTGAATTTCATGTTTTCATTTTTTGTTTATTTTATAATATTTTCGTTTTTGCTTTTTTTGTTTGTTGAAAAAGGAGAAACAACTTAAAACTCTAGTTATTTGTTTGCTTTTTGTTTTGTTGCTGCTTTTTATAGCATCTACTACGCATCTAAGTAAAATGGTGGTGAGAGTCACAATTACAAAATTGTATGCAAAGAGTTGCTGGTGAGCGAGCGGCGCAGGCTCAAGAGCAACTCCTTGTTATTAGTATGTGTGTGTGTGTGTGTGTGATTGTATGTGTGTCGTATACTAATGTGTATGCGTGTGTGTGTGTGTGTGTGTATGTATTTGTGTAGGTGGGGTGGCTTCGAATACTTGCTTCGTCGTCGCGTTGCGCTCGCAACTAACTACTGCTCTCGACATCACAGGGGGTGTTGGGCGGTGTTGGGCGCGTTTCTTTGTCGCACTCGCTGGGCTCGCTTCTATATATATGTGTATATAAATATAACTGCGTCTCCGTCTCTCTCTCTATCTCTCTCGCTCTCTCACTCGGCAATTGCTCGCGCTTAAGCTGTGATTGCACTCTCGCTCTTATATCGTTGGCGTTGCAATCGCCTGGCTATGGCTTGAGCTTGAGCTGGAGCTTGAGCCAAAGCTGTAGCTGCGCCTGGCACCCAGGCCATCGGCCGAGTAAAGCTTATGCTTGGTTATGGTATACTCTGGGCTGATGGTGATGGTGCGTGCCAGGCTCTTCATGAACTGCGGCAACAGGGCCGTCCAGCCGCGATGATCCTGTCGGAGCGTAAGATACACCTCGAACGTGGAGACCGTCTCCGGATCCACTTTGAGCGAGGCAATGCGCCGCGAGTTCTGTGGCTCATCCTCGAACTCCACGTAAATGGTGCAGCCGCGTGTGCCGCAAGGCTCCTTCTCCGAAACGCGAATTATATCCGCCGCAATGTTCGGCGTGAGATCACAGGGTAGCGACACTTCGGTGCACGCCAAATGGCGCGCCTTCGCCTCGCGCAGCTTGTCCAGCAGACGGTTCGAAAGCTCGCTAACAGCGGCCACATCGACGTCGCTGCAGGCCGCCAGCTCGTCCTCATCGCAGCTGTAGGAGCTGTTGCTGCTGCTGCTGCTGTTGCTGCTGCTGCTGCTGTAGGGGCTGCTGCTGTTGATGGGATGGCTGCTAGATTTTGTTTTCTTGCTGCCGATGCCGCTGCTGCTGTTGCTGCTCGCCTGCTGCTTGTGCTTAATACTGTGTGTGTTCTGGCTGCGGCCGATGATGCTGCTGCTGCTGGCTGCGCTGCTGGCGCTGTTGGCGACGGTGGCGACCTTCTTGGCCGCAACGGCGGACGTGGGCGGTGTCAATGTGCTGGTCCAATCTAAAAGTAGCGCAAACAAGAAACAAAACAAAACTTTGATAAGTACAAGAAACCAATAAAACAAAACGCAAAGACCAAAAGAAACTAAAGAAACAACAACAACAACATTGGGCATTGGGCGACTTAGTGTGCGATAAAACGGCGTTAAGTTGATTTTGCTGGAGCTTTTAGCTTTGGCTTTTCTGGCCGTTCAATGTTCATTCACACACACACACACACGTACGCACGCACGCACGCACGCACACACACAGAAGTGCAGCGAACGCCGCTTGGCAACAAGCAGCGAACGAGATAAAAGCGGCAGCAAGCAGAGGGCACTGAGTGTGCGAGAGAGAGAGAGAGAGCAAGAGATAGAGAGAGCAACAAGCAACACACAAGACAACAACAAAATACGAAAAATCATTTTTACACAATTTTTTGTCAATTTTATTTGCTTTTCTTTGTTTTTGTTTCATAAAAAAAATCGTTTTTTGTTGCCTTTAATTTTTTGTTTTTTTTTTGCTTTTTGTAATACAAAATGTTGCGTACGTGATTGTGTAGCAGATGTTGTCGCTGTTGCGGCTGTTGTTGTTGCCCTTTTTATTTGCATGTGTAAATTGATTTTTTATGCATTTTTTTTAAAATATTTATAATAAAAAAATCTGATGAAATGTGCAAAGTAATTGCAATGCTTGAAAATTGAATGTTTCGCAAAGGAAATATTTTAATTTCTCACTTTGAATTCAATTGTAAAATGTTAAAGAAAACATTTTGTTTTAAATTGTAAAACAAAAAAAAAATCTTAGTTTTATTTGAAAAATTTGCATTTAGTTGAAAATTTATTTTGATTTGCCAAAGAGCTCAATGGATCGATCGCTTGTATTTTGAAAACAATTTGAAACTGTTTTCGGGAAGATTCTAGAATGTTGGTTTTCGGGCTTAAATCTTTTTGCAGAACTTACCTCGAACTTTGTTGGATCCCAGGACGCCGCCGTAGTTTGACTGCACAGCGAGAACTTCCATTTTCATTAGAATTCTTGATTTTCTTCGGTGTTCGGTGCTTTTCTAGTTAGTTAGTTTCGGGAAAATGTTCTGTTGTCGATTTTCTCGCTTCTTGAATTTATTTCGCTTCTCTTTGTATCACTTGAAACGTTTTAACAAATTAATTAATAGTTTTTGCTTGTTATTATTTATTATTTATGATTTATCACAATTTGCTGGTTGTTTATTAAAATTGATGCTGCTGATTGAGTTGAAATTAACTTGATTTGTTGTTGTTGTTGTTTTGTAGTTGGAAATCACAGCACTTTTGTTGTTGTTGGTTGTTGTTTGTTTGTTTGTAGTTTATCACTTAAATGGCGTTGGTCCGTTGCATTTGTTTGATGGCAATTATAAGATTTAATAATTTTCATAAAATTATTGAAAATTTCTTGTTGGGTTTTTTTCTTTTTACAGTTACAAGTACTACAAGTACATTTTAGATGTGTTTTTCCTTTTACATAGAATTCTTCGTGAAACAAAATTTTTGTTGTGTATTTAATAATGTCCAACAGTAGAAAATTTGAAATACACGCTTTTTGTTTTTTAGCTGCTTTCTTTTCTTGCTGCTTTGCCGTTTCTTACTTTTCTATGTGTTTATCTCAGCAGTGTTTCGAAGCTACTATGAAGCGCAACGCTCTGCACCGGCTATTTATAGGCCGGCTGGCCTGCGTCCGCTTCGCTCATTTGCTCTGCCGTCTCTGTCGTCGTCGTCGCCGTCGCCGTCGTCGTCGCTGGTGGTTGCTGCTGCCGCGACTCGTTTGAGTGAGGCACACAAGCAACAACAATGCTGTGTATGTGTTTGCTGAGCAATTAGCGGTTGTGCTCTCCGCAAAGAGACCGCTACAAGCGCGTATATACTCAATATGTGCTAATGTGTGCCTCTGTGTGTGTGTGTGTGTGTGTGTGTATGTGGGTGCTGTAATTGTAGTTGTTGCTATTGCTGTGCGAGTACAGGTAGAAAGACACAGGCAGAAGAGTGCAAAACGGCTGATGTAAGTTGGCTGACTGTTACAGCGCGCTGTCGCCGTGCTCTCCCTCACACTCTCTCTCTCTCTCATCACTTCGACACTCATCAGCTGTTTCACTCAACACTCGCCCGACTCGCTCATGCGCGCCTACAACCGGCCCCGGCATTGTCGCCGTTTCTGTCTGTTTCTCCTGAAACTGTCGCTCAGTCGAATGCGTGCACACACATATGTATGTGTGTATCTCCCTCTACATATAGTTATGTGTGTGTGTATGTGTGCGCTTGCATGCATACGTGACTTTTGTGCCGGTTGAGCATGTTTCGCTGCTGCCGGCGCAGGCAGCGCTAACGTCAGGCAGGCAGGCCAAAAAGGATGATGGAAATGTTCTCTCTCCTGGCGAATGAAGGAGGCAGCGCGACGCACACACACACACACACACACACACGCGCGCATATAAATTTTCGTAGCTGCCGCGCCTGCCACTTCACACCCGCCCGTTGTGAGGCCGTTTCGTTCCACATTAGTGCTCTGCCCGCAGTCGCAGCGCTGCCGTTGCTGCTGCTGCTGTTGTTGCCCCCGGAGAACGCACCATGTCAAAATTGAAATTTTCCACTGCAGTTTGCAACAACTTCAAAAATCGAAGCCCAGTGGCCAAGTGGTCTGGCAACGGATTGCGGACTCAACGTTCACAATGTCTACCTAATGGCATATCAAGTTGCAAGTTGCAAGTTGCAAGTTGCTAGCAGCTAGCTGCTAGTCGCAAGTAGCCGGTTGCTAGTGCCATGTGGCAAGCGGCAAACTCGAGCGCTGTTGCCATGCTGCCTAATTTCACAACAATTACCCCAGAGATCTGGCAAAGATACAGCGTTTCGAGAAGTATCTGAACTGCAAAACGTGCAACAACTAGCTGCGAACTCTGCCGCAACTTCAACTGTTAACCTTACTTTTCTGTTTAGTATCTATGCTTATCAAGGCTGCCAAACAGGTTTAAACCGCATCGATTTGAGCCCCATTTATATTTTTCTAACCATGAACCGAACCTTAAACCAACTTTTTGGCAAGACTTGCAGCATTTTAAATGGAATTATTTCAATAGGATTTTGGGTATATCTGAGAGAACAAAATGCAAACGAAGCAGCATGAAGATAGGGAGTCGAACCAGCGACCTCTTTTTCAGCACAGCTGTTTGTCTGTTCGCTCTGCTCTCTTCTTCGCTTAACGCTTGCAATTCTCAACAAGTTGAAGCTGCGAAAGGAGGACAAGTCGCTTGCAAGACCAGAGCAAGCTCTGCTGAGTATAGAACCGACAACTTCTCGAAGTTTCCGTATATTCTAACCTGCTGTTGGCCATTTCATTATATGCAATAGATAACTATTGTTATACAAAATCAATTGTCGCCAGGAAGATAACGTTTCTTGCATTTATTACTACTCCGCACAGCCTGATCTTCATTATGTATTTTTTATGTATTATTCATTTATTTTGTATTTCTCAGTTACGAATTTCATCAGCATTTGAAAGAATCTTTTTTTCTCTGTCTATGATTATTTTTCTTTTTTTCTGCTTTTTTTTTGTGTTTGGTCGAGAATAATTTGATATTCATATCAGGATTTCATGCTGTTGTGTCCTTTCATTTCAATTGAATGCATCTCGTAGATTATGAAATGGCCTTCTTCTTGTTGTCGCTGTTGTTGTTGTTGTTGCACGCAGATTGAAAACGACAGATTGAAATGTATCTGAACCTGTTTCATTGTGGGTGTGTGCGTGTCCGTGTGCGTGTGTGTGTCACTAGAATTTTCGTATCCAATTGAAATAAAATTCTGTGAAGTGTGTGTATCTTATGCTGCTGTCCGATACATTAGCTTTTGTGTAGATATTTCAACCAGATAATAAACCAAATGTCCCTCTGCCTGTGCATCTATCTATCTGTCTGTCTTTCTGTCTATTTTATCTGTTGTGGCTTCAGATTGAAGAGAAGATTTAGCTCCATGCATGGGATTATATAAAAATCAAAGTGCATTTAGCAGCTAAAGATACGTTTTTTTAAAGAAATTCTTGTGCAATTTAAATTGTGCCCTCTAAAACAGAGCAGCCGCATTTTCCAATTTTCCGACACACACGAGCATAAATTTTCATATGGGCGAAATGAGCAGAAAACGTGCGCGGCAAAGAAAATCACCGGCAATTTAACAAGAATCAAGTTGAGTTTTCTTTTTCTGTATTTTTTATTTTTATTTGCTTTTATGTGCTAAGGTGAAATTGTTGCCAGCCAATGAAAAGGCAAATTTTCTCGGAAATGGTCTATGCAGATCTCTAAAATGTATGTACGTCTACATTTCACGGAAATCTATAATGATGCTAAGTAAACATAAAACCTGACTATTTTTATAGATACTTTGTCTCAAATCTGTTTTAGATATAAAAGATACTTTTGTATCTGATAGATTATATGTTTGTATGTAATATCGGCCAGCGATAAGCAAATCACAATTGAAGGCAATTGATTCATAATTTGCAGATAATAAAATGCTGACGTGCCCACTCACACACAGATACACACAAACACGCAGCGAACACGAGAAAGAGCTGGGAAAATGCGAAAACAATTTTATTGCACACTCAAAAACGATACGCCTGGCGCCATCTATCGGCCAAACGTTTGCACAGCGCACAGCGAAGAGCGTGTAAGCAGAGCAACAACTACAACAAAAAAAAGAACAATGTACAAAGGCAATTTTAAATGAGCAATCAATTAAGTGCTTAAAATTAAATTAATTATATTTTGCAAGTATTTTACATATGAAATGAACAGTGAAAAAGTATCTGAAAGATGCACAATTGATTTATGCTCAATAAGCCAAACGCTTGAAAAGTTTCTTTTACACAATTTTGCGTAAAGTTTTGTGATATTAAAAGTTGTTGTTGCCATTAGCATAAATGCGTGTGTGTGTGTGTGAGAGAGTGTGAGGATACAATTGAGAGTTTTTTTTTTAATTTTGTATCTCTGATTGTACAATTTTTGATTCAAAGAATTGAGATACATTTTTTGAGTTTTTATGTCTCTTATGTGTGCACAGCACACTCAATTTAAATAACGACTTTGAGTGACTCGCGAGCACACACAACACTCAAGAGCAACCATCGGTCTGTGATGCTCTTAAGTTTGCTCTTTGAGCGCATATGTAGCTCGCAGAGCTCACAGCTGACGGTAGACCGAGCGTGCCGCTGAGCTGCGTGCACACAGCGCACAGCTGATGCTACTCAACTCTTGAGCCCTTGCTCTCTGACACGAAAACAACAACAAGAACAGCATGAGCAACATTTGACTTTGCAGCTGTTTCGCTCATCATCTGTTTTTCTGGCGCACAGCAGGTTCCCGCATGTCCCACTCGCACGCACACACACTCAGAGTTATTGCTGTATATAAATAGGTACATACATATGTATATTGTATGTGCATGTATGTATGTATGAGTATATGCACATTCGCATACATAGGCAATGCTGTATACAAAGTCAGTCGTGGCCGTTCAACGTTTTTATGGGCGCTGCAGCTCTGCCGGCGTCGCTGCTGCCGCTGCTCCAAACACTTCTCATCGGCAGTCAGTATCTTGATTTTCCAACTCGTTTCTCGCAGTCAACGCGCCCCCAAATCACACACACGCATGCAAGTAATATATATTTGGTTATATATGTATGTTATGCGCTGTATGTGTGTGTGTAATTTGCCTAAGGTTTTGTTGCTGCCGCTGCGGCTGCGGCTGTTGTTGCTGTTTTCCTATTGCCTGCGCTTTGTTGCCGTTTTTCACTCACATTGTGAGCTGAGCCGCCTGCAAGCGAGTTGTACAACGGCAACGTCGCGCTCATCTGTTTTTCCACACATGGTATGTACACACACATGCATATGTATCTGTGTAGATTGCGTGTGTGTGTTGCGGCTGTTGTTGTTGTTGCTGTTGCTGCTGCTGCTGCTGTTGTTGTTGATGTTTGCTTGTTTTCTTTTTAGCTCGCTTATTTATTTATTTATTTTTATGTCTTCGCTGGCAGAGCAAGAGAGCCGAAGCCGCGGCCGAGGTAGACCCGGCCGGTCGCTGTTGCCGCTGCAGTCGAAGCCATTGCAAAGCTTTTGAGCTCGTCTTGTAGTTGTTGTTGTTGTTTCTGTTGCTGCTGTTTCTTTTCTTCGTTTTGCTTATGGGCAATCATCTGTTTTATTTTGCACACACACACACCCAGATAGGCGCGCAGAGAGACCAGCAGGCTTGTGTGTGTGTGTGTGTGTGTATCTCACAGATACAAAGTCATTTCAGTGTATCTTTTGCTTGTGTTGCATTTGCCGTCAGCTTTTTTTTCCATCAATAGTTCATTTTCTGCTTGGCAACGGGTTTTTTCTTTTACTTTTTTCAGTGCTTTTTTTTGTTTTTTTTTTCGGGCTACGTAGTTTCATGAAATTGGAGAAAACTTAGCAATGATGAAATTACTGGACATACGTGAGCACCAGGCACGGGCTATCCGCGCCTATGCTCAAGCCTTCTCTCCTTAGCGCCTGTGGGGCCATCTACATATGTACATATGCATCGGATACATGCATGTACATATGTACATATGTATTTCTCTGCTCCCCCGCCCCTCCTCAGTCCAAGTATATGCTGCGACAGCTGTAGATTGCTTCCATAGAAAATTATACGAAATGGGAATGCAAATGTTAGCTAAAGAAGATGGAAAACAGGTGACAAAGCAAAAGTGACAGAGAGAGAGAGAGCCAGTAAGAGCTGGAGAGAAAGAGAGAGAGGGCGATAGGCAGAGCATGGTTAAAATTCTCATTATGCAGCGTTAAAAATCTTGTGAAATTGTCTAAATGCTTCAAATTAAGATTTTATAGGAGCTTTGTGCCTAGAGCTCTCTCATTTCTACACAAATATTAATTTATGAATATTCCTAAGAAAAGATAATCAATAGATAAAATAAAGAACAAAGAACAATATATACTAAAAATGACATCAGTTCTCTAGAAATTTAAAGATTCCCATGAAATAAGCCCAAGAAATCAATCAATTTCTTTATTGCTTATCATAGTATATTATTACAGTCCAGAAATAATTATCTAAAACTCTTTTCATTTTATCTTAACAAGTAAACCGTATATGTATATGCTTTAGTAGAGTATTTATTTTAAATTATTAAAATATTTTATTTCGCAAAAATTTCAAATCGTCTTTAAACAAAAGTTTAAGTATTCCAATATATGTTTAATCCAGCTGATTTTTAACATTTGGCCAATGTATCTGTACAACGAGATTTATTTCCTCAGCTGAAATGGAATACAAAAATATATTTGCTTTTTCTTTGAGGCATCTCAGTTGTGGAAACCCCGGACCTTGAGCAGAGTTTCTTTTTTTGTTTTGTTTTTTCAAATAGTCAACGCGAAATGCCCAAAGCAACTTGATGCTCGTAAAAATAGTGTCACCCCAGCGACATTTTCTGTTCCACAGACAGCTCGCAACTTCCTTTCCAATAAAGGCAATTTATCAATTTAACACTCAACTCCCAGGCGCAACTTTTCCGTCGCCGTCGCCGTCGCCGTCTCCGACTTTGTCCACGCCCTACTATGTGCTATGTGCTATGAGCTATCCCTGTCCCTGTCCCAATCCCAGGCGCTAATCACCCTTAAAATTGCGTGTGCACCATCCGAAACGAAGGTCAGACAGTGAGCAACAACTGATTCGATTCGATTCGAGTCGAGTCGAGTCGACTCTCTTCGACCTGACCATTTGCCTTTCGGTGAGTTTGGGGTTTTTGGTTGGCAGCCGGGCCGAACGAGGGGTCGTCCAGTACTAAATCAATTAAAATAAAACTGTGTCTATGCCGTATTGGCCCGACCACTGTGCACCATTTGACCTGGAAGTGCTCGAATCCCAGCGTAATTTATGCAAACAGTCCCAAGTCCAATGTACCAAAACCCAGTCCCTTAGCCCGTAGTTACCGTGCCGGTTGCCTAAACTGCGTTTCCGAAAGGGTCGCATTTAAGTTGATTTCCCAAATTGATGACATTGCATCAGCTAAAAGTGTTTACAGTCAGTCCATCCCCAGTCCCAGTCCCAGTTCCATTTCCATTTCCATTTAAGTGGATTTTGGCATCAAGTACATATCAATATCTATGCGCACAGAGCTCTACCTGATGCCTTGGCCTACCTGAGACACAGTTCCAAATGAGCCGCAAATTTTCCACAATGAGTTGGCCGTTGGGTTTTTCCCGGCTCTGTCCAATGCCCATAGAAAAGGTAAGTGTTATGACTCTCGCTCATAAAGTTACCAAGGTAATTTGCATAATGCTCACCTGGCCGATGATCCCAGCTGATCGCCTTTCCAAATCCCTGCCATGCTAGTATTGTAAATATCTCCAGAAGGTTCGTTAAAGTTTACACCAAACCCAAGTGAGAAATTTTTGGAAAGGGAACTTTAGGTCAGAGAATTAAAGTATAATTTTTCGAATATTATTAATAATACCCAAATTCCTAAATTTAAAAATGTTTTGGGATGAACAAAGTACAATTGTTCTCATTTCAGGACTGTTGCATTCTAGAATCAAGTATAGATATTTCACTAATCAAGAGCTTTAATACTTGGGCTAAGATTTGTTGTTGATATTTTAAGCGCAGTTATTCTTATTTTAAGTCAAGTCCAACCAGTCCGTGTCTTTAAATTGAACTGAATCCAAAAAAGAGAGAGTTACATTTGCATAAATAGTTCTTAAATCAATTCCTGCTCAATCTTTATATATATAGCTGTTTTAAATACAACTAAATATGTTTCTGTGTATACATGTATATATGGCTAACCTGTTAAACTAATTGTAAGCCCACAATTGTCGCCAAGCTAAGTAATTATGTCACTCTGATAAAAGTTGTAACATAGAGTAACAGGATACTAGATTTCGTAATAATCAAAAGAAAACAAAAATAAAAAATTTGGCTGCTTGTTGTTTTCAGTGTAATACTAAATTTCTCGAATCTTCGATAGAACTTTAAGTCGTTGGTGATTTAGGGTAAACAAGTTTTACACACAAAAGTAAGAAGCTCAAAAATCGGTTTCAAAACCGAACCATATATATTTTCAAAAATCATCATGTTTAAAATTTACAGAATCAGAATCATGAACATATATTACCATATATTTGGGATCGCAGGCAGCATCTGTTACATAATTTTGCACAAAAGCTATATATACCCATTTTCAGGCTATAAAGATAATTTTATTAACTAAATCGGAAACAAATAATATTAGAGCGAATATGAAAGAAGCAGAAGAAGTTGAAGTATAGCCTGTCATAATTTAAAGAAATACAAATCGGAATTTTCTTTAATTTTTTTTTGAGAAAAACTTAAAATATAAGCTCATATTTTGTTTAATTTTAAAATTCTATTCTTGTATTTTATTTTATTCATATTTTATATATATATTATTTATTTTTTTTATATTTTGTTATTTTTTTAAAATATTTTTTACCTAAAAAACTTAATGAATTCGTGTTTTAGGGATTTGGCAAAACGTTTTTTTGAAAATCATTTTTAAATTTTTTTTAAAATGATAAGCTAACAGCTTAAATCAAGCGTTTCAAATTAAAGAGAACATATCTTGAATCTACAGCTGCTTGTGCCCATTTAAGGCGACATTGAAGAAATTGATAAGAAATTAAAGTGTAACTAAAAATAATATGCTACCCATTTCTTCAGCAAATAATGCTCATTAATAGATCTGATAAGTTTCTAGGAGCTCAAGCTATTATTCGCTCACACACAGTCAAGGGTTTGCACAGCAAATATTTGCCAACAGCAATCGGACGTGTTGTATTACAGGGCGGAGTAGGGGGAGGGGGAGGGGTGGCAGTGGCAAATTGATGGAACCGATGGAAATGCGTTTCGGTCAACCCTTATCTAATTTCAACAACTTGGACGACAAAACGTCTGACTGGTTTTCTATACTATGCATCAGATATCTCGCTACGTTTATAAGGCCCCTATATAAATACACATGTGTGCGTGTGTGTGCGTGAGTGTGTGTGTGTGAGTGTGTGTGTATAGATGAAAGTAAATACTTATCAACAGTGAAGCTAAAGAATATTAAATCAATATTTAACGGTGCTGGGGCAAATATGCGTCATATATATATATATATATATATATATATATATATATATATATATGATATTGTTATGTATATATATATATATCTGATATGTCTGTATAAAGTCAGAGGTGTAGCTGTGTTATTTTATTGCGGGAGCTGGAACGGGAACCTTTCGCAAGGTCGCGTGTTTATCGCGAAACGTACTGCACTTCAGATAGGCCAGCGAAATGGCGTGTTCCTCGACACCCAACAGGCCCATTTTCATTTCCACTTCCATTTTCGTTTCGATTTCGATTTCGATTTCCATATCCATTGCTAGACCCCCGGGCTACATGTCGTTGAGCGCGTAGACACAGCGTCTACCCGAGTTCGCACAAAGACTTCACTTTTTTTTTTCTTTATTATTTTTACTTTGATTAGATCACTTGGCAAACGCCAAACGGCGAACTGATATCAGATGTGTGTCATATGGACGGGCCTCTGTTTCGATTGGACGTTCCAAGGTTAGACGCAGTGCGGATTTGAGGTCTATATAACCTATGTATATGTATATGTGTATTCATAGAAACTCTATTTCAACACAGCTCTGACCCTTGGCAACAGTTCTGATTCGGACTGGAGGCGAATTAGTCAGCCCGCGGTTCGGGTTTAGAATTTCACAAGCTTTGCGTGGCTTTTCTGCAGATTCGTGGCATGGGACACGTGTTGCCATATACGCAGAAAGACTCTGATAGAGAGAGCAAGAGAGAGGGGGAGGTAGAGAGGTAGATTATTATCAGAGAAAGCAACACGCTTACGTCAAGGTGCAACCTGCGGCAATTAGTCAAGTTTTAGTTAAACTAATTGCATTCCTTTGGCATGACTACAAAAGACAACAGGTGCTCTGCCTATATGGGGCACGAGTCATTAGTCAGCGCATGACTATATTACATTATCAGGCCGAGCAACAATGGAGTTGTACTCCATTATTATATTTCATCATATTATTACCCGAATTAGTCAGAACAAAAAAATTAAATGATGTTAAGCGAAAAGGTTTCTTTGTTCATCCCTATCCTCGGAACGATTCACAATGCTGCGCGGAACTGATTCACGGCGGAAAATAGATGGAAAGGAAGCAGACAGGCACAGGCTGAACAAGAGGAGCTTGTCAAAAGAGCTGCAAGCTGCTGATATACCCCTCGTATTGGCAAACAGGGTATAGCGCTCATCAGGCCCACAACTAAAACAACAAACAGGCGTCGCATGTCAAAGAGAGACGGAAGATATAAAAGATGAAAAAAATCAGAAAATAATACTAAAGAACGATATATCAGCAAAATTTGTGTTTTTTTTGTATCTCGCAGCCCAATTGATTTACATAATCAACAAAAACGCGTTTTATTTTGCTGGCTCTACTTAATACCCCCCCCCCCCCCTTCTCCATCTCCCACTCCCATTGTCACTCCCCCGGCATTTGCTACCCCCGACTGAATTGTTGTTGTTGTAAAGCTCTGTGCATTTAATTGAATGCTGATTAAGTTTTTATTCAATGAACCAAAATGTTGCCGTATAGCTACGTAGCACAGTGCGTGTGTGTAAGTATGTGCACACACAAATGTATTCAAAGATTAGTCATTGATATGGACAAAGTGTTCCCATTCGACTTGGCACATTTCTAAACGTGAATAATTTAATAATGCCTCGTTAAACTAATGAATTTAGTTCTAACTGGCAACTGATTGATTGAAACGCCTCTATGCAGCATGTATATACCCCATCCATAATCTAGGGTATTCACACACATATATATGTATGTGTATGAATGTACATTAATTAGTATAAAGCTCTGCTCCAAAACTAATCAGACTAATCACAGACTTTGTAGTGACTGTTAAGCTGGTCAAGGATTCGAACCAGTGCGACAGTTCGAAACTTCTATATATAAATGTAGTTATCTAATATGACAAGGTATTCTAATTGAATTATGGTATATTTTAAAGAAAAGACTTAACCTTAAGACAAATCACAGCTTTTTAGTGGGCTCTTAGGTAATTTAAGGTCAAGGATTCGAACCAGTGCGAGGGTTTGAACCTTTCTTTATATAAATTTATTTCTAATTGAATTGTGGTTTATTTGAAAACAAAGACGAAACCTAAAGCCATTCACAGCCTGCTTAGTGGGGTTTAGGTGGTTGAATGTCAAGGATCCGAACCAGTGCAAGGGTTCGAACCTACTATTTATCAATTTATAAGTTAATATTTAATTATTCAATACATTGTGGTATATATTAACGTACAGAATTGACCTAACGATATATGCACATATAGTAAATATTCTCGATCAGAAACACACGTAATTAATTTGAAAAATTAAAAAATATAATATTTATTTTGACTTCTAGCACGCATAAACTTAGCTTGGGAGCAGCTCGGGCAGAACTTCAATCTAATTAATGCTGTATAATTAAAAGAAAAAGAAATATCGCAGAGGGTTTTAAATGTGTTTCGATTAATTGAAAATTTGAGAATTATACGAGAATATCAATGAATAGATTGGTTTGACAGAAGAAAAAGAGAGAGAGAAACCCGTTCGCCTAAAATATGGTATGACAGAATCGATTGATATAAGCGTGGGAATAGAACTTAAGTGGGATGATCTCAGCGATGGTTGATTTAATTTTAGTCGCTTCCGCTATGCAAATCGCTCTCACTAAATGACACCATGACAGGTGTATTAACGGTGCCCCGCCGAAAAAATAATTCAACTTTTGGCCAGAACAGAACAGGACCAACAAATCGCATCGCAGCAGCTGCCCGATGGAAATCATAAGCTTGCGACTGGACACATAAGGTGGGAAATCTGTGGCAGGATTCAATATTTTCCCAGGCCTAAGCATGGCATTTGTAATTTCACACTTTGGCCAACAAACGACAACAATCGAGAGTAAATTCGCATAAGATATTTTTGTAGGCACTTTAAACAGAAGCATAGCTAATGACCCGGACCCGGACTCAAACTCGGACCAGGACCAGGACAAGGATCTGCTGCGGATCTACCCTCGCGTGGGGTGGGTGAGGACCCACGCACATGTGTGTGTGTGTGTGTGTGTGGGTGTGTGCCTATGAGAAACCTGAAGAAACCCATCCATAAATAATGCTGAAAGTCTCAAAACGAACAAAATATAGAAAATGTGTCAATGTAAACAAAACGCGAGTGCGAGTGCGATTGCGGCCGGGGCAAAAGGGAGACAGCCCAAACTGGGAATCTGTCTGTGTCGTCTGTGGCATGCAACGCACTCGTTAAGGCCGACCTGCCACTTGGACGAATCGATTCTCGTGCTACCTGCCCCGAGTTCGGGCCGGGCTGATGATGTTACCTGCAGCTAATGGCTAATGGCCGGCAGCAGACCGCGCGACCGACATAAATCCATAAAAACATGCAACAACAACAACAACAACAACCACAGCACAACAAAAAGAAAAGAAATAATTAAATTGCAATTATGTGCAAACAATTCCAAATCCGGAGATTCGGAAAAAGTTAATTACACGACAATAAAGAGCAGAAGCAGCAACAGTCACAACCTCAACCTCAGTCTCAGTCTCAACAACAACAACAACAACAACAAGAAGCGAGTTCGAACCCGGTTCCCGCTGGTCTTTTGGGCCCTGGGCTCAGACTCAGGTACATCCGCTCGGGGTTTCTCGCAGACGATTTGATTTCGCATTTCGCGCTGCTCTTTTGGCTCTGGCTCTGGCTTTGAGTCCGGTTCTGTTTCTGTTTCTGTTCTTGCTTCGGAGTCTCTGGAGTTAAGCTGACATTAATGTGCATTTGGTTATCTGGCTTCTGGTCGTCTCTTAATCGGTTTGTTTGACTGATTCCTGGCGACACGTCGTCTACATTATCATTAGCGTCTGCGCGCACTTCGATCGCCCATTTACCGATTGCCCGGCCGATTATCCGTGCCCCTGCCCCTCCCCTGAACCTGTCTAATGAAGACGGGCAAACAAATTAGCTTCGGTCTGATTTCAAATTAGTCTCTGGCGTTTTTGTTTAAAGAGAGTTTAAAGAGATCACAGACACGATTAAAATTGCCAGTTGTATTTACACCAAATTCACCAACATGAGTGGAATCTGGGTGAATTTAAACTTCCCTTTATGGATTAACAGTTCAACGGGTCGACAAATGCCTATTAGCTGACATGGAGAGGAGCTATCAAATTTTCATGAAAATGCGTAAAAAAGAAAGGGTATATTGGAGTTTGGCCAATGTATATAAGTGAAATAAGGAGACAGATGTTGGCCCATTGGATTCATTTATTCTTAATCAGCACCAACAACCGAATAAAAGTTATCATGTCCATCTGCCTCATTTTATCGGTAATCATGACATTCACAAGAACCTTAAAATACACGAAATTGAAATCTCAAACAACTCCTCCTCGATTGCTCTTTCTTGTTCTTTGAGAACATCTCGAAGATTGACAGATCTGGAACCACAAAGCCTTGTATATATGTCACGCACTTCCCAAAAAAGTATACTGAAGGTAACAGCATTACATTCTGTCTGAATCTATCTGTAAGTCCTGAAATAATTATAGTGAATTAAAGAAGCACGACCGCTGCCTCAGATGAATAAGTACTCCTTATAGGAAAATCCACGCATGTTGTCGGAAAATGAGTGAATATCTATGATAATAGATATTTTTACTTTTATTATATAAATGCGAACGTCTTTAAGCTCAGGCTGAAACACCTTTCCTTTTGGAATCGGGAAGGTATTGTATTTGTAACCTCCGGTCCCAAATAAACCATGTAATCTTTCTCCCTCTTTCTCATTCTCTCTTGCTCTGCCTTTCCCTGCGTCGCTATTTTGTCAATTCTGGAATTCAATTGCCTTAGTTTCCATTTAGAGCTTTAATTAGATCAAGTGCCATCCAGTTAAAATGTTAGTAAAGCAGGTCAACTGTTCGAGTCTACGACTGTCCGACAGTCCGACCGTCCGAGCGTCCGACGGAGCAACTGGCTGACCCCACTGAGTGACAGCTGGGGTTTAGGTGGGTTCAGGCGAGCTTAATTAGATCTGCATACGGAATGTGGCGCACTAGTTGGATTTACCCCAAAATGGAGTTGGAAAAGTCGAAAAGCGCTCAACAGTGCGTAGTGTGTGCTGCAAGGATGCACCTGGCATTGCTCTCCATTTGGATATGCCTGGCCGGAGCTCTGGATTGGAGCCACCTGATGAGTCCGAGGCCCGCGGACAACTACCAGCGCCAGCTGAAGCAGCTGCTGGAGCGGCTGCTGTGGCGGGCGCAGGTGCAGCGCTGCTTTGCGGTCATCACAGACGACCCGCACCACGCCCTCTACGACCGGGCGTACTTCGAGGCCGTGGGCCCTCTGCCCAGACCCCACTATCTGCTGCGGCTGAATGCCAGCGAGAATTTGCACAGGCCGTCCAGGCGAGTGGAGCTGCTGCTGCGCGCGATCCGGGCCAGTGACTGCGACCTGCACGTGCTGACCCTGCTGAATGGCTGGCAGGTGAAGCAGCTGATGAGGTTCGTCTACGAGAGTCGCGCCTTGAATATGCAGCGCAAGTTCCTCCTGCTGCACGATGTCCGGCTGTTCACCGAGGATATGCTGCACGTGTGGAGCGTCTGCGTGAACGCGGTGTTCCTCAGGCGACAGCTGGACAACAGGTGAGTCCTCCTTTGGCCAATTGTCCCCAACTCATGTTGAACTTTTCCCTCTGGCAGCTACAGCATCTCGACCATTGCCTATCCGGGCATATTGAGTCGCGTTGTGGTCCTCAAACAGCTGGAGAACTGGAGAGCTGCTAAACGCATGGATGGGGCAATCATTTTCACGGATAAAACGCGAAATTTGCACGGTATACAACGAGAAACTATCTCCCTTTCCCACCTACTGGTTCATCTTAGAATAAGCACCTTTATCAGGAGTGAGACCTGGATGGATCTATCCTTGTCCGTCCGTCCGCTTGAATGAACACGTCGATTTCGGAAGCTACAAGGCCTAGTTCACATCTTCTCCTATTTCCATATGGGTTTTGAGCATATTTCGAAAGTTGTAATTGCCAGAGAAAGCAAACTTTGTCTGCAGGGTTTAGTTTAGTAGAATTAACTTTATGGATACCTTTCCCATTCCACTCTCAAATTGCACTATTAAAAGTAAATCCTTCTCGGTATTTTTCCTATTGCGCTTCGGTATATATTTACATACTTTTCTTTATCATAATTATGCCCAAAAAGTTTTATAAGGATCGGAACATCAAAGTTAATCAAGAATGCCTTTCCAAAATATGGCTTGGGATAGGCGATTCGCGTGTTTGTCTTTTTGTGTATATCTGTATTATAGGAATTGAAGTGTTTATAGCAGCAGTTCGTCGCTGAGTTCAGGGTATATCATAGTCTGGCAGTCCCGCTTATATAATTATTTTTAACTTGTCGTTTGAAAAAAGTATGCTCCGGCTTGGATGTTTTTTGGACAACAGCTATTGCGTAATAAAACAATAGTTTGCTAGTCGAGTTGGGATCAAACCCGTTCAGCAGGCCTGTACTACTGAATATATAAATGATGTCCCTCAGGCCAGCGAAGATTTTTCTGTACTATCTCTTACAACGAAGGCTTAATATCCTTGCAGACATTGGCTTTGCGGTTTTGCAAATATGTGAGAATAGAGAAGCTCGTAAATGCTGAGCTAAATGAATTTATCTGGGTAAACAAAATATAGTATATGCATAAGCTCATTTTCGACCGATTCTACCCATACGGGTATATAAGTGCGATCTTTATAAGATTTGGCTCATATATAATAGCAATGCCAATCGTTCCTTTGGCAGCTGACATGTGTACAGCCCAAAACAGAAAGGCGGACACATGCAAAGTTTCCAGACGAAAATTTAGAGACTAGTTTGTGTAGAAACAGACAGACGGATGGACGGACAGACGGACATGTCTGTCATATGAACTCGGCTGTTGATGCTGATCTACAACATATATGTATATACTCGATTGGGTCGGAGATTCTTCTTCTTCTGTGCGTTACATATTGCATGACAAAATTATAATCCCTCTACAAGGATATTACAAGCTTAGGCTTGGATTAAATATATATATCCGAATATTATATAAGCAGAATAAGTCAAAATGAACGACCTTTGATATTTGAAACCTTTCTGCATATTTAAAATTTGTTTTAATTATTTAATAATGAATATAGGGTAAACATGTATGTTACTTACCTGGTTCTGTGTGGAATGAACCCTATGAATGAAATGATTCCAACTATATTTCCAGGTGCTCAACTGGCGGTGGCCATTGATGAGCACGTGCCGATGGTGCAACTGAATCGATCGACGAACACTTATCAAGGCGTTGAGGTGAAAATCATGAACTCCTTGGCCAAGGCCCTAAATTTCCAGCCGCTTTATTATGCAGTTAATGAGAGCGACGCCAGCGACTGGGAGCAGTCGCTGCAAGGGAACGAGACCCGCAGAGAGGAGCGAGGTCTGGTTGGGGAAGTGGTAAGTTTTTGGTATGATATGATGCCCGAGCAGTCCACAGCCTTGAGCTATCTCTCGACAGGCGCAACACAAGGCTCGCTTTGGCATCGGGGATCTGCATCTGTTCCAGAGCTATGTGCAGCTCGTGGAGCTGAGTGTGCCGCACAGCGTTGAGTGCTTGACGTTCCTGACGCCCGAATCATCGACGGACAAATCCTGGCAGACCTTCATACTGCCCTTTAGCGGCGGCATGTGGGCTGGCGTCCTGCTCTCCCTGGTGGCCGTCGGCACCATCTTCTATCTCATCAGCTACTTGAATGCGCTGCTCATGGGCAGCAGCAGCCGGTTGGCCTTCTTTCGCTGCCTGCACCGGAGACGGGGACGGGGACGGGGACGGAGGCAGCTGCGTCGGGATCCGCTCAGCTGGCAGCGGTTAAGCTTTCGCATTACCCTGGGCAGGCATCGTCCAAGACCCCAGCTGGAGGCTGCTCGGCGGGACATCTTTGATAACTATTCGAATTGCATTCTGCTCACGTACAGCATGCTGCTCTATGTGGCTCTGCCCCGCATGCCGCGCAACTGGCCGCTGCGCGTGCTCACAGGCTGGTATTGGGTCTACTGCATCCTACTGGTGGCCACCTACAGGGCCAGCTTTACGGCCATTCTGGCCAATCCGGCGGCCAGGTATGGCATGCGTGTAAAGTGCTTGCCGCAACATTCAATATTCCAATATGCTCGCCTATCTTTCTTCCACTCAGCGTCACCATTGACACGCTCCAGGATCTGAGCCGCGCCCGCATTCCGCCCACAACTGGAGCAGCCGACAACAAGCAGTTTTTTCTCGAGTCCAGCGATGAGACAGCCCGCGAGGTGGGCGCCCGCATGGAAATAGTGGAGCAGCTCGACGACTTGGTGAGCATGACAAGATTATATAGTAAACTCCTGCATATGTGCTGACTCCTGATCCCTGATCCCTGCCAGACCAAGCGCATAGCTAGGGGTCAGTGCGCCTACTACGACAACGAGTTCTTTCTGAGATATTTGCGTGTGGCAGATGAGACACATGGTGTGGCAATGGGGGCCCTGCACATCATGAGGGAGTGCGTTGTCCACATGCCCGTGGCGCTCGCTCTGGAGAAGAATTCGGCGCTGAAGCCGCACGTCGACAGCATCATACAGCACCTAGGCGAGGGCGGTGGGTGCAGCAAACAATTCGACTCAGCTCCATCTATACCCGCCTCTCTCTCTCTCTCTCTCTCTCTCTGTGGGTCAGGTCTCATTGCCAAATGGCTGCGGGATGTGATCAAACGTTTGCCAGCCGAGGAGCAGGCGCCGCAGGAGGCGCTCATGAATCTGCACAAGTTTTGGAGCTCCTTCGTGGCACTGGGCATTGGCTATCTGGTGTCGACTCTTGTGCTGCTCCTGGAGCACTGGCACTTCAGGCATATCGTCATGAAGCATCCCATCTATGATGTGCACAATCCCAGCCTATACTATAACTTCAAGCGGCTTTATCCGCACGAATAGCTTGCTAATAATGTAGCTAAGATGATTATTATTATATTAAACAATTCTTGTGCTCATCAAAAACACAACTGACAATTTTTGTGAGTCGCTGACGCAATCAGCGGAGCCATCTTCGGATGGCGGCATACCATGAAAAATAATGCCATATATTATATCAAATCGATTCAAGTGGCCTCAAGTATCCGGCAATGTGTTGTATAAATTTTGAGAGTTTTCAATTCATTTCGTAAATAATAATTCGCATTGTTTAAGATCTCGTAGGCACATTAAGCATTATTTGTTTATTGCCCAAAAATCTTGGGCAACAATAATCGAAAAATCGTAAATAATTCAGTTGCCAAATGCCAGACTAAACACACAGAAAGAAGAAAGCATTCACATTTCAATAGAACCGATCAACTCTGAAGAAATCACGAGGCGAGACTGTGTTATTAGAAATCATTTTTATAAACACCAACAAGAATTTGTCGGTGGTTCTATTCAAAGTTTGAACCAGTGCCATTTCGTGACGCTGCTCTTTCACAAACGTTCCACAACTCACTTTTGGTTTCAAGCCTTGAATCATATTTTTTACGCCATTCCAAACGGTGTAGAAAACGGTTCGAACTGTTTCAGTTTTCAAAGATTGACTGTAAATAAACAACTGCCTGAACTGAAGAACTTTTATCACCAACTCGGAATCTGATTTCCAATTAATGGCTTACCATATATCGAAGCTTTAGTCAAATTGTCCAAAAGACGCGTTTAACAAAGTGGTCAAAATTTAATAAAATTTTAGTTAGATCTTGCTCTAAAGTATCAATAACTTTGGCCCTAATAATTGCATTGCTACCATATTTGATGCAGATACCAATTATTGGGCACATATCAATTTTAGCCCTCGTTTTGCATATGAAAATATTTACGACTTACACTATTTCCAGTTCAACAATTATTAAAATAGTTAAAAATTAAATTTCTTCATTACAAAACAAAACTTGAACCAAAATGAAGAATAAAGCATCTCCACGAACTGAACCTTAGCGCAGGGAACCGTGAACCGAACCAGCGACCAACTCGTTTTGGTTTTGCAGCCCTGAAACTTGGGAAGCATAGGAATTCATGGAACTGAATTGTTTGGGCATAGTCAAAAGAACTGAACTTATTCTGGAAATGGACTTCTATCTCGGATTTATTTATAATTTGAATTGTTTTCTTAAATTTCGACTGTATTTAGCTGTTGCTGTATAACATTTCATTAATTAATTTATCTGGCAACTGAACCGTGAACCGAACCAGCGACCAACTCGTTTTGGTTTTGCAGCCCTGAACCTCAGGAAGCATAAGAGTTCATGGAACTGAATTGTTTGGGCATAGTCAAAAGAACTTAACTTATTCTGGAAATAGATTTCTATCTCGGCTCAGTCAGGCATAATAATAATAATAATATTCATAATTTGAATTGTTTTCTTAAATTTCGACTGTATTTAGCTGTTGTTGCATAACATTTTATTAATTCATTTATCAGGCAAATTGCATAACAACAACAACAACAAACATTTCATTGTTGTTGTTAATTTCAGGCATTTTTTCAGAGATTGTTTTGTTATTTCTTTTGATAAATATTTATGGCTCTTTTATTTGTTTTGCTTTCGCTGTTGTTGTTGCTGTTGCTTCTTTTTACCCGCGCATTGTTTACAATTCTATTCTATTTTATTTAATTTAATTAGTTTTGCTTCATTTTACTATGCTTTGTTTTTTGCTGGGCTCTCTGCATTCGTCCCCCCTTTGCTTATCCCCAGTACACCGAAATTCTTGTTGTTATTTTTGTTTAGATTTGGTTTTTTGTTTTCAACATTACATGAAATCTCTAATTGGCATTTCCGCTGCTAACAATACAAATCCAATGCCGCCCCGCCCCTAACTCCAGCCCCGCCCAACAAGGGCGCATATCAAAGAGCATGTTATGCGGCATTTTTTTTTTTTGATTGTTGTTCTTGTCTTGTTTGAGGTAATCTTATTTTCAT
This sequence comes from Drosophila borealis, assembly GCA_035045885.1. Classification (NCBI taxonomy): domain Eukaryota; kingdom Metazoa; phylum Arthropoda; class Insecta; order Diptera; family Drosophilidae; genus Drosophila; species Drosophila borealis. The sequence goes on from JAWNOR010000211.1 coordinate 7,442,668, forward strand.
CAAAATATTTCTCAATTACATGGAAATGTTATGCGAATCTTACGAACATCCTCTTTTGTTTCCAACATTTGCAACATTTAATTTACATATATCCAAAGATTTTGTTAATGTGCACAAAAGTATGCTACACTTTTTCCCACAGCATCAATATTTCTCAGCAACTGAAGCAGTCCAAAATCTCTATATATAAAACGGTTTGTCCTGACTGACTTACTGACTTACTGACTGAGAGCTAGGAAGCTGAAATTTTCACTGCAGTTAAGATGGGATTTCGGGAAATTCCACCAGCAAGTGTGGAAAAATCGCCAAAAACGTTTGTATTTAACTTTTTTGTTAACCATCCGATCGGTTTAAAATTTAAAGAATTTATCTTATACGTACCACGGGCACATGTGCCTATCGTATATAGACATGGGTCAAAATTTCCCATCCCCATAACTCGGACAAAACTCATCCGATTTTAACGAGGTTTGGGCCTTTGTTCATTGCTTGGCCTTTAGATCAATCTGGCATATAAATCTGGCAAGATTTTTTTTGTTTTTAGGTTTTGTTCGAAATGCTCTACATAAGAATTTAATGAATACGTGTTTCAGTGATTTGAGAAATTCCACCCGCAACTGTGGGAAATTGGCGGAAAACAGTTGTAAGCTAGTTTTTTGTTTACCGGGCCATCGGTTTCAAACTCATTTTAATGATCTTTCAGATAATTTATTTTAAACTTTCCACGGGCATAGCTCGTAACTTCTGGAATAAAATGCCGTTAAGAAATATGGTTCAATGCGTAAAAGGTAATCTAACAACTTTACATTTCCAATCAGGATCAACTGAATTAAAAATACTTAAATCAATAGTTTTTTAGTATTAAATTGAATATTTTAGTATAACATAATACTCCCGTCGCAACACACATGGCAAGGTATTTAACTAGCCGCTTGTTTCATTTTCGGTTCACAGACCGAATTTTTGCTATCTATCTATTCGCGCAATATGCTCGGCTAAAAAATACCCTGTAAGGTATCCTCTAATTAACCGCTGATTAATATGCAGGCTTTGATATGACGTGCCAGGCTTTATCCAGCTAACATATTTTATATCAAATTTAGTTTGGATTTCACGCCATTTTCCGCACGTGTCGTGGATCGTGCTTATATAAATAGTTTTAAAAGACAGTCTGAGTCAGTCCGGATAACAATCAACAAAGTTTTATATCCGGAAGCCGACTTCGCCTTAAGGCCCATTGTGGTGCCGAATGTGAAAAGTTCCTTTCTTTCTATTGACAGTCAGTTAGTTAGAAATCAAAATAATGCTAATACTAGCTGATAAGAGATTTATTTGGAAATATAAATACATGGCGTGATGCTAATGAAATTGCATTATAAATTGCTTCATAAACATTTGTTTGTTATATTTGTTTCTGGAAATCGAACTAAAAACTAGAATATTTTATGAATGCTGTCACGTTATCAAAAGGATAAAAGGATAATTTACATAGCGCTATATAAGCTAGAAATCAAATTTGTACTTACTTAAATTAGTAGGTATACCATATTACATTTGGGCTGGGCGGGCACATAAACAAAATCACCTAGATAGAAATGTATAGTGCTTCAGGTGTGCTCAAACTGCAAATTATATTATCTTTTAGCCCTTCTTGAAATCGAGCACATATGTCGGCTAATGCTGCCAAATGCCGCCTTGCCGGTTTCGTCCTTCTCCAACAACAGTCTGCCGAGGGCCGGTTCTCGCATTCACCCAGCGCTGGTGGCATAAAGTTAGGCGTGCAGGAGCCCAGGGGCCCAGGCTGCCGCTGGACAGGCAATCTGCACGAAGGCATCAATGCATTCAGCAAACAGTGCCAGCTTCTGTGGAAAGATCTCAGACAGCAGCGACCAGGTGGTGCAATGCAATGCCCTTGGCATGTAGACGCTTCTCCAGAAATCGGTGCACACGAGCGCTGCCCTGTCGACCAAGTGTGCCTAGTAATGCGTGATCATAATGCTCCACGGTGAACTTCTTCTTCTTCTCGTACGGATCGTACTTGTAGGCCTTGTAGGCAAAGGGATAGAGTTAATAAAGTCAACAATGCAAGACAGCTGCGTTCTGCCTACCTTCAGCAGCGGGTTACAATTCGATGGCACTACACTGCTCAATGCTCAATAGTTCCGTGTCCGTGTCCGTGTCCATGTCCGTGTCCGTGTCCTCTCTAACCCAAATTGGTGTTCGGGTATGACGGCAAGATCGGCAAGAGGCAACTCATCTAACTTAACATAGAAGTAAATAAAAGAAATTTGTTATAATATCGAATTCTATTTCATTTGAATTTGTTTTATATGCGTCGAATTTAATATATTTGTGTTCCTGTCTTTTGTGGATTTAAGTTGCGATTACAGCATCTGCATTTATTTATAAATACATTTTAAGACAATTTATGCCTTTTTACAATAAATGCTATATATGTACATATATTTGTGTTTAATTTCATTTTCCGTTCCTTTTGGGGCGTATAAGCATTTTGACTGTCTTCAAGGAGGAGCCCCATCCCCAATATATGGCATCATGTTTTTTCACCTTATAATCATAGTATTTGCCATTTAAATTGCTAAAAAAAATCAATTTAAAAAATAATTGCATATAAATTGCTTTGACAAAGCTGTGGGGATCAATACCTGTATGCACAACCACCGTACCACCAGCCACCACCAAGACTGTCTCGGCTTGCGCAGTTGCCATATACATCGTCATTGTCACGATCGTAAGTGCTGAATTTTTTATCTTTGTAGGGTCCAAAGTTATCATATATTGCACTGCCCTCAGATTTACCCAAGGTGATCAAGGCGTATTGGTCCTTCTCGCCGGAAATGGCAAATTGATCGTATCTTTTGTATTTGATGTCACCATCAAATTCTTCCATATGTATGTAGAGCTCATGAGGCTGGGCGCGCGTCAGGCGATGAATCTTTTCAAGTCCTAAGAAAAAATCACCATGAAAGGCCCCAAAGCCTTCACGGTATGTGGCCCAATCCCTATAGAAATCCTCCTTACCGTTGATTCGCTGCTGGATAACTGTCCAGCCAGGACCTGCTGTCGCACTATCACAAAGTACATCGAACGGACCTTCTCGATCCGGGCTAATCTTATGAATACCCGGAGCATCAGCAAAGTCGGTGCAGTCACTGTAAACGGGCTTCTCTTCGCCGGTTTTTAGTTTCTTGGCACAAATGTCGATTTCGTTTTCGAGTTGGGATATTTGTTGGGCCTGTTGATTAATTGACTTCTTTTGTTTCTCCAGCTGCTCTTCATAGTCCTGGATTTTCAAGGCATTGCAATTGGGTTTACTCATTTGCTCTTTTATTGATAAAACGTTGTTCGTTAGCTCTTTGATACTCTGTTTGTAGAATTCATTCTGAGCTCTCAGTTCCTCGATGACCAAATCATTACGTTGGTTCAGCTTTTCCTGCAGTTGCTTGATTTCCCTGTCTTTGCCTTCAATTTTGTTGTTATTGTTTTCAATTTCCTCCTTCATCTGATGAATATACTTTAACAAAGGTCTCACAGCTTTATAGGTGTGCTCTCCACATTCTTCCTCTGCTATTCTGGTTGCCACACAAGACTAATAAAAAAGAGTACGATTTATTCTCTGCAGTGCACTCAAAGATTGATAAATAATCGGTTTTTACCTCATTTTCGTTAGCCTCTGCCTTAGCTATGTTCAGTATTATGCTTGCAAATATAATATATACAAACACAACACATTTCATTTTGATAGCACTTTGATTTTGAAATTGAAATGCGAATCTCAACCGTATTCAGCACCAGCAGGCACGTAAATAGACTGAAATACGGCAATCATTCGGAAGAACGTGTGTCCAATATTTCCACGATTTTAAGCGATTATCAGTAGGTCAGCGACTCAATATATATATATAAATAAACAAAAGGCATGGGCCAGGCCTTAAGTGACCTTCATTGGAATGCTGATAGATTGCAAATAGGGAAATTCATTTGCTTTAGCTTTTTCTCGCTATCATCTGATTTTAAATTCAATATATCTCTATATATAAAACTGTTTGTCCTGACTGACTGACTGATTGGTAATTAACGCACAGCCCAAACCGTAAGAGCTAGGAAGCTGAAATTTTCACTGTAGCTACCTTATGTGATGTAGGTGCACGTTAAGACGGGGTTTCGGGAAATTCCACCCGCGAGTGTGGAAAAATCGCGAAAAACGTTTGTATGTAACTTTTTTGTTTACCATTCGATCGGCCTCAAACTTATTTTCAAATATCTTTGTTTAAATTCATTTGAGGGGTGTTTCACACTTTTAGGAAAATCCGTTCCTCCTTGGTGGAAATGGAGGTCAACGAATTGGTGGGTGACGTTTCGCGCTCAAATTCGTTTCCAGAGATCTATAAGAAAAATCATTTGAGACGTGTTTCACATTTACGCAAAATCTAAACTCCTTCGGTGGAAAATGCCTTTCAAAGATTTTTTGGGCAAAGTTTTAGTTGTGTCCGATTTTCATAAAAGTTGTTTGATTCCCGTCCGATCAGTTTTAAAATCCTTTTCAAAGCTTTTTGAAAACATTGATTTTATAACATACGTGCCTCGGGCAAGGCCGGGTTATACCCGCTAGTAATATATAAATCTCTTAAAATTAAACTGTTAGACCTGACTAATTGAGTGACTGAGACTGAGTTACTGTAGAGACCTTTTGTTTCAGGAAATTCCGTCCGCAAGTGTGGAAAAATAGCGAAAATCATTTGAATGAGACCTTTTTGTTTACCATTGTTGTTTATTTGATAGATTTTTCGCAAAATTCAGCTCTCTTGGATTGAAAATACGTGTCAAAGGCTTAATGAACGGCTTAAAGTTTCTCACCACAAGACTTACATTGGCGGAGACCGTTGATTCCAACTTTTGAAATTGTATTCGATGAATACTCAAAAATGCTTACATCTAATGAATATTGCTCAAAATCAGCTTTTTTTCAGCTTTAATAGTCGCATTTTATTTTTTGCCTCTAGAAATAAAACAACAATAAACAAATTGTACAATACAAGTTTTGTTTGAATTTAACAAAAATGATAATTTTTGTATAGACGATTTGAATTGAAAACATATTATTAAAATCAAGGAGCAGCTACATCAGTTTGTGACTTGAAAGTTCAGTGGCTGATAAAATGGACACCGACACCATTATGAATTACAATATTTAGTTTATATTTTATAATCTAGATCTATTTAGATTAAGTCATATTCAGTTGATTCTGCTTGAAAGCATTGAAAGCTGCACGTAAACGTTAAAAATACTTAAACAATTTGGGCGTTTTAAAAGCAAATACCAAATGAGTATATACCCTACTCGTACTCGTTATTATATAAAAATTATATATATTAATCCATACATATATTTAGTATATATATCTGTATGGACATTTTGTGTTTAATATACTTTGTGTACGCATACAAAATCTACAAACAATTCGTTCATTATGAGAGTTTGTCGTGCTGAGGCGCAGAAATCGAGTAAATCCGGAACGTATTCAGTTTCAAGCACAGTTTTTAAATCAATTCCGTATTCTTAGGATATAATTTCTAGCACTTATTTGCAGTCTACGTTCTTATCGGACTTACAGCGCTCGCTTTTAGGCTTATTTTTGAGTATCTTTTAGTTGTTGAACATCATTTGTATAACAGAAGACGAAATATATATGGTATATTAACTTTAAACTAAGCATAGATCATATTTTGAATTCAGTTTCTATTGTAGTTCTCATTTAAAATTCTTATACGCAGTAAAGTTCCTTTTAAAATATACTTTGTTTGACTTTTGTTTCAGTTATGGCGTTTTGGACAGCATCGTAATAATAACATTCGTCTTACTATACTCTGCAAAGTATTCACTCATTTTATTCAAGTCAGATTCATTCTGCCTTGCCCATATTTGTAAACTTCAGTTAATATAAATTAAAATCATTTCATATCAAATGTGTGGTATGCAAACCCAAAGTTGTTACAATGTAGGAAAAGATTATAACTAAATCGCACTGCGCTTACTATGATTTAGATAAATTGTTAATATATATATATATGTATATATATATATATATATATATATATATATATATGTATATAGAATCGCTTTAATATATCACTGTTGCTGGTTTAACTTGCTGCTGGCCGCTGTCCTAGCCCGTGGTCTCCGCTGTTTCCGCCTCGAATACATCGTCGGACTCTTCTTGCCTGGCCACATATTCGTTATCCTCCTGCTCCTCCACGTCGTCGTCGTAGTCTTCGGGATATTCGCCAAACTCCGACGATTCACCAAGCATCCAGGCATCGTTTTCCACTGAATTTCTTGGACTGTAGTTTATGCTGCCCGTGATGGTCAGATTGTTGGCCGGTCGCTGGACACTGGTAGATGGAGAGCATCGGCATAAGCGGAGAGTAGAGAGAGTTTATATTTTTAGTACAGGCAGATAATACAGTATATCATGTAAATCAGTTGAATATATATTGAATGAGTGTAGCGAATACAAAATGAGTGCTAAACTAGCGACTAACTAAGCTTTTAATTGTTTGGTATATGTGTGAATGTTGTATTAGTTAAAAGGTTAGATCCATTAAGATATATCATATAGTATGAATGATGACGAGAACGAGTTAATTAGTTAAGGTAAGTACAAGACAAGGCAAACATTTTGTACAGCTAACGAACAATTGTTAAGATTTGCTTAGCGCATAAACAAATGGTTAAGGATTAGTATTCACGTTCGATAATGATGGCTGCCAAATGAAACAAGTATGATATACTAGGTACATTAGTTTGATTTGTTACGGATGCGCATTTGTTGCAGAGAGCGCGTGGCACAGGCGCTTGAAAAGCCGCACAAGACTTTTTTTTTCCGTTAAAATATACAAATTTGAGACAATTGCACAATTGCGAGCACGAATAGCAACGTAAAAAATGAATTGAATGCAATACAATATAAACAGTAACGAGCAACGAGTAACGAGTAACGGGCAACGAGTGGCGAGTAGCGAGTAGCGAGTACTCTCAGCATGGCAACTTCTCTATTACATTGGCAACTCGTCGAAGCTATGCAGCTTGTATGTGGGGGCGTCGCATTCGCAATTCGTTGTCGCTGTTCTCGTTGGATTGAAAGTAATCGTATGTACAACGAGTAATAATCCATTAACAAATTCGTTGCTTGATTTCATTTGGGTGGTGTGTTCACATTGATTTGATGAGTGTCTAGAATATATGCTTCTAGTGTCACAATCAAGATTAATTACGTAGTTAGGAACCGGAATTCGCTGGGTCGGCTGCTTGCACCATGTTAAATGTAGTTTTCAGAGTGTGTACAGAAGAGAGTTCGATTTGTGTGTGTGTGCGTTGTTTGTGGTGTTGGAAAGATAGTTGTCGAATGTTTTGGTTTTTGGTGTTGGTTTCTTAGTTTTATGGCTGTTACAGATCGGTCACTAGCACACCATCCGTTGGTCATAACTGTCCACGGCGATAGTGTGAGCGTGATGGTCTACGGATGGCAAAGGCAGTTGCGTTTACATTTGTGTGGTTTTTGGATTTGTAGGTGTACAGAAATTAAAAGAAAAGAAAATAATTAGCAAAATTATAACAGAATTTGGGTTTATACACTTTTAAAACTAAATGTCCTACAATTGAAATAGATTAAGAGAATATTCAATGCCGTGTGCCTATAAACAGCATCGAGCACTACAAGAGTTTCAATCGTAAGCGTGTAGATTATAAGTGAGCAACGAGTAGATTCAATTGGCCGTTAAACGCACCTTTACCTCTAGCCGCGAAAAAACCCACAACCTTAAGCTAATAATAAAAGAATAAATGGAAAAACAAGATAATTATATAAATACAAACATAAGTCGAACTATTCGTAAACTCTCTTTGATAATATCTAAATGTCTACTTATTCAAAACTTACAAACTAAATGAGGCCTCACACGGGCGACAATACTTGAGCATCAATTGGAAATTGAACTTTAACTTGAAATTTTGTTATGCAGTGAAGGCATCAAGAATCGCTTACTAAATTTAAAATCGTTGCATATCTGTCTAATTAAATTCCCAAAATCGAATAGTTTCGGTCTGTCAAATATAACAAATGCATTGTAGAATATATATGTATATAGAAATTGTGGTAGTGTAGTATAACGAATAATACTACTGTTAATTTTTTTTTTTTTTGAACAATATTTTATAATCTATTTTATAAATAAGTAAAGTCCCGAATCGTTAAGGCAACTTTACAACGAGTATCTGGGTTCTAAAATTTGAATAAAATGCATAAAAATAAATATGCCTACACAATGGAAAATGTTTTCTATTAATGCCTTTTAAAAATCGGAATATCACTGATAAATGAACGGATGGCAATTTCTAGATAATTGAATGAGGAACCCGAATTAAAATGGATCAATTAGTTTCGATAGTTATTTAATAAATTTAGGATATTCCTTTTCCATTTATTATTATGTACAAATGTCTGTCAAATGTACATCACCTTTAGTTAGAATATGCCAAGTACTTGGAGTATATCTAATTAAGTAAGAGTATATTAAATTAAATACTTTTTAGTGACATTTCCAATTTCTTAAAAGTATAATATATGTTTTACGAATTTAACCAAAATTGGAATTTAAAACAAAAATTGATACCTCAAAACACATACATATATTCCCTCATGAGGCTTATCTAAATAAGCAGATATTAAATTGGACTTTCTATATGTAAGTACGGAATAAAGTAGACTAGTATATTGATTTTTATGAGTTTGCGGGGCAGCTCAGAGAGAGAGAGAGAGGGGGGGGGGGGGCTTACTGAAACATCTGTACGAGACCTAAATATTGTATATTATTCGTTGCAGCCGCTGTTCTCGGCACCTCCCGACGCAGGTGCTAACAATTTACCTTTCGAAGGGCATATCGTTGGCCTCATCGTTGAACTGGCGCTGAGCCTGGGCCTGGGTCTGGGTCTGGGCACGGCGCGCTTCCTCCTTGCGGCGTCTGTCCTCGGCGGCCGCCTTCATGGGATCGTAGGTGGAGCGTCGCTTCCACATGACCATTTCGGCCTCCTTCTGCTTGTTCACTGCAGGATTATAGATGGTTTTTTAGTTGTGCGACATTGTTTAGTTAGAGTTGGCTACTCACCGGAGGCATCGCGTCGCACGGCGGATGAGGCGCGCATGCCTGTGGCGCCACCCAGCGATGTGGTGCTGCTGTTCATCACAGAGGTGTTTGAGCGCACGCTGCGATTGCTGGCGCGTGTGCCCTCGGTTCGACTCAAGCCCATGGAGGAGGCGCTGGGGCTGCGCTTCATTTGCTCGGCAGGCTTCAGCGTGCTCTTGGCATCGTTTTTGCGCAGAAAATTGTTGGACTGCGCCGACTTGTACTTGGATATGTCCAGGTACTTCGGCTGCACACGCTGCTGCTGATCCCGGACATTGCCAGCATTGGCCGTTTGCAGCAGCTGCTTCTTGGCATTGGCCAGGCTGCTGGGCACCTGCTGTGCCAAACGGCTCAGACTCGTCTCGCGCGGCATGGACTGACGCAACTTGGGCCCGCAGCCAGAGGCGGTGCGTGGCTGTGCGCTCTTGATGCCGCGACGCGGCAACTCTGGCGTATTGGGGCAGGCCACCAGTCCGGCTGCCGCCTGGGCAGCTGCACTCAGCTTGCCCGCGGGCGCTGAGCTCGGCTTGGATGGCGTGTGCCCCTGGCCAGTTCCAGTTGCTGCTCCACTGCCCGCCACGCGCTGTTTGCTGCGTTCGATGCGCATGAGCAGCGCCTTGTTGAGGCGCGTGTTGCTCAGCGGCACCGTAGAGTCGGCCTGCTGTGCGGCGGACTGATGCTCCATGTCGTCCTCCTCATCGCCGCTGGAGTAGTAGGGACCTGTGGTGCCCAGCTCGTCCTCATCATTTATGTAGTACTGCAGCTCGTTGTCGTAGTCGCTGTACGACTGCTCAAAGTTGTTGCTGCTGGCGGATTTCTTTAACTGCAGCTGCAGCTGCAGCTGTTGCTGCGGCATGGGCCGTGCCGCGGGCGGCGTGTAAAGATTCTGAAAGTTGGGACGCGCCCGTCGCACAGACTGCAGCGGTCGCTGCTGCTGCTGGAAGGAGCTGGACCGACGCAGTGGCGATATGGAGCCAGATACGCCGCACATCGAAGACGGCAGCTCGTGCCCTTGGCCGTGGTCGTGCCGGTGCTCGTGCTCCACATCGTCCAGCGAGTTCTTGCGTCGATGCAGCTGCTTCAGCAAATACTCGCCGCTGGTCAACAGCTGAAGCTGGGCCTCGTTGATGCTGCTGGTCATGAGTGCACGATGCAGCGGCGATCGATGATAGCCCGTTTCCAGGCTGTGCTGTGGACTGCACTGAGCCGCCGGCGACTTAACCGAGCTGCGACGCGACGACGGCGTCTGCGAGGGCAGCTGCTCCATGGCCGGCCTGGAGCGGCTGGCACTGCGCGCACGTCCCAGCGTGTGCAGCGGCGAGGGTATCTTACTGGGGCTTTTCGGTGGCTTATATGGCTCGCCACCCACCTGGCCATTATGGCTGCACAGCGCCGGATCGCTCGCGTAGTCACAGTCGCCCAGCAGTCGATAACGCTCGGCCAGGCTGCGATTGAGCTTGGCAGCCGCCGCATATTGACGCTGCTGCTGATTGTACAGGCTGAGACTGTCATCCGTCAGCGAATCCGCGCCCGTATCCGAGCAGTTGTAGCTGCGTGTCATCAGCTGCACCAGACAGAGATAGAGAGATGGGATTAGTTAATGCACTACGGATATATATATATATCATTATGAACTCCGCTCACCTGTGCCTGCGTCTGCTGCTGCTGCTTTCTGCGGCTGGCGGAGATGCTGCTAACATCCTGCGCCAGGCTGCGGGCACGCGCATTGCGCGCCCACTCCTGTATCCAGTCCTGCTTGGTGGGCGCCGACTGCAGCAGTGCTGCCTCTGTGGGCGTGGTTGGCGTCTCGGGCAGTTGATGCAGCTGCTGCTTCTGCTGCTGCTGTGTGTTGCTGGTGGTGAACAGATTCAGGCGGTACTCGGCCTTCTGGCGATCTGTGGCGCTGCCGGCCATGGCCTGAGCGTGACGCAACTTCGCCTCGTTGCTGACGTACTCGGAGCTGTCGATCTGCGAGGTGGACAGACTGTGCGAGTGGCGCGTCAGCTTAGGGTGCGTGTCTAAAGCACGCTGCTTGGCCAGCACACCGCTCGTGGTGACGCTGGTGAAGCAGCCCACATCGGCGGCCGGTGATCGCGGCGACGGCGGCGTTGGAGGCGTTGGAGGCGCCTGCGGCCGCAGCACACGCGACTTGAGCTGCTCCAAATAGGCGCCCGTCGCATTCGCATTCGCATTGGCATTAGTGCTGCTGCCCTTCTGCTCCTGCTGCGGCGTCTCGTGGTAGTAGTTGACTTCGAGCACATTGCTGGGACGGCTGGGCTTAAGCGCCAGCTGCTTGGGCCGCAGCTTGGCCGCCGCCGCCGCAGCAGCAGCAGCCGCATTCCGATCGATGTTCATGAGATCCTTCTGCTCCTCTGTGTAGTTATCGCCGTCTAGAGTGTAGGTGCCCGCCTCGCTGACCGCGTCCTCCTCCGCCGCCGCCTTCATGTCGTCCAGCGGCGGATGCGGACACAGCAGCTCCACCTGCTGGAGCGCCATCTGCATGGCCGTCGAGCGCGGCGTGAACTGTGCGGTGCGATTCGCCAGCAGATTGGCAGCGCCCTTCGGCGGCGCCGCCGGCTGTGTGGGCTTTGGCTTTTGGTTGGACGCGCGGCCAGCAGCTGGCTCCGTTGTGGCCGAGCTGCGCGGCGACCAGCTGTGCCGCTTGGAGGCGTCTCGTACACGCGAGGCGCTGCGCTCGCGCACGCGCAACTTCACGGCGGGCGTTGTTTCGGCGGTGGGCGTGGCCGCCGTCACTGAAGCATCATCAGCAACGCTGCTGGCGTCGAGGCTGCTGCGCTGCGAGTGCCGCCCGTTGCCACTGGTCGCCGTGCTGGCCTCGCTCTCCAGCTTGGACATGGAGGCGCCGCGCCTGTGGCGACTCTGAAAGCGCTCCATCATGTTCTTATAGCGGGCCGCCTGCGCCGCCGCGTCGTTCTCCGAGGCGTCGAAGTGGTCAATGGTGAAGGCCAGCGATTGCTTTGTTGCCGTTGAATTCGATGCCGTCGACTCGTCCTCCGCATCTGGCGCAGCGGAGATCTCTTTGTTGCCGCCGCTGCTGCTGCTGCAGCTGTTCTGTTGGTGATTCGCTCGGCTCAGCACAGCCGCTGCAATGGAACAGAGCCAGCAAAAATATACAATTAAATTAGCATTTATTTACAGTTACAATTACGATCCATTTAATCGGTGAAAACGACTCCAACTCGGGAGAGAGAATTCGGTTCACCGCAGCAACTGAAGTGGCAAGCGAGCGAGTAGCAAGTGCAGCACGCGGCCGGTTCAGCCAGCATGCGGGCAATTGGGCGCTTGATAGTCGTATGTATGTACATTCAATGGAATAAAAGCACTCAACAGAAATGACTCTTAATTTAAAGCAGCCCTAATTCACAAGATAAAAACGAAAATAAATTTCATTGCGCTTTTCTCAGACTTTTGTAATTTCAAACGAAAATCACTTATGTTTCACATCACAGTCCCAATTCCCTTTAAATCTTCAAATATACTTTCAACAGCTTATAAATATGAAATGGACTCAATAAAATGCTATCCGAAAATTATAGAAAAAATATTTTTTATGCTTTCAATCTTTTACGGTGCTGAATTAATTAAAAACAGAAATTTAAAATATTCCCATTTTTGTAGAAAGGTTTGAATGATAGTTTCACAACACGTTTCCCGGACTTCTTTAAGTAAATATTGAATATATTTAAATGTAAAACGAATAAAAAATAAATAAGCATATTATTATAAAATAGCCAAAGGTGCAATGCTCGTTGCAAATATGTCATAAAAAATATATGCATATAATGGAAGATCTTCCGCAAAGGGTTATGTCAAGTAGAGCTTGTGTGTATAACTTCAATAATAATGGTAAAACCCACAGTAGACATTTTCTTTTTTCTTTTTTTTTTTTTTTCTGACCATACTCAACCTTTTGCAAGTGACGCCCACCTGCAACGTGGCTATTCCCCCACTGCTTCCGCCAGTAGCAAATGTCTATACATTTCCGTGGCAAAGCGGCAGCCAAAAGAAAAGCAAACAATTTGCTTTCAAGTTTGCGCAGCGCTGGACGGAACGGGACGTAACGTAACGGGATGGGAGCGGAGTGGAGTGGAATAGGCGTCCATATAGGGGGTTGCTCTACGTGCGTACTCGTGATCTTTGGCTGGCGAGGTAGACGTGGGCATATCTACTTATAAGTTTTATGGGGGCGAGCAGTGCATCAAATGAAGGTTAGAGTTCGTTGATTTCGGTCAAATTGTGTGTGTGTGTGAGTGAGTGTGTGTTTGTGTGGGTGGGGAGGGGCAACAATTTTTTACGGTCCACCTAACGCGCTGGCCATTGAAGTTTTGGACGCACGTGTCTTCCGTTCCGCCGTGCAAGTTCTCGACCTGCCTTTCAAAGATGACCAAATTAACGGTCGATTTCACTCAACTACTTTTGGCCGAAAAATAATTTATTTCCAGACTAATTATTCTATTAAGTTTCGGAATGGAACAGGAAACACAAGACAAAAGCGGCAAACCTTGCTTTAAAAATAAACTGGCCTTAAATTCATTAATTGTATTATACATAAAGTTATAGTTAAGGAAATTAAATATATAGAATGACAGCTGTTTAAAAAAAAACAATCAGCAAAACTAAATACAAACTCTATAATAACGCACGAGCGAAAGCAGATTCTTTTTCAGACTGGAATTAGTCATATTAGTTTTACTTAAAAAGGGCATAGTCTGATCTGAACGAGACACAATATCCTCTCTATATATTTAACCATTTGTGCTGACTGAGCGACTGACTGAACTGTAGCTGAAATTGTTGCTGTAGTTACCTCATGGAATGTCAGTGAACGCTGGCAAATTCACCAGCAAGTGTGGAAAATTCGCGGAAATGTTTGTATGAAACGATTTTGTTTGACAAACCGAGCGACTTTATCACCGCCCGGTTATAAATATACACTATCAGCTCAACCCAAGCCGGCACGATAATTCCACAAAGGTCGTTCACCTCTTGGAACTGCTCAGACTGTGGCACCAAGCGAAAGGACTCGGTTGGCTTCTCAATAGTCGGGAAAGTGTCGCCTTCTTCGACAAGCTGTGACATACTGTGACCGTTGTTCTCGTGCCCGCCAACCACTCGGGTGTTAAGATTTGATCAGCTGAATCAACACGCGTCCAATGGCCGAGGCGATGACCTCAATCAGATGACAATTGATGATCGAATGGAGGCTTTCTCTGCTGTCGCCGTGTTAAAAACTAAACACATATAAATATGTACATATATAATCATAAGTATTTAAATGTGTGCAAAGCCGCAAGAGTTGAGCATTTATTTATCTCTTGATTGTTTTCCAATGAGTGAAACGTTTCAAAAGAGCTGCCAAAAAAAATGGCAACTTAACCAAAATAGCACAAAGGCGATTTGACGACTTTTAAAATTGGGCGATGACGTAAGACGCGCTTACTAATCGCCCAATTGGAAGCCAATTGAAACCCGTTTACCATTTAATTGCTATGAAAAAATAAAACAATGCTAAAATTGCTATCGATTTGCTGTTACTTAGCCATTGTCAGTAAGCGCAGTACCAACATTTTTGAAGGCCTTTTAAGCCAAAAAAAAAGAAGGAAAACAGCAGGCGGCGGCTTTTCAATTTTGTGCTCTTGACTTTCCAAAAAGTCAAAAAGAAAATAACAGCCAAAAGTTTCAACAGCAAATTGCCCTAAATGGTAATGGCAGTAACAACATTTTGTTTATTTATTGCAAAAAGTAAAAGCGAGCATAACAATAAAAATTATTTAGAAAAAAAGCTGCAACAAAAAAAAAAGCAACAATTGCCCTTCGACAACAATAACAACGACAAAGCGAGTCTCGATCCACAATATTTTGGCATGCTGTGTGGTCAGTGTAATTACGGTTAGTTGTGGTAAATGGACATACATACATACATATATATAGTTATATATGTAAGTATGTAGTACAGTGTACACTGTCGTACCACATTTCCTGACATCGATCGTTTTGTGAGGCACAAGTTTCTGTTCTAGTTTGCAACAAAATCACGTAATGCACCAAACAAACAATGGCTGCAATTATTCGCAATTTTTCGTATACCCTGTAACTGATGTGGCACGTGAGGCGTTTCTGCGCATAACTCAATTAGCGCAAGCAAACGAACTAATCTAGCCCGAAATTCAAGCAAGGAATATATAGAAGGAATATATAGAATATTTTAAGGCTGATTCTTATTTATAGGTTTTCAATATTTTCTGGGAGTATACAAACCCCAAATAATTTATAATGCCCAATGGCTAAAAGAGCTTTCAACCAGATATATAGATCGATGGGTATCATCAAGTCCATCAATTGCGCACGTCGCTCGTATGTTGCAAATAATAACTTGAATTAGACATCAATTGAAGTTTAATTTTGTAGTTCGTCACACTGGCTTGGGTACTGGGTCAAGTGGTATGAAATTGTACCTGGAAACTGTATCTGGGCTAAGTTCCGATAAACAAGCTATCGATCGCATATACATTTAATAACAATAAAGATCTGGAATTAATATTAACATTTGCGCCTTTGGCATGGATTTCGTTGTGCGAAATTTTTGCAAAAACAAAACAAAACCTCGGCCATATCGCAACTGGCTGCAATCGATCAGAGCTCGAGCGTTGAGTCACCCGTTTTCGCGTTTTTGCGGGTGAATTGCGTGTGCTCGGCATGAAAATGGCAGATAATGACAGCAACTGTTGGGATTGTGTAAGATTTGTCTGTCACAAAAACAAACACAAAACGAGAAAAGAAAAAGGTTATCTGCGGAATGGCAACAATTAAATACCCTCATAGATAGACACGCTAAATGCAACTTTATCAGAGCTTATCAAAAAGTAAACATTGGGTAATCAAATTAACTTAATTAATTATATTAAAGTATCAAATGAAGTGGTGTCTTATAAATTGCTATTAAGCGGTATTTTAATGACTGATTGTAGCTCTTATAGAGTAAGAGGGAAAGTAGAGACAGACACGAGCATAACAACATCAAGATGCACAAATTAGGCTTATGAAGAGCTCTACGACATATTATTTTAGTTTGAAATTTAAGGTGCAACAAATATGTTCACGAATTCATAATACCCTTTGCAAGGGTATGCCAAAACTGATAAAAATTATGACAACATGGATTTTAAAGTGTCGCGAACTCAATTGGTTCGACTAGAGACTCGCTCTGGCAGTCGGCTGAGGCAATAGACGACCAGCTGATATATGTATGTACTAGATTATGTCACCCGAGTTTCACAGTTGCGTTTGTTGCAACAAATCACAGCCCACAAATTCCATAGAATCGAACAGCAATTGTTTTTGTTTAAACAAATGCTAGAATTACAATCTCTGGAACTGTATTGTTTTGCCGAAGCATATTTGAAATAATTGCAGTCACATTTGCTTTTGATTAAAGGGCAAAATATTCGATTTAATTTTAAAAGATGGGCAACATGCCAAAAAGAAAAAAATTGCTTTGCATACGGCCTTGTGCCCAAATTGATAATGTCTACGCACGCTTGATTAGATGTTCAGGTTCAGTTTATATATGTACATATCTGAAGGAGCACTATTAGATCATCTAACCAAGGGAAAAGTACGGAGAATGCCCATGATTTTGCGAACAAATACATATGTCGTCATAGATTTTATTAAGTGTTCAATTTTATTCTATTTATAATCTTTAATCTTCTTTCAATTTAAGCAAATCAAAGATTTAAAGTCATCGCCCCACTGTGCAACCGTTCATTATGTTCTTTCATGGGTGTGCTTGTATTTGTGTTTCTGTGTTTGTTTGCCATGACTAGTGCAATAAATATTTGCGCTAAAGCCGTGGCCAAAACTCGCCAAATGGCTTCATTAAAAATTCAAATTAAAAGCAAAAAAGCGAAAAAGAGACAAGCAACAAGCTGAAAACAGCAACAGCAACAACAACAACAACAACAACAACAGCAAGCTTATGAATACCGACTCTCTTGCTATTGTTGTTGTTGTTGCAGCTGCGCAGCTGCTGCTTTCTGACTGCTTTTTGTCAACTGCGACGACGACGTCGACGGCGACTGCAACGTCGACGGCGGCTTCATACAATTTGCTCACCTTTTTCGGCCGGCGATGGCGGCGGCTTCCCAAGGCAGAACTTTGTGTTTGACTCATCGATGGCAGCGCCAAGTCCCACGAAGCTCGACGCATGCAGCTGCTGCTGAAGTCGCGGCGAGAGTGAGCTTGGCGTCGCTGCTGCTGCCGCTGCTTCTTTGTCGTTTATGATCTCGGCAATCTTCTTGATGTTCTCGGGCGTCGTGTCGGCTTTCTCGCGCCCATCCAAGCTGTTGTTGTCGTCCTCTTCGTAGGCACGGTTATTGTTGTTGTTGTGGCTGGACATTTGCTTGTTGAGCTGCACCACAGCAGTTGCGCCGACTGCAGACGCTGGCGTTGCGGCTGCTGCTGGCGGTTCGCCTCCTGCATTTGTTGCTGTTGTTGTTGTTGTGGCTGCCGCCGTTGCCGTTGTGTCATTTGCGTATGATGTCATATTAATACGGATTTGGGAGTTCTAGTTTGTGGCCTCGGACAACACCTATTTATTCCACTCTCTTTCATTCACTTTTTAATTAGTTAATTAATAAAGGAGCACGTCATGTTTGCCAACGGTGCTGCTCATTCGACTACAATATCTACTACTATTTTGTTGCTACGCTTTTCACTGCTGCCGCTAGCGTTTCTGCGTACGCAAATTCCTGCACGCCAACGACGAATAAAAGAAATGTTAAAAATTACATAAAGAAATCAAGAACACACGCACAAAACAGACACAGCAATACACACGCATACACACACACACACATATGCGCACACATTCAAAAGCACACAGAACCGTCTAGTGTTAATGACCATGCGACGACATGTTCAATTGTTCTGGCCGCGCTCTCAGTTGCCGCTGCTGCTAATGCCTTTAGATTTCTGATTGGACAAGCATGCATGGAATACAATTTCGAGCACTTCCACTTCTACACGTAAAAATAGCCAAGTCAGTCGCCGTTTTGCCTTTTCAAGGTTGCTTTTGTTGTTAATTGAATTTTAGCCATTCCGTTGTTGTATTTTTATATTTTTACATTGAACATTTTTGGAAACAGCAGCCGACAAACACACACACTCAAACATATACAACCAAACACACACATTTACGTTCAAGGGCGCCGTCCGCTGAGACTGGTTCACTGCACTTGCGCTTGCACTTGCACTTGCGTTTGCTGTTCACTTTTCGTAGTCACTTTTGATAATAAACTCTTTCTTTGCATATCTTTATCTGTGTTCTCACTGTTTCTTATTATAATTTCTTAACACGCGCTGCCGTTTGCTGCGAGCCGTACGCAGTCCAAACGCTTACTCACGCCAGTACAGACACAGTTAAGACTGAAAGAGTCGATAGTCGCCAGTGTGTTTTGGCCAAAAGTGACGTATGGCAACGGGTTGTGAGAGAGAGCAAACGACACAACAAAACAGCTGCTGCGCGCTCACTAAACCGGAGTTGCCGTTGTAGAGAGACCCGCGCAGGGCTGTCGAGTTTCAGCACATTTGTATATAGTTCACGGAACTAGTGAAAAGTGGCAGCACAAATGCATGTGTATTTATTAAAAATGTGGCTGTTTTAAATAAAGAAATCCATTGAATAAATATTGAAAGGTGCTTGTCCGTTAATTAAGACATAAACTTGATGGATTTCTCACTTACTACTCACAAATTAAAAACATTGTATGTAAATCTTCAGAATGGTATTTAAATGAACCATTCAAGTGTTTTGATATGTGGCAACGCTCTGCGCATAACGGCGCGCACACAATTTGTTTGCTTTTGCTTTCGCTCTCGCTCACCACCCCAAAACCGAACTCACGGAACAACCAATTGATGACGCATTGATTGTTTTGGCTACAAACTAGCAACTGAATAAGCTAATGAATCCACTGATAATTGCACCCGAAGCTAAATACGCAACGCACAAGACACAAATCAACGTTAATTAGCCATGCACAACAAATGAGCGCCTCGAAATTCACGCCTGAATAAGTACGATTTATTCGGTCGCAGGCAGTGCATACGACAGGTGGCCTTCGCGTGCCATCGCTCTGCCTATTTTTATAGCGAAATTTGTGCGCACAGTTACAGTTAAAACTGCAATAAATAAACAACATTGGTTTAACAACAGCTGCAGCTGGACAATTGACAGACGTCAACAAAAACAATTGCCGCATAAATGATAAGAGCGCACTTTACACACCCACACAAATACACTCTCGCTCTTTAGCTGGCGCACGCTCTCTCAGCATTTTTGTATTGGCATTTTTGCTGCCCCTACACTTGTTCAGCGTCCAATACTTATTCTATTTCTTTGTGCACTAATTGCTTGTCTAATGCACTTTTCATTAGGCAACTGCCCTAGTTAGAGGCATTCAACATTTTCACACAATTTTCGTAATTAATTATAAGAATTTACTAGGTGTTATGTGCAGGGAAAAACCAGCGCTAGGATTTGCAGTTATTCGCGTTTGTTGTGCCAATCAGACTAGAGACGGGGCAGTAAGATGTGCGATATATTGACTGTGACGATGAACAGTGTGACCAGCCACACTAAGGGAGAATATACCAATAAATTTGGCCGCAATTGGCGGGAAAAAATAGTTATTTCAAATTCAAATAATGACCCAACGACATTTGTACATCTACCTAATATATTAAAATATCGAAATGCCTCTATATATTTGTTAATATATAAGCTAAGCTTAGGGCTTAAACTATAGTTATTTTAAAAGTCCAGGCGTAATCGAGGCCACGCTTATCAATATGATGTTTGGGTGGAAATAGGATGTGCAATTTGTTGTGGCTTGCCGTCCACTGTGAACAACCAAAGTTGGCTAAAATTAGAAAATAAAATGGAGGGTTTGTTGGGCTACTCACGGCTATCTTCGTGTCCTCCATGCCCAGCATAATAATCTGGGTGGTCTCCTTGTTTAAAACATCGCTGTCCATGCCCAAATCGAGGCCCGTGAGCAAACCATTGCGAAAGCTATTGATATCCTTGCCAAGCGGATAGATGTCCAGCTCGTTTGTGTCGTATGGATATTCCAGCACAAATGCATAGATAACGGTGCTGGCATCATCCGACTCCTTGCCCCCCTTGGTGTACCACACGTGCGGCGTCAGGGTATCGTTCTGATAGATCCACGGAGTGCTGCCGTAGATGCCCTCCCCATTGACCTTTAGCCAGCGGCCCATGTCCCGCAATCGCTCCTCAAATATGGGCAGTATGGTGCCATATTTGGTGGGACCCACATTGATCAGGACATTGCCGTTGCAGCTGACCGTGCTGACAATTTCTGGAATTCCAATGCTGATTCCAATAAAAGAAGCTTAAATAAATACTAATTAGCGTAGTGTATACCCCTGATGACATCTTTGGAGCTCATGAAATCGGATAGGGTGACATCGAAACGCTGACCCCAGCTGGTGCGATCCAGGGTGAATGCGTTCTCCCATTTATGGGCCTGCAATACGCCCGGATTGAAGCGATCCGCACAATTGTAAAAGTCGCCGTGCAAGCAGGCGGTGCCGAAGCCCCAACGATCGTTGGTCACCACAGTCTCCCGCACGGGACTGTCGTTGTATAGCCAGGCGATGAACTCCTCAGATTTCCAGTACTTGGCCGGCGCCTCCCAATCGCCGTCCGACCAAATGATATCCGGCAAATACTCCTCCACCAGCTCCACTTGCTCGGGCCGCACCTTGTAGTCCACGAAGTGCTGCTGCAGCAGCAGATGCAGCTTGTCATCGATCCACAAGCGATTGAACCACTCGAACAGCGAGTAATACAGACCAAATCTCAGATCCGAAACGCCGCGCACTGCCGCCGCCAGCTCCTCTGTGGAAAATACGAGCGTCAGTCGGACAGACAGACAGACAGACAGACAGACAGAACCAACTGACTTACTGATTATATCGCGTTTGGGTCCCACATCGACCGCGTTCCAGCCGAAGCTCTGCTTCGAGGGCCACAGCGTGTAGCCGTCGTGATGCTTGCTGGTCAGCACGACATATCTGAGGACAGATAAAGCCGTAATTGAGACAGAATAAATACATAGATCCATTTGGGGTTACCTGGCGCCGCTATCTCGAAAGAGCAGGGCCCACTGCGTGGCATTGAAGAGCTCCGCCGTGAATTGATCCGCGAATTGCTGATAGGTGAAGTCGGGCTTGTAGTTGCGCCGCATGAAGCGTATATAGTCGGGATTGCGCAGATCTGTAACGAATCGTTCGAATTGTTCTATATATATATGCGTGCTCTCTCTCTCTCTCTATCTCTCACCCACTTATCCAGTTGGTCCAAAACCATTCCGACCCGAAGCTCGGCACCGAGTACACCCCGTAGTGCAGAAAGATGCCCACCTTCGCCTCGTCGTACCAGCGGGGCAGCGGTCGCTGGTCCAGGCTCGCCCAGTTCGGCTCGTACCTGGTGCGATGACCCGGCGGCGACTGCCCCCCGGTGCCATAAACTACACAAGCCGAGAGCACAGCGAGTGCCAGCAGCCCATTGCGCTCCATTGTTGTTGTTATCAAGAGTCAATTTCAATCTCAACAATTCCCCGTTCCCCAATTTTATTTGGCTCCGCTTCGCTTCGACTGCAGCGTCCAACTGAACTGAGCGAACTGAGGCGAACTGAGGCGAACTGAGGCGAACCGAATGCGATCAGCACATCCGTCAAAATCAAGCCAAACCATCCGAGCCACAGCGACTATGTATGCCCTCTATGTGTCGGACACTTAAATGAGTTACTTAAGAATATGACTACACAATATTTATGCTAAGCGAGAACTCTTTGATTAGGATCAATTAACTAAGTATATAAAGCATTTGCCATTAAAACTAGTCGATTATTATGCCAGCAAGGGTATCCACAGTTCGTTATGGCTACATGTATTGTACGCTTGTATTTATATTTACGCCTGGAATTGAAACTAAAAGGCACACACACACACACACACTTACGCAGCTGTATACATACATATGTGCATGCATATACACACACACGCACAAGTAGTTGTATTTTATTAAATAAACGATAATAAACCTTTTACATATGTGTGTGTGTGTGTGTGTGTAGCTCCAAAACTATAGAGATTCGCGGGAGAGCCTGAGCTGGCTGATGTTCTGATTGGAAAGCAGAGGTTAACCTACAAATATCTCTACTACATGTGTACACATACGTATATTATAATATTGACTTAATTAGTTTATTAGATTTAGGTTTTATTTCATATAAATAGTTCAACTACCTTTGTACATATAAGCTGTTATAGTTAACCAACAATTAAATACCCTTGTACAAATATAGCGGACGTGTTTATCAATCATACGATCGTTGCTATACTAGAATAATGAAGCTTCTATTAAGTGGACAGTGGAAAACAGAATTGTATTTCATACAAGAACTTAATTTTCGACCGAAATTTGAAGGCAGCTATATATATATTATACTAGCGGGTATTGCCCGGCCTTGCCCGTAGAACGTTTTGTGCTAAAAACTTTAGGTATTACCTTTCCACTAAGTACACGCCCGTGGAAAATTGAAATCTACCCATCTTGGTCTCCACTTCTATTTAAAAATATGTTTTAAGTGCATCGAATAACGAAACAAATCTTGGAATCAGAGATTTCTGCCCATGTTAGTCTTGAGGCCGATTAAAAAACTTGGGTTTATTAAACCTTTGACCCGCATTTTCCATCCAATAGCGGAGAGATTTGCGAAGGCGCTTCAACTGAGTTCTGATAAAGATCTTTGAAAATGAGTTTGAAACCGATTAAAACCCATAAAGTTCAGTTAAAGTTTTTCGCCAAATTTCCACAGTTGCGCGTGGAATTTTTTTAAATTGCGGAAACACGTATTCATTAAGTTTTTATGTAGAGCTTTGAAAATAAGTTAAAACTTTGCCAAAAAATTTTCGCCAAAGAATCCACACCAATAATAAAGTCTTAATGAGAAAAAAAACGAATTAAAATAGCAGCACAGAAAAGAAAAAAATCGCAATTGCAATGATGTTGATAGCAGGCCAAACACATTTTCTTTCGTGTTTCCTAACCGCTCTTAATGAAATTTTCAGTAGTAGATCTTATTATACTATAAAATATTCGTGTATTCTCAAAATGACAATTGCATTTAAATTGTGGCTTTATTAGGTGGGCAATATAAGTTGGTTAACTAACCTTATTTATAGCTTTAAGCTGGTGGCGATAGCTATAAAATGAAAGATACTTGATATATATATACTATTCTAGAAGCTACAAGTTGGTGACTCTAGCTCTTATTATTAAACAAAATTGCTAAAAAAAAAAACAGGATTTCATTATTGATTTTGATCGATTACTTGGCAACGGGGAAAGTTATCAAATATCGGAAACAAACTCGATCTGAGCGGGCACTAGGAGGACCTCCAGCTAAAATTTCAAATTACTCTAGCTCTTATAGGTTCTGATATCCTTGCGTTTATACATACGGACAGACGGACATGGCTAGATCGACTCGGCTGATGATGCTGATCAAGAATATATATACTTTATGGGTTCGGAGATGCTTCCTTCTGCCTGTTACATACATTTCCACAAATACCTTATACCCTTCTTACCCATTTTCAATGGGTTCAGGGTCTAAAAATATGTATTGAATTTAAAATCAGATGATATCGAGAAGAAGCCAAAGCAAATGAACTGTCCTATTTGCAATTTAACAACAGTTCAATGAAGGTCCCTTAAAGCCTGATCCATGCCTTTTGTTTATTTAAATTGAGTTCCTGACCTACTGATAATCGCTTCAAATCGCCGAAATATTGGACACACGAGCTTCCGAATGATTGCCGTATTTCAGTCGATTTACGTGCCTGCTGGTGCTGAGTACGGTTGAGATTCGCATTTAAATTTCAAAATCAAAGTGCTATCAAAATGAAATGTTTTATGTTTATATGTATTTTATTTGTAAGCCTAATACTGATCAAAGCTGAAGCAGACTCTGAGGTAAAAAACAGATTATTTATCAATGTTTGTGTGCACTGCAGAAAATAAATCGTACTGTTTTATAAGTCTCCTACGGCAACCAGAATAGCAGAGGAAGAATGTGGAGAGCACACCTATAAAGCTGTGAGACCTTTGTTAAAGTATATTCATCAGATGAAGGAGGAAATTGAAAACAATAACAACAAAATTGAAGGTAAAGACAGAGAAATCAAGCAACTGCAGGAAAAACTTAGCCAACAAAATGAATTGGTCATCGAGGAACTGAGAGCTAAGAATGAATTCTACAAACAGAGTATCAAAGAGCTAACGAACAACGTTTTATCAATAAAAGAGCAAATGGGTAAGCTCACTTCCAATGCTTTGAAATTCCAGGACGATGAAGAGCAGCTGGAGAAACAAAAGAAGTCAATTGATCAACAGGCCCAACAAATATCCCAACTCAAAAACGAAATCAACACTTGTGCCAAGAAACTAAAAACCGGCGAAGAGAAGCCCGTTCTCAGTGACTGCACCGACTTTGCTGATGCTCCGGGTATTCATAAGATTAGCCCGGATCGAGAAGGTCCTTTCGATGTACTATGTGACAGTGCGACAGCAGGTCCTGGCTGGACGGTTATCCAGCAGCGAATCAACGGTAAGGAGGATTTCAATAGGAGTTGGGCCACATACCGTGAAGGCTTTGGGGCCTTTCATGGTGATTTTTTCTTAGGGCTTGAAAAGATTCATCGATTGACGAGCGGCCAACCCCACGAGATCTACATACATGTGGAACAATCTGATGGTATCATCAAATACCACAGATATGAACAATTTGCGATCGCTGGCGAGGACGATCAATACGAACTAATCACCTTGGGCAGAGGTGAGGGCAATTTAACAGATTGCTTGAATAATAACCGAAATAGGAAATTCAGTACATACGATCGTGATAATGATGCTTATGGGCATGGCAACTGCGCAAGGGATTATCGTGGTGGCTGGTGGTATAATTCCTGTACATTATGGTATGAATTGTCGGAAAAAAAAGCGAATGAAATTTAATTGGTTTTATTTTTAGCAATTTAAATGGAAGGTTCTCTTATTTGGCAGAGCATGTGTTTTGGAAGGCCTTGAAAAAAGTCAAAATGCTTGTAAGACCTAAAAAGCTGGGTAAATTGTAAAAGTTTCATTGAAAACACAAAAAATATAAGATATGCGGTTAATTGAGAGTGTTCGACTAGGAGATGGACCCCAATTGTTAGTGTAACTTTTAACATTTGCTTTTTCCATTTTTCCACTTGTCCAACTGATTTGCTTGAATCTCTTAAACCTGGAACAGGCCTTTGGTATGGTTTCTCGAGGCAACATCCTACTGAGACGAAACTTTAAGGACTCCATAGATTTTTTATATCCAACTTTATATAAAAGTAAATAAAGGAATTTGTTTCAATATCGAATTCTAAATCATTTGAATTTGTTTGATATGTATCGCTTTTAATTTCATTTTACCAGTCAGTTGTGGACTTTTGTTGGGATTACAGCATCTGAATTTATTATAAAATAAATTGTAAAATAATTTAAACTTTTTTACAATAAATATTTGTTTTTTATTTCATTTTCAATTGCTTTTGGGGCGTATAAGCATTTTGACTGTCTTCAAGGAGTCGTGACCATACCAAAATATGGCATCAATTTTGGACACCTTATGTTCATAGTATTTGCCATTTAAATTGCTAAAAAATAACCCATTTAAAAATTAACTGCATATAAATTGCTTTGACAAAGCTGTGGGGATCAATACCTGTCTGCACATTCACCGTACCACCAGCCACCACCAAGATTGTCTCGGCTTGCGCAGTTGCCAGAATCCCAACTGTCATTGTCACGATCGAATGTGCTGAATTTCTTATCTTTCTGGTATTTCAAGTAATCATTTGTTGCACTGCCCTCAGATTTACCCAAGGTAATCAAGGTGTATTGGTCCTCCTCGCCAGAAATGGCAAATTGATCGTATCTTCTGTATTGGATGTCACCATCAAATCCTTCCATATGTATGTAGAGCTCATGGGGCTGGGCACGCGTCAATCGGTGAATCCTCTCGAGACCGAGGAAGAAGTCGCCATCAAAGGAACCAAAACCTTCACGGTATGTGGCCCAATTCCTGTAGAAATCCTCCTTACCGTTGATTCGCTGCTGGATAACCGTCCATCCAGGACCAGCTGTCGCACTATCACATAGTACATCGAAAGGAGCTTCTTGATCCGGGTTAATCTTATGAATACCCGGAGCATCAGCAAAGTCAGTGCAGTCACTGAGAACGGGCTTCTCTTCACAGCTTTCCAGTTTTCTGGCACAAGTGTGGATTTCGTTTTTGAGTTGGGATATTTGTTGGGCCTGTTGATCAATTGACTTCTTTTGTTTCTCCAGCTGCTCTTTATAGTCCTGGATTTTCAAAGTATTGGAAGTGAGCTTACCCAGTTGCTCTTTTATTGATAAAACGTTGTTCGTTAGCTCTTTGATACTCTGTTTGTAGAATTCATTCTGAGCTCTCAGTTCCTCGATGACCAAATCATTACGTTGGTTCAGCTTTTCCTGCAGTTGCTTGATTTCTCTGTCTTTGCCTTCAACCTTATTGTTTTTGTTTTCAATTTCCTCCTTCATCTGATGAATATACTTTAACAAAGGTCTCACAGCTTTATAGGTGTGCTCTCCACATTCTTCCTCTGCTATTCTGGTTGCCACACAAGACTAATTAAAAAGAGTACGATTTATTCTCTGCAGTGCACTCAAAGATTGATAAATATTCGGTTTTTACCTCATTTTCGTTAGCCTCTGCCTTAGCTATGATCAGTATTATGCTTGCAAATATAATATATATAAATATAAGACATTTCATTTTGATAGCACTTTGATTTTGAAATTGAAATGCGAATGTCAACTGCATTCAGCACGGACGTAAATAGACTGAAATTCGGCAATCATTCGGAAGCTCGTGTGTCCCATATATTGCTAGCTGTTAAGCGATTATCAGTATGTCGGAGACTCAATATAAATATACAAAAGGCATGGATCCGGTTTAAATAACCTTCAATGGACTGTTGATAGATTGAAAATAAAAAGTTCATTTGCTTCGACTGCTTTTCGTTATCAGCTGACTTTAAATATATATATATATATATATATATATATATATATATATATATACTAGGGGGTATAACCCGGCCTTGCCCGTGGCACGTATGTTATAAAATCAATGTTCTCAAACAAATTTGAAATGATTTTGAAACTGATCGGACGGTAAACAAACAACTTTCATACAAACGTTTTCCGCCAATTTACCACTGTTGCGGGTGGAATTTCCCAAATCGCTGAAATACGTATTTAGTACATTCTTATGTAGAGCTTCGAAAATAAGTTTGAAACAAATCGGACACAATTTAAAACTTCGTACAAAAAATCTTTGAGTCGTATTCCACCCGAAAAAGTTTGGATTCTGCAAAAAGAGTGAAACACGTTTCAAATGATTTTTCTTATAGATCTCTGGAAATGAATTTGAGCGCGAAACGTCATCCACCAAATCTTTGACCTCCATTTCCACCAAGGAGGAACGGATTTTCCTAAAAGTGTGAAACACCCCTCAAATGAATTTGAACAAAGATCTTTGAAAATAAGTTTGAGGCCGATTGGATGGTAAACAAAAAAGTTACATACAAACGTTTTTCGCGATTTTTCCACACTTGCGGGTGGAATTTCCCGAAACCCCGTCTTAACGTGCACCTACATCGCATAAGGTAGCTGCAGTGAAAATTTCAGCTTCCCAGCTCTTACAGTTTGGGCTGTGCGTTGATCACCAATCAGTCAGTCAGTCAGTCAGGACAAACAGTTATATATATAAAGATTTATGTACATATGTGTACATACATACACAAATATATAAAAAAAAACGCATATTTATATGCTTTTCTGTAAAAGTTCGTATGCATATGTAAATTTATATTTACATACAGATATGGCGAGTAAGGAAGACGAAAAATTAAACAAGTAAGGGGTTCTAGTCGGGAACTCCCGACCAAAGACCAAATGCAACTCGCACTACGCGCTCGTTTGATTTAGTAGTAATAAAGATAAGTTATTAAAAAAAATTCCATTAGCAGGGTTCGAACTCGCAACTTACCGCATTACTTGATGCCGCCTCTACTCAACAGCCACAACAGCAAAAAACAAAATAGTTTCCTCGGTAGGGTTCGAACTCGCTACAAACTACACTATAAGAACCTCTAGCACTATGAACACCTCTAAGCCGAAAACATAGTGATATAATACTGGACCAGAAGATTATGGCCAATGTACCGAATCGCAAGCAGATCAAGATGCTGAGCAACAGAACTATCGAGCAAGCTATCAGACGTGAAGAACTACTATAATGTACAAATACCTATTGTGCATTTGTATTTATAATAA
Source organism: Drosophila borealis (assembly GCA_035045885.1). NCBI lineage: Eukaryota > Metazoa > Arthropoda > Insecta > Diptera > Drosophilidae > Drosophila > Drosophila borealis. The sequence continues at coordinate 7,471,403 of JAWNOR010000211.1, forward strand.
ATATTAATGAACAGCAAATAGTATAAATATTCGAATTTACAAGCAAAAAGAGGGATCGATACAGTTGAAAAATGTCCCTGCTATTAAATCGGGCGTTTAGGGAAATTTATCGATATCGATTGAGCAGGTTTTTTGAATTGCAATCGAAGGGTAATTAACAGCTGCCAGGTCGGCCATTTTGTTTTGCAAGGTTCAAACTCGGGAATTGTAGATTGATGTAAAACTGTCTTAAATTTTATAGGAAATATTAATCAAATGTTGATTATAGTTTTGATTATTATTTAAATGAACTACTATAAGTCAGGAAAGTGGAATAGCCCTTGCAACAATGGCCTTTGTCTAAGGCATACACTGGAATGCGAGCCCAAAATAAGTTTTTGGAGTTTCCAATTTAGGTAACCAATGAATTTACTTTCTATTTTGACTTACTATTATAATTCCTTTTGTTGTTTATTCACATAAATACACTTGTAATGCCCTGCTTTGTGCGTGAGAAAAGTTTATCATTCCGCCCTCGGCGTGATAGGGCGTCCGATCCAGATGCATTGGCGCCCAAGCCAGTGCATCCTCGAGCCTTGAGATTCCATGGACTCTTTGGTATGTCCTATGTGCGCCAGCAACTAAAGTGTGGGTACAGAGAAATGCTGGTAGGTCTTGAGGTGCAAAAATAAGAAGTGAAGTTTTTATAAATTTATTTACAGATTCAACGTGCAATTCTAGAAAACCGCGTCAAGTATGAAAATGAATTCGTCTTAGAAGAGGAGGTGAAGTCGCAAGGGTTCATCAAGAGGATTGAAAACTCGAATATTCGCCTCAAGGCCATCAAGGTCATTAACTCTACATATCAGAAAATGGTGCGGGTGCTGTTGCATGATCAAATATTTTACGAGCCGATTCTCCTGTCTCTCGCCGACGACATGGAGGATCAGGCGAATTTTATAAACCACATACTCTATCTAGGCATGCCTAGGTAGAGTATGTGCTTTATAAAATTCGCCTGATCCTCCATGTCGTCGGCGAGATATACATATATATATAAGAGCCGGCATGCCTAGATAGAGTATGTGCTTTATAAAATTCGCCTGATCCTCCATGTCATAAAATTGATTTGATATTTATTTTTTCATTATCATTATCCGGAGGATTCGCCTAGCCATGGAACTTGTAGACATTTTAGTTAGAGTTCAAATAAAGAAGCATATTTGCAGCTTAATTTTCTGTTGGCTATTTTAAGCGACATTTGTTATCAATCAAGCTATTTCAGTTCTAATTGAGAAATTTAATATAGATTGTGTTTACCTGCCTCAACATGACATAGGCATCGCCGCAATTTTTCAGATAGGTTACAGTCGACTGCTCGTAGTCCGTTTCGGTTGTAATGCGCTCAAGCCGGCTGTTGAGCATGATTTTAACAAATTAGCAATAAATTAGATTTTAGAAAGTATCTCTATTGATCTCCTCCTCGGATAGATTGTTCACCAGCATTCAACCCTTCAACACACTGGCGCTTTTCATTTTCGATGGAGCTTCTCATTGTCGTCCACCTGGCTCTTCATGCTGCAATCGGAATATGCGACTGGGGTTGTTTATCTTTTCAGAACGCTTACCGTGGGTAAATCTCCCTCGCCTGGGAGCAGTGTCACAAACTTCACCTCCTTAATGGTCTTCTCGACGGACTTGAGCAGCAGCATGCTGCGCGTCTCCCGCAAATAGCTCTTGGAATCTGCGCTGGGTGGGATCTCCTCTTTGGGCTTGGCACGCGTTGCCACCAAAGAACCGAGTGGCTTCACGATTTTGAATGGGGACAACCTCTGCTCGGCCTGAAGATTATTCCGCGACTTATTCTCCAGCTGTCGATACTCGTAGTTAAGCTCTTTAAACTTGGCTATGGCCGTCATGCCTAGATAGAGTATGTGCTTTATGAAATTCGCCTGATCCTCCATGTCACCATCGAGAGAGCGCAGAATTGGCTCGTCAAAAATTGCATCGTGCCGTAGCACCTGTATCATTTTCATATATGTCGAATTGATGGCCTTGATGGCCTTCAAGCGCACATTCGAATTCTCAATTCTTTTGATGAAACCATGCGATTCGATTTCCTCTTCCAACACATATTCGTTTTAATACTTTATGCGATTTTCCAGCATGGCGCGTCTCATCTTCATTTAAGAAATTAATCACAATGGGTATAGACACTTTAGTTGACCCAATCGACACTCCAGACGATCCCGCTCCTTGCGCAGCACAAATGCACGCTGATTGATATTGTCCACGACCAGATGTATGGGCATTCTCTGGTACAGACGTTGCATGCCCCTGTGGTTGTTCAAGAAATCAGTTGGTTGGTTGACCTTAAGGTATACATGTACTATGTAGATCGAAGACTTACCTAACAATTCGGACATTCCACCGATCACCTTGGCCAAGCAGTTGGGGGTCCAGCGATCGTCAACCATCATATGCTGGCGCACATAGGACATACCAAAGAGTCCATGGAATCTCAAGGCTCGAGGATGCACTGGCTTGGGCGCCAATGCATCTGGATCGGACGCCCTATCACGCCGAGGGCGGTATGATAAACTTTTCTCACGCATAAAGCAGGGCATTACAAGTGTATTTATTTATTCGTTCTTTTAAATATATATTTCTATCTAAAACAATACATTCCAGTGTATGCCTTAGACAAAGGCCATTGTTGCAAGGGCTATTCCACTTTCCTGACTTATAGTAGTTCATTTAAATAATAATCAAAACTATAATCAACATTTGATTAATATTGCCTATAAAATTTAATACAGTTTTACATCAATCTACAATTCCCGAGTTTGAACCTTGCAAAACAAAATGGCCGACCTGCCAGCTGTTAATTACCCTTCGATTGCAATTCAAAAAACCTGCTCAAACGATATCGATAAATTTCCCTAAACGCCCGCTTTAATAGCAGGGACATTTTTCAACTGTATCGATCCCTCTTTTTGCTTGTAAATTCGAATATTTATACTATTTGCTGTTCATTAATATTTATTATAAATACAAATGCACAATAGGTATTTGTACATTATAGTAGTTCTTCACGTCTGATAGCTTGCTCGATAGTTCTGTTGCTCAGCATCTTGATCTGCTTGCGATTCGGTACATTGGCCATAATCTTCTGGTCCTGTATTAAATCACCATCGGCCATCGCTGTCTGATCGTCGCCATCATCCATGAATTCTTTTGTATTGGCGGTGGCCAAATAAGCGGAATGATACGTATTTTTATAGTGCTGCCTCGACGGTTCCATACCCGCGTTGAACAGCTTCATCACCTTAAATACTTTACGCTTAAGCACGTGCATAACTTTCTCAACTGAGTGCACAAAAAAAAAAGGGTATAAATTAAAAACAGTTCGCATTTAGCGGATTTCTCAACTTAACTATCTTCCTCGTAAAGCCCTGGCGGCGCAGCGTACATGGTTAACATATCGAATTTGAGAAGAGGCAGTTTCAAATACGAGTTCGGATATTTGATGTCGAAAGTTTTAGGATTGCGATCGACATGTCGCAATATTTCAATAAGGTTCCAAAGACTTAAGCTGTATGGCCAAATAAAATGGAATGCAATAGTCAATGCAAAAGAAAATGCTAGACTTACCGGAACATAATGAAGGCATCGCTGCGATTCTTTAAATACTCCATTAGCTGCAACTCATCATTATCCTCCTTTTCCAAAGCTTTTCTCAAGTCTTTAATGTACTCGAGGCGACTGTTTGACATAGTTGAAATGATTAAATGCATAAATATATAATAATTATGTGCATACTTAATTTCCTCCTCGGATAGATTGTTGACCAAGACGCTCTGTAGCGCAGAGGACAATTTCATTCTGTCCTCCAGCGCATATCGAGTCATCCCCTCGCGCTCGGCGATCCGTCGTATGTTCTCATTGTTCTTCGCCTGGCTCTTCATGCTACAAGCAGATGCTAAGACTTCAGCCGTTCATGATCTTGGAAGACTTACCGCGGATAAATCTCCCTGGCCTGGGAGCAGAGTGTACCAAACTTTACCTCCTTGATGATCTCCTCGACTACTTTCAACACATTCTTGAGCAACAGCATGTTGCGCGTCTCTCTCAAATAACGCTTGGGATCTGCTGTTGCAGACAGCTCTTGTCCGGGCTTAGCACGCGTTGGTGCCCCAGAACCAGCTGGCTTTTGGTTTCCAAATAAGGCCAGCATTTGTTGCTTTTCCAAAAGGTTTTTACGTGACTTGGTCTCCAACTGTCGATACTGGAAGTTGAGCTCCCTGAACTTGGCTATGGCCGGCATGCCCAGATAGAGTATGTGCTTTATAAAATTCGCCTGATCCTCCATGTCGTCGGCGAGAGACAGGAGAATCGGCTCGTAAAATATCTGATCATGCAACAGCACCTGCACCATTTTCTGATATGTAGAGTTAATGACCTTGATGGCCTTGAGGCGAATATTCGAGTTTTCAATCCTCTTTATGAACCCTTGCGACTTCACCTCCTCTTCTAAGACGAACTCATTTTCATACTTGACGCGGTTTTCTAGAATTGCACGTTGAATCTGTAAATAAATTTATAAATATTTCACTTCTTATTTTTGCACCTCAAGACCTACCAGCATTTCTCTGTACCGACACTTTAGTTGACCCAATCGACACTCCAGACGATCCCGCTCCTTGCGCAGCACAAATGTACGCTGATTGATATTGTCCGCGACCAGATGTATGGGCATTCTCTGGTACAGACGCTGCATGTCCCTGTGGTTGATCAAGAAATTGCGAATCTCGTGGGCATTATCTCCGGTCAGTATTTTGAGAAGCTTAGACCGTCCATCGCGACACTGCAATTTCAACCGCTTACTTTCCAGAAAGTAGCGCTGCCGATTGGCCTTTGTCTCGTGTCGCTTGAAGACCGTACGACGGTCTGTCGATTAGGTGTTGATTAATCCAAGGGGATTTGCCATATATGCTTCGATCACTTACCCATCAGTGCGGACATGCCAGCAAACTGTTCGGACAAGGAGTTGGGCGTCCAACGCTCGTCGACCACCAAATGCTGGCGCACAAAGTCCTCGCCAAGGAATCCATGGCCGGCGAGGGCGCGTGGATGCACTGGCCGCGGTGCCAAGGCATCTCTGTCGTTTTGCTTATCCCGCCGTGAGACGTATGATATGCTCTTCTCTCGCGTAAAGCAGGGCATTGTGTATTTTTATTTATTTTATTACAATTTTTTTAAGGTTTATTTTTTTATTTTTGTAAAACTTGGAATGAAGTGTACCTAACAAGCAAAATAATGAATATGAAGCATTGGGTATATAAAAATGAGTACAAACTAAATCCATGGGCTCCTATGAACAATTTCAAATGTATTTCACAAGTTTTTATCAGATTTTCTTTTCGCAAATTAAAAGCCAAGAACACGGCAGCTGCAAAGCCAAAGCACATCCTGGGTTCAATCTAATCTGCACATTGGAGTGCATAAAAATAGTCTTGTTTTAATAAACCCTTTAAAGATGCTTGTAAAGTCTATTTATGTTATTCAAATTAATCTCTCGCCACCTCCAGAAGTCCGGCACTCTGTGCCTTGATCTGTTTGCGATTCGGAACATTGGCCAGGATCTTCTGTTTCTGCAGTAGATCCTCCTCAACTTTTGCAACCTGTTGCTGATCCTCATCGAAGTGTTCGTACATATTTATGAATTGTGGCCAAATAGTCGGTATGATATTTTTGTTTTCTGCTCTTGAACGATGACATCATATTGCAGCATTGTAGCCTTTCACCAGTTTGTATCCCTAACGCTTGAGCAGATGCATAAGCTTCTCAGCTACATAAAAACAGACAAGATAACGATTAGCTTAATTTACCAATCGCAATCCAATGGTAAGCATTAACTTCTTCGGCAGCTCTGTCATCCCATTGAATTGGTCGCTTAGCGAGGTGGGCGACCATTTCCCATCCACCATGAGATGCTGACCTGGCATTGGCCATGCTGAAGAGTCCATCGTAGCTGAGGGCGCGTGCATGCACAGGCTTGGGAGCCATCGCGTCTCTGTCAATTGTCTCATCTTGAAGCAAGGCATATTGACCGGGTTTTTTGATTTAGCTGTTTTATTTAATTATTATTTATTTTTTGGTGTATTAATTGTCGCTTCGAAGCATGGTCATAGTCTTAAAGTAGAAGATCATTCCATGGCTTGCTTTATTCATTTCTATTTATTTTAAATCTTTTTTAATACATATAAATACATAAAATCGCAATTTAAAAAATTAAAAAGCTTTCTTAATTAATAATTTTATTTTAGATACACAAAAAATATCTTAGTTGACTTCATTGAATCTGGTCGATTCCACAACTTTGGCACTGAAAGCCTTGATCTGCTTTCGAGACGGAATAGTGGCATTCGCTCTCTCATTGTCGAGTCCAACCACAGCCATGTGCTCATCGTCTTCATGGACACTCGAATACGTTTCGCTACTAGCCAGAAAAGCCTGATGATATTTATTCCTGCAGATCCGTGTCTCCGATTCCATTTGCGTCGTGAAGGCCTTTACCAGCTTGTACACATTACGCCTGAGCACATGCAACTAGTATGAGTAATAGCTATATATAACTTAACTGTTAACTGGAGCAATACGAATTGAGATATCTAAAAGTGAAATGCCTGGAATTACGATCGACATTTTGCGATATATGTATAAATAAAATTCCAAATGCGAACGCTGCATTAAATAAGAAAAAAAGGATTGGAACAGAAAAGAAGGAAGAAGCACACCGAGGATTAAATACCCTTGTATATATACATGTAGCATGTCTTTCATACGATACCCATTAAATTGCTACGATATTTTAAAAATATATTATCACATATTACGAGAATAGAGAAAATAATTTGGTTTAGTATTCTTGAAATGCAAAAGGCTTTTGAGACAATCAGATTTGAGAGCGATATGATTTATATGATGAAGTGATACGATGTTAATAAGATTTTACTCGAAAATGCAAATGTTGGGGATGATATCTTGAAAAACAAAAGAGCTTTTCATACAAGAGGCTAAGATTAGTCCTATCCCAATAGATATAACAAGCCGAGCTGGCCGACTGTCTGCAACCAAAAGTTTCGTGACGATGATTGCAAGCGTTCTCTAGCTGCAGCAACACTTTTGGTACATCCTGCTCCAGATGCTCAGTTATCGCTCAGCACGGACGCAAGCGATGCATCAAATCGTTAACAATGAGCCTCAGCCAATGGGATTTTTTAGCGTTAAACTTACTGACGCACAACGCAAGTACAGTACTTATGATCGAGAGCTTCTAGCAATTTAGCTTAGTACCGAGCATTTAGCGGAAATGGAAAAATGTTTGATGTCCACACTGACCATAAACCATTGGTATCTAGCTTCGACAGCTAGATTTTGTCGGACAATTCACGACATCTATTCTACACATTGCAGGTGTCGATAACATTACTGCTGACACACTCTCTCGGATCGAAACTATTGAAGCCAACATCATCGACTACAATAAGTTGTGCAGAGCTAAAAAAGCTACTTATTGACAACACAACTTCACTTCAAATCAAATCTATCAACTTACCGCAATCAAGTACTCCAATCTTATGCGATTTTTCTACTTCTACAGTGCAACCATTCATACCGCAGCCACATCGAAAAAATATTATCAGCAAGATACATGGCATTGCATGGGCAATGGAGGAGTTGGTTCAACAATTAAACTCATCAAACAGCGCTTCGTTTGGCCTTGTATGCATAAAGATATATGTAGCTCACTTCGTCAAACACTGCATCCCTTGCCAAAAATCTAAAGTCACACGCAGATTTGAACACATCAATTTAGAGCTCATTGGACCACTTCCTCAATCTGGTCACATTAGATATTGTCTCACGATTATCGATCGCTATACCAGATGGCCAGATACAGTCGCCATTGAGGATATCCAAGCTGAAACAGTAGCCGCAGCACTCATCAATGCATCGATTTCTCGCTTTGGAGTTCCAGCACGCATTACCACGGACCAAGGCAGACAATTTGAATCCAGGTTATTTAACAAATTGCCAATGATTCTCCTCGGCCTACGCTCAGCATATAAGCCCGACATCCAAACAACAGCAGCACAGCTTGTTTACGGTACAACTCTTCGTCTGCCTGGAGAATTTTTCAATAACTCCAGTCCATTTCAAGCACAAACTGATTTCGCCAAGGATCTAACAGAGTAATCCGACCAATTCAAACATCCAACCACGACTCATCAAAGCCTTTCATCTTCAGGCAATTAGCTGATTCAACTCATGTTTTTCTGCGTTACGACACGGTACGTGGATCGCTTCAGTCGCCCTTCGACGGACAATTCCAAGTAAAATCAAAACATATCAAATTTTTCAACATACTTATCAATGGTCACGATACCAAAGTATCAACTGATCGCCTCAAACCTGCTTTCAAGACAACACAGCAACAATCAACGACAACCAACGCAGAAGCAACATCGCCATTAGGTCAACAACAAGACGCATCCAAGGATACTCCCAACACACCTGTACCGCTTCAACAATGTACGAGGCCTCGCCGCACAATTAGACTCCCCGTTCGTTTTACAGCTTGAAGTCTAGAATTCCACCATATTGCAAAAAGCACGTACAACCTTCTTCTAGCTCGAGCTCTCTAACCTTCAGCTTATACGCATCTAAATATTAACTCTTTTTGGCATATAATAAATAAAGCACTATTGCTAAATCGAGATATTTTACTTGTATTAACTGATGTAGAATTTGACTACAAAGTTCCATTTAAATAACCAAAGATATGTATCGATTTTAATTCCATTTTACCCGTCAGTTGTGGACTTTTGTTGGGATGACAGCATCTGAAATTATTATAAAATAAATTGTAAAATAATTTAAACTCTTTTACAATAAATGCTATACATATGTACATAGTTGTTTTTTATTTTATTTACCGTTGCACTTGGGGCGTATAAGCATTTTGACTGTCTTCAAGGCTTTTTCCAGTCTCCAAAATATGCTATCAGATTTTTTCACCATATGATCATAGTATTTGCCATTTAAATTGCTAAACGAAAAAACCATATTAATATTAATTGCATTTAAATTGTTTTGACAAAGCTGTGGCGATCAATACCTGTATGCGCAAACACCGTACCACCAGCCACCACTATTAAAGTCTCTGGCGCAGTTGCCAGAATCCCAATCATCATTGTCACGATCGAATGTGCTGAATTTCCAGTCTTTGTGGCCTATCAATTTATCACCAGTTGCACTTCCCTCAGATTCGCCCAAGGTGATCAAGGTGTATTGGTCCTCCTCGCCAGAAATGGCAAATTGATCGTATCTTTTGTATTTGATGTCACCATCAAATTCTTCTATATGTATGTAGAGCTCATGAGGCTGGGCGCGCGTCAGGCGATGAATCTTTTCAAGTCCTAAGAAAAAATCACCATGAAAGGCCCCAAAGCCTTCACGGTATGTGGCCCAACTCCTATTGAAATCCTCCTTACCGTTGATTCGCTGCTGGATAACCGTCCAGCCAGGACCAGCTGTCGCACTATCACAAAGTACATCGAACGGACCTTCTTTATCCGTGTTAATCTTATGAATACCCGGAGCATCAGCAAAGTCGGTGCAGTCACTGAGAACGGGCTTCTCTTCGCCGGTTTTTAGTTTCTTGGCACAAATGTCGATTTCGTTTTCGAGTTGGGATATTTGTTGGGCCTGTTGATCAATTGACTTCTTTTGTTTCTCCAGCTGCTCTTCATAGTCCTGGATTTTCAAGGCATTGCAATCGGGTTTACTCATTTGCTCTTTTATTGATAAAACGTTGTTCGTTAGCTCTTTGATACTCTGTTTGTAGAATTCATTCTGAGCTCTCAGTTCCTCGATGACCAGTTCATTACGTTGGTTCAGCATTTCCTGCAGTTGCTTGATTTCTCTGTCTTTGCCTTCAACCTTATTGTTATTGTTTTCAATTTCCTCCTTCATCTGATGAATATACTTTAACAAAGGTCTCACAGCTTTATAGGTGTGCTCTCCACATTCTTCCTCTGCTATTCTGGTTGCCACACAAGACTAATAAAAAAGTACTCGTTATTTCTGCACTGCACACACAAACATTGATAAATAATCTGTTTTACCTCATTTTCGTTAGTCTCTGCTTCATCTATGATCAGTATTAGGCTTGCAAATATAATATATATAAACACAACACATTTCATTTTGATAGCACTTTGATTTTGAAATTGAAATGCGAATCTCAACTGCACTCAGCACGGACGTAAATAGACTGAAATTCGGCAATCATTCGGAAGCTCGTGTGTCCCATATATTGCTAGCTGTTAAGCGATTATCAGTATGTCGGAGACTCAATATAAATATACAAAAGGCATGGATCCGGCTTAAATAACCTTCAATGGACTGTTGATAGATTGAAAATAAAAAGTTCATTTGCTTCGGCTGCTTTTCGTTATCAGCTGATTTTAATATATGTATATATATATAATAGCGGGTATAACCCGGCCTTGCCCGTGGCACGTATGTTATAAAATCAATGTTCGCAAACAAATTTGAAATGATTTTGAAACTGATCGGACGGTAAACAAACAACTTTCATACAAACGTTTTCCGCCAATTTACCACTGTTGCGGGTGGAATTTCCCAAATCGCTGAAATACGTATTTAGTACATTCTTATGTAGAGCTTCGAAAATAAGTTTGAAACAAATCGGACACAATTTAAAACTTCGTACAAAAAATCTTTGAGTCGTATTCCACCCGAAAAAGTTTGTATTCTGCAAAAAGAGTGAAACACGTTTCAAATGATTTTTCTTATAGATCTCTGGAAATGAATTTGAGCGCGAAACGTCATCCACCAAATCTTTGACCTCCATTTCCACCAAGGAGGAACGGATTTTCCTAAAAGTGTGAAACACCCCTCAAATGAATTTGAACAAAGATCTTTGAAAATAAGTTTGAGGCCGATCGGATGGTAAACAAAAAAGTTACATACAAACGTTTTTCGCGATTTTTCCACACTTGCGGGTGGAATTTCCCGAAACCCCGTCTTAACGTGCACCTACATCGCATAAGGTAGCTACAGTGAAAATTTCAGCTTCCCAGCTCTTACAGTTTGGGCTGTGCGTTGATCACCAATCAGTCAGTCAGTCAGTCAGGACAAACAGTTATATATATAAAGATTTATGTACATATGTGTACATACATACACAAATATATAAAAAAACGCATATTTATATGCTTTTCTGTAAAAGTTCGTATGCATATGTAAATTTATATTTACATACAGATATGGCGAGTAAGGAAGACGAAAAATTAAACAAGTAAGGGGTTCTAGTCGGGAACTCCCGACCAAAGACCAAATGCAACTCGCACTACGCGCTCGTTTGATTTAGTAGTAATAAAGATAAGTTATTAAAAAAAAATTCCATTAGCAGGGTTCGAACTCGCAACTTACCGCATTACTTGATGCCGCGCCTCTACTCAACACAACAGCAAAAAACGAAATAGTTTCCTCGGTAGGGTTCGAACTCGCTACAAACTACACTATAAGAACCTCTAGCACTATGAACACCTCTAAGCCGAAAACCATAGTGATATAATACTGGACCAGAAGATTATGGCCAATGTACCGAATCGCAAGCAGATCAAGATGCTGAGCAACAGAACTATCGAGCAAGCTATCAGACGTGAAGAACTACTATAATGTACAAATACCTATTGTGCATTTGTATTTATAATAAATATTAATGAACAGCAAATAGTATAAGTATTCGAATTTACAAGCAAAAAGAGGGATCGATACAGTTGAAAAATGTCCCTGCTATTAAAGCGGGCGTTTTGGGAAATTTATCGATATCGATTGAGCAGGTTTTTTGGATTGCAATCGAAGGGTAATTAACAGCTGGAAGGGCGGCCATTTTGTTTTGCAAGGTTCAAACTCGGGAATTGTAGATTGATGTAAAACTGTCTTAAATTTTATAGGAAATATTAATCAAATGTTGATTATAGTTTTGATTATTATTTAAATGAACTACTATAAGTCAGGAAAGTGGAATAGCCCTTGCAACAATGGCCTTTGTCTAAGGCATACACTGGAATGCGAGCCCGAAATAAGTTTTTGGAGTTTCCAATTCAGGTAACCAATGAATTTACTTTCTATTTTGACTTACTATTATAATTCCTTTTGTTGTTTATTCACATAAATACACTTGTAATGCCCTGCTTTGTGCGTGAGAAAAGTTTATCATTCCGCCCTCGGCGTGATAGGGCGTCCGATCCAGATGCATTGGCGCCCAAGCCAGTGCATCCTCGAGCCTTGAGATTCCATGGACTCTTTGGTATGTCCTATGTGCGCCAGCAACTAAAGTGTGGGTACAGAGAAATGCTGGTAGGTCTTGAGGTGCAAAAATAAGAAGTGAAGTTTTTATAAATTTATTTACAGATTCAACGTGCAATTCTAGAAAACCGCGTCAAGTATGAAAATGAATTCGTCTTAGAAGAGGAGGTGAAGTCGCAAGGGTTCATCAAGAGGATTGAAAACTCGAATATTCGCCTCAAGGCCATCAAGGTCATTAACTCTACATATCAGAAAATGGTGCGGGTGCTGTTGCATGATCAAATATTTTACGAGCCGATTCTCCTGTCTCTCGCCGACGACATGGAGGATCAGGCGAATTTTATAAAGCACATACTCTATCTAGGCATGCCTAGATAGAGTATGTGCTTTATAAAATTCGCCTGATCCTTCATGTCGTCGGCGAGATATACATATATATATAAGAGCCGGCATGCCTAGATAGAGTATGTGCTTTATAAAATTCGCCTGATCCTCCATGTCATAAAATTGATTTGATATTTATTTTTTCATTATCATTATCCGGAGGATTCGCCTAGCCATGGAACTTGTAGACATTTTAGTTAGAGTTCAAATAAAGAAGCATATTTGCAGCTTAATTTTCTGTTGGCTATTTTAAGCGACATTTGTTATCAATCAAGCTATTTCAGTTCTAATTGAGAAATTTAATATAGATTGTGTTTACCTGTTTTTTCAGATAGGTTACAGTCGACTGCTCGCAGTCCGTTTCGGTTGTAAACATTTTGCGCAAATCCTTAATGCGCTCAAGCCGGCTGTTGAGCATGATTTTAACAAATTAGCAATAAATTAGATTTTAGAAAGTATCTCTATTGATCTCCTCTTCGGATAGATTGTTCACCAGCATTCAACCCTTCAACACACTGGCGCTTTTCATTTTCGATGGAGCTTCTCATTGTCGTCCACCTGGCTCTTCATGCTGCAATCGGAATATGCGACTGGGGTTGTTTATCTTTTCAGAACGCTTACCGTGGGTAAATCTCCCTCGCCTGGGAGCAGTGTCACAAACTTCACCTCCTTAATGGTCTTCTCGACGGACTTGAGCAGCAGCATGCTGCGCGTCTCCCGCAAATAGCTCTTGGAATCTGCGCTGGGTGGGATCTCCTCTTTGGGCTTGGCACGCGTTGCCACCAAAGAACCGAGTGGCTTCACGATTTTGAATGGGGACAACCTCTGCTCGGCCTGAAGATTATTCCGCGACTTATTCTCCAGCTGTCGATACTCGTAGTTAAGCTCTTTAAACTTGGCTATGGCCGTCATGCCTAGATAGAGTATGTGCTTTATGAAATTCGCCTGATCCTCCATGTCACCATCGAGAGAGCGCAGAATTGGCTCGTCAAAAATTGCATCGTGCCGTAGCACCTGTATCATTTTCATATATGTCGAATTGATGGCCTTGATGGCCTTCAAGCGCACATTCGAATTCTCAATTCTTTTGATGAAACCATGCGATTCGATTTCCTCTTCCAACACATATTCGTTTTAATACTTTATGCGATTTTCCAGCATGGCGCGTCTCATCTTCATTTAAGAAATTAATCACAATGGGTATAGACACTTTAGTTGACCCAATCGACACTCCAGACGATCCCGCTCCTTGCGCAGCACAAATGCACGCTGATTGATATTGTCCACGACCAGATGTATGGGCATTCTCTGGTACAGACGTTGCATGCCCCTGTGGTTGTTCAAGAAATCAGTTGGTTGGTTGACCTTAAGGTATACATGTACTATGTAGATCGAAGACTTACCTAACAATTCGGACATTCCACCGATCACCTTGGCCAAGCAGTTGGGGGTCCAGCGATCGTCAACCATCATATGCTGGCGCACATAGGACATACCAAAGAGTCCATGGAATCTCAAGGCTCGAGGATGCACTGGCTTGGGCGCCAATGCATCTGGATCGGACGCCCTATCACGCCGAGGGCGGTATGATAAACTTTTCTCACGCATAAAGCAGGGCATTACAAGTGTATTTATTTATTCGTTCTTTTAAATATATATTTCTATCTAAAACAATACATTCCAGTCTATGCCTTAGACAAAGGCCATTGTTGCAAGGGCTATTCCACTTTCCTGACTTATAGTAGTTCATTTAAATAATAATCAAAACTATAATCAACATTTGATAAATATTTCCAAAATGGCCGACCTGCCAGCTGTTAATTACCCTTCGATTGCAATTAAAAAAACCTGCTCAATCGATATCGATAAATTTCCCTAAACGCCCGCTTTAATAGCAGGGACATTTTTCAACTGTATCGATCCCTCTTTTTGCTTGTAAATTCGAATACTTATACTATTTGCTGTTCATTAATATTTATTATAAATACAAATGCACAATAGGTATTTGTACATTATAGTAGTTCTTCACGTCTGATAGCTTGCTCGATAGTTCTGTTGCTCAGCATCTTGATCTGCTTGCGATTCGGTACATTGGCCATAATCTTCTGGTCCTGTATTAAATCACCATCGGCCATCGCTGTCTGATCGTCGCCATCATCCATGAATTCTTTTGTATTGGCGGTGGCCAAATAAGCGGAATGATACGTATTTTTATAGTGCTGCCTCGACGGTTCCATACCCGCGTTGAACAGCTTCATCACCTTAAATACTTTACGCTTAAGCACGTGCATAACTTTCTCAACTGAGTGCACAAAAAAAAAAATAGGGTATAAATTAAAAACAGTTCGCATTTAGCGGATTTCTCAACTTAACTATCTTCCTCGTAAAGCCCTGGCGGCGCAGCGTACATGGTTAACATATCGAATTTGAGAAGAGGCAGTTTCAAATACGAGTTCGGATATTTGATGTCGAAAGTTTTAGGATTGCGATCGACATGTCGCAATATTTCAATAAGGTTCCAAAGACTTAAGCTGTATGGCCAAATAAAATGGAATGCAATAGTCAATGCAAAAGAAAATGCTAGACTTACCGGAACATAATGAAGGCATCGCTGCGATTCTTTAAATACTCCATTAGCTGCAACTCATCATTATCCTCCTTTTCCAAAGCTTTTCTCAAGTCTTTAATGTACTCGAGGCGACTGTTTGACATAGTTGAAATGATTAAATGCATAAATATATAATAATTATGTGCATACTTAATTTCCTCCTCGGATAGATTGTTGACCAAGACGCTCTGTAGCGCAGAGGACAATTTCATTCTGTCCTCCAGCGCATATCGAGTCATCCCCTCGCGCTCGGCGATCCGTCGTATGTTCTCATTGTTCTTCGCCTGGCTCTTCATGCTACAAGCAGATGCTAAGACTTCAGCCGTTCATGATCTTGGAAGACTTACCGCGGATAAATCTCCCTGGCCTGGGAGCAGAGTGTACCAAACTTTACCTCCTTGATGATCTCCTCGACTACTTTCAACACATTCTTGAGCAACAGCATGTTGCGCGTCTCTCTCAAATAACGCTTGGGATCTGCTGTTGCAGACAGCTCTTGTCCGGGCTTAGCACGCGTTGGTGCCCCAGAACCAGCTGGCTTTTGGTTTCCAAATAAGGCCAGCATTTGTTGCTTTTCCAAAAGGTTTTTACGTGACTTGGTCTCCAACTGTCGATACTGGAAGTTGAGCTCCCTGAACTTGGCTATGGCCGGCATGCCCAGATAGAGTATGTGCTTTATAAAATTCGCCTGATCCTCCATGTCGTCGGCGAGAGACAGGAGAATCGGCTCGTAAAATATCTGATCATGCAACAGCACCTGCACCATTTTCTGATATGTAGAGTTAATGACCTTGATGGCCTTGAGGCGAATATTCGAGTTTTCAATCCTCTTGATGAACCCTTGCGACTTCACCTCCTCTTCTAAGACGAACTCATTTTCATACTTGACGCGGTTTTCTAGAATTGCACGTTGAATCTGTAAATAAATTTATAAATATTTCACTTGTTATTTTTGCACCTCAAGACCTACCAGCATTTCTCTGTACCGACACTTTAGTTGACCCAATCGACACTCCAGACGATCCCGCTCCTTGCGCAGCACAAATGTACGCTGATTGATATTGTCCGCGACCAGATGTATGGGCATTCTCTGGTACAGACGCTGCATGTCCCTGTGGTTGATCAAGAAATTGCGAATCTCGTGGGCATTATCTCCGGTCAGTATTTTGAGAAGCTTAGACCGTCCATCGCGACACTGCAATTTCAACCGCTTACTTTCCAGAAAGTAGCGCTGCCGATTGGCCTTTGTCTCGTGTCGCTTGAAGACCGTACGACGGTCTGTCGATTAGGTGTTGATTAATCCAAGGGGATTTGCCATATATGCTTCGATCACTTACCCATCAGTGCGGACATGCCAGCAAACTGTTCGGACAAGGAGTTGGGCGTCCAACGCTCGTCGACCACCAAATGCTGGCGCACAAAGTCCTCGCCAAGGAATCCATGGCCGGCGAGGGCGCGTGGATGCACTGGCCGCGGTGCCAAGGCATCTCTGTCGTTTTGCTTATCCCGCCGTGAGACGTATGATATGCTCTTCTCTCGCGTAAAGCAGGGCATTGTGTATTTTTATATATTTTATTACAATTTTTTTAAGGTTTATTTTTTTATTTTTGTAAAACTTGGAATGAAGTGTACCTAACAAGCAAAATAATGAATTTGAAGCATTAGGTATATAAAAATGAGTACAAACTAAATCCATGGGCTCCTATGAACAATTTCAAATGTATTTCACAAGTTTTTATCAGATTTTCTTTTCGCAAATTAAAAGCCAAGAACACGGCAGCTGCAAAGCCAAAGCACATCCAGGGTTCAATCTAATCTGCACATTGGAGTGCATAAAAATAGTCTTGTTTTAATAAACCCTTTAAAGATGCTTGTAAAGTTTATTTATGTTATTCAAATTAATCTCTCGCCACCTCCAGAAGTCCGGCACTCTGTGCCTTGATCTGTTTGCGATTCGGAACATTGGCCAGGATCTTCTGTTTCTGCAGTAGATCCTCCTCAACTGTTGCAACCTGTTGCTGATTCTCATCGAAGTGTTCGTACATATTTATGAATTGTGGCCAAATAGTCGGTATGATATTTTTGTTTTCTGCTCTTGAACGATGACATCATATTGCAGCATTGTAGCCTTTCACCAGTTTGTATACCTTACGCTTGAGCAGATGCATAAGCTTCTCAGCTACATAAAAACAGACAAGATAACGATTAGCTTAATTTACCAATCGCAATCCAATGGTAAGCATTAACTTGTTCGGCAGCTCTGTCATCCCATTGAATTGGTCGCTTAGCGAGGTGGGCGACCATTTCCCATCCACCATGAGATGCTGACCTGGCATTGGCCATGCTGAAGAGTCCATCGTAGCTGAGGACGCGTGCATGCACAGGCTTGGGAGCCATCGCGTCTCTGTCATTTCTGTCATCTTGAAGCAAGGCATATTGACCGGGTTTTTTGATTTAGCTGTTTTATTTAATTATTATTTATTTTTTAGTGTATTAATTGTCGCTTCGAAGCATGGTCATAGTCTTGCTTTACTCATTTCAATTTATTTTATATCTTTTTTAAACCATATAAATACATAAAATCGCATTTAAAAAAACTAAAAAGCTTTCTTACAATTCTTCTTAAAGTTTCTCTTAAATAATTTCGATAATTCGTATAACTCGTGTAAATATATATCATTTAAAACTATAGAAAATACCATTAATCTAATACTTTTATTTTAGATACACGAAAAATATCTTAGTTGACTTCATTGAATCTGGTCGATTCCACAACTTTGGCACTGAAAGCCTTGATCTGCTTTCGAGACGGAATAGTGGCATTCGCTCTCTCATTGTCGAGTCCAACCACAGCCATGTGCTCATCGTCTTCATGGACACTCGAATACGTTTCGCTACTAGCCAGAAAAGCCTGATGATATTTATTCCTGCAGATCCGTGTCTCCGATTCCATTTGCGTCTTGTAGGCCTTTACCAGCTTGTACACATTACGCTTGAGCACATGCAACTAGTATGAGTAATAGCTATATATAACTTAACTGTTAACTGGAGCAATACGAATTGAGATATCTAAAAGTGAAATGCCTGGAATTACGATCGACATTTTGCGATATATAAATAAAATTCCAAATGCGAACGCTGCATTAAATAAGAAAAAAAAAGGATTAGAACAGAAACGAAGGAAGAAGCACACCGAGGATTAAATACCCTTGTATATATACATGTAGCATGTCTTTCATACGATACCCATTAAATTGCTACGATATTTTAAAAATATAT
This sequence comes from Drosophila borealis, assembly GCA_035045885.1. NCBI lineage: Eukaryota > Metazoa > Arthropoda > Insecta > Diptera > Drosophilidae > Drosophila > Drosophila borealis. The sequence continues at coordinate 7,490,061 of JAWNOR010000211.1, forward strand.
ATTATCACATATTACGAGAATAGAGAAAATAATTTGGTTTAGTATTCTTGAAATGCAAAAGGCTTTTGAGACAATCAGATTTGAGAGCGATATGATTTATATGATGAAGTGATACGATGTTAATAAGATTTTACTCGAAAATGCAAATGTTGGGGATGATATCTTGAAAAACAAAAGAGCTTTTCATACAAGAGGCTAAGATTAGTCCTATCCCAATAGATATAACAAGCCGAGCTGGCCGACTGTCCAACCGACTGCAACCAAAAGTTTCGTGACGATGATTGCAAGCGTTCTCCAGCTGCAGCAACACTTTTGGTACATCCTGCTCCAGATGCTCAGTTATCGCTCAGCACGGACGCAAGCGATGCATCAAATCGTCAACAATGAGCCTCAGCCAATGGGATTTATTAGCGTTAAACTTACTGACGCACAACGCAAGTACAGTACTTATGATCGAGAGCTTCTAGCAATTTACCTTAGTACCAAGCATTTCCGCTACATGCTCGAAGGAAAAATGTTTGATGTCCACACTGACCATAAACCATTGGTATACGCTTTTACGCAAAAATCTGAAAAAGCTTCTCCACGGCAGCTTCGACAGCTAGATTTTATCGGACAATTCACGACATCTATTCTACACATTGCAGGTGTCGATAACATTACTGCTGACACACTCTCTCGCATCGAAACTATTGAAGCCAACATCATCGACTACAATAAGTTGTGCAGAGCTAAAAAAGCTACTTATTGACAACACAACTTCACTTCAAATCAAATCTATCAACTTACCGCAATCAAGTACTCCAATCTTATGCGACTTTTCTACTTCTACAGTGCAACTATTCATACCGCAGCCACATCGAAAAAATATTATCAGCAAGATACATGGCATTGCCCATGGAGGAGTTGGTTCAACAATTAAACTCATCAAACAGCGCTTCGTTTGGCCTTGTATGCATAAAGATATATGTAGCTCACTTCGTCAAACACTGCATCCCTTGCCAAAAATCTAAATCTAAATCACGCCACCTTCATTCACCACTCCAAAAATACACTCTGCCTTCACGCAGATTTGAACACATCAATTTAGAGCTCATTGGACCACTTCCTCAATCTGGTCAATTTAGATATTGTCTCACGATTATCGATCGCTATACCAGATGGCCAGATGCAGTCGCCATTGAGGATATCCAAGCTGAAACAGTAGCCGCAGCACTCATCAATGCATCGATTTCTCGCTTTGGAGTTCCAGCACGCATTACCACGGACCAAGGCAGACAATTTGAATCCAGGTTATTTAACGAGCTATCGCGCCTCCTCGGCATTGACCATTTACGAACAACCGCCTACCATCCACAGGCAAACGGAATCATCGAACGTTAACGTTGGCACTGCCCGATTAAGGCAGCTATAATGTGTCACAAGAGGATCGGCTGGCCATCCAAACTGCCAATGATTCTCCTCGGCCTACGCTCAGCATATAAGCCCGACATCCAAACAACAGCAGCACAGCTTGTTTACGGTACAACTCTTCGTCTGCCTGGGGAATTTTTCAATAACTCCAGTCCATTTCAACCACAAACTGATTTCGCCAAGGATCTAACAGAGTAATCCGACCAATTCAAACATCCAACCACGACTCATCAAAGCCTTTCATCTTCAGGCAATTAGCTGATTCAACTCATGTTTTTCTGCGTTACGACACGGTACGTGGATCGCTTCAGTCGCCCTTCGACGGACAATTCCAAGTAAAATCAAAACATATCAAATTTTTCAACATACTTATCAATGGTCACGATACCAAAGTATCAATTGATCGCCTCAAACCTGCTTTCATGGCAACACAGCAACAATCAACGACAACCAACGCAGAAGCAACATCGCCATAAGGTCAACAACAAGACGCATCCAAGGATACTCCCAACACACCTGTACCGCTTCAACAATGTACGAGGCCTCGCCGCACAATTAGACTCCCCGTTCGTTTTACAGCTTGAAGTCTAGAATTCCACCATATTGCAAAAAGCACGTACAACCTTCTTCTAGCTCGAGCTCTCTAACCTTCAGCTTATACGCATCTAAATATTAACTCTTTTTGGCATATAATAAATAAAGCACTATTGCTAAATCGAGATATTTTACTTGTATTAACTGATGTAGAATTTGACTACAAAGTTCCATTTAAATAACCAAAGATATGTATCGATTTTAATTCCATTTTACCCGTCAGTTGTGGACTTTTGTTGGGATGACAGCATCTGAAATTATTATAAAATAAATTGTAAAATAATTTAAACTCTTTTACAATAAATGCTATACATATGTACATAGTTGTTTTTTATTTTATTTACCGTTGCTCTTGGGGCGTATAAGCATTTTGACTGTCTTCAAGGCTTTTTCCAGTCTCCAAAATATGCTATCAGATTTTTTCACCATATGATCATAGTATTTGCCATTTAAATTGCTAAACGAAAAAACCATATTAATATTAATTGCATTTAAATTGTTTTGACAAAGCTGTGGCGATCAATACCTGTCTGCGCAAACACCGTACCACCAGCCACCACTATTAAAGTCTCTGGCGCAGTTGCCAGAATCCCAATCATCATTGTCACGATCGAATGTGCTGAATTTCCAGTCTTTGTGGCCTATCAATTTATCACCAGTTGCACTTCCCTCAGATTCGCCCAAGGTGATCAAGGTGTATTGGTCCTCCTCGCCAGAAATGGCAAATTGATCGTATCTTTTGTATTTGATGTCACCATCAAATTCTTCTATATGTATGTAGAGCTCATGAGGCTGGGCGCGCGTCAGGCGATGAATCTTTTCAAGTCCTAAGAAAAAATCACCATGAAAGGCCCCAAAGCCTTCACGGTATGTGGCCCAACTCCTATTGAAATCCTCCTTACCGTTGATTCGCTGCTGGATAACCGTCCAGCCAGGACCAGCTGTCGCACTATCACAAAGTACATCGAACGGACCTTCTTTATCCGTGTTAATCTTATGAATACCCGGAGCATCAGCAAAGTCGGTGCAGTCACTGAGAACGGGCTTCTCTTCGCCGGTTTTTAGTTTCTTGGCACAAATGTCGATTTCGTTTTCGAGTTGGGATATTTGTTGGGCCTGTTGATCAATTGACTTCTTTTGTTTCTCCAGCTGCTCTTCATAGTCCTGGATTTTCAAGGCATTGCAATTGGGTTTACTCATTTGCTCTTTTATTGATAAAACGTTGTTCGTTAGCTCTTTGATACTCTGTTTGTAGAATTCATTCTGAGCTCTCAGTTCCTCGATGACCAGTTCATTACGTTGGTTCAGCTTTTCCTGCAGTTGCTTGATTTCCCTGTCTTTGCCTTCAATTTTGTTGTTATTGTTTTCAATTTCCTCCTTCATCTGATGAATATACTTTAACAAAGGTCTCACAGCTTTATAGGTCTGCTCTCCACATTCTTCCTCTGCTATTCTGGTTCCCACACAAGACTAATAAAAAAGAGTATGATTTATTTTCTGCATTGCACACAAATATTAATAAATAATCGGTTCTTACCTTATTTTCGTTAGCCTCTGCCTTAGCTATGTTCAGTATTATGCTTGCAAATATAATATATATAAACACAACACATTTCATTTTGATAGCACTTTGATTTTGAAATTGAAATGCGAATCTCAACCGTATTCAGCACCAGCACGCACGTAAATAGACTAAAATACGGCAATCATTCGGAAGCTCGTGTGTCCAATATTTCGGCGATTTGAAGCGATTATCAGTAGGTCAGAGACTCAATATATACTTATAAATAAACAAAAGGCATGGATCAGGCGTTCATTTTTTTTTTTGGCTGCTTCTCGTTATCATCTGATTTTAAATTCAATATATGTATATATTTTCTAGAAAGTGTTGTGCTGTGGTCTGCTTCCATGCAAACCAGTATCTCCCTCGATACACTTTTTTATACTCTGAACCCATTGAAAATGAGTAAAAAGGGTATAATGTTTTTTGTACAAATGAATGTAACAGATAGATAGAATCATCTGCGACCCCATAAAGTACATATGTATATTCTTGATCAGCATCAATAGGCGAGTCGATCTAGCCATGTCCGTCTGTCTGTCCGCCCGTCCGTATTTTTGTCTTGATTTTGCGCTGGCTGCCCCAAACTCGTGGTCAGCCAAAACAGTTTTCCTTTAATCACTTCTGTGTTTCTTTACCGATCTTGATGAAATTTTCAACAGTAGATCGAATTGTGCTATAGAATATTTGTATATTCTTAAAAAATCCATTGCATTTAAATTGTGGCTTAATTTGGCGGGTACAAGTTGGTTTATTTTTGTATATATACTTCTGCCTGTTACATACATTTTCACAAATACATTATACCCTTTTTACCCATTTTCAATGGATTCAGGGTATAAAAATAAATAAAATTACAAAAAAAAGGGCTTCGTACTTTTCTGTGTAAAAATGGTATATATATGTATATATATATATATATATATATATATATATATATATATATATATGTATATATATGTATATATATATATATATATATATATATATATATATATATATATATATATATGTATATATATGTATATATATATATATATATATATATATATATATATATATATATATATATATATATATATATATATGTATATATATGTATATATATATATGTACATATACTAGCGGCCTTGCCCGTGTGAAGTAAATGTTCTCAAAAAGCTTTGAAAATGATTTTGAAACTGATCGGATGGTCAACAAACTTTTAAAAATAAAAAAAAACAAAAAATAACAATCATAACCTAGCCTTAAAGAATATCTAAACTTTTAGCATTAATACACCGTTTTTTTAATTGAACATAACAGTTTATTTCATTATGATTTTGCATTTTATATTTCGTTTTGTAGACCTTTTTTTTTGTTTCATTTTGTCTTTTATCATAAAATGTGTCTTTCTGCTAATTTCCAGTTGGAAAATATCGCGCAAATACTCGTGTTTCTGTAATTTCCCGTAGCATTTCATAATTTTACCAGCATTATGTTAATCTTTCACAACATTCGAACGAATTTAATGAATAGTTCATATTTTGTCAACGCATCTAAAATTGTTATTGGATAGTTTTAGCTAAAGCCTGGACTGTTCAGTGAGCTTCGAATGTCTGGGTTCAACTACGGCTAGAAAGAAGATGCCCCATCTAATGCACATAAATCATATCGCACACACATGTACACTCACACACTCACTCATACACATACACATACACATACACATACACATACACAAGCAAGAGCCTAGTATACACTGAACATTATTTTATTTATTATTTGTTTAAATATAGTTTTGTTTTGTTTTTGTAGTTTAAAGTAAATTAGCTTCATTGCCTTTGGTAATTCAATTCGATTTTTTGTTCTTTCGTAACTCTCAGCACGTTTTTCAACACTGTTATTATAATATTTTGTTATTCTTAAAAACGGGTGCAACATTCTCTGTGTGCGGGTTACACGAGACGTGAAATATCTGGTGCATAAGAGTGTGTGTGTGTGTTTTTTGAAGATTTGCGACAATTGGATACAGATATACTCTAGGAATGCTCTACAAGTTCAGGTGCTTTTTAGTTGCCGTTAAAGAGTTTGCGAAATGTTGTTTATATAGCCAAAGCTAAGCGAAGGTTTTAAAAATGTTAGTGGTTCTGGGAAACAGGAAAGGAACCAAAGCAAAAAGTTGAGATAAGAGCTAAAAAATGACTGAATGACTGGAACATGTGTTATCAGCGCCAAAAATGTTGCTTAAAATACTTCATCATAAAATGATTTAAATGTGCATGAACACTAAAGTAAAGCTTTCGTCTTATGATAACATTAATATTTAGACTTAGAAGTAGGAAAGGAACTACAGGCGTGGCATTTTAAATTTAGACTATTCAAGCTGAAGGTCACATAATCTATTTAGCTTACGAAAGGAAACGAAATTCATAGTTGAATATATAATTGTGTTTTTAGGGTTATGCACATTTAAATAGTTATTGAGGTATATTAACATGTTTAACTCTAGGAATTAAACAGTCGATAACTCTACGAAATCGGCCTTGCAATTAATACTCTTACGATTTCGTATGCACAGAAAATAGCGAAAATACAAATTAAGTAATATACAATTGAGTTGAAGGACTTGCCAGTTGGGTGAGATTGTTAAAGCTAACAGTGTGACCGTGCGTCATTTAATTTGCGTGTTATCTCTCTAATGTGTTCTCTTAACATTTTTACAATATTGTTTTGTTTTGTTTTATTTTGTTTTTATTATTACTATAGTTTATCAACTTGTCGTTTTGTTCGTTTTATGAACTAATTTGCCTGTATTTGCCTTTAGGCTATGCCTTTTAACTGTCATTTGTGTGTTTCTGGGCTTCTCAGGGCGTGGGGCGGCCTGTTTGTGGGTGTTACATATAAAGCTTATTAAGCGTCATGTAGCAGGAGACCAACCGCTCTCTCGCAATCGCTCCCTCTCTCTCTCTCTCTCTCTCTGTGTCGCTCTCTAGGTATAAGCTTGCAGCTCTCTTTCTATACATATCAACTCCTAGAATGAACATGTGTGTGTGTGCTCTATGGAACTACGCAACTGTCGAACTGCAATCGACTATCGATTATCGATAATTGTGTTTTACAATTTTCATGTTTTGTTTTTTGTTTGTTTTATTTTTACAATATTTTCAACTTTAGGATCATAGAAGTAATAACATTAAATAACATTTTTGCGTAATTCTAGTATTTCTAATGTTTTTTTTGTTTGTTTGTTTGTTTGTTGTTGTTGTTGTTGCTGCTGCTGCTGCTGTCACACTATGTTGTTGCTGTTGTGTTGCTGTTGCTGCCGCCGCCGCCGCCGCCCGCAGACGCTGCTGCGCCCGCTGCATTGCACTGTATGAGGCCGCTGTGCTGCGTTGTGGGCGACGCCCCCGCCCCCGCTGCCGCTGCCGACGCCGCTGCAGATGCCGCATGCTGCTGCTGCAGGTGGTGCAGATGGGTGTGCGGATGATGGTGGTGATGGTGATGGGTGTGATGATGGTGGTGATGGTTCAAGTGATTCAAATTGTGGTTGTTGCTGTTATTGTTGCTAAAATTTAAATGTACTGCGCCATTTGTTGCCCCATTCGGTGGCAATGTGTTGGCGGCGGCGGCGGCAGCGGCAGCGGCATCCGTGCCAGACGCATGAGGAGGAACTGCCGAGGTGCAGTAGCGCGTCGTATCACCAAATTCGCCGCTGGTTAAATCACCCAAAATGCCACCCAACAGGCCACCGCTGCCGGGCGGCTTACCGGCCGCGCCCGCCTCCGGCTGCGTGCAGATGGGCGGCGCGGCAGCATCGCCATCAATAAGAGACGACGCCTGCGACGCTGCTGATGTGCCGCAGACGCTTTGTGAATTGACGTGCAGCGCCTCGCCGGAGGAATTGCTGTTGCTGTTGCTGCTGCTGTGCTGCTGCTGCTGCTCACAGTTGGCGGCAGAGACCGAAGCGGTTGCGGAAACGGAGGTTGAGCCGGATTCGGCTAGCGAGTCGTGGCCGCAGACGCTGTTGTCGTCGGTTAGGCGGAGCGCCACCTCCAGATCGCGCAGCACGTCCGTCTCCTTCTCGTCGATCAGATTGAAGCGGCGATGCAGCGCCGTGAGGTGCATGAACGTCAAGTTTAAATGGGTGTGCAAGCCGAGCAGCGCGATTTCTCTGAAATGCGCCGCATACAGATGCGCTATCACATGAAATTGCAAGCGTAAAATCTTCCGGGCGATTGACTCGAACGAGCCGGGAAACTCGTTCGCGTATTTGGTTGGAAATATCGATTCGTCGCTGACCGTTTTCTGCGTAAAGGTCATCACATAGTCGATGTATTGCGGTGCCGCGACCCGCGTCTTCTTGCCCTTCTCATCGAACCATAAGTACGTTCTATAAATGCAGAGTTTTAATTACAAATATTCTCATCGGTTTGTTTGATTTATGTCGATATGCTCACCTGTTGCCCGGCCCGGTCATGTCTGCGCAACCGGATTGTGTACAAAATTCACTAATAGTTCCATAGACCAAATTCACGTGCTCGAAGAGAGCCAGAGCTGTAAGATAATGTTCGAATTTGCCATTAGTAAGGGTATTTATGAGTTGAACGAGAAGATACAAGGTGATGTTGTTACCCGGGCTTTGCCTAAGCCTAACATTTTCTATTCAAAGTCATCTTTATTTAAACTATTTTCAACCTAGATGTTAAAATTCTGTCAAAATCATTGAAAAACGCCTCTTTAAAAATATGTTTATAGCTATCTTCTATTCAAATTCATCTCCATTTCACCTATTTTCCACCTTAACGTTAAAAATCTGTCTTAATCTGTAAATATGCCTCTAATGATCCCTAACAACTAGTTTCAAGCCACTTTCTAATTTATTTTTAGATAACCTATTTTCCACCTAGATATTATATCAGTCGAAATTAGTGAAACGTGTCTATTATGAATTTAAAGCCGTTTTCCATCAAATTCACCTTTATTTCACCTATTCTCCACTTAGATGTTAAAACTCAGTCAAAATCAGTGAAACAAGTCTCTTGAGAATTTTCATACATATTTCTAAACCAATTTTAATAACTATTTTCCATTCCAATTTATATATATTTCACATATTTTTCAAATATGTATATGTTAAAATTCAGTAAAAATCACCTATTTTCGAACTAAATGGTAAAAGTCAAATATTTATATATCTTAAACTATTAGTTTACAGCCATCTTATATTCGAATTCATATTTATTTCACTCATATTCCACCTAGCTCTTAAATCGGTCAAGGTCAACGAATCACATATCTTAAGACCCATTTATTTGGGTCTTTAAAAATGAGTTTACGGCCTTTTTCTATACATGAAATTCATCTCTTTGTATAGTTGTATTTTAATCTTAAAAAAAAGTAATTTTCAGCCAAGGATTAAATTTTCTCAATCACGACTGACGAATGTTTTCCAAACGAGTGCTTTGATCAGAACCAGAAAAAAGTCATCAACTTTTCCAGTAAGTTGCATAGTTAAATTGTCCACATGAAAAAACTCGAATGTTATTTAAGCCGGATAAGACTTTGCATAGATATGTTGTCCGGATCGGACTACTATATCATATAAAATTGAAAATTTCAAATGAGAAAGAATAAAAATATACCACAAATTCGTCTTGTAACGTGTTTGATAATATATTTTACAATACTTTAAATTTAAAGTCACTTTTCACTGGAATAGTCCATATAGAATCAGAATATACATTCATCTTGCACACTTTTTCGACCGCCCTCTCCCTCGCTCTTTTCTTCTTCTTATACCAGTGACTGATCTGTTTGGAAAAGTGTTGAAAAAGTGTTGAAAAAGTGGCATTGAAACAGCTGCTCGGACAGCTCGTCAAAGTGTTATCTGGTGTGAGACGCATTGTCGTATCGTTCGCATAAGGTCAATGTTAATGCAATATTGGCACAAGTGTGCCTCAGATAAAGTAAAAGGGCAAACGACAGTCGAGTCGGAAACGGAGGAGCGAGAAGGAGGGGGGGAGGAGAAAAATGGTATTACGTCAGGCAAAATTGCATTATGCGCTGTACAAAGAGATCCGGCGACGACAGCAGCGGCAGGAAGTCAAGGCAAATGCAATCATTTTAAATGGATAGCGGGGTGAGGTGTGTATAAACATGCATACACACATAGATACACATAGATACATATATATGCAAGTATCTGAAGTCATCTTGTGGCTTTTATCACGCGACCACGCGACCTCACGACCCGCCCACAGCTGGTGGCCTTTGCAGTTGATTATTAGGAAAATGCAATATCTGTGTTTATATGTGAATATGCAGATGAGAGATGCAGGAAAGGCGAGCAGGAGGAGAGGGGATGGGGCTACATTACAATTCGCTGAAACACTGCCAATTATTTACAAGCCATTTTAAAGGCTGCAAGGCACAGAGAACGCGCGTTAATTTCTATTTGCGTAGCTATCATTATTCAAGAGATTAACACGAGATGATGTAATATCCGACTAATTGCCCAGAGAACAACACGAAATCGAAAGATAATCAAGACAACGATGATGATTCCAATGATGATGATGATGATGATGATGCTGACTATGTAGATAATCATGTGATGATGTAAGACAGCGTCCCAATTAAAATGCTGAAACCCTGCCGAGGGACTAACTGTTGAGCAGCAGCTGCAAAAAGTAGGCGTTCGTAATCCGGCGTATTAATTAGAATTAGGTCAGATTAAGGGGCGACTGTATTTAATATGTTTAAGTTATATGCCAAAGAAACTTAGCCTAGAGTTAGATAAAGGGTTTCCCCATCACAATTGATTCGAATAGGCAAAAAGTTCCGCTTTCCCATGTGAACTCTTTGCTCGACTCTAGAACAGGCCAATGCCTTGCGCATCCTTAACTTGTTGAGAATTACAAGCATTAAGCAACGAAACTGGCAAAGCGAGCATACGAAAATCAACTTTCTGTGTGTAATAGAAACGTCTCGATCTGGACCTCGATTATATACTCTAGCGTAAGGTAGGTCTTCAATGCGTTATATAACTTGAGTCTCTCAACTCAACAACAAGGTTCAAATTTGACGGGGTTTATGGCCCTCGATAATCTATTTCAACGAAAAGCATGATGATTATGACGTCAGCTAAATGTGTATTCATGTTATTTGCCGTCTGACCTATGCTAATCTAAACTTGATTATAGTAGAATACACTTAATTAAATACTTTAAGCTAGGCCGACTCCATTTAGCCCTGTCTGTACCTATAGTCGCAACGATTTCAGATACTTAAAGAGGTTGGGACTTGAAATTCGAAACGTAGGTTCACCTAAGGCTCGACCTTATATTAAATCATTTAAAGCTTGCAGCATTTACACGAAATTGATAAGAATCGAAATCAAGAAATACAGGTTTTTGGACCGTATCTCGCAGCCTTATAAGAATCTCCGAGCATACTCAGATCAAGAACATTTAACTATATGGATAGCTGCCCAGGTTCGCTCTACTTGAGAGCTTGAGATATCTATCAATTATATTTGCTATCTTTTAATTTAGTAACGTGTATTCCCTTAATCTAAGGCAATTGCTAATCTATAATATTACACCGCGCTCTAAATGCACATTCTAGCTGCAGCTTCCTCTTGGTAATTGCCAATCGGCACGTACTTAGCCCAGTTAGCTGAATCAGCCTGTAGAGCACCGAGATACTCGCAGTGTGGCCTATAAGTCACGAGGCCCAAATAGCGACTGGTCTATCAAATTCCCGATCATTAATAAGCGCAACAACAGCAACAAAACAAAAAGTGTAATATCAATTCATAGATGAATGCGAAAACAATTCGAATAAATCAAAACACGCATATCACGTGAGAAGTATAATCAAAAAGCAAGTACGTCTCTTCCGACGAAGAGTTGTCGACTAGCATATACCCTGTACTCTATACAATACGTGATTTATAAATGATATACGAGGAGATACACATCGAATTTATGCAACTCTTCAAGTTATCGCTGCGTTCCGTTTGGGATTGAGAGAGATTTTGAACTTCTTGTTTAACGATTCGAAGAGAACTGGAGAGGGTTATTATAAATTGGATATATACTAGACTAGATTCTACATCCCAAATTGTAGGTAACTAACTTTTAAAGTCCCCGAGAGAAAACCGATACAGCTTGTCCAATAAATTTTCGACTTGAATAGACTGCCCCCTTTTAGCGAATCACAAAAAAAAACAGGGTATTCGATGAGCAGTGCTATTACATGTTGGCTGTACTTACTGTGTGAGGCTAGCCATTCATTGTAGTCCAAGCCAGCTGGAAGATCGACAAGGGCTTTGAGATCAGCTTCAGGTAGTTTGCGTTCCAGGACGCTCTCCTCCAAATACAATTTGGTATCTGTTGAGTTTTGATCGCCATCGCGCTCTTTGCGACGCGCTTTTCTGCAAATGGAAGATTGCGAAATTGGCGTTAGTTAAGTAAAAAGATATATGATAGATGGTATATGTTGTTGGGCCTATTTATTGAGTTCTCACCCAGCTACGCATAGAAATGTGTCAACCGAATCCTGCGCATAGCGATACAGGGTGCCTATGGTGTCACCAATTTTAGAGGGTATTGTTGTCACTTGCCACATAAATCGCGCCGTTCGCAACAGACATTTAATCACAAAGGACGAGGGGGTCGATGCGGTGGATGTGGCGTTATATGTGCCCGACTTTTCGGATTTTTTGCTTACTATATAGGGCTCTGATATGGACTCTAATTTTAAGGCTGTTGTTGTTGTTGTTGTCGTTGTTGTTGTTGCTGTCAATATTGTTAAAGCTGTTGTTGTTAAAGTTGTTGTTGCTGTTGTTGTTGTTGCTGTTGTTGTTGTTGGTGGCACCTTGCTGTTTGGCGTTTCTTTCATTTTTTGGTATTATTCACATTGCTTTGGTCATTTTTGTTTTTGCTCTTCTTATGTCTTGGTTCCTGCCAGCGCTGCAAATGCGTACAAAACGTTTGCTTATAACACCGAGACCGAGACCGTAACCGCACCAAGCCCCGCACACCCACCACACACACACACACACACACACGCACACACAGACACGCACACCTTATCGCCCAACGGTAGCCCTGAGTATAAATCCAACCGACAATCGACCGACACTAACCGTTCACATCGACACAATGCCACTGAAACCCCGTCTGTCCCTGGCTGGGGTTATATATATATATATATACATATATATATATAGATACTTTATATATACATATGTCTATATAGCGAGTTCTTGATAGCGCTCCGCTCTCTTTCTCTGCCACTCCAACTGACTCTCCCTGCCTCTCACGCCGGCGCTCTCTACGGATCGCACAAAGAAAACGCGCGCCGTCAAAAGCTCAACTGGCATTTTCTGGCTTTGGGGCTGCAAAATATTTTGGTTTATGCGATATGCTGGTTTCTATCTTGGAATTACTAAAAGGTCGCAACACAAAAGCTCAGTCAATATTACTTAAAATGTTTTGCTCTAAGATAACGTGCTCTTCTTGGAGCGAAAAGTTCCCAAATTTTAAACAGTTTAACAAGATTTCTTATAATAAAAGCTGAAAACGAGCTTTACCAAATCGTTTACGAATACCATACAAAGGGGGAGGAAAAGTCAATTACATGCTCTCTCACTCTCTCGCTCCCTGAGCTAAATACAAGAAGGAGAAGGAAAAAGAGAAGCGTTTATGCATCTAACGCTCTCTCTCAAAGCGATTAAAGGCTGGAGAGAGCGAATGGGTATAAAAACAAGCATTCAAAATGTTTCTTCAAGAGTACGTACAAACCTTCTTACCCTTGAAAGAAGTAAAAGCTTAAGATGGAAAGATACTCAATATAATGTTAATAATACCATGAATAATAACAAAATACAGAGTATAATGAAAAGGAATAAACCCCTCAAGACTGAGCATTATCAAGTCAAGAGGTCTTCCGGGCAGGAGCTAAAGAGTGCAGAGAACAAAATTCTATTCTCCATCATAATCAACTTTAGATATGTAATGATATAATATATCATAATCATACTTAAAGTAGCTTACTAAAATGTGCTCTTGCCTTGCGTTGAGTTGTACTTTTGAGATAACACATCCAAAGCGAACCTGGTAACGCTTTCTAAGCCCGCACAATCCAGTGTAGAACCTAGTCCAAAGAGAAGCCCTTATCAAGCTGCTAAAATCAACAACAAAAGCAACAGTTTTGTTTTGTTGTTGTGGTTACAAAACTCCATTTGCTCCATTTGAATAATTACCGCCCGAGTCGCGATCTTTGAGCATAAAACAAATAAGCCCACATATGATTTCCGAGCCAACGAGGCAACGAAGCGTATTGACCAAATAGCCGCGATAAGAGCCCAGCTCTTGGGTTCATATGCTATGTCTGTATATTTGGGTGCTGGGATGGGGGTGGGGATGGGGGGAGGGGGGGGGGGAGGCATTATTATTTGCTCGGGTAAACGTAAACAGGTGAGCACAATCGACTCGTCAGTTCAGTGGCCCACTCTCCATTGTCTGTGCTTGGGTGATAATGAAAATTCTGCCTGCTGCTCACCCACAATTGGCGCACAGGCGACCCCATTGTCAATTTTCAATAGCAACAAAAACAAAATAAAATATTCATGGACAAGGTCGCACTCAGATAATATCATTGGCAAATGCCATTGGCTATGCCAAAGCGCACCCTGAAAAGCTCGATCCGAGTAGCGCAACCCTCGCACGACATTTCAATTTCCAATTTCCAATTTCAATTTTAATTTGCAGCCAACAAATTGCGTGTCAGAGGAGCTTAAAAGGTCGAATTTCAATTTGAATGCACCTCTCGAAGGGGCAGCCAAGGCGTTGCAAGGGCTGAGGCACAACAAAAACACTTTGCTCAACTTAAAGCTACGAAATTGGCGCAAGTACAAGGGATTATCTTTAATCAAATACCAAATATCAAATGTCAATTATCGATTGAAATTAGGTTTGCGTAACTATCGATTTGTCTGGTATAAAAATCACTTATAAATAACTTTAAAGAACCCTTTATAAATAATGGCCCTAAAGTACAAATATAATTTTAGGAAAATTATATTAAAATTTTAAGAAAAATTTAAGCCAAAAAATGTTATACGACAAATCTATAAATTTTATATAAAATTAAAAAATTAATACTATGTAGAAAAAAATAAATAATCTCTATATATATAACTGTTTATCCTGACTGACTGACTGACTGACTGATTGGTGATCAACGCACAGCCCAAACCGTAAGAGCAAGGAAGCTGAAATTTCGTTTCGGTTTTGGGAAATTCCACCCGCAAGTGTGGAAAAATCGCGAAAAACGTTTGTATGTAACTTTTTTGTTTACCATCCGATCGGCCTCAAACTTATTTTCAAATATCTTTGTTTAAATTCATTTGAGGGGTGTTTCACACTTTTAGGAAAATCCGTTCCTCCTTGGTGGAAATGGAGGTCAAAGATTTGGTGGATGACGTTTCGCGCTCAAATTCATTTCCAGAGATCTATAAGAAAAATCATTTGAAACGTGTTTCACTCTTTTTGCAGAATCCAAACTTTTTCGGGTGGAATACGACTCAAAGATTTTTTGTACGAAGTTTTAAATTGTGTCCGATTTGTTTCAAACTTATTTTCGAAGCTCTACATAAGAATGAAATAAATAAGTGTTTCAGCGAATTGGGAAATTCCACTAGCAACAGTGGTAAATTGGCGGAAAACGTTTGTATGAAAGTTGTTTGTTTACCGTCCGATCAGTTTCAAAATCATTTCAAATTTGTTTGAGAACATTGATTTTATAACATACGTGCCACGGGCAAGGCCGGGTTATACCCGCTAGTATATATATATATATATATATATTAAAATCAGCTGATAACGAAAAGCAGCCGAAGCAAATGAACTTTTTATTTTCAATCTATCAACAGTCCATTGAAGGTTATTTAAGCCGGATCCTTTTGTATATTTATATTGAGTCTCCGACATACTGATAATCGCTTAACAGCTAGCAATATATGGGACACACGAGCTTCCGAATGATTGCCGAATTTCAGTCTATTTACGTCCGTGCTGAGTGCAGTTGAGATTCGCATTTCAACTTCAAAATCAAAGTGCTATCAAAATGAAATGTGTTGTGTTTATATATATTATATTTGCAAGCATAATACTGAACATAGCTAAGGCAGAGGCTAACGAAAATGAGGTAAAAACCGATTATTTATCAATCTTTGAGTGCACTGCAGAGAATAAATCGTACTCTTTTTAATTAGTCTTGTGTGGCAACCAGAATAGCAGAGGAAGAATGTGGAGAGCACACCTATAAAGCTGTGAGACCTTTGTTAAAGTATATTCATCAGATGAAGGAGGAAATTGAAAACAATAACAACAAAATAGAAGGCAAAGACAGGGAAATCAAGCAACTGCAGGAAAAGCTGAACCAACGTAATGAACTGGTCATCGAGGAACTGAGAGCTCAGAATGAATTCTACAAACAGAGTATCAAAGAGCTAACGAACAACGTTTTATCAATAAAAGAGCAAATGAGTAAACCCGATTGCAATGCCTTGAAAATCCAGGACTATGAAGAGCAGCTGGAGAAACAAAAGAAGTCAATTGATCAACAGGCCCAACAAATATCCCAACTCAAAAACGAAATCAACACTTGTGCCAAGAAACTAAAAACCGGCGAAGAGAAGCCCGTTCTCAGTGACTGCACCGACTTTGCTGATGCTCCGGGTATTCATAAGATTAACACGGATAAAGAAGGTCCGTTCGATGTACTTTGTGATAGTGCGACAGCTGGTCCTGGCTGGACGGTTATCCAGCAGCGAATCAACGGTAAGGAGAATTTCTATAGGAGTTGGGCCACATACCGGAAAGGTTTTGGTTCCTTTGATGGCGACTTCTTCCTGGGTCTGGAGAGGATTCACCGATTGACGCGCGCCCAGCCCCATGAGCTCTACATACATATGGAAGGATTCGATGGTGTCATCAAATACAGAAGATACGATCAATTTGCCATTTCTGGCGAGGAGGACCAATACACCTTGATCACCTTGATTAAATCTGAGGGTAGTGCAACAGATGATTACTTGGCATACCACAAAGATAAGAAATTCACCACATTCGATCGCGACAATGATAATTGGGATTCTATCAACTGCGCAAAGCATTTTGGTGGTGGTTGGTGGTACGGTGCTTGTGCAGACAGGTATTGATTGCCACAGCTTTGTCAAAACAATTTATATGCAATTATTTTTCATTTCGTTTTTTTTAGCAATTTAAATGGCAAATACTATGATCATAGGGTGTACGGTGTGCATGATGCCATATATTGGGATGATAATTACTCCTTGAAGACAGTCAAAATGCTTATACGCCCCAAAAGCAATGGAAAATAAAATTTAAAAAAAATGTATAGCATTTATTGTAAAAAAGTTTAAATTATATACGACGCATATCTAACAAATTCACATGAAACACAACTCTATTTCATAAAAAAAAAAACATCCTTTATTTGTTTTATTATAAAGATGGATACAAGAAAATCGATGGAGTGCTTGAAGTTGCCTCCACCAATCTTGAGCTCCGTTTCAAAATAATTTCAAAGTAAGTATTAAGTGCGATTCCGCCCGTGTTAGTCTTGCGGTGCGAATCTTGAAGCTGAAGAATAAACGTTCGTTTATTAAACCTTTGATCCGCATTTTCCACCCAAGAACGCATCAAATAAATTCTCGGGTGGAATTTGCCGAAGCCCCGTCTTAGCGTGCACTATCATCACATAAGGTAACTACTACAGTGAAGCTTTTAGCTTCCTAGTCAGTCAGTCAGTCAGTCAGGACAAACAGTTTTATATATAGAGATATTAATATTAAAATTTGTATATAAATTGCAAAACCTGGTCAGCATCAATAGCCGATTCGATTTATAGTCATGTCTGCGTCGTTCTTAGTAAGAGACTTATATCAGAACACATCCCTCACCAAACTTGACTCGTAAATGCAAGTATAGTCAATACGGGTAGTGTATATTTTTTAGTATTCCCATTTGGTAGAAGAAGGTCCAGGGCATATTCTAGGCGGGCATTTCCGACTAGAGCGCAGACTTGTTCTATGATTTTCTTAAATTTTCACAAACTCAAACAAAACATTTGTCACACCTCTTATTTACTTTCGATAGAGAGTTGTTATGGCTTATTATCACAAAAGTCATCGGGAGCACATTTTGTTTTGGATATTATTTTCTTATCAAACACTTTTATCGTCCCATAGTTCCCTGACCTAATAAGAAGAACGAAGTATTTTTAAGCATGATGAAATCGAATTGATCGGAAGACATTTAATGGGCTTTATTAAGTAAATCACTTGTGCAAATAGTTAAAAGTATGGTATTAATTAAATGAAATGCACTTCGGTCAGGATTTATAAATTGTTTGCACTAATCTATCGATTGTTCTTATACCAGACCAGGGATTATCAGAAGCCGATAGTAAAAGGTGTATACCTTAGTATAAAACACAATAACTTTCATAAATTGTATTTAATTTATAGAGACCTCGAATCGTTGGGGCAGAGTAGTCCGCAAATAAATTGGCACGTTAGGCTTTTATGTCGCATTTCGATGTCGCAATCGCCAGAGACTAAAAGCCGCAAAAACTGAAAGCGAACCGAAACACGCGAAAAACGCGAGCGTCGCACGAAATGCCGAAAGGTGCATAGAAAACTAGCGATAAATAAACACAATTTTGAACTCATAATTTTCGGATAGGCCGCCAAAAAGCCGACAGAGCCCCGACATGATAAAGCGACCTTTGGAGCTGGCGCTGAGACCAGCCATTCAAAAATTGGCGATTCCTCGAAGCGAACCGCAACGAATCGGAAATTCTGAAACTCAAGCGACTGTGCCAATTCAATATTCTTTGGACATGTGGCAACAGTTTTTTTGTTTTTTTTTTGTTTTTTCTAGTTGGGCCATATGCATTTGCTCACACACCTCCGGCTCTCCATTTGTACCTTCATTAGCTGAAGCTATCCCCCCCTCCCCCTGCCGACCATCCCCAACAGAATTGGAAATGCGTAGCCCGACATGACCCTGAGCCCACATGTCGCGTCTGCCTCCACCCGCACCTCAACCCCTCTGTTGCCACACATTCGATAAGTGCACCTTTCCCCACGTGCTCTGTTTACTGAAAATAATTTCAATATACGATTGATCCATCAATTTAAAAAGCAGACCGAAGCCTGTTGCCACATAGCTAGATAATAACAATTATGAAAACACGAGAGTATATACATATATTTAATAGAGGTAAGTCGGAAGTTAGGAGAAAATAATAACTACAAAAAAGAAATGAACAAAATTCGCAATTATCGATATGCATGGAATTTAAGTATATGACAGAGTTAAGGGATTTACTTTTTGTACCATGAACCAAACGTTAAAGGAAACTGGCTGTAAACAGGCAAAGGTGCTCTAGTTGGAAGTGCTCGACTTGGGGGTACACTGCACGTTATGCTACCAATACCAATACCAATACCAATACCAATAGCCGTACAAAGAAAGGTCAAGTATTTGTATATATCATTCTAGCAGCTACATGTCACATTTGGTGACTCTAGCTCTTGAAATCTAAGAGAATTAACCAAAAAAAAAAAAAAAAAACAAGATTCTGATATCGATTTTTATCGTTTGCATAAAAATGAAGCATGTTATCGATTGTCTGAGACAAATTCAAGCTCCTACGACTTGATCATTAATACGGACAAACAAATGTACGGACGGACAGATCGACTCGACTATGGATGCTGATCTAGAACCAATATAGCCTGTCAACCCATTTTCAAGGGTATATATGAAAAAGCAGTCCAGCTCCAAAGTTTGAACATTTTTGGCCACATCAATTGCATCCTTGCCATATTTGGCATCCTTACCACAACGGGCAATTGTAAATAAAATATTAAATTGTTCCATTATAATTTTGGATATATAAGATAATAAAATATTTGAAAATAAACCTTGAAAGAGCGACACATTTTTGTACGGCTTGCAATTGATATTTTGTTATTTGGTATTTAGAGGTCTATTTAGTGCAAGTTTTTTTGAATTTAGTAACTGATCAAAAACAGCTCTACTTTTGTGACTCTAAAAACAATCGCATTCAAATGCCCCAATTACTATATCTTTGCCAGGTAAACCAGGTAAGCCAACATATGGCAATTTATTTGAATTGATAACAGTAGGAAAATCATCAGTTGTAGCTGTTGTTGGGGTTAGATTATTTTTATATGATTTAACAAATTTGTTTATGGTTTTTTTTTTTTTTTTTTTTTTTTTTTTTTTTTTTTTGGAGAACAGGGGCTGGGGTCCGGATATTTTGCTGATTTGTGATGATGGAATCAAATTATAGATTACAACGACGCTCGGTTCAGGCGCAAATGGAAATGGAATTACGATGTTAAAAAAAAAAAAGTATAATAATAACAGTATTACCAAATATCAGAGACAATGATGACTACAACAGCAACAGCCTAGTAACAAAGCAACAACAATGGAGACAATAAGGTTCCTTCTCTTGTTGTTGTTTCACGTGAACTACTATCAAAACTACAAGTGTGTGTTTGTGTGTGTGTGTTTGTTTGTGTGTGTGTGTTGACGATGTTGAAAGCAATTGCGACGCATGTGTAAAAGTGCCCACAAGGTGTTGAAATGGCAACAACAACAACAACAATAGATACGAGATATTGCAGTAATAGCTGCCTCGCCTGATAAGTTAATGGCCATTAAAGCTCCACAAAATCAACTCTAACTGACAGGGGGAGTGGCAGCGGGGTTAGCGCGGGGGGGGGGGGGAGGGGCTTGCAACTAAATAGTAAATAGTATAAGAAACTCATTGCCCGATAAGATAGAACCAGGCCACGCTCTTTAAACGAACTCTCCCATATACACAATCTAGGCTGGCACACTTCTAAATAGGGTGCAAATAGTGGGAAATTGAATGAAAGCACAAGAGTACTCTAGTCGGGCGTGCTCGACTAGGAGATACCCTAAACCCCAGCGACGAGCTGACGACCCGTTCTTTGTTAACTTCGTTAATTATAGTCTGATCTGTACCTTTCGAAATGAGATATTTTACCAACTTCGATTGGCAATGGTGAGTGATATCCAAAAAAGAGTATTATTCTTAATCTGTATCTTCAATAGGAGTACCTGTGCACCAAGTTTGCATATAAACATTATCGAAATCGATATTTATCGATTTCCAGCTTTCGCGGACATGCCCATGCTTGTATATTTTTGTGTAAATGCAAGCTGTTTCCTCTTCCAAAGCCTTTTTCTTTTGATATTTTTTTGAAATTGATCGAGCCGATGATGTAATACAGCTGGAGACAACATAAATGTGGGCTCACGGCTTGAGTTCACTTGGCTGGGTTGCTGCTCGCTTGGCGTTTTGTGGTGGTTGTGGTGCCACACTTGAAGCAAACGTAAGCAACAAAAAACAAACCGACGACCCCGATAAAAGCAATTGAGTCACAGTCATGAAAACGTGACAGAATAATGGCACAACATAAAAGACCCATTGATATATTCCATACCATTCAAAGCAATATGGCTAAAAATGAAATCAGTTGATGGCATATAACGCATTACAAATGACAAAGAACTCAAAGGAAAGGAAGGAATGGAGTGGGTCCAGTGTACAGTCCCTATTACGAGCTCAACAATCAGAGTTCGTTCTCTTTGTATGTATATTAGAAACAAATGATATTTCACAGCTTACAAGTTGCAACCGGTTTACGAGATTCTCACCAAAATAAGGCAACAATAGCTAATAACTGGCAGCAGCTTTTAGTCAGCTGATCACGAATGACGTCACTTTCGTCAATGACTTTCTCGATTATAATGATTGGTTCAGTTTTGGGTTCAGTTTCAGTCATCGCAACTATTGACACGAATAATTAAATAAACTTAATTTCAATTTGCAAATGAGTCGAAAGCAAAACGCAAAGTTGGCGCCCGAGAGGGGACAAAAGTGATTTTCGCGTATGCGTATAAATTATCATTCGAGCAAATCGAACGATTGCGATTGCACTCTTAATTAATGACAACGATTGTCGGAGTACGAAGATCGCCGGCCCCTTTAAACGATGTCAATTTGTGAGTCAATCGCCCAACGGTGGCAAGTGCAAAGTGGAAAGGGGAAAGGGGAAAGGGGGGCCAAGAGCATAGAATATTACATTTGAAAAGATTACAAATTAATGTAAGCTTCAAGCACTTGGAACACTCTTGAAGTAATCTTTAGATTGGAAGTGCAGATACCACAATTATTCTATAAATGGAATAGAATAGTGTGCACAGGAAACTAATCCAGATTGTATAAAGAAACTGCTTGAAGTCACTTTAATTAAATTGAAATTAACTAGATAAGCACATACCTACTAATAGAACCCAAAATATTACAGTTATATTTAAAATTTACTTAATGCATAACATACGCTTCTTTAAATCTCACTTAAATTCATTACCAAAATCGCACATCATTCATGACTCATTCAAAACTATCGTATCATTCACGATTAACGATCAATTTCGTCAAGTGTGCCCAATACAATTAATTGCAAATTGCAATCACGGGAAGCGCAGCATACAAACACACATACACACACACACACATCTCTAGTAAACATAACTGTAACTATTTTGCACGAGTGGAAAGAGAACAGCATTCTATGTGCAGACGCTTTGTCATCAAATGCGGGGGTGTGGGTCAGGGGCACAGCGTAAACGTAAACGTAAACGTAAGTGTAACGTGTGTCAAATGCGGGAACTTTTTGTCTATATTTTTGAAGGTTACAAGCAATGCAAGGGGAGTGGGCGGCGCTTGCTCGACCGATCGGTCCGGTCCGGTTATTCGAGCGGCAGCCGCGATGACGCGTCGAACGCGTTTTTCAAGACCACTTCACGCTGATGTTTGTCACTTGGTCAACTTGTTTGGGGCTTGAATTCGGCTTTGTTGTTGTTTACGTGCTTATGGTCTGAGTCTGATTTGATGTGTGACGCTTGTGGGCAGCGGGTGCTGAAAATTAAAAGTTCACAGCACACAACGCGTTCAATTGGGTCTCATTTATTTTGATTTGTTTTTCGCACATTTACCCACACTCACACACACGCACACAAGCACACACAGAATTTGTGTATGCGCGCACCGTTAAATGGAGTAGGAAGAGGAAGCGATCGTTGTGTCTATTATGTATGTACGATATGTTGATTATTATGTTTTTGGCCTTTTTTTTTTTAAATTTGTGTGAACTTTTTTTCGCTACTCTGTTTTGTTGTTTGCGTGCGCGCGCGCTTCACCGTCGGCAGCAGCAGAATCAGAAGACTGGCTGACGCGACCGCGCACCTTAGCCATAGCGCAGTCCGCTTTGTTTTTTGTGCGTATGTGTGTGTTTGTGTTAGAACAGAGAGTCTGCTTTTAAAGAGCGAGAGAGTGAGTGAGTGAGAGAGAGTGTATGTGTGTGTGTGTGTCAGTGTGAGTCAAATCAGCTGTGGGCGCGCTCATATGTTTGACGCTCATTGCACATTGAATGAAATCTGTAACGGTAGAGTGTAGTATGCTTTCCAATTGGATTGCGCAAATGTAAACCACGACAGCAGCACACAAATTACATAAAACGTTGCGCTCTGCTGTTGTTGCTTCGGCCCGCTGTCATCTGCAGCCGAATGACGCACACAAATGTCCCAAAAACCTGCGCCGGTAGCTGCTGCTGATTCTGCTGTCGATGATGACTGCGGCAGACAGGCGAGCGTAATGCCAGAAGAAGAAGAAGCAGAACTTACGTTATGTCTGTAAGCGTGCGACAATAAAACAGCTGCGCTGACGCCAACAGCACCGCTGCGCTGACGCCAACAGCGCCGCTGCGCTGTCAGCGAAAAGAAAAAAAATCAAAAGCAAAATTTTCTGTTTAGCGCGCACGTGTGTGCGTGTGTGTCTGCCGTCCATGTGTGTCCATATGTTAGTGCTTGTTAGTGTATTGTACCTTTGCCTTTGCCAAGTTCAAAATTATTTAAAACAATTAATATTCATTTTGCTTCAACATTTTCAATTAGCTGTTGCGCACACCTAGCCTCGCCCACCGTCTACCCCTTGCCTATACAATTTGTGCCCCTTAAATGAAGGTGTCAAAAAATGCTGTCATAAATTAATAAAAAAGCAAGGAAAAAGAGAATCAGAACAAGCGCTAAATGATTCGTTATTGATTCATTTAGTGTATAAAGATGTTCGTTATAAAAAAGTTCCATTTAGAATAATTAGAATCCCACTTAAGTTAAAAACGTAATATGTGAACTGAGAAATCCCCAATAAAAAAAACAGCAACAAAACGATACAACGGAACATTTTGGGTATTCCCGTTAAACTGGTTTCTGATTGGCGGTGTTCAGTGTTATCTGATCAGACAGATCGATAAGTTCATATCGAAAATCTTTTACAACTGTTTTGGGTATCCATTAAATTGATTTTCCAAGGAAGTAATTTTCTTTTTTTTATTGTTGCCTACACTCTGCAAATGATTGCTAATCTAATCAAGGAAAAGCTCCATTGAGCTTTCAGCAATTGTTATCGGATGCCATATGTGCAGATACAGTGTGTACACACAATTAGTAAATGGATTGAATTGGGATGTTGTTCAAACGCTTTTTATTGATTTTGCATATGGATGTACATGTGGTTGTTGTTGTTGTTGTTGATGATGATTAACGGTCGAATAGGGTAGGGGCGAGCTGACATAGGCTGCAACAAAAACAATATGTGCAGAGTCCAAGCAGCAAAAGCTCATGGCAAACCGTTAATCTATCAAAGCCACGCTCCATTTACGCCACAGGAGAGAAAGGGAGCGCGTAGAGGTGGCGGGGGGCTAGCCCACAAATAAGTGTGTCACAATTAACAAAACAAAATTACGCGTTAATCAAGCGCAAAGAAACAAACACACATATATATATATATATATATATATATATATATATATATATATATATATATATATGTACATACATACATATACTTCGTATACATATGTATTCACGTTTAGAGAGAATACAAAGATTAATTAAGTTTTGGGCGATGTTGAGCCACTGTCGCTTAGCCAGTTGCGGATGCGGATGGCGTTTCAATGGTAAATGGTAAATGGCCAAAAGCTGCGATATGAATCAGCTGCTGCCAAAAGTGCGCAATTTCCTATTCGTGTTGTTGCTTTTGCAGTTTGCCCCACTGTTGTTGTTGCTGCCGCCACCGCCGCCGCCGCTTTTGAGAGACAAAGACAAAACCAGCCATAAATTGCAAAGTACCGTTTTGACCGCAGCACTCAGTTAGCATACTTAAGTAAAAAAAAAAAAAAACAACAACAAGAATCACCCGTTGTGAGAACGCCCAAATGGGAGAGCCAAACGCATCACAGTGGGAGGGAGAGCGTGAGCGCCCCGCGATGACAGCAGCTTTCGTACGTGTATGTGTGTGTGTGTGTGTGTGTGTGTCTGTGCGCGCTTGTAATGAGTTGTGAGTCATGCAGAGAGCGGCGACGTTAATGTCGCGTTGATGAAGGTAAAAATCAACAAAATTATAATAATAATAATGGAAAGTATTTAAAAAGAGAGACGGCGTGCATCTAGACAGTTATGTTATGTAGATAGACAGCAGATGGATGATGTTGTTGTTGATGGGCGATAACATGTGGTTAAATGGATTAAAAAAGGCGTGAAGCAGCGCAGACAGCAAGAAAAAGATAGTGATAGAGCGTTAGACAGGGAGGGAGGGAGGTAGGGAGGGAGGGGAAAACAAAAGCAAAAGCGTAGCAAGTAAATGAGCCGCAGCCGGAACTTGATGGCTCATGCAAGCGCCATTCAGCTTCAAGGTGAAGTTTTATGAGCGTCGTATTTTTTGTTTTTACTGTTGTTTTCGTTTTTCTTCTTGCATCTTTTTTGCATGTGGGTGAAATTGAAAATAAAATAGTGAAGATGACTGTGTTTGTGTCTGTTTAGGTCAGCAATAGCAATTTATATGAACTACAACAAATTATTGTCGGTTTTTCATGAACTAAAACTTTTTTGAATGTTTTTCAGTGCCATAAAAGGTCCACAGATGCTAGCATTAATGAGTTTCACCCGCAACTGAACTCTAGTTGTAGCGAAATTAACGAATATGTATGTATGTTAATAGCAGAGCACTGTTAAATGTAACATTGGTAGACAACTGACATACTTCTATTGATTACAATACAGTTAAGTTGGAATCTGTAACTGTTAACTTTAACAGCGAACTGTAGGTGTAACATAAAGCTGTGTTACAGTGAAGACTCGCACTTAAGAACGCTTCAGTTGCATGAGGATGGGGGGCTAACTTAATAAAATAACATTCATATTTATATGTCAAGTTAAGCATAATCGAAAATAGCTGAGAACAACCTGAAAAGCTTAATTGATGTAGCACAATATACATATAGATATAGAGCTAGAATTGTATTTCCGTCCATATACAGTTACATGCAATTTTAAAGTCTGGTCAAGCACAAGTTCAAATTGGACTCCATTGTCATTTTTGGAATCGCTTTTTTTTTCTTCTTCAAAGCTTGATTCTTGGAAATAGAAATTTCCGTTGACCTCTGGCGCTTTGCCATTGGGGCCAGACCCCGGTGGAGTCGTGTTCCAAATTTGTAACAGCTGCCAGAAGAGATAATGGATAAATAATTACACTCAAGAACAAGAGCAACTAACGCTTTTTGGCCTGACTACCGTTGCCAATGTGACCAAAGGGGGTGGGGTTTATCCAGTTGGTTTTATGGCAATTGTTTATGCATAATTACCGTTAATAGAAGAGACAAACGACTTTTGAATACAATCCGATTCGCAGAGAAAGAGGGGATAGACTTACATAAATAAAAAAAACTAATGCTAAATTGATTTTAAGCCTCAGATATAAAGCGTTGCACTAATAAGCAAATCTTGTGTTAAATGAGAAGATATTGAGAGAGAGAGAGAGAGAGAGAGCGAGAGAATTAAAATTGCGAATGAAGTGAATTTTTTTTTCAGAATGTGTTTCAATTTAAAGCCATAAGAAATTAAACGAACAACAATCTGTTTACTGTGTAGTTTAGCTTAGTTTTCAAAAATGAATTCAGAAAGTATCTTTAAGATACTTCATAAGCAGGCCTTGGCAACAGCCTGAGAGCCAACACATTTCCGCGATCTATGGCATTTCTGCAAACTGTGTAGTTCCTGCTGCTTGTGGCATCCGGCGGCGGTGTGTATTAACGTTCTACATCGTTGATCTGGCTTATGTCTTGGGCCGCTGCCTCTCATCAGGCTAAAGCTGGCAACAGTTGCAGCAAAAAGTGAAGAAGCAGAAGACGAAGAAGCTGACGATGATGATGATGATGATGATGATGATGATGAGGAGGAAAAACTTTGATACGCCGTCTGACTCGACTAATTTCAACATTATCTGAAACTCTTTGTCTCTTTGGCACAACAGCTGTGAATCTGACTGAATCTTGGGAAGACATTAAGTGGCCCACAGAATGTCAATGAACGCCGTCTGAAGGCAATTGGAGCAACAGGTGTTTGGGGATGGGGATGGGGATCGGGATCTCTGGTAGATATGAGCTCAAGTTCAGTTCAGTTCAGAGCAGTTCAAAACAGCTCAGAACAGCTGTTGGCGCTTAAGACTCTCGAGGTCAATGGCCACCTGAGATAAGCGCAAGCTTTCAGTGTTATATATTCAACATTTGTCACTGCCAGTGTTGGTCAACCTTTGAAGCGGAAGTAAAGCTAGCTAGCGAATAGAATAAAGATATAGAATATAACTTAAATTATAGAATATTTTATTATCCATGAATTTCTTCAAATATATGTTGACAAATGTGTTCTTAAATAATTTTTATGTTTTTTTTTTCCAATCATAATATAACTCCGGGGCAGAAGTTTCTAAAAAGTGAAACACTAAGTTTGAAGATGCTTTACATACTGAAGAATGTGTGAATGGTGATATTGGGCATTAAAACGCTCAGAATTTACAGAAAAATTTGGCAACACTGGTCACATTTATAGTTTTATAAATTGGAGCAGGAAATTCAAACCGTTTTGCCCGACGTCCAAAGGCCATATGATATTAAAGATTCAAGTTTGTGGCTCATCAAGTTAGTCAGTCGCTTGGTCAGTGGGGAAGAAAGTAACTTTGCCCTGCCCAAGAGCTGATAAATAACGAGAGACACGGACAAACTCGAGAGTAAATTACACACACACACACACACAATAAAAAGTGCAAGTAAGCGCATAAAACATGTATGTATGTCCAGTTTATTGGCAGGAGACTAAGCGAAAATGGGGGCAGCTGTTAACTTAAATAATGGAAGTATGGAGCACTTTTTTGAGGGCTTACAAACTTTCTACCAAAGTTAAAGTAAATTATCGTAGTGCATGGAAATTGCAAAAAAAAAAAAAACCAAAGGTTGCAAAAAATGTGTTGCAAAGTGCAGCAAATAATTGTTTGAAAGCAGCTGCCAGAGGGTTTTTCTTTTAGATATACAGGGCTGTCATGTCATGTCGTTTTTGTAGGAATATAAAATAAAATTTATCCCAATGTAATCCACCGTTAACAAACACCTATATAAGAGCATTTAACAACACTGAATTGGGTCAGCAGCCTTCGATTTGATGTGTGCTTTCATAAAATCTGTTTTGACTTTCAATTTGCGAATTGTTCAAATAAATCTCAATGCTAAAAAGCCACAAAACTTCAGAGTTTGTCGCTAGGCGGCATTCAATTAGCCACAGCACCCGCAACCCCCTTCCTCTTCCCCTTCCCCTTCCCATCACAACAGCCCCTACCCACAAAGTACAGTTAGCAACAAAATGAACCCAATGAGTCGTTTGAATGACTGGCAAGACACAATATTACTCATTTATGTCGATTTCTTATTCATGCAGTCATATTTTTAGGCGTTTTTTTTTTATTTTGATGTATGGTGTCTGCTTCTTCGTTTCGTTTCTTTGTTTGTTTACATCATTTTTTATTCAAATTTTTCGACTTCTTGAAGACATTATTATTATGCAAATTTTGTCTTCTGCCATTGACACTTTGCGCTGTGCGCTTTGACAGGTTTATCATCAGTTTCTATTGCTGCTGCTCGCTCTTCCTCTTGCACCAACAAATGACTTGTTACGTGGTTACGCGCTGCTTCTTCTTGCTTGTTCTTCTGCTCCTCATACATATAGTCATTGTTTTTCTACACACACGCACACACATACACTCACACACTTGCACGCGCAGAGCCAATCAATATGCGTGAGCGAGAGAGTTGCATGCATTAAGGCGACCACAACAAAACTTAACTTTATTCCCTGTCAGGCAGAGTTTGCTCTCCGTGTGTGTGTGACTGTGTGAGTGAGAGAGAAGGAGAGGGAGAGAGCGACAACGGCAGTTGACAACGCGCCTCCTTCGCTCACTTCTTCTTCACGTTCCTTGCGCTTGTGTTCGTGTTCATGTTACGTATTTTTATGCACGCTCACTTCTGTCAATATTTACATTTCTAACTAATTATCAGTTCAGCGCACTTTCGTGTTGACAGAGTCAACGCTTTGATGGGGGTTGCCTTCATCTTCATCTTCAGCGCGCTTTGAGTTCATTTAACTTTGTATTCTAAAACAAGTAAGAGGTTCTAGTCGGGAACTCCCGACTAGGGGATACCCTGAACCATCTTCTTCCAACAGGCGATAGGTATAAAATGAAAAATATTTGATTTATATATACTATTCTAGAAGTTACATGTCAAAATTGGTGACTCTAGCTCTTATTATTTAGCACAATTGGTCAAAAAACAGGATTTCTATATCGATTTTTATCGATTACTTGGAAACAGGGCAAGTTATCGAATATCGGAAACAAACTCGATCTGCGCGGGTACTAGGAGGACCTACAGCTTTCAAGTCTCTAGCTCTTCTAGGTTCTGAGATCCCTCCGTTCATAAATACGGACGGACGGACGGACGGACAGACAGAGGGACATGGCTAGATCGACTCGGCTATTGATGCTGATCAAGAATATACATATATACTTCTGCCTGTTACATACATTTGAACAAATGCAATATACCCTGTTTACCCATTTTTAATGGATTCAGGGTATAAAAATATGGTTCCGTTTTGGAATTTCGGCTCGGTTCGCAACTAGTTTTTAGTCTCGTAAAATGAGCTGATAACGAGAAGGAGCCAAGGCAAATGAACTTTCCTATTTGCAATCTATCAACATTCCAATGAAGGTCACTTAAGGCCTGACCCATGCCTTTTCTTTATTTATATTGAGTTCCTCACCTACTGATAATCGCTTAAAATCGTGGAAATATTGGACACACGTACTTCCGAATGATTGCCGTATTTCAGTCTATTTAAGTGCCTGCTGGTGCTGAGTACGGTTGAGATTCGCATTTCAATTTCAAAATCAAAGTGCTATCAAAATGAAATGTCTTATATTTATATATATTATATTTGCAAGCCTAATACTGATCATAGCTAAGGCAGAGGCTAACGAAAATGAGGTAAAAACCGAATATTTATCAATCTTTGAGTGCACTGCAGAGAATAAATCGTACTCTTTTTTATTAGTCTTGTGTGGCAACCAGAATAGCAGAGGAAGAATGTGGAGAGCACACCTATAAGGCTGTGAGACCTTTGTTAAAGTATATTCATCAGATGAAGGAGGAAATTGAAAACAATAACAACAAAATTGAAGGCAAAGACAGGGAAATCAAGCAACTGCAGGAAAAGCTGAACCAACGTAATGAACTGGTCATCGAGGAACTGAGAGCTCAGAATGAATTCTACAAACAGAGTATCAAAGAGCTAACGAACAACGTTTTATCAATAAAAGAGCAAATGAGTAAACCCAATTGCAATGCCTTGAAAATCCAGGACTATGAAGAGCAGCTGGAGAAACAAAAGAAGTCAATTGATCAACAGGCCCAACAAATATCCCAACTCAAAAACGAAATCGACATTTGTGCCAGAAAACTGAAAAGCTGTGAAGAGAAGCCCGTTTACGGTGAATGCACCGACTTTGCTGATGCTCCGGGTATTCATAAGATTAGCCCGGATCGAGAAGGTCCTTTCGATGTACTATGTGACAGTGCGACAGCTGGTCCTGGCTGGACGGTTATCCAGCAGCGAATCAACGGTAAGGAGGATTTCTATAGGAGTTGGGCCACATACCGGAAAGGTTTTGGTTCCTTTGATGGCGACTTCTTCCTCGGTCTGGAGAGGATTCACCGATTGACGCGCGCCCAGCCTCATGAGCTGTACATACATATGGAAGGATTTGATGGTGTCATCAAATACAGAAGATACGATCAATTTGCCATTTCTGGCGAGGAGGACCAATACACCTTGATCACCTTGGGTAAATCTGAGGGCAGTGCAACAAATGATTACTTGAAATTCCACAAAGATAAGAAATTCACCACATACGATCGTGACAATGATGATTGGGATTATGGCAACTGCGCAAGCCGAGACCATTTTGGTGGTGGTTGGTGGTACGGTGCTTATGCATACAGGTATTGGTCGCCACAGCTTTGTCAAAACAATTTAACTGTAATTAATTTTTATATTGATTTTTTTTAGCAATTTAAATGGCAAATACTATAATCATACGTTGTACAAAAAGGATGCCATATATTGGGGATTGCCCTTCTACTCCTTGAAGACAGTCAAAATGCTTATACGCCCCAAAAGCAATGGAAAATGAAATTAAACATAAATATGTATAGCATTTATTGTAAAAAGGCATAAATTGTCTTAAAATGTAATTATAAATAAATGCAGATGCTGTAATCGCAACTAAAATCAACAAAAGACAGGAACACAAATATATTAAATTCGACGCATATCAAACAAATTCAAATGAAATAGAATTCGATATTATAACAAATTTCTTTTATTTACTTCTATGTTAAGTTAGATGAGTTGCCTCTTGCCGATCTTGCCGTCAAACCCGAACACCAATTTGGGATCAGAAGAGGACACGGACACGGACATGGACACGGAACTATTGAGCATTGAGCAGTGTAGTGCCATCAAATTGTAACCCGCTGCTGAAGGTAGGCAGAACGCAGCTGCCTTGCATTGTAAACTTGATTGACTCTATCCCTTTGCCTACAAGGCCTACAAGTACGATCCATACGAGAAGAAGAAGTTCAACGTGGAGCATTATGATCACGCATTACTAGGCCCACTTGGTCGACAGGGCAGCGCTCGTGTGCACCGATTTCTGGAGAAGCGTCTACATGCCAAGGGCATTGCATTGCACCACCTGGTCGCTGCTGTCTGAGATCTTTCCACAGAAGCTGGCACTGTTTGCTGATTGCATTGATGCCTTCCTGCAGATTGCCTGTCCAGCGGCAGCCTGGGCCCCTGGGCTCCTGCACGCCTAACTTTATGCCACCAGCGCTGGGTGAATGCGAGAACCGGCCCTCGGCAGACTGTTGTTGGAGAAGGACGAAACCGGCAAGGCGGCATATGGCAGCATTAGCCGACATATGTATGAGCACACCTGAAGCACTATACATTTCTATCTAGGTGATTTTGTTTATGTGCCCGCCCAGCCCAAATGTAATATGGTATACCTACTAATTTAGGTAAGTACAAATTTGATTTCTAGCTTATATAGCGCTATGTAAATTATCCTTTTATCCTTTTGATAACGTAACAGCATTCATAAAATATTCTAGTTTTTAGTTCGATTTCCAGAAACAAATATAACAAACAAATGTTTATGAAGCAATTTATAATGCAATTTCATTAGCATCACGCCATGTATTTATATTTCCAAATAAATCTCTTATCAGCTAGTATTAGCATTATTTTGATTTCTAACTAACTGACTGTCAATAGAAAGAAAGGAACTTTTCACATTCGGCACCATAATGGGCCTTAAGGCGAAGTCGGCTTTGTTGATTGTTATCCGGACTGTCTTTTAAAACTATTTATCTAAGCACGATCCACGACACGTGCGGAAAATGGCGTGAAATCCAAACTAAATTTTATATAAAATACGTTAGCTGGATAAAGCCTGGCACGTCATATCAAAGCCTGCATATTAATCAGCGGTTAATTAGAGGATACCTTACAGGGTATTTTTTAGCCGAGCATATTGCGCGAATAGATAGATAGCAAAAATGCGGTCTGTGAACCGAAAATGATGCAAGCGGCTAGTTAAATACCTTGCCATGTGTGTTGCGACGGGAGTATTATGTAATACTAAAATATTCAATTAAATACTAAAAAACTATTGATTTAAGTATTTTTAATTCAGTTGATCCTGATTGGAAATGTAAAGCTGCTGGATTACCTATTAAGCATTGAACCATATTTATTCCAGAAGTTACGAGCTATGCCCGTGGAAAGTATAAAATAAATGATCTGAAAGATCATTGAAATGAGTTTGAAACCGATCGCACGGTAAACAAAAAACTAGCTTACAACTGTTTTCCGCCAATTTCCCACTGTTGCGGGTGGAATTTCCCAAATCACTGAAACACGTATTCATTATATTCTTACGTAGAGCTCTGAAAATAAGTTTGCAGCATAACGAACAAAACCTAAAACAAAAATAATCTTGCCAGATTTAGATGCCACATTGATCTAAAATCGGATGAGTTTTGACCGAGTTATGGGGATGGAAAATTTTTACTCATGTCTATATAGGATATAGACATGTGCCCGTGGTAAGTATAAGATAAATTTTTTAAATTTGAAATCAATCGGATGGTAAAGAAAACAGTTACATACAAACGTTTTTAGCGATTTTTCCACACTTGCGGGTGGAATTTTCCGAAACCCCGTGCATCTACATACATCACATAAGGTAGCTACAGTGAAAATTTCAACTTCCTAGCTCTTACTGTTTGGGCTGTGCGTTGATCACCAATCAGTCAGTCAGGACAAACAGTTTTATATATAGAGATTAAGAAATATTAAAATATGTAAATAAAAAAAATTCCCTTGGCAGGGTTCGAGCTCGCTACAGACCGCACTAGTTGCCGCCGGCTCTACTTAACAGCCAAACCGATAGTTGGGTCATGCTGTTTATAGAATTCAAAGCAGAAGCGCATGAATGTGTGTGTGTGTGTGTACATGTATACAGAAATTCTTGCAATTTTCGCTAGATGCCACAAACACGAGACTAGCCAAAGCACATTTTCTTTAATAACTTTTGTGTTTCTTAACCGATCTTGATGAAATTTTCAAAAGTAGATTTTATTGTACTATAGAATATTTTTCAATTGCATTAAAATGGTGGCTTAAATTGGTGGGCAATACAAGTTGGTTTATTATCTGGATTCATAGCTATGTGGTGGTAGGTATTAAATTAAAGATACTTGATAGATATATACTATTCTAGAAGCAATATATCAAGTTTGGTGACTCTAGATCTTATTATTTACCCAATTTTAAAAAGAACAGGACTTCGATATTTTTCGATTGCTTGGAAACTGAGTAATACATACAGCTAAAATTTTAAGTCAATAGCTCTTATAGGTTCTGAGATCCTTACGTTCATACATTCGGACGGACGGACAGACATACGGCCATGGCTATATCGACTTGGCTGTTGATGCTGATCAAGAATATATATACTTATAGGATCGGAGATGCTTCCTTCTGCCTGTTACATACATTTGCACAAACACATTATACCCATTTTCAATGGGTTCAGGGAATAAAAACAAGAAGCCAACTACTTATTAAATGTGTTTGCTAATGTTTATTTTGGTACTGGCCTTAATACCGAATTGAGCAAACGCAGAAGCTTTCCAAGTCCGTTAATGCAAGCGAACAAACAGCACAGAAGATACAACTGCTAACAGCGAACTGTTAAAGCCAGACACATTAACAGCGCAGTAACAGTGCTGTCTTAACAATACACGCTTTGGTAAGCGACCTTCAAACTAACGCTTTTCAGGCCTATTTGCCAGCTGAGCTAAGTTTTTGTGTCTCATTTAACTTTTTAACTTTTTTGTTTTTTAGATATTTTAATTGTCTCGGAAGCCTTGAATTTGCACTACAAAGACCTTTTAGTGGTTACCTTTAAACAAAAAATAAAAACAAAAGCCGCCTGAGAAATGATAGTAATTAAAAGTCATAAAACTGAGTAAATAAGACACAAATGTTATTTATCTTTCTTAAAGTCTGGGTTTCTGTTTCGTTTGACCTTTGGCCACATTAAGTTTGTTGTATTTCAATTCTAATTACTTTTGTGTCGTTTAACTAGATTTTTTGGAGCACATAAAGCTAGCAGCTAAAAATAACACTTAACAGAGCCTCAACATTAGCGTACAGAACATGGGAGAATGTTGATAATAACATGTGAATAACATGTTCAAGCAGACCAATACAACTGGCAGATATCCCAAAAAGACGCACACGCTTCTTGTTGGAATATCTAACAGTTTATGGATTGAGAGATACTGTTGCCAATAATCCCACGGTTAGCTGCTAAATTTCATAGGAAAAAGATGTTTAACCATATCTAAAGAGTTGCAAGTAATAGTAGCAAATGGAAAAATGTTAACAACTTACGCCACTAAGCCGCCCAAGAAGGCAACTGGACCGCCGCCAATTAGACGGATCTTGCGATGACAGGAATCGAACAGAGATGTTCGGGTAGGTGCCTGCGATGTGGGTGACATGTTGTTGTTGTTGTTACTGTGTATGTTATTGTTGCTGCTTTTGCGTCGATTGCTGCTGTTAATGAGCAGCTGTTGTTGTGCAGCTGCTGTTGCTGTTGGTGTTGTTGTCGTTGTTACTGTTTTCCACGCTTGTTGCTCACTTGTTTTGAAATTGTAATTACTTATGTAGTTGTTGTTGCTGCTGTTGCTGCCGCTGCAGTTTTTACTGTTTTTATAATGAGTGTTGTTGTTATGGTTGTTAATGCAACTATTAGACAAACTGTTGTTGTTTTTGTTATTACTGTTAATGCTGCGACAGCTTTGATTGCTGCTGCTGTCGTCGTCTGTTTCTTTCGCTGCTGCTGCTGTTGGGTTTGTTGTTGTTTTTGGCTTCTTGTTGCGCCGCAGCGCAGCTGCAAAGCTATAGCTAGTGTGCTCCTTCTTCTTCTTCTGCGGCTGCTGCTCCGCTGTAATTGTTGTTGCCAGCAATAACAAACACTTTTCGCTTTGCTGCTGCTGCTGCTTAAAATAATAATCAGCTGCTGCCCGCGCTGCTCTCTTTTGATTTGTCTCCGGCGCTTCCGCTGACGTCGCTGCTGCTGCCGCTGTCAATGGCTTATGTAGCTTTTGCTGCTGCTGCTTGAGCTTTTGCAGTAAACTTTTGCGCTGTTGTTGCTTTTCGTTTGTGGCGGCCGCTGCTGTCGCTGTACCGAAACCCAGTTCCACAATGTGCTGTGTGGGCGCTCTCAACATTATTCACAGTCACTTTTGCTTTTTTTTTTTTTTTTTGTTGTTGTTTTGCTTCGTTTTTGATCGTTTAGCTTTTAGCCTGTGGTTTGTTGTTGTTGCTGTTTATGTTTTGCACATTTGTCCGCTGCTGCTTGGCTTCAACATGTTTTACACAGTTTTATATTTTGCTCAACTTGTTCATTTCTTTCACTTTGAATATCTTGAGTTAAACTTTCTTCTACAAAATAAAATCAAAATTAAGTTTTTCGATTTTTGCCGCGTTCACTTTCAACTCTATTTGCGTTTTTCTTGATTCCGAAATTAGGCGAAAACAACAAAACTTCTATCGCGATTTACTTTTGGTCAGCGCTTTTGCAAATTTCAGAAAAGCACGCCCATTGCACAGTGGTACGAGCTGTGAGAATTATGATCTTAGATTTTTAGAGAAAACAGAAAATTTAATTGGCAATGAAAACTAAAAGTAAACAATATTTTTACAATTTTAATTCAAGTAAGTTCAATTATGACATAGTATATTACATTAAATATATACATATATTACATATATATGTATGTATGTACATACATATTTATATTACATATACATATATTTAATTCATATTTGAATATACTGTAAATTAATTAAATTTACTTGCTAAATTGTAAAATAAATTTCGAAACAGAAATAGTTGCCAAATAATATAAAACTGTGTTTTGTTTGCTTTTTACTATAGTTCTGAACCACTGTGCAACGTTGGACACATTGGTCGATGCTTTATATTTATTATTTAGTTTATGCGTTTTTACATATATTATTTATACAGCGTTTTTTTTTCAATATAGACTTTTTGTTGTTTTATGTGTGTACATATATAAAAAAGCGATCGCGTGAGTTTTTTCTTCATTTCACAGTTCTCGCACTCTCTCTCTCTCTCTTTCGCTCTCTCTCTCTCTCTCTCTGTGCGTGTGTGTGTGCGTTGGTTGAGTATGTAAATAAGTAAATATACATATATGTATATATATGTATTTATTTGTATTTTTTGCGAGGTTGCCAAGCTGAAATCCGCTTATGCATATGCATGTTAATTAGATTTAGCAAAGAAATGATTTATTTGCCTCGACTTCTTTCTAATCTTTTTTGTTATTTATTTTAACAACTTTTTTATTTTTACATTAATTTATGCAAATGCGCTTGGAAAAAAACTCGAGTTCATCATTTTTTAATTGTAAGTGAAAAATAGAAGCATAGCTTATTCGGTTTTTTGTTGTTGTCTACTTCCTCGCATTAAATTCAAATTCGCATCATCTTCAAATTGTATTATTTTATTTTTGTTCACATTTAATTTAGCCTCGCCACGGCCCAAAAGGAAAGTAAAAGCTGGTGTCATCCGAGGCTTACGCAATGCCCCGGGCAAAAGAAACCAGCGAAACGACGAGCCAAAATTAAGACTCATCATTAAAGAAGCCAGAAACCCATAAAGACGCTGGGCACGCAGAGGCGTGGTTAGAGGGGGGGTGAATTGCCATAATAAACGGAGAAAATAAACAACAACAAATCGCACGAACGGGAGGCATACATATAAAAAAAAAGGGCATCAAAACTGGACAACCTTCACCCATTTACAGCCTAAACGAAGGAAAGGCTACTTTGACTTTATGCGTAGCATAAATTGGCCACGATATTGCTTAATAACACATTTGTATGTATGTGTATGCTGTTTTTGTCTCAGTGTAAAATCTTTATGCGGTAATTCAGATTTTAAAACTGTTTATAAGATTTGATTTTATTAATGTACTTGAAATCCATTTGAATACAGAGTTCCTAAAAATACTTTTGAAAACCAAATTGAGTAACAAAAACAGAAAAGAAACCGAAACCGAAACTTTTGAAGGAGATTTAACCCCAACAATTATTGGCTTTATCTTACCAAATTTGGTAGATGTCTATTATTGGAGAAAGATCAACTTTGGCCTGCATCTTGTATATGCAAATATTTAACCTACAAATTGAAATGTTTCCCTAGAGTTTGAGAATATTTAAATGAGAAAACCAGATTTGAGTTGTCTCGAATTGTAATTCGAACCAGCGACTATTTGTTATGGGTTTGCATACCTGATACATATACTCATAAGCGATATATGTTAACAAGACATTTCAATATATCTTTGGAGGAGTTTCAAATGGAATCATTTCCGGAACCAAAGTTCCACACAGAAACTCTGCTTGTATCTCTTGTTTGTAGAAACATTGGTTAAAACTTTCGGATCTTCTATACATGTCCACCTTTATAGGGCATTTAATCTTGGCCGAATTTTATTGACGGTGAGTCATTTTAGCCAAGTCATAACCAATTTGATTGCTGCGTAAGCTTCAGCTATCTCCTGTCCACGGGGGGTTATTCCAGATAAATTGCTATATATAGACATATTGTTATCCAATTGAAAGGCTTTCCTGGAATACACATCAGCATGAGTCAAAACCGATTGCGTGGGCATCGCACGAGGTTCACATCTCTAGAGCTCAGATGGCATGTTGCGAAATTCCCCATGTTTGTCAGAACTGAACGCGCTTATCTGAAATTCTCGCTTGAATGGGGCCTGAGCACAGCGTAACGTGCCACACCAAAGTGGCAAATTGATTCAATCAAACGGAACAACTGGCCATCGGCAGAGACTCAGCTAGGGGAACACGCAGCAAAGCAACAAGTGCGACGACTATCTGCTAAACGCACACGGAAAAGTAAAAGAAAAAGGCGTGAAAAAAAATGGAATGGCCAAACGATTTGACACTTGAACGAAAACTTTCACAAGTTAAAACAAAAACAAAAATAAAAAAAAAAACTCAAATTGTTATACTTAAGATTGGAACGAAACAAATCGAAAGTGTTATACAGTGAACGCTCGTAGAGTAGAAATTCCAAATAACGTAATGCTCAACTCCGAAGATAAAAAATATAGTTAAAACTGTTATTGTTATACTCAAGATTGAAACGAAACAACACAAAAGAACTTCCTAAAAACCTAAAGCTCTATTCAATAACAGACTGAAATTCGAACCCAAAGACCGAAAATCTATCCAAAACTATTATACTCAAGATTGGAATGAAACAAAGCGAAAGTGTTATACCGTGAGCGCTAAAAGAGTAGAAATTACAATAATTAGTTTTCTAATTAGTACAGAATATATTCCTGCATTAAATATTCTGGTCTATAAAACATGTGGCTACATTCATTAACAGACTGAGATTTGAACCCGGACACCAACAAAAATATCTACGAAAAGAAGTGTACTACAGTGAACGGTCGATGAGTATAATTTAAAAAAAAAAAAAAGCTCCATTCTTTAACAGACTGAGATTCGGAACCGAACACTGTAAGAATATCTACATTGTTATACTTAGGATTGGTTTGGAACAGATCAAAAATAATGGTAATTTTTGAAAATTGGTATCAGCTTTGGAATTGAAGCGTTTCAATTTGCGAGCATTCACTGTAATAGATTTAGATTTAGCCGAAGTTTGCCCAAAAAGACTTGGTTCGCCAATTTGGAAAGACAAGAAAGAAACTTTCTACGAATTTCAATTAGTAAATCATATGCATGCAATTCTCAACTTGTTTGTGTCGCATTTGTATTTGTATTTCCATTTCCAGGCACATTACAGGTCGGGTCGGCATTAGGCATTAGAATTAAGCCAAAGCTAGCAGCCATGAAAGTTTCCAGAGAAAAGCCCCATATATGAGGGAACTGTTAATGATGTTGTTGATTTGGACAGCAGCAGCAGCAGAAAGAAGAAGCACGGCTGAGCACAGTTAAAGTGTCGGTTCGTTGGTCTCATTTTTAATGCACAACTCGACAAATTGACACTACTTGAAATGGGGCGGAGCGGAGCGGGCGGGGCGTGGTGCTTGGGGCGTGCGCTTCTAGAATTTTAAAATGAAAGTTCGTGCTTATTCACGGTTGAAAAAGCATGCGGAAATCTGGACGCACAGCTCACTAATAAATCGCAGCTTAAAGGCAAAGTGAAAAACCGCTCACACACACACACACACACACACACTCACACTCACACAGGTAGTCTAGAGAAAAATAATTATATTATTTTATGTGTTTTTCCTTGGCTTGGTTTTTCTTATTTTCTTGTCGCTGTTTGCCGTTTTCCCCGTTTATCCACAGCAGCTGTCGTTTTCTGCTGGGGCATTACGCTGCATTTTCAATTAAGCCAAGATGAAAGTTTTCTTCTATGACTTCTTCTGCTTCTGCTGCTACTGCTGCTTCTTCTTCTTGCTCAGTCTTGGCAGTCACTGGGAAGGGTTTACTGCCGTCAAGTGAGAATGCACAGCGAAGCAACACATCACATGAAGTGGCAAGGTTATGCGTTGTGAATAAGCAATTAGCTCTTGCGGTTCTTTCTGTAATCATCATCATGTTGCTGGTCATCATCTTTATCATCATGAAGATATATGTTCATATATCTTAGCCGTCTGCTCTGTTGGCTTTGGGGTCACGCGTTTGGCATCTGTGCAACGAATCGCAGCAGAAGCTGAAGCGGATCGAATGCAACTCTACATAACAACATCGCACTGGAATATCAATGATATTTGCGTGTATTTGTGTATATAGACAGATACAAGGATTTCAATGTATCTCATTATCAATTCATAGTGAAATTTATCGATTAATCGAGCTATTGATGTGGGATTTGTCGACAGTCATGTTATCGATAATAAAGAGCTGCTGCCTATCGGTTGAATCGATTACTCGTGTGTTTACTTTTAAACTTAACAATCATATTATCGATAGTAAAATGCAAAATGCTTCAGCTTAAGCTTGATTAATCGATTGCAAGCATGGCCCTTGAAATTCCCAATCAGTGTGCTCGCAGGAATTTTATCGAGAAACGTAGCTGCCACAATCTACGCTCGATCAATCTCTAATTGAGACACGTCGCGAGTGCTCTCAAGGCTTTCGTTGCACTGCCGCAAGCAGCGATTGCCTCAATTTTCACACTCTGAAGGCCGAGCGATTTGTGTGCCACGTTCACATATCGTATCTACACATAAATGTTATTTGTGGATCTCTAAAGACAATGGAAAAATGTAGAGGCAGGCAGGCAATCGGCATTCGATCTGCACACTCGGCTTTTTGTATCTACGTCCAACTGTTTGGGAGGAGGGCAAATGTAACGCAATACAAAACCAAACGAAATGAAACTTGAGCGATTGCAGGG
This sequence comes from Drosophila borealis, assembly GCA_035045885.1. Lineage (NCBI taxonomy): Eukaryota > Metazoa > Arthropoda > Insecta > Diptera > Drosophilidae > Drosophila > Drosophila borealis. The sequence continues at coordinate 7,531,291 of JAWNOR010000211.1, forward strand.
AGCGCAAAGTTCTCACGGCGAATTACACAAAACGCCGCACATCACGTTTCCAGCCAATGTGCCCCACCTCCTACCTCCCCCCTCCAAGCCACAATCTTCTGTGATTCCATTCCGAACCGAACCAATCCAATTCACTTCATTTTACTTCATTCACCGCGAAGACGCGGCTCTCAGGCTGTGGCTATAAAATTGTACAAGGCCCCAGACGTGAGAGAAATGCAAAAACGTCAAATTTAATCAAAATAAAAATAAAAGAAGAGACATAGACGTAGACGTAGACCCACTAATATTACCAAAAAAAAAATTAAACACATAGACCCAAATAAGGGTTAAACAATGAAAAATATAAGTCGCGCTAATTAAGCAAATTAGTGGAAAAAAAAGAACAAAAAATAAAAAATAATACATAAACAAAAAATAAATAAATAAAACAACTGCGGTCAGCGGCGCGTCTGGCTTTTTTTTTTTTTTTTTTTTTTTTTAGCTAGTTTTCGTTGCCGCATTGTCAACACAGCACAGCACAAATTTGACCCATAAAATTTCCCACAAAATTATAGTAATTTTCGCTAACTCAATTTGACGAACGGAAAAGATGTTGTTGCTGTGTAGGAAAACCGAGAAAAACAGACAACTGGGGAGATTAGACGGTCGTCGTGTCCGCGAGTCTGTGGGAGTCTCGATTGCAAAAGTAGCCGAAAATTAGCTAGAGAAACGAAAGAAAAAAAATCAGCGCAATTTTCACTATCCAGTTACCCCGGAGACCACCTCCTCCCACCCCCTCCACGGGCTGTGGCAGATGCCGCATAATTATAGAGCTTGCAACAGTCGCAGCAGCTGGCAGCTTTTGCCGGTGGGCGGCCATTTGGACAGAGCCAGCAACAAAAGCAAAAAAAAACAACAACAACAACAACAGCAACAGCTACAAAATAAAACACTAAAAAAGCTAAACAAAGCCCTCTGAAATGGACTAAGATCAAATGGAAGCTGCGTCATGGTTGAGCTCATTGAGATCTTGAGGGGCGAGCTGTTCATTAGCGTAAAGTTTGAACTTAGATATTAGTCCAAATGTAATATTTTATAGACTGACATATACGACTAATAAAAACGAACTTTTTAGTAGTGTAGATATCTGAATTGATTTTTTATTTCACAATCCATTTATTCACTCGAGATCGCACTTTCAAGCTCGTGCCTCCTATTCCGGCCTACCGACTTATGTAAATATCGATTGTTAACATGAGAAGTCTAAATGCAATATTTAAATGACTGACATATATGTATTCCATTTAAAGATCGTTTATTCCAAAAAGTATATATACTAATAAAATCGAAGTTTTAAACAGTGTAAAATGTATTAAGCTATATGATAGCCTAATTCTATCTTCAACATTTCTTAAATTTTTTGCGAATGTGAAGTATGTTGCCTGTACGTTTTCCCATAAGAAACCACATTTTTAACATTTGAAAAAAAGAAAATGTTTATTCGCCCCGAATAAATCATGTTTTTTGCAATGATTCGCATCGATATTAAAGGAAACGGGAGAAATTTTACTAATCCCAATGTTTTTACTTCGATGCCGTATTTATTGACCTTTGGTCAGCTTTTTATTTAAAGAAGCAGTAGATTTGCCACTCATATGTTACCGACAACTCACACTTGCTAATGGAAACACAGAATGTGAAGTTTGTAAATATAACAAATGCTGAGCATAGTGGAATCAGGCCATGAATTTATTTTTTATTTCACAATCCATTTATTCCCTGCAAGCTCGTGCCTACCAAAATGCCTATCGATAGATAAATATCGATTAAACTTATTACAAATTGAATTCCGAAGAATCAATAATTTTTTATGACCCTTTTGCAATTAAGAATGCAGTTATATTTGTTGTACCATAAAATTTTACGATGCAACGCTGCGTGATAGAAATTTTTAGCTCTTTTCTTAATTGAATGCAGTTCCTGTGAAAGAATAACAATTTATCAACTGATTTCCGGCCATTTCATTATAGCATCGAACCACTGTGTGTTGACGTTCTCGTCCCACAGTTGTGGGAGTCTAGCGCCGCTTGGTTTATTGTTTTTTTTTTTTTTTGTTTAATGTAAAAAACTAGGCAAAAGACTCTTATGCTATACGCTGGCAACCGCAATATTTCGAGTGTTTTTGTTTTTATTTGTTACGAATACGTGCAACACAAGTGGGCAGGCGGCGGCATGGAAAAAAACACGATTGCAACATGGATTTTTTTTCCATCTTCTTCGATTTTTTGTTTTTTGTTGAGGATTTTGACATTTTTAGCCGCAAAGCAACAAAAATAAGCAAGTGCCCGACTAGTTGCTACCCTGTATTTAAATGGGAACCAGCTCCACATATCAGTAAACATATAGGTACACATATGCTGTTTATATATACATATGTATATACTTTGAAGAATCGAAGAAGCGTAATTTTGCCTGCTTTATGCTTTATTGAATTATATAACTTTTGAATGCACAATTCGCTTGCTACAGGGTATCAAAAGTCACAGACATAAATACATTAATAAGTTTGCAAACATATGTATGCAGCTCCGCCTAACTCAAGTGCTCTTTCGTTCACTCCCTCTCTCTCTCTCTCTCTTTCCCTCTCTATCTCTCTCGCTCGATTGCACTTTTGTTGCTATGGCTGCAGAGCATGCATGAAGCAATTAAAATGACACATGTTACCGTTAGAAATATGAAAAGAGCACGGGATAACGGTCTGACCAAAACACACACACAAACACATATTGCCTGAGTTGACGAGTGAGTGGCATAGCCAAAGAGGATATGAAATGAGCAAAAATGAGAGCGGCTCTAATACAAATGCCAAAGCCAAAAACGGCAATAGCGACAGCTGAATAATAAATTTAGCACAGCTCTTCGATTTTTTTCGCCTCCTGTTGTTGTTGATGTTGTTGTTTTGTTGGGTAACAACGACAGCTGAGCTGAGCTGAGCTGACATTGACACTTTTCGTCGTTTGCTGGTGGCGCAGAAAAATCATTTCAGGTTATTTATAAAAACATAATATACAAAAAGCCCAATACAAAATAATGAACAAATAATTGCTCGCGCAAAGAGAAATAAGCTACAGCAATTTTGCGAGTCAAAAAAAAATAGAGGGGCTGCAGCCCCAAAATGCTGCAAATCAATTGATAATTCCCATTATTCTTGAATGTACATATTTGCGTCGGATCATAACTTTAACCTTGCTACAAGCCTTTGAAAACAATGCTAGTCCATTGTAACGAGCTTTTACTGTACAAATACTTATGCACACCTAAAGTTTTGCTCGAATATCGGAAATCAATAAATTACTCTTGAGGTTAGATAGTGGTAGGCGCCCACTTCCCGAGTCATGCAAATATCAATTGTTGTTGTTGTTTTTTGTTTTTTTGTTTTTGTCATATCTAACCACAGTCAACTTCATGTGAAGAGTGCATTATGGCTGTATGTATTTATTTACATACAATTATTTGCAAAATTGTCTTCACTGTTCCGTTGTTTCTCTTTCCATGTCAAACGAAATACGAAATCAATTCCAACGGCCATCCCCACTCCCCCCCCCCCCCTTCCTTATAGGCTTATAAAGCACCCAATTTCCGCGTCGCATTCAACGCGCCTAACCTTCAACTCGCATTGAAGTCAATTTGCTGTTTTTTATTTTTTTTGTTATTTAGTTTGCTTTTATTTCTTTTGCTTTTTTCTTTTATTTTATGTGCTGCCTGCGCAGTCACACCCGCCCGCACCGCAGCAAAGCAATTAAATCACAAGTTTATGAAGTGATTCTAATATCACGTTGTCGAGTGTACGTTCAATTTCCATGCTCGCATTTTGAATGAGCTTAATTGTTGACGATTTTCTGTAAGTGTGTGCGTGCGTGTGTATTTAAGTCGCGACCAGGCAAAGCACCGTTAAAGGTCAAACGAGCATTTAGCCAGAGACGAAAAAGGAGACAGAAACAAGACGAGGCGAAACGAAATGGCAACACACAGCAAATGGAAACTGAAACAAGCAACTCACACACAATCAATGCCCCTGCCCCAAGACTATCGCGCGCTCTCTCTCTCTCTTTCTCTTCTCTCTCTCTCTCTCTCCTTCGCTCGGTCTAGAGAGCGAGTCTTGAATCGTAGTAGAATTATTACTATCAAAAGAAATAAAAACTAGTTTCCCAATATCAAGTCAACCTGTGTTGTTGTTGTTGTTGTCGTCGTCGTCGTTGTTGTTGTTGCAGCTGCTCTTACTCGGATGACGTGAGCGAAGCAACTAGAGATGCGCTCTGTAATGAGACGATTCAATTGCCGTGCGATCAATCGACGGGAAAGTCCCCGTTAATTCTTGAATAGCGGGCGAAATTATAAGAGCTTAAACGGAAATTTCACACGATAAGCTAAGCTACATTAAAAACATTGAAAGCATGAATATTAAGCAAAATCTACGATTTAATTAAACTAAACAGTTTTGATCATTTTTTGTACTCCTAAGAATTCGCTATTAAAGAAATATATATATATATACACTATGCTCTCATAGTCCACCAACACCCCCCGCCCACCCTCTGAAGAGACAGGCATTCAATTTCACAACAGCCTCAGAGACAACCGAGAAAGCAATCGATTTTTGCCACACTGTGCCACACACGCTGCGGTACGTGGTGACGCATTTGAGAACTTGGCGCTACTTGAAGTGGCTGCAACGTTGAGCGGTGTGGCAGGGCTTTTTTTCTTTTGTTTTTTGTTAAACACGTATAAGCTGAGGGTTGAGGGTTGCCACCTGACAGCATGACTATGAGGGGTTGATGCACAGCGGCAGGAAACGCGTCCGGCAAGGAAGTGACATAGAGCAGACACCACACTGCGGCAAAGGAAGTGGTTAAAATACAAAAAAAAACCAAACAAGCGACAAAACGCTAACAACAACAACAACAGCAACAGCAAAGTTATTAAGCGCTGCTGGCGCTTGCAGATGCTGCCGCTGCCGCTGCCACTGCTCAGTTTGCTGCTTACTGGTTACAGTTACTGGCCAACGCAAAAGCTCGATGCGCCGTAACAGTTATTGTTGTTGTTGTTGTTGTTGCTGTTGCTGTGTGTGTTTGTTTGTTTGTTTTTGTTGCTGTGCCAATTCTAAACGTTGCATTGGCAACAGTCGCGCTTCGCCGGTTTTGCAAGCTGCTGCTGCATTGCGCGTAATCAGTGAAGCAACAAACCGTGGCAACAACAACAACAACAACTCCAATAATAAAAGTTGTAATGCGGCTACTGCTGAAGAGGCAGCTAAAAAGTTTTTTTTTTGTTTTTGCCCGTATATGTATTGAAAACTCGTATGCAGTTAGCTGTGAATGACACAGTTTACACTTAAACAAACTAACGCACACACAGACGCAAACAGACACACACTTACACATACACTGGACAGTGGAGTGAACTCCTTGCTTACTTGTTTTTATATTTGATTATTTTCAGGATTCGCAATATTTTTTATTGCCCCGTTATCGTTATATTTTCACAAATAATAACATTATTGTACTAATATGTTATTGTTGTTAAAACTTCGCTGCTGCTTTAATTGCTGCGCGCCTCAAAAACAATGTAAAACGTAAAGTCACGGAGTTTTAGACGGTGACCCGACGAAGACGACGGAGACAGCGACGACCGTGCGACCAAACATGCCAAAGGAAATTTCTATACTGAGGCAGGCAGCAAGACTTTGACAGCTGCCTGACTGACTGACTGGCAACACAAACAGACACTAATACATATGCAAACACAGAAGCTGCCGAACGAAAGCAGAGCATACAGGCAAAGATGACGATGGCGATTGTTGTTGCAGTTAGTTTCTTTTAATGCTGTTGGCTCGAAAGCGTCGCAGTCGCTGCCGCTGCCGCCGCTGCACGCATACACTTGCACACATATGTATATGTATTGTGTTAACTGGTTTTCTCAGAGAGCAAGTGAGAGCGAGCAGTAAATGTTTCTTTGTGTGCTTTGCATACAAATGCGGCAGTCCATCAAGACCAGAACATATGCGTGTTACACATGCATGACACACAACCACTTGTTTGACTCTCTCTCATTCGCTCTCCTTACGACTTACTCTCTTGCTGCGCTGCGTGGCGGCGCATCAGCTGAGCCCTCTATACACACAGATAATTGTAATTTTTGCGATACACTAGCTCGCTCTCTCAGCAGCTGACAGCAGACAGCGTTGCCAGACTACTAGACCGCTTCACAGGTAATGTAATAGTAGTAGAATTTAGTACATTTTTTCCAAAAGGTATTGATACTGTTTTACTACCTATATTATGTAGACTTAAATGTAGGATTTTGAAATAGGGAAGCTAGAAATGCTTGTACTCCAAATATGTGCCTATCTAATTTATTTAGACTCTATGCTTTGACCTAAATTTACCTTTGCTTGGAAAAAGATTGTAAACGTTTGAGTTGCACTCATAGATTTTACATTGAAGCACTTACCTGTAAGAAAAGAGAAATACAAATATTTAAATTAGTTTTTATTTAAGAAATTGAATAAGTAATTAATTATGTTGTTATCAGTTACCAAAGCAGGACTCAACAAGGTTTGTGACCCGCATATACCTCAACGTAAAACCTTTGTAATGTCATTAGCACCCTCCCATACCCTTGTGTGTAATTATCACACGCTTTGTGTGTGTCATTGATAAGGAGAGAACAGAGAACAGAGCACAAAGAACAAACAAAATAACACAGGAACTGCATTTGGTTCACGACTTCCACGGAATCAAATGGCAAAATCAAAAAGAAAGACGCGCCGTCATTCAAGACAAATACAGGAACAAAAACAAAAACAACAAGAGTCCAGGTGCAGTCGGTAGTTGGGCGAGCCAAAGAGAGAAAGAGCATGCTTGTTCATTGGGTAATTCGTTACGATCTGTTCGTTGTGTCTTGCTCTCTTTCCTTCTCCTACTGGACAGTAAACACCTGTGACCGCCCGCGTCGCAACTGCTGTGCACCCTGCAGTCGAGCCGACCCGTCCGTAAGTTCATTTGCACTTCGAGTGTTTTTTTTTTGTTTTTTTTTTTTTTTTGGCTACTCTTTGAACACACACGCATATGCACACATGTATTTATGCACTGCAACGGCGCTGCTTGGCTGCTTTCTAGCGGTTTCATCAAGCCAACGACGACGTCGACCGCGACGCCGGCTGCCTTGTCGGCTCAGCAAGCAATTCGCCATTATTCGAATTGCTTTGCGCTCATTATTTATTGCAGCGACTGTTGCAGCCTCGTTGCAGTCGAGTGCAGACAGCCAGCAATCAAACGGCACACGATCTATCTAAATATATGTATATGTATGGATATCCCTTTCCCTCTCCCTCCCAGTTTCCAACATATGAACGAATTCACTTTGTCTAAGACTCTCTTAAAAAAAAGGAAAGAGCACCTAATTATTGCTTTATAAAAGAACCTGAACGTACGTTTATGGATAAATATTATTCCCAGGATAATCAACAAATTTCTTGTTGTTGTTCAATTTAAGCTACAAAATATTTACACGTGCCATTTAGATTATTTTCTAATTGCTTTTCAATGTAAATTTCCTTAGTCCAGTTTTTATCGACAACAATATATAAATATGTATGTCTGTATGTATGTATGTGAATATGTATCTCATTAAGAAAGTAATACAGCCTAAATTAAATTGCATTGAGCATGAGAGAGGGGCAAAGCGTTTATTTCCTGCTGGGGCTGCTGACAATAACAACAACAACAACAGCAGCAGCATCGGACACGGGAATAAGTAATATAAACAGCAATCTCTCTCTCTCTCGCTCGCTCACTCGATCTGTGCTTTGTCTGTATTGGTGTGAGTTGTGTTTTGTTTTTGCGGCTTGTTTATTTGTTGCTTTTTACTAATCTAGCATGTGTTTTTCTTAGCTTGCGGTGTGGCAGCGCTGCGGCAGCGACGGGAGTTCCGTTTAGTCGGTCACGCCACCACACAAGCAACAACAACTGCTTTGGGTCATGCGCACTACAAATGACGTCAGATGTAGCCATCAAATTTGGAAGTGCGCAAAAAAATTGAATAAAAGAGCAAAACTATGAATTTTATGAGGCGCCACAAGCATAAACAGACACACACATACATGCGTAAACACACACACACACACACACACACACACATTTGTGGCAAGGCGCTGTGTGATTTATGCCTGTGTCGCGCCTTTAGCCAAAGGGGGGCGTGACACTGCGAGCGCTGTTTAAATGCGTCGTAGGTGTGAACCAGCATTGACCCCCCCCCCCCCCTCAAGACCAGACAGCCAGCAGCTAGACAGTTGGCCATCAGCTTATGCCCGCTGCGGGGTTTCTTTGCGAATGGAAACCCTATAAAGCAAACAGTGGGCGACTAGGGAGATTGGAGAGGGGGGGTTTTAGGGAACTGCGGTAAATGCGCAGTACGGCAGGACACACGAATTTTGCAATTCCCGAGAAACAGTAATAAAACGAAAAGAAACAAAAAAAACAATAACAATAACAACAGCAATGCTAATGGGCAGGAGCCGAAATCATTATCAGCTGTTCTTGCATGCGAATGAGTAAACAAAAGAGTGCGATAATCGCAACCTTCTCCCTCTTACACACAGCTGCCCAACAATAATTTGTTCTTGTTGTTTGTGCTATCCAATTGACTTGGAAGCAACGAGACAAAATGCTCCAATTGGAAGTGCACGACTGGAAAAAGCCCGTAGTTAGGCCAAATATCTATGTACCACAGCAGAGATTCTATTTAATAAAATAATAATGCAAAATTAAAAAAAAAGGGTTCGTAACTAAGAAGCCTTAAATCGATTAAAATTGATCAAGATTGCATAAAAGATTGAAATAAAAATGGGCTTGGCAGTGAGAAAGAGTGCGAGCGGGAGAGAGTTACTGAGCGGGTCAAAATCTAAGCAGCCTAGAGAAACGGATAAAAAAGATACGAAGCTAGGGACTGAGATGAAGAGTAATTAAAGTTAATATTAGAATATTGAGGGAGCTTTTAAAAACAGTTCTTGAATTATAAATGCATGTTACACATGATTTTATGAAAATCGCATAGAAGACCGATTAACATTAAATAAGTGGAATCTGATAAGAAACAAATGGGTAAAAAATCACGTTCTTCTATGAGTGTAAAACATGATGACTAATCAGTTAAAACAGGCAAAATATTTGCTAAAGTGCAATTAACTTTCACAAACTCTGGAGCTAATACACACAGCTGCTCTACGGCTTCGCTCGTTCCCTTACCCTTACCCTTGCCCTTACCCTTGCCCCCGGGGCTTACCGACAAAAGCAAGTGACCGTTTCCTCCACATCGAGGGGCAGCGAGAGCTGAGTGGCGGCGCCTCCAGCTCCGCCTGCAGCACAAGTGCCTCCATTGTTATTATTATTGTTGTTGTTGTTATTGTTGCTGCTGCTTTGGTGGCGCTGCACATGACGCGAGGACGAGTTCAGGAATGTGGCCGCAAATGTCGAGGACAGCGACGAATGCGCAGTGGCTGAGGCACGGGGCGTGGTTGCAGCAGGCGTTTGCGGCGCCGTCGACGCACCATCCTCGGCCAGCGGCACCGAGGAGTAGCGCACGAGTATGGCACGGCTCACCCGATTGCCGCCCGTCAGATTCGAGATGGCCCAGTTCATGACCAAATTAAACGGAACGGACCAACACCAGACGCGTGTGCGGCCCCAACGACAACTGCGACGGGCCTCCGAAACGGAGGCCAGAGCCAAAGAAGAATCCACTGAAAAACCAACCCAACACGCCCCCCCCCCCCGCCACCCAAGCACTGCAGCCCCTTAAAGAATTGATTTTGCCCTGTGATTTGTCAACGCTGTCAATCAATTCCAGACGTGAAGAGTTGCGAATTATCCGTCTCACTCGCTCTCGCTCTCTTTTTCTCTCTCGCTCTCTCTCTCTCTTTCTGTTTCTTATACACAGACTGTGTTGCGCCTCTGCTTTCGCCCGGGTACCGTCTAATTCAATTAGAGTTGTGCTAAGTGTGCCTCAAGGTCGCGTCTGCCCCCCTCAACGCCACGAACGCCTTCCGCTTGAACGTCGTTGGCGACAGTTCTCTGCGACGCGGGCGAGGTGCGATCCCATCTATTTTCCCGGCCTTATATACATATGCATATATATATATATATGGTATATATAATCCCAGCTAATTGCACTAGACTATAAACACTTGGGTTCTAAGCTGCATTCCCTGCGAATCCTTCTTGCGAATAGCACAGCCAAATTTGGTTTCTCTAGTTCTTCAATTTTGGGAAACTATCGAAAAACTGAATATAAATTTGCCGTAATATTCCCCGGTCTTGTCCGTAACAAGTTTATATCTTTTTCATATAGCATTTTCACGTGGAAAATTTAAATTTAATTTGTCTTAAGTCCATCGAATGAAGAGCCAAAAGTTGGAAAATCTTTGAGAATCTTGAAGCCGAAAAAAAACCTTAGTTCATTTTCACAGAGGATGCTTGGATTCTCTAAAAGTGTAAAACTTCGCCCACGAAATCTTTCCACATTTATGCCGAGGAGGAATGGATTTTCCGGAAAGTGTGAAACACCCCGCAAATGAATTCGAACAAAGAACTTTGAAAACAAGTTTGGGGCCGTTTGGATTGTTTTTCGCCATTTTTCCACACTTGCGGGTGGATTTCCCAAGTCTCCGTCTTAGCCTGCAATGCCCTCATTCTAGCTCTTACAGTCAGTCAGTTTTCTATATGGAAAATAGAGAACGATATATGTAGTGTTCACAGTACAGGGATCGTTCGTTCATTATTCACTTTTGTATATTCACTTGAGTGAATGCAATAAATTATTGGAATCCTTGAAGGCTCCTCTGAGTGGGCCCAAGAGAAGCCGTATTCAAAGTTTCCTTCAATTTTGGGAGATTCAAGCTGATCAATTGGGTGAGTTGAAGGGCAGACGCTACATTCGGTGTGTTTTCCGAAGATCCTTAAAAAGGGTTTTCAAACCGATCATAAAGTCAAAAAAAGATATTCGAATAGTTTTTTTTACTCATTTTTCACGGATGAAATTGCCGAAGTTCTTATGTAGGCTTTCAAAATATGTTTGAAGCTAATCGAACAAACTCGATATCCCCCAAGGAGGGGTGATATTTTCCGAAACGCATGAAATACCGTTCAAATGAATTTGAATTTGAGGTCTGTGAAAATGAGTTTAAAACGGATCGGATGGGCAGCAAAAAAGTAGCATACAGCATTTTTTCACAAGTTTTCCTGCATTTGCAGATGGACTTTCCGAAAGCCCAACCTCAGCGTGGATTTGGATCCCATTACGTAATTACAGCAAGAACTTCAGCATCTCAGCTGTAACGGTTTTATGCGTTGATCACCAAAAAGTCAGCGGGTGACAAACAGTTATAAATACATACATATGTATACATATACATATGTATGAATGCATGTATGTGTGTATGCTTAGTTGATCTACGAAACTGTTTGTTATTGTTGTTGCCATGTGTTTGTTTTACATTTTGATTACAGATTGCGGGGCAATATTGGCAAGTTCATTAAACCGGTTTCGCTTATCGCGCTGCATTGGCCGTCGCAACAACAGAAATGCGTAGAAACATAAACAACAGATGATGCAGACGAACAATGGAAGAAGTGGGAGGGGGGGCAAAGTGTGAGCGAACGAACGAGTGGATGAAGCGAGAATGAAGATAAATAAACGCAATTGGAAATGCAGCGTGGCCTTGATGAATGGACACGAGGAAGCAAAGTGCATAAATAAATGTGTATTTGTATGGGTGAGCATGAATGCATGCGTGTGCATGTCTGTGCGTGCTTGTGTTTATGCTTGTGTGTGTGTGTGTGTTTATTGGTTTGCGTGCTAGCACATAAAAATCAAAACACTTGCGTTACATTTGAGAAATCGATAAAAACTAAAATTTGCCCTTTATTGATTTTGCAGCGAAACGATAACAAACACCACATCAAGAAGAAGAAGAACAACAACAATATCAGCAAATGGAGCTTCTCCTGCGATGGCGGCGGCGTCTACGTAAGGCGTTCGGTTGGCCAGACGAAAGAACAACAACAACAACAAACATTGCTTTTGACGGCAAAATAAGAAAAGAAGAGAGATGGATGAGAAACGAGGCCAATTGGCGAAATGCCAAATGGCGACGAAGCAAAACGCAGAGGACACAAAAGACACCACCAAGACGAGGCGACGAGGCGACAATGCGACGAGACGACAACGAGCGACGTTACGTCGCTTTGTCGCTGTTATCGTGTTTGGGGCATGCTGCATACTATTTATAAAAATCATCTCATTGCGTTTGATTTCTTGAATATTATTTGTGCTGCAGCTGATTATGCTTGCACTTACCCCATCAACCAGTCGACCGTGTCGCGCAAATACTCCGGAATACGCTCCAGTTTGACGGCTGCTGATCCGACTGCTGGTGCCTTTCGCCAAATATAGTTTTAGTTATTCTGCCAGCGGCTACGCCAACAACAGCAACAACACACCAACGGCAACGGCACACAAGTTTATCACCTAGCAAACCAATTGACACTTTTGCTACTGTAAATCAATAATATAAAAATTTCGTTTAAAACTTTGCACATCAAATTTTCACGCTTCTTCTTCAACTTGTTTTGTGTGAGCCCGATACGTTTCGAACGATATCAAAAAAATCGATATGTTTGCGCTTTCGATAGTGACGGCAAATATCGCATATGCTGTGCGCAGTGATTTTGCTCTGCTCCCTAACAAGGGTCAGAATATATGATGAAATAAGTTTATCGGAACCTTTTTGCTTATGTATAACTGCACAAATGGAAATTTTATGAACATAAAAACTACCTAGCTTATTACTGTTGAGCAACTATTACACAACAGTTGAGTAGTCGTTGCAGCCCTAGTTTCAATAGCACAGCTGACTGCCACAAGTTTTTGCCATTCGCCCAGAGTCAAACAGCTGATTGTAGCATTTTGATTTGTGTTCAAAATTTGTTTATAAAATGGACCCCGCCAAGCTGTTAATGCTCTGCGAACAAAACGAATACAATTTGCTGAGCTTGATGGACTGGGAAGAGGAGTTTGAGCAAACGGTGGAAGAATTTCGCTCGACCTTTGAGCGCAGGCGAAAAAAACGTAAAGCGCCGCGCGAATGGACATTCGTGCGTATAAATATGAAGAAATATAACAAAAATATATAATAATTAATCATATTTACTTATTTAAGCAACGTACTGGCACATTTTGGGAGACAGTGGTGCCAGCTACCTCGGAAGAACATTTTATAAATCTCTTTCGCATGGAAAAACAATACTTTCACGTTCTAGTCAAACGGCTGCTGGGCATAAAAAAATGCGATACGTCGTTCCGGAAGGCCATTCCAATTGATAAGCGTATTGCCATTGCATTGTATACGCTCGGCTGTACGGCGGAGTACAGCATGGTGGGCGACCTATTCAGCGTGTCCTCCTCGATGGTGGGCAAAATCCTAAAAGACTTTTGCCAGGAGGTCAGGCGTGTCCTGGAGCCGGAATATTTGCCAAAGGAGTTCCTCACCCAAAGCAAGCTGGAGGAGTGCGTCAGGGGCTTTGAAGCCAGGGGATTGCCTCAGTGTTTTGGTGCAGTTGGTGAGCAGCTCAATTCAAAATTATTACCTACTTGGTTTTCAAATATTTCGTTATAATTTTTGCAGGTAGCTGCCACATTGAGGTTAATAACGTACCAGTACCAGGAAACTTGACGGAATACTACAACACACAAGATTGGTATTCCAGGATACTATTCGCGCTAGTCGATCATCGGTGAGCAGATGAAATTGTTGTTGCATCAACCTGATTTCTATATATATAGCCTGGTTCAACGTTTCAGTTCCAGATTTCTTTATGTAAACTACAATAGTCCAGGTGGCCGGCAAAACGATGAGGTCTACGAGGAGTCATCTCTAAAGAGGATTGTAAATGCTTCCACACTGCTGAAATCAAATTCAAAGCTAATGGCGGGCGTAGAGGTTCCCGTGCTGCTGCTGGGCGACTCAGCGTTTCAGTGTTCCACAACGCTGCTGACGCCCTATGCCAATCCGCAGGGGGAGCAACAAAAATTGTTCAATAATACACTGGACGAGTGTAGACGGGTTGTGGATGAGGCGATTCGCCAGTTAAAAGCGCGATTTTGCCGAATATCCGAGTGCTTGGACAACCATAGCAGACCCTTTGACATTATATTGTGCTGTTGCATATTACACAACTTTCTGATTTGCAACAAAAGCAGGATCTTAGAGAGCTGGCTGGACGAATCGAGAACAGAAAGGTTACAGCCTGTGGCGATGGGCGATTCCCTGCAGAAGGCGGATGAACAAGGCGAGCACATTAGGCGAGGCATTAGCCAATTCCTAAGCACAATCAATATTAACAAACATTTATTATAAGCTAGCTAAATTAAATTTATACCTATTTACTTTTTGCTCTTCATTAAAGCTAGAATTTTACTATGAAAAGCGGCATTTTCCGCTGCCATGCGCTTCATCACCTGCAGCCGGCACATGGCAATGCGCTCCAACCGATCCGAGCGGTCTCTTTCTATTTCTAACATTGCCGCCTCGTACGGCGTCAATTGGCTTGATTTAGTGAGTTTACGTTTCTTGGGAGCAGGACTCTCTGTTGCATATTCAGCTGTTTCTGAAAAGAACTTTGGCTCTCCGAACTCTAGGTTCTCCAAGTGCTGATCAACTATGGCCTCCTCGCCGGAAAAGGTACTAAATGGTAAATCCTCGAAGTCAAAGTGTTCTTCCTTGGTCAAAATCATGTCTGTAAAATGGGCAATGGATTTGTACTTAAATTCACTGAAATGTACATTAATCAACATACCAGAACTCTGCTCTAGCTCGTTGGAAACCTTTTCGTCGCACTTGGCTTCTCCCAGAATTTTGTGGATGTGTTCAAAGTTTTTCCAGTTTGAGGGCTGGCCCGTTGAGCGTAATTTTTTCAGCTCCTCCCTGTTTTTAAGATAACATTTAGAAAATCGTATAGCTAAACCGACATCAACACTATTTACTTGTATTTTCTGGTTAGGTTATCAACTTTCGTCCGCACGTCTTTCCATCCTAGTTGTAAGCCGGCATCAATGAGTTTCTCGGCAATTACCTGATATACTTGCCTGGTTGGGCGTTTGGTTCTCAGCTCATCAAGGTTTTGATGCCACAGCCTAAAGAGTATTTCCTCGTGCGTGTTTATCCAATAAACGGCTGGCTTACGCTCTTTACTCATTTGATAACTGAATTTTTAGCGCAAAAATCAACAAAATATCAAAACAAAGTTGATTAGGGATGTGCTGGAATGAGAGCAAGAGTTATCGAAATTGTATGCGATAGTTAAAGTATCATCGATAGCATCTATGCTTGACATACGATAGCTTGCTCCGAAAAGTCGATCATAATTAAAGAAGCATTCACATTTATGTCACAGCTGATTAGGAGAATTACATCAATTACATAAAATGGTACAAAATTATAATAAGTCAGTGTAAAATTATAATTAAAACTGCTGAAATAATTCTATTTCGTCATTTGTTACATATTTAATTGCAATGCCCATGCATATGAAACGTGATCCCATCACGAACTACTACAAGACGAGCTCGATTATATTGGCCGGCCTCGGCGTGGCCGCTGTAGGCTTCGCTGGCAAACACTTGCTGCGCCGCATGCCGCAGATGACGTCAAAGTTCAACGAGGCCCTCAAGAACTTGCCCAAGTTCGATGCCGAGAGCATGGCCAATGCCAAATACTACAAAGGTGGCTTCGATCCCAAAATGAACAAACGCGAAGCGGCGCTCATTTTGGGCGTTAGTCCAAGCGCCTCCAAGCTAAAGGTAAGCGCACATCAGATTTTAGATTCGATTCAAACTAATGCCCAGTATTGGCTTACGTGCAGGTCAAGGATGCGCACAAGAAGATAATGCTGCTCAATCATCCCGATCGCGGTGGATCACCATATCTGGCGGCTAAAATCAACGAGGCCAAAGACTTTCTGGATAGCGCGAAATAATTATATTCAGAGCTTTGTAAATAAATATGTATATAGCTGTAAGACGTAAATAACTATTGTTCCCGTTTGTGCACTCGCTGCAAAGATTTACCAAAACACCATATTTTAAGTTCCCCATAATTCTAAATTATACAAACGAACAATCGCGCGAATAATGATGATCGTAAATCTGCAAGGGTATTGAATCGTCGGCACTCTGTCGATATTGGTTTCTCTTTAAGATGTGTATAATCCATCGATATAAGCAACCCCTCCATGACATTACAAGAAAGTAGTTAATGTCGTAAGCCATTAAGAGTTTAGATAAATATATTTGCATAAAATATAGCTTAATCGCTTGGTCGAGTCATTTAACACGAATATAGGTATATATATTAGCGGGTTTCTTGCCGAGCTAAATTATTTGAGAAGAAAATGCAGCTCATGTTAAGGTTAACGTTTCTCCTCTGGACTGTGCTCATATTGCTCGAAGTCGGAGCTAGCCCGGATCATATCATAACCAATGGCTATCCGGCTGCGGTGGGCCAGGCGCCGTACATTGTGGGCCTGTTGCTGAGGGAGGGCCACGCAGGCAGATGGTGTGGCGGCTCGATCATAGACCACAAATGGGTGCTGACGGCGGCGCATTGCACAGATCACATTGACTCGGTGAGCATCTATTATGGAGCAACTCGGCGCACACAGGCGCTGTTCCAATTGGTTGTGGGCATCGAGGATATTGTACAGCATCCCAATTGGCCGGACAGCATTGGCAACGACATTGCCCTGATCCACACGCCATATGTCGGCTTCTGGTCGCTGGTCAATAAGGTGCAACTGCCTGGCTTTGCCCAGCGCAGCGTCAGCTTTGAGAACCATCAAGTTGTCACCTGTGGCTGGGGCAGCACCTACGATGGCAGTGCCCTGCCCGACTGGCTGCAGTGCATCGACTTGCGCATCATCAGCAATGCTGAGTGCGCCCGCAGCTATGGCGCGCTGCCCGCGAGCGTATTGTGCGTGGCCACGCCCGAGGGCAGATCCATTTGTGATGGCGACTCCGGCGGTCCATTGGTAACGCACGACGATCCCAAACTGGTGGGCATTACCTCCTTCAGCGATGCGGACAGCTGCCTCTCGGTGGCTCCAGCTGGTTTCACACGCGTCACCCACCACTTGGACTGGATACGCCAAATCTCCGGCGTCTATTACTAGAAACTAAAGAATTTCAAATCCTGTAATCGTATCGATTGTGAAATTGTTATCGCCGCTATAGAACGTCGATATGTTGACAATAATTTGTCGTGCTTGAAATATATCGATAGTTGCATTGAAAACAATTTTGCTAGCTAATATAAATATCGCTGCAAGCAGTCGATATATTAACAAAGCAGTGCAACACATTTCAAATCCTGTAAGCATCTCGATTGTGAAATTGCTATCGCCTATATAGAACGACGATGTTGCTAGCTAATATAAATATCGTTGCAAGCAGTCGATATATCAACAAAGCAGTGTAACACTTTTCAAATCCTGCAATCCTATAGTTAAAGAAATTGTTATCGCCGCTATAGAACGTCGATATGTTGACTATAATTTGTCGCGCTTAAAATATATCGATAGTTGCATACAAAACACATTGCCAATATAAATATCGTTGCAAGCAGTCGATAAATCAACCAAGCAATGCAGTTGGCGCATTTACTAATTTTATTTGAACTCGTGTTAACGGCTTCAACAACTGGAAGATTCGGGATGTACTTGAAATTTGAATGTTTTGAATAAGAATTCAATTGGCTGTCTGGCTGGCTGGTTCCATGTTGTCCATAACCTCACGGAACTGCACCACAGAGACCAGACCGTTCTGTTCGTGATGTGTGTGCATGAGTTGCTGCCAAATCGTTTCGAAGTCCGTTGTGCTAACAATGTCCTTGAAAATGAGCTCCAATTGCTCTTTGGGGCGCAGCAATTGAAAATCGCTGGGCGTCAGTCCATAAAGCAACGATATATCCGGCGTGAGCAGGTCCTTAACATGCGTCGAATCCTCGTCCAGCTGTTTGGGTCTCGGCTTGCGCATAGCTGGCGCCTCAACCGGCTGCTTGCCAAGATCGGAGCACAACAGACGATAGGTGGTATCCTTGTTATAGACATTTGCTGGCGTTGTCGATATGTTGCCCGTGGTGGGCAATGGATTCTGAATGGATAGCAATCGGCAGAAGTCATCATAGTTGACACGCTCCGTGGGACAGTTCTCGTCGAGGATCAGTTTGAAGTGGGCGAGAGTGGTGCGCATTTTGTATATATCAATGTACAGATGCATCTTGTGCATCACCTCAAAGATCTTCTTCAGCGGCAAGAAACGTGTCTGCTCCTTATCGCTGTGCTCCAGCACCGAGATCAGATCAAACATATGGAAATCGGCGCGTTTCTGCAGCTTGTGACGCCACATATTGAGATAGCCTAACGCTTCGATCAGATGCTTATTGCTCTGACACGGCGAAATATCCTCGATAAGCATCTTGCAGTCGCAGTCGGGCACATAAGTGGGCGTGCCATAGATCATGTTGGCTGGCACCAAATATGGGTATCTGGACGGGCATGGAAATGATGCGTGAATTGGGATTTGAGCTGGGAACGGGGATGTGTGGATGTGCACTCACTTTTTGTACTTTTTACCAAGTCGCGGAAAGGTGCGGTCAATAAAGTCCATCTGCTCCTTGCTGATGATGATCACGTGGCCGGCGCATTGCTGCATGCAACGCTTCACCAGCTGACCGCTAACATCGCCTCTGGTGCCCGCTCCGTAGGTGGCCTCCTTGCAGAACGGATGCTTGTAGCTGCCATTGGAAAGGGCGAGATTAGAGTGGACCAAATTGAAGAGCTCAAGGCATGCTGCACCTGCGATTGACTTGCTCCGAGGGAAAATAATGATTATGGCTGATCACGTATTTGTCGTGGAATTTGGCAAATTCGCGATTCACCTGCTCGGCCGGCTTCGGCGGCAGCACCACATCGTAGAGCCTCTCCTTTGATCTCGTCTCGCGTCCGAATGTGCAGTTAAAATTGGTGACACTGTCCGGCTTGGAGCCCGTTGGCTTCACCTCACCCAATTTGGCCTGCTTCAAGTACATCTCCTCCGAGAACTTCTCCTTGAAGACGGTGAAGCGCGATTTGGATTTCTCGATCGCCATTAGCTCCGGCACAGTGACCGTCGGCAGGCAGGGCGCCTCCCGCCACAGGAGTCCCGCATTCTTCAATTGCTTGCGCCTGCAATCGGTCCGTATCAAGTGGTCGGCGACCTCCTCAATGTGCGATATGGTCATGCACTTGCTGGTGCTGTTTTCGTGGTTCACAGCTGACCTCACACCTGCCGCACGGATATCCGCATTGCGATCTCTGAAGCGACCTGTGTTCATTTTCTCAACTTGTATTTCCTGCTGCTGATTGTTGGAAAATATAATATATCAACGTATTTATACTGAGTCGGTTTCATCAGGTTTTAGTTTCAAGTCGAAATATGACTGCAAATGCTATTCTAAAAATATTATTAACAACATTCAACGACGGCGGAATACCCTTTACTATTTATATATATATGTATATAACATATGCCTAATTGCATAAATAAACTGTTAGCAGAAATTAACCGGCTTTGCTCGGGTCCGACATGTGATTAACGCCAACTCCAGTCATATTAAATCACCAATAACAAAGTGATAAGCAAATATAAAATTGGAGAATTCCTGCTGGATTTGAATCGGCGATTTTCCGCTTGTTAGTTTCGACTCCTAAGAAAGCTTTTGTATCATTTTTGCACTTCCAAGTAATACTCAATGGGATTTAGGCTGGGCGTCAGTCTCCAATCAGTTAACCAGAGATCAGGTTCAGGCTTTCGATTAGTTCGCGATCTATCGCTAATTACAATCCGAAATCTATCAATCTATGTAGATAAATAAATAAATAGTTTTATTATCTATTCAGATAGTTAAGAACATAATTTAAATAACTTATGCGTGGTTTGGCACCAGCCAAACTGCTTGAGTAGCTCCCCAACTGGATCATTACGGTTTATTGTACATGGTGCAGGGTGCAGGGTGCAGGCTGTTGCACTGGCTCATTGCAATGCATAGTTCTTTTGCAGTATAAAGTCCCAGGTGTCCTTCCAGCGCAACTCGATGATTTCCTTGGCGGACATCTTTCGGGAGCCGTAGCTCAATGGCAAGAACTTGATGAAGACAGCACAGACGGCGATCAGCCAAAGCAGCAGCGCCAGACGATAGACGCGCACCAGATGCACAGCCCGGCCGCTGCAGTGGCTCCGCAACAGATAGTCGACATGGTCGAGCACATAGCAGAGCAGCAGCAGCTTGAAGACAAACGCCGGCAGATAGTTGTGCAGAAAGAGCGTCCGATCGACAAAGAAGTACGGCAAATAGTGCATCAGATAGCCGACAAAGAAGGTGTCGCCGGCGCCGAGGAAGCGCCTCCACTCGCTGGCTGAGACATCAAAGCACAAGCGACGCCGACGCAGCGCATAGAAGACAAGCAATGCGGCATAGAGCAGCAGCCCCGCGCTGGCCATATACCAGATGAGCAGATTACCCAGCAGATAGATTTGGGCGCTGGAGCTGTCGTCCAGCCAGTAGGCAATGCCTTTGTCCAGCAGCGGCCACTCGTGCGGCTGGGAGCTGTACATGTGGCTCTGCACCTGCTTGGCATGCCAAAACATCTTCGTCTGCAGCTCCAGCAGCTTAGCCCAGAACGAGAGCTTGGTCCGTTTGGTGGGAATCATCTCGGCGGAGAGCAGTTGGCGCTCGCGTTCACGCTGATCCTGAGCTATTGTTGGAAATGTTTTATTAGCGGAATACATATCTAGCTTCTTCTTTTCCAGATATGTCACTTACTCTTGGTGTAGCGATGCTCCTCCACGTTCCAGATGGCATCCTGATGCATTGGATCGCGATCACCGACCACCTCATGCTGATTGAAGCCCCAGCTGGGCAGCTGGCGGCCACTGAAGCGCAGCGCGGCGCCCGTCGTCTCGTGTATGAGGCGTATCTCCGACTTGATGGCATGCCAGCGATCGCCCTCGGTCTGCCGGTTGAGTATCTCCACGCGCCACAGCAGCTCGCCCTCCATTTTGATCTCGTAGTCAATGTAGCAGCTGACCTCCTGGCATTGCGGCGTCATGGGCGCCGCCACGTCGTGCGAGTTCAGCGCACGACTGGTAATGCCGTGCACCAGCTGAATGACATCGCCATGCCGTATGATATCGGGCTGGTCGCCCACCACCAGATCATCGCGTTCCGGACGCTTCACAATCCACCAGTTGTTCACATCCTTGAAGGAGTAGCATGTCACCTGCTGCTGGTGCGACGAGCCACGCTGATCCTTGTACCTCACCGGATACACGGCGGCATGCGAGTGCAGCCAGCAGGTGCGCCCGTGCGTATGCCGCAGCGTTATCTGCGAGCCATGCACCACAGCCAACGGCTGGCCCCGTGTGATCGACGCCAGGCCGCCGTCTAGCGATGCCTGAAACGCACTGGTCATGATGGTGTCATGTGGCCCGGCCCGATGTAGCGTCCTTAAGTGGATGTAAAAGACGCCCAGGTAAACGGCCAGCGGTATGCCCACAAACAGCAACAGTCTGCCCAGTGCGTGCAGCCAAAGTTGGCCATCTATATAATAGGGAAGGAGGTGTTTTTCAATACAAGTTTAATACAATACAATACTTAAGATATCTGTTACTGATCTCTGTTACTGATATCTGTTATTGATCTGTGTTACAGATCTCTGTTACTGATCTCTGTTATTGATCTTTGTTACTGATTTGTGTTACTGATCTCTGTTATTGATCGATGTTACAGATCTCTGTTACTTGTCTCTGTTACTGATGTCCGTTATTGACTTAAGTTACTTATTTCTGTTAAATGTCTGTTACAAGTACTTTTGCCAGACTCTTCTCTCTGTCTCTCTCTTTTCTCTGTGTGTCTCTCTCTCTCTATTCATTTCTTTATGCCTTCTAAGTGTTTATTGTCTATAGTCTCTCTCTGTCTCTCTCACTTTTGCCTATTTTGCATCGTTGAAATGGTTTGTCTCATTAAGTCTATCGATTTCTTTTTAATAAATATGTTAAAATAATTACACACTCTTAATCTCTCTCTAACTCAGTTACATACTCTCTCTCTCTCGCTCTATATCTTCTCATAGCTGTTTCCCTCTCTTAAATACATATGTCTCTTTACTCACTTGTCAAAGTCGCATCGTAGAGCAGCTTCCAGAGATGTCGACATAGCAAATAGCCGGCAAGGGCCAGCGCCAGGAAGCCAACATATTTGACACAGCCGGCGCAGGCAAGAAACAGCGCAGCCGCCGCTCCGCTGCTTAGCCAGTTGAGGCTGCCCAGCGAGCAGCGCTGGAAGCGCAGCAGACAGGCAATGCCCACGGTGCTGGCCAGCAGGAGCATCGATTCCATGAGAATGAAACGCGACTGCGTTAGCAGAGCATTGTCCAGGACGACAAGCAGGCCGCCAAGCGCTGCTGCCCAGCGACGCAGCTGCGCTTCCAACAGCAGCTTATAGACGGCTGGTGCGAGCAGACTTCCACAAAGTGCGGGCACAAAGCGCAGCCAGAAGACGGGCACATTTGACGCATAGGTGGCGCCAATGCGTGGAAATGTGTAGTTGCCATCGTAGCCGACAAAGCTGACAAGGCCAGCTATCAGCTGCTTGCCCAGTGGCGGGTGCTGATCGAAGAAGAAGATGTTGCGCATATAGTGCGATATATATTTGCCGTAATGCAGCTCGTCGAAGCTGTGTAACAAATGGAAAACGCAATGATTAGAAACAGAGGAAAAACTTATAAATGTATCTCTCTTCCATTACTTACACAACATGCGGCGGCGTTGCCAGCTTATAGAAGCGCGTTACGAACGCCAGCAGAAAGAGACCCCAGCTGATGAGATCAATGTGCAGGCTAACGGTTAATTTCGCTGCCGCTGCAGCGCTGTCTGGGCTCTGCCTAAGAGGATCCTCAATATTGCACGAGTTGGCGACATCACAAGAACACGAACGCGACCGGGAACGGGAATGCGGCTGCTTAGATGCAGAGGTAGGCGTAGGCGATGCTGTCGTCGTCGGCTTAAGCGTTTCTGATGCTAGAAAAGATTGCCGACTCTCTGAGCGTCGACTGCGCTCAACGCTGCCGCGCAATGGTAGCGCCAGCGGGGTATTCAGGTGGCAGTTAATATCGCGGCAACAGTTGAGCATGGTGGTGGCTGTGGTGGGAAGCATGCCATTACAGCATAGTGGTGAAGGTGAATTGCAAGTGACTGGCGCTGCCGCTGCCGCTGCTGCTACTGCACCGACCGAGGTTGCTGAACGGCTGCGAAAGTGAAGTCTTTCGCTTTGTTCGTTGCTTGCGTTTTGATTTTCGATGAGGTTTTCCGCAACATTTTGCTGTTGTTGTTGTTGTTGTTGTTGCTGCTTCTGTTTCGACTTGGAGCGCGTTGTCTTGCGTCGCTGTACGCTGTGGCTGGACATGGCTTCGCAGCGTGAGAATATTGTGGTTGCTTTTGTTATTAGTTATTTGCTAAGTTGCTCGTACTTTCACTTTTCATATGTTGTTGCACACACATACGTGTTAATATACGTACATATATAAAGGCATTATTTGATTTCCGCGTACACTTTTGAATTTAATGTTTGCCACGTCTGCCAAGAAACTTGCTGTTTGCGACGCTTTTGCACTTTCCTGCGCCGCTGCGCGGCCACTTGTTGTTGTTTGCTTTGTTGACTTTGGTTTGCCGTTCACAAATAACATGCTCAAGCGCCCAGCGGCTGAAGAAAGTTCAACACACACACACACACGCATGCACGCAGCGAGAGAAGATCACTAAAAATATATTTCTGCTGTGTGAGCGTGTCGGCGGGGCACGCGCATATTTTAAGTTGTTTTTATTCTACTTTTTACTTTGCCTCAATGTTCGGCCACTCTCCGCAATTCGCCGACTCGCCCGTTGAAGATCTCAACGCGCACTGACACAGCGGCCAAGGTGTCTGCGCAGCCGCAGTGGTTGCTGCTGTCGCTGCCCGTGCTGAGTGCGCAGCCAGCGCTGGAATGCGACCCGTTTGCTGTGCCTGAGTGTGTGTGTGTGTGTGTGTTTTGACTGCGTCTGCTGCCCACCTTGATTCTTAACCCATTTCTGATTCACAGCCTCTCGCTCCCTCCTTTAGCCTGTTTAACGCTCACTGCAATGGTCAATAAAACAGAAAATGTAAACAACAGTTAATGTGAGACAACTTTTTGGCAGAGCGGGTTTCAAGGTAGCACGCGACAAATTGTTAGATAAATATTTGCTAAATGTAGCACATGTTAAGTGGTATATAGTTTCTCCTGTGTGTGCGATAAATTGGATGGATTTAAACCCAAATCTTACTCAGAGAAGTTAGTTTCTTTTGAATGTCTACTTCATAGGAGTTGCTTATGAAATTTTAATATTTTATACTGAAGATGACATCGTAAAAATAATCTTAAATAAAGATTCACACAATTAATTAGCAAATTTGTTAATGTTGATTTTATTATAAATCTCATGCATAATATTAAATTTACCAAGCCTAACGCCGCTTGCTGTATTTTCTTGTGCATACTAAACAGTGAGTCACCCTACTGCATATATACATATGTATGCCCTACTCGACGTGCTATGATTTCAAATGGCAAAACTGCGCTATACAAATACACACAGTCAAACCATACCACTAAGAAAGAAAGAGAGAGGCTTTTATGGAGAGAACATGTTCGATACGAAACGTTAGCGAACCTTCAAACTCAAACTCTTTGTCTATGGCGTAATGGAGACTTTGTCTGGTGATGATGGTTCAGCCTCTTGGGGGCGAGAGTGAGACAGCTAGTAGAGAGAGAGAGAGAGAGAGAGAGAGATAGCACAATAGAACCAGAGTTGAGGCTGCAACTGGAATTTACAAGGGCGGAGGCCATGGGGGCATTTAGGCGTTGACTGTGGTCCCACTTTTCAGGTCTGGCGATGACGATTGCGATGCTGCCGTGGGTGTCTGGATGCCACAGCTGCAGCTCCGAGTGCAACGCGACTGCCAATTGGGGTTTGTGAGTGAGTGTGTGTGTGTGTGATTGTGTGGAGGGATCCTTGCAACAACAGCAACACGGCCCAAAAGGAGGCAACGAGTTGAGTTTGTTGCTGCTACTGCTGCTGCTGTTGGCGGATTGGTTGCAGGTTCTGTGTGTGTGCCCCAGCCTCGCGGCAGGCGCAGAGCCGCACAAGTGCAAGTATATTGTCGCCACCAGCCACCAGCCGCCAACCGCCAACCGTCTGGCATGCAACGCATTGTTGCAGCATCGTGGCCATTGCCTGAGCCTCATTTTGTGCGGAGTGCAAGGAGCGTGGGCTACCGGGTCCGTCAGGGGTCTGGGTCTGGGTGTGGGTCCTGCCGTGTGCCACTTTGGGCAATGTTCGTGGCCGTGGCCGTGGCCTCGACTCGTGCGCTCGTTTCACTCCAGCCAAGGCCAAGCCTGCCAAAGGACGACGTCGCCGTCGCCGTCGCCGTCACCAACGACGCTGGCAACGGCGATAATGTGGCACAATGACATTGACATTGAACTAGGTCGAGGACGTTCGTCTCTTTATCCACCGTTTTTGGTTAATGGTTACGTGTCCGTAACCCCCCCCCCCCCCCACCCACCCTCCCCTCGGCACATTTGTATCCACTTGCTGCTGCTTAACTGTCTTCCGAGTCTGATTATGCCACATGGCCTGCTGCGTGTGTTTATTGTGTTGCAACACGTTCTGTTGCTGCCACAAGGCAAAAGCAAATGCATTCAGCATTGCATTAACTGTTGCATTAACGGGTCTGCTTTCGACTCGTTGCATAAATGGGGACAAACTTGGCTCAAATTCATTTTCTTTTTGAATAATATACTCAGCATAGGCTCGTTTAGATTTATATTGGGTAAATATATATGTATATTTTTTTGAAATAATATGCAATGAAAATGATTTATTAAATAATACATTTTCTTGCCTCTTATTAGTTAATAAATATGTTTAGTTAATAAGGCAACATTTTGCTGTATCCATCTGCCAAGCAGAAATACTTAGAAATACTTAGATTGTATTAGAAACAAGTCGGGAGTACTCGACTAGGGTATACCCTGAACCCACTGCTACCAATAAATTCACAATTGTAATGCTGTTTATGGAATTCAATTCAATAAATAAATGTAGGCAGAAATTCGAACAATTTACGCAAGATCCAGCAAGCACATGTCAATAAAGGAAAACTTTTTCTTTAATAAGTTTTCTGTTTCTTAACCGATCTTGATGAAATGTTCAATAATAGATTTTATTGTGCTATAGAACACGCGTATTGTCTCAAAAAGGAAAGATTTTTGATTCTAGAAACCATATGTCAGGTTTGGGGACTCTTGCTCTTAACATCTAAACAATTTTCCTCAAAACACAGGATAACGATTTTTTCGATAACGATTTGCATTGATTGCCTGGAAACTGGTCAAGTTATCGATTATCGGAAACAAGCTGCGCGGGCAATAGGAGGACCAACGTTCCAAGCCTCTTCCAAGGCTCTTAATGAGCTCTTAGATTCTTACGTTCATTCACCCGGACAGACGGACATGGGTAGATCGACTCGGCTATTGATGCTGATCAAGAATATAGATACATTGTTGGGTCGGAGGTTTATCCTTCTGCCTGTTCAATACATTGCACAAACGCATTATAATCTTTCCACCCATCTTTGGTTTAGTGCTCTAGTCGGGAGTGCCCGACTAAGGGATACTCTCAGCACAGCGCCGTGCTGCTTTAAGAAACATTCAAGCTTTCTTCTACACACACATACACAGACTGTGTTTCTTCTTCCCCGAGAGCCACATTACAAAAAATGGGTTCCTGGTTAACTTCGGTGCTTACCGTCCGATCTTTATAAATACGCGCAAATACTGAAGCCCCCAAAACTCGTTTTTTCAGATTCGTCAAAAATTTGTTGAAATATATACATATGTATGTCTTGGCTGACTGGGTGGAAAATGCGGGTCAAGGGATAGTTTATTCCTCAGCTTCAAGATTCGCACCGCAAGGCGGAAAGCGTTGATTCCAACAATTAAAACATATTTTTAAATGGAAGTGCAGATCAAGATTGTTAGACTTTAATTTTACACGGGTGTGTACTTATTGGAAAGGTAATATCATACATTTTTTAGCACAGAACCTTCTACGGGCAAGGCCGGACAATATCCGCTAGTACAATAATAATTGAGTAAAATTTAAAGAAAAAACTTATTCTAACAATATTAGATACAACATTAATAGTTGAAGGAGGCGTGCCTGATTCTATTGATTTCTTTTATTGAAATTTATATAAAAGTGCAATTTGTGGTTTGATAAAACATCGTATATTTTACGGTTTTTTTATATGATTTTCAATGAACGCTTTTCAATTTACCCAGCCTTTTAGCTATTATAAACATTTTGACTTTTTCAAAATATCGCAGAAATTCCAAAACACAGCATTTGATTCAGACACCTCATAATCTCTATATATATAACTGTTTGTCCTGACTGACTGACTGACTGACTGACTGACTGATTGGTGATCAACGCACAGCCCAAACCGTAAGAGCTAGGAAGCTGAAATTTTCACTGTAGCTACCTTATGTGATGTAGGTGCACGTTAAGACGGGGTTTCGGGAAATTCCATCCGCAAGTGTGGAAAAATCGCGAAAAACGTTTGTATAAAACTTTTTTGTTTACCATCCGATCGGCCTCAAACTTATTTTCAAAGATCTTTGTTCAAATTCATTTGAGGCGTGTTTCACACTTTTAGGAAAATCCATTCCTCCTTGGTGGAAATGGAGGTCCAAAATTTGGTGGGTGACGTTTCGCGCTCAAATTAATTTCCAGAGATCTATAAGATAAAATTTCGCGCTCATATTCATTTCGAAAGATCTATATGAAAATTCATTTGAAACGTGTTTCACACTTTATTTATTTTTTTTTAATTTTTTGGGTGAAGTTTTATTTTTCCCCGATTTGCTTGAAACCTATTTTCAAAGCTCTACATAAGAATATAATGAATACGGGTTTCAGCGATTTGGAAAATTCCACCCGTAACAGTGGTAAATTGGCGAAAAACGTTTGTATGAAAGTGTTTTGTTAACCGTCCGATCAGTTTCAAAATCATTTTCAAAGCTGGGCTATACCCGCTAGTATATATATATATATATGCATATGAATATATAATCACACTAGCTGCTATTGCCTGGCCTTGCCCGTGGAATTTTTTTTGCTACAAATTTTAGATGTTATTATTCCAATAAATATATATATATATATATGCAGTAAGTATAAGTATATAGAGATAGTTTTGTTTATTTTATCTAGTCTAGTTTAGATGAGTTTTGGTTGGTCCACTCAAGTCTGGGCTTAAAGACAACTTGAGACACTTTGAGTGGGCATCTTAAAGTTTGTAAATTGTTGATATTTGAGAGATAAATAAATTACCTGCAATTTGGGCAGACACAAGAAACAAAGCAGCTGGGCAATCAATTAAAATGCATACGTTTTGAGAATTTGAGGAGGAGCTGCTGCTAGCTGGTGGACAGAGTGAGGCAGGCATTTTGGGGGCGGGGGCGGGAGCACCTGCACATTGCAGTCCATAAGCTCTGCAGATATTTTCCAGGGCAACTGCAGTTTGTCTAGAAGCTTGTGCTTCGGGGGGAAGAGGGGCGAAGAAGGGGGTTTCGGTTTCGAGAGGTTTTATTTATTTTAAATGAAATGAAATTTATTTTATGCACATTTTATTCGGCTGCAGCTAAGGGATGCAATTTCTATATACTACATGGATTATTCATACACACACACACACACACACACACACACACACACACGGCCACACACACACAGCATGTGCTGAAATTTGTTATATAGAAAATGCAACTAAAATGCTTTCATGTTTTTGCTGTTTTATGCAACACAGCAACTGTCTGGCTTGTGCAATCGGCCACCTTTTCGCCACCCGACTTGCCACACATTCACCCCCCCCCCCCCCCCACACACACACACACACACACACACGCCACCTTTATGCAAGGGTTGGATGCAGCATTTTGTTTTTAGTTGCATTGCAGTCTAGCAAAATTTTTGCCATTTGATTGCATTTTGTTTTGGCCGGCCTGCTCGCTGCGCCGTGTAGAGTTTGTTGCAATTTCCTGCTGCTGCTGTAGTTAGGTGTTGCACACACACACGCACGCACACGCACACACACGCACGCACACATGCATCAAGTGCATGCAGAAAAACGCATAGCTGCATTTTGCGCTCTCTCACACACAAAGAGAGCTTTGGCCTAGGCCTTAGGGTGCCACACACAAACTTTCACACACAATCATATATATATATATATATTTGCTATGTATATATAAAATATAGAATTATTTTTTATGTACACATCCTTTTAATACATATATATATATATATATATCACTTTGCTCTACACATAGAGACATTTTTTTCTGCCGCTTCTTAGTTGGATTTGCCAGCTAAAAATAATCATAACATTGCTCTGCTGTACAGTTGTGTCCAAAACATCAAAATTGCATTTACCGTTAGTTGCAGTATTGCAAAGCGCGTCAGAAGTAACAAGTAGCACAGTTTTTGGCTAGTTTTCTTTATTTCTAGCGACTTGATTCTAGTTTCAACTGCGCCCAAAACTGGGTGATTTTTTACGCGCACAAACACACACAGCAATACAGGCACACACACACACACACACACTCGCACACACACACACACACAGTCGCACAGACATTATAGTTGGGCACACACATTGCATATCTATCGGTGCGCCGTGTGTCGTAGCCCCCATCATGTGGGCCGTTTGTTTAGAATTTTAGATTTTAGCGCGTTTTAGAATTTTATGAATGAATTTTCGGCGCAGTCTGACTGACTGCATCCTTTGCCTGCCTGCACCCCCCCAACCCCTCTGCCCCTCTGGCCCTGCTGAGAGAGTCACTTTTAGTTTTTCGGTTAGTTTTCGGTGCCCATTTTTGCAGGCGGCGAATGGGGTCCGTTTGTGGGCGTTTTTTTTGCGACTCGTTCGTTTCGACCTTGGCCAGTGCCGGGGGGGGCGAAGGCGGGGGTTGGGGCGGTGTTCTCGTGCTTGGGCTTGTTTAGATTTTGTGCCAACGTCAGCTGCAGTTTTGTTGCCCCGTTTGTTGGTCCATTTTTGCATTCACCATTGCACTTGGCACAAATATTCAACAGAGGGCATGCACCCAATACTCTTTAAGAAGACACATGTTGCTAAAGAATTGAGCATTGTTTTTCAACACATACATATTAGTTAGTTAGTTTTGAATGGAAATGTTAGCTAGTCAGAGGATTACGTTTACTTCTTAGTCTTCTTGGGGTTTCGATCCCTAAACTTTGTGCTAAATGTGACCCAGCACGCTACTAGAAATAAGATTTTGCTAAAATAATAGAAAATCCAAAGACTGAAAAAAAACCTTAGAAACTATATTAACGCATATTAAGTTAAAGATTTGGTTTAAATAACTGTGAAAAGAGAAAGCAAATACATTTGGGATTAAGAGATAACTGGAAAAATATAGATCCGAGTTTTGTAGAGGAATACATTAAAAAAGAAAAGCAAAGATTTCAGTCAGTAGAAATAAGAGGAAAAAAGGAAATGTTTCACTTAAATCAACAGTCAAACACATCAGAAATCTCTGGTTTAAAAAATAAGCAGCACTTAATTGAAAAGAAATAACATACATACAATATATTTCCTGTACGATTTAAAATGCGCAATTCGGGGCGTAAACTAAAAATAAATCAGTTTTTGAATTAAATCACATGCAAATGTGCGGCTTGGTTAGGTGTATGTAAACGTAATAACTTATGTATATGCTCATGTTTATATACTATATACTATAGAAGTACATACATAAATAAGCACCATAAAAGCCGTGCAGCTCCCCTGGCCCGTACTACTCTATGCCTTTGCTAAATGTTGGCGCCATGTTTGAAAATGCTCATCCCTAGCACACATATACAGAAAACATTCAATTTCACACCCACACACACACACGAACATGCAGTTGCTTTAATGAGTTTGCTAGATTTGGATACACACAACAAATAGCTAATAAAAATCTATTGTGAAAAAACTGTTGCATTGCCGGCGCGCGCTGAAAATTGCCAGCAAGCCAATGCACAAAATAGACTAGCAAAACTGAGAGTCTGTGTAACGGCGAGGAAGAGCGAGAGAGAGAGAGAGAGTCAAAAATAGAAAGGGATAGAGATGCAAAGAGCGAGCTCGTTGCGAAGAGAGAAGCCGATACGAAATGAGCCGAGCCCTAAGCAAACGAGACAACAAACACAAAAGCGAAAGCGAGGAGTCGCACTTGCCAGCATAGTGCGTGACTGTCAACGGCGTCTGTCTGCGTATGTAGGCGTGCGTGTGTGTGTGTGTGCGCTAGCAACGGGCATTTTAAAGAGTTTGCCTTGCCTCTTGACAAAACACATTTAGGCAGCCGTATAGCATCCGCCCCGTGCCTATATCGTTACCCCCGTCCCCCTTCTCAACCAACAGCGTTCCCAGCCTCGTCATCGTAACCAAACTCTACACAATTTTAGGCGCCCGGTCATCGGCCCAATATGCCGGCCGGTTCGGTTTGCATTGCTCGCCATTAACGGACGCACTTTAAATCAGTTTACGTTATAACGTCAGCATCGACACTACGTCATTTCGCGGCTTTTGTGTGAGCATTTGTGTTGCGCCTCTGTTGCTTCCGCCCATACGACGCGTTTTTACTTTCACGCGGCGAATTTCAATTTCGGCGACCGAGTCAACAGTTCAAAGTTTGCAATTTGAGCTGAATTATTCCTAATGAAATTAAGAAACTATCCAGAGATTTTTAAAGGCCTGTTAAATTAATTCCAATCCTCGCGTCGTTAGAAACAAGTGAGTCGTTAAAGCAATTCAAGTTAAATGTAACATTCGTTAGTTAGAAATATTATAAGATATAAGAACTGTCTCATAATTAAAAATCTATTTTCAAGCAGTTTTCTACCTTTATAAGCTATTCCTGAAATATGCCTTTATAAACCATAATATTAAAGCCGAAAAAACAGAAATTACAATCGGAAATTTTTTTTGTTTACCGATAAGAAGGTTTTTAAAATATGTTAGTTTTCTACAAAGGTTTCAAAGTAAGTTGTTTTATTTCTGAAATTTGAGAATTGATTGATTTGCGTAAATCTATAAAGATTTATTTATTTGTAATAATTATATTACTTGCAACTTTCAAGAAGTTGATTACGAATTTCAGTCAAAATGATTGCATTCAAATAGGTTTACGGTTATTTTCAGGATAAGATCAAAACAAACCAATTTCTTACTTAATTTTAAGGAATTTTCATTTGTTCACGTTACCTCTGTAAAGTTTACTAATTAAAAGACATGTTCTGAAAGTTTTTGTCAATTAAATTTAGTACTCTAAAAAGAGCAGATACAAATTTGTGTAAGCCAAATAGCAACTTAACTAATAAGGAAACTTTAAGTCACATTACGTGTGTCAAATGTAGACACAACTTTTATAAATACTATTTGAAGGGAATTGAAAAATAAATTGCATTGAGAAAATTAGGTTTCATTTTGCATTTTTTTAGATGCAGACGTTCATTGTCCATCATTTAATTGGAATCTAATTCATTAGCAACTAATCCAAATATTCTGTATATTAAATTACTTATAAAAATGAAACCATGAAATAACAAAATAGCTTTCGGTAAATTATTCATAATATGCGCTTGCTTTTTAAAACGTTTCTTCAATAAGAATATAAACAGATAAAATTCAATGATATTTAAAGACACATTAAATACTCATAGTACTCAAAATAAATCATATGCTTATTATTATTGTGATTGCAATGCGTGTGCATATCTGAGTACTATGAGTATTCAATGTATATATTTAAAGACACATTGAATACTCATAGTACTCATAATAAATCATATACTTATTATTATTGTGATTGTGATTGCAATGCGTGTGCATATCTGAGTACAATGAGTATTCAATGTATATATTTAAAGACACATTGAATACTGATAGTACTCATAATAATTCATATACTTATTATTATTGTGATTGCGATGCGTATGCATATCTGAGTACAATGAGTATTCAATGTATATATTTAAAGACACAATGAATACTCATAGTACTCATAATTATTACTATTGTGATTGCAATGCGTGTGCATATCTGAGTACAATGAGTATTCAATGTATATATTTAAAGACACATTGAATACTCATAGTACTCATAATAAATCATATACTTATTATTATTGTGATTGCAATGCGTGTGCATGTTTGCACATTACGCATACGCCCCGATTGCCACTTGTGACCGCGTTTCCGGTTGCTAACAAACCTCCCGATGCGAGTCTGTGTGTGCGTGTTTAAGTGTGCCGGAGTGCATTTCGCAGACACGGGTCATGGCCACGGCCACGACCACGGCCACGGCAACGGCAACGACCATTGGCATTTCGGTTTCAGCCTGCGCCTGGCCGTTTGGCGGAGTTTCACTTTCATGCCAGCATACACCGGAGCACACAGAGCCGGGATAAACAACGCAATGGGCGCGAGGCTTGCACTCGGCCTCGTCTTGCCAAATGACGGCAGCTGCAGCGCACCACCCAAACCACTCCCTTTCAACCCCCCCGATGCCACGCCCACCACTTGACAACACTTGCTGCAAGCGTCATCCACTTGTAACACATTCGCAACCAGTTCCGGAGCCCGTTGACCAGCCCGCGGCGCGGGCGCGACTTGTTCGCTGTTCACGACGACGACGACGGCGACGACGACGACGACGACGACGACGTCGACGATGATGACGCAATGCACCCCACACACACACACACACACACACGCTCGCACACACAGATGCCGAGTCTACAGGAGAGTTGCACACACCCATTGCCTCCTCTTCAGGCGCAGGCTGCTGCTGCCGCTCTCCGGATGAGTCAAAGTCGTGCGCTCTTGGTTCTTGCTCAATGCCGATTGCAGTGCCCCGGCCCGCCAAACCCGTCACCCGCCACCCGCCACCCGCCACAGCCCATATTCCAAGTGCATTTACCTCAGCTTTGCATGGTGCACGGCGCTGGAGCAGTAGCAGGAGCCGGGCGCAGCAGCATGGTTGGGGTAGCTGAGCCGGGTGCAGCAGCGCCTCGCACGGCTTTGTGGCAGGACGGAGTTTGTTGTCGCGTCGCCCCCGGTTGAATTGTGTGCGTGGCCTGGTTTCGTCGATTGGCCTTGCATGCGGTTATTTCAGTGTCAGCAGCGGCAGCATCTTTGTTGTTGCCACCGATGCGGCTGGCAGGTCGCCACCTGCTCCTTCTGCTCATGCTCCTGCTACGGTGCCTGCTTCCTCATCCTTGTCTGCGCTTGACTTTGCCTGCATTCTCGTATGCAAATCCGGCGGCATTTGCTTGTGTGACCTCATGTGGCAACTGACTCTGGCTCTTGCCACACACAGTCTGACGGCCAGTTGGAGGCACATTTTGGTGGTTGATTAACGGTACATGGCCTTATACTGGTCGCTTGACCCAGTTCTCAAAGCCCATTTTACCTTTTATCAATTTATGCTTTAGGGATTTTCAAATCATTTCTGGGTATCCAAACTAAAACAAGTTGCTGAAGTCTTAACAAAAGAATTCCATATCAAATTTGCCGTCGCTTTTAAAAGTGTTTTTCATAATAATGAAAAAAGTATTCTCAAACTAAATTTAGTTTTTTTTTTACTATAAGCTAATAGTTAAACCAAACTAGTTGTCGAAACCCGAACAAAAGCAAACTTTTGAGGCAAACTATGCACAACTCTGGTCCATATTTGATAGAGTGCCATTTTTGGACAGAAATTAAATTCAGCCCGCATCTTGTTTATAGAAGACGTATATAATAGAAGAGATTTAAATTCAAATTTGTGCTTGAGTATATGGAAAACCCATTTTACGCATTGAATCTAAAGAGAGGGTGCTGTTTCGACTCGTGAACGGAACCAGCGAAATTTTTTTAATTCTTTTTATTTCTTATTTCCGGGCAATCAAACTTCCAAGTGACCATATAAAGATGCAGTTGAGAACTCGTCAATTAGACTCAATAAACTATACACGTCCGTAATACTAGCTTTCTTTGGATGTGTTTTGGTAACTGCTAGTTAAAAAAAAGGGTTAGACATAAATTCAAGCTAAGTAAATCTCTATACATAAAACTGTTTGTCCTGACTGACTGCCCAAAAATAAGCTAGGAAGCTGAAATTTTCACTGTAGTTACTTTAAGTGATGAGGGTGCACGCTAAGACGGTTTTTCGGCAAATTCCACCCGCAAGTGTGGAAAATTCGCGAAAAATGTTTGTATGTAACTATTTTGTTTATTATCCGATCGGCCGGCCACAAACTTATTTTCAAAGATCTTTGTTCAAATTCATTTGAGGCGTGTTTCACACTTTTAGGAAAATCCATTCCTCCTTGGTGGAAATGGAGGTCCAAAATTTGGTTGGTGACGTTTCGCGCTCAAATTCATTTCCAGAGATCTATAGGAAAGATCATTTGAGGCGTGTTTCACACTTTTCGCAGAATCAAACCTCTTCGTGGAGAATGCGATTTAAAGATTTTTTGGGCGAAGTTTTAAGTTATGTCCGATTTGCTTCAAACTTATTTTCAAAGCTCTACATAAGAACTTATTAAATACGTATTTCAACGATTTGGGAAATTCCACCCGCAACAGTGGTAAATTGGCGGAAGACGATTGTATGAAAGTTATTTGTTTACCGTCCGATCAGTTTCAAAATAATTTTCAAAGCATGTTGAGAAATTTATTTTATACGAGCTACGGGCAAAGCCGGGATATACCCGCTAGTATATACATATAGTTTTACTTTTTGTTTTGTCTAGCATTTAAGCGACGATCTACGAGGCGTATTATTTAATCATAACCTTCCCCTTCATTGTAAATAGTAACTATACACCATTCCCTTAGTCATTCGCTTGATAGAGATTTGTTAACAAAAGGGAAAATTGAACAAATTATGACTTTATCGAAATCGCGTTTGGAGCAGGGCTGAGTTCAGGGCCTCAGCTTCGAGATTGAGCGTCACATGTTTCTGGGCACATACTCCATGGATCCGGCGATAGCCGCGACGACAGACGCACTTCGGATTGTAGCAGTAATTCTCCGCCGGACAATAGCGACCCGCCGGACACTTAACGATCATGCAGCTGACCTCCTCGTTGACAGCACACGGCATGCCCACAACTTGGTAGCGGTCTGTGGATAAGGTTTGCAAATAAGAGTACCTGAGCGGCCCCTAAACGCACCCGAACTATTCACCATTTTGCGGAGAGGAGAGCACAAGATTGCAATAGCCACAGAAAAAGGCAAACAGAATTGAAAGCCGGCAGCACATGACGACAGCTAAGAGCGAACAGATCTATGCAATTGGTTTCCATGCATATACTATGTACATATGTATGTATGAATAGCTACAGCTTGTTGGAACTAATTAACTTGACGAACTAGCCATGCAATTCTCAATTGGGTAAAACTGCTGCGAATTGATAATAGAACTTAAGTTGTTCTAACAACGTATTAAGAATAACGTTATATTTGGATGAGAAGAAGTTTACAAATAAGTTCAATAGCTTTTACGTGATTTGAATAAGAGAGAAGTGTGTCGAAGTTTTGGTTTCAGGTTCGGTTCATAAACCGCGTCTTTTAAATCAATAAACCAATTAGCAATTGGTTGCGCACCTTAGCTTATATTAATGTAAATAAAAGAAAGAACATACATACATATGAATTTAAAAAATATCCAATCAATTTCATAGCAGTTTTCACAGATTTAGTTAAGTGCATAGTTCGAATTATTAGCACGTACTCACCTGCGTCAACATGTGCACGTGCATTTAAAAATTGTCCAAGATATTTAGTGTAAAAAAAACGAACTAAAATAGAAAACGTCTTGTTTATTTTGCGAGCAAAGCAACAATCAAACAATAACCGTTTATTTGACAACTACTTAAAGAGAGCATCAAACACGCGCTCATTCTCTCCTTTGCTCAGTCTGTCCTATTCGCTCTCGCTGCTAGCACTCACACGCACACAAGTATTACAATGCCGGCACGAAGCTCACGCTTTTGTCTCGTGTTCAACACACACACATACACGTGAGCAGCGCGCAGGAGAAGTTGGAGTGTACAAACGAGTTGGCGGCGGGTCAGTAGCAAACTTGTGCCACACGCCGTTAGGTGGCCCTGTCGTGAATGCGGCAGCCGACACAGACATAGACGCACCGATTCGACGCTGGTGTGTGGGTTGAATGTGGAGGAGGCGCCCTCGCACTGCAGCAGTCGCAGTCGCAGCGACGTCAGCGCAAACAACGCAACGGTAGTTGGGCACCTATGTACACTCCTTGTACCCGGCCTAGCCAGGGCAACAATACAAACATTTTTTGCTTTTCCTTTATAAATGCCGTCGCGCGGGAATCGTCTCTTTGTAGGTATGCGTGTGTGTGTGTGTGTGAAAACTGCAAACACGTAGCAATAACGAAACGAAAAAACGTAAGGCAAAATATTGCAAATAAAGTGCACTTTCACATTGCTGTCCAGCCGATCGACTGCGGCATCAGCGCCAACATTGGTTTGTCTTTGTGAACGACGAGACGGGCGCCTTACGGCTGCTTCCTGCCGTTGACTTTTATTGTGTCACGCGTTCGCGAAAACAAAAAAATATATATGTTTATGTATATACAAATAAGAATAAAACATAACTCCGTTGCGGCTGGCTAGTGAAAGTATATTTTTCAATATGTAATAAAGATGTCCTCGATTCTTACAGTCCGCGACAGCTGCCCAAAAGTACGCTGCAATTTGCATAAATACAAGCGTGTGTCGGTGTGTGTGTATGTGAGCGTGTGTTTGTGTGCTTTCGTTCCTCTCTCAATTAAACGCGACACTAATTTGCGTACTTAGTGAAAATCGATATTGCTATAACTTGCCTCTTACACGACACATTCGCAGATTTTGTAAAACTGTCAGCTAAAAAAGCGTAGATTAACGGATTCTTCACTTATTTTTTTTTTTTGCAATATTTTCCAAATTTATGCGAAAATTGTTATAAAATCACGCGCACTAACACACACATACATACACATTTACACTATCGGGACAACCCTAACCTAAACACAATGTGCCGACATACTAAAAGCGGACAGCCGCACAGTGGTACGAATTGTTGTAAATAAAGGGATAAATTTATGAGCAACAAATAAACTCATTTTTCACTATGCGAGTCCCTATAAAACCCACATTTCGTAATATTCACTAAAATGAAATTTTCTGCAATTTAATAACAAAAAATTGTTCTTTCCGTAAATTTTAAATTCTTTTTATTTGGGCAAGGTAGTAAAAGCTAAATAATAATAATAAAAATAATAACACTGGCGGCTTTTGCTGAAAAATTGTAAACAATTGTTTGCAGTTCGATACTTTTGTGCATTCCTCATATTTAATAACCCGTCTTACCCAGTTTATCATCTAGTGATTAAAACTAAACTATTGCTTGAACTCTGCCAATTATGGTTTAATGCACAAGTGAACAAGTTACCACTGTGCAGCTAACGGTAGTTTGTGCTCGTGCCTTTACTCGTATTGCGCGCAGGTTTGCCGCTCTTTTTGTTGCTTCTCACGCTGCCGGCATACATATGCATGTACGTACATGTATATAGCGTATGTGTGTGTGTTTGGGCGATTGTGGGTGTGTTTGCGCGTTTGAGCAGTCAAAATAATAACAGCGGCTGCGATTTCACTTTTCATTCAGAAAGCCAGAATTGGCCTTACCTTGAATTCTATGTTTTGTTTGATATTACCTCATGTTGGCAGTTTCCAAAAATGGGAAACACTCTGCATTTTGTATTATTTTAGTAAACAACATTAGTTTTATCAACTACTGTTTACATATTTTAAAATAAAGCTTTAATGTTTTTGTTTTATAATTTAGGGAGCACTTTTTCACTTTTTCTATTTACGACTCCCACTCTTACTCCAAATTGTTCTCTTACCTAAACCTCATTCTCTCAAAAATATCGCCTTTCTTTGCGATTTTCCTAACTCAAGTCTAGCTATTCCCGACACATAAAGTACAAGTTTTAGATAGCTAAAAATAATAATTTTATTGCAGTCGATTCGAACGTAAAATTAAAATATTGGTTCGCCGGAAACCACTAACGAGCCACGCAACGAACGCACAATGAATTTCACACCCTTTGGGAACACCTTTCCGGGCCTTCCACAGTTCACGACGACGACGTCGCCGTTGGTGTCGACGGTAACTGCCGCTGTGGCCGTTGCCGATGCCGATGTGACTGCGGCCAACAACAATCAACAGCAACAACAGGAGCCCGGCGGCAGCGGCAATCGCTACCAACAACAACAACAACACCAGCAGCAACAACAGCAGCAGGTGACTACGGGCGTATCTATGACGCATTTCAACCAGCCCAGCAGCAGCGCCGCCGCCGGCAGCAAGTTTCGCAGCGGGCAGGAGGAGGCGCTACAGGGCGATAAATACAATGGGCATCTGGTGGCCACCGCGACACAGCAGCAGCAGCAACAACAACAACAACAACAGCAGCAGCCGCAATATGCGACAGTCTATGCAACCAGTGCCACGACGAGCGCGGTGGATGCCCTGCAGGCGAGTAGCTCTGGTCAGCAGCAGCAGCAACAACAACAGCAGCAACAACAACAACAACAACAGCAGCAGCAGCTGCAACAGCAACAAGTGGTGGCGCCGCAGGAACTGACACAGGATCTATGCAATGCCATATTGCAGCAACAAGGTGAGTCCAAAATCTAGCCAAGATACTTAACCCATTGAGTCCTCCCTCGTACTCTTTGTTTTCGCAGTGCTACAGAATACCTCCTGGCAAACGATCACGCCCGGCACGACCGTCGCCGACTACCTCTCGCATCTTCCAGCCAACACGTTGCCACTGTCGCTGCACCACTTCCTTAAGTACTCCGCGGAGACCATCAAAAAGGAGAACCAGCAGAATGTGGTATTGATTAGCTTCGAAAATTGTTTATATTTAATTGTCAAAATAACTAATCATTTTGTCTCGAACAGGTGCTGCAGGTGCAGACGGGACCAGGCGCAGCCATTGGCATCAACACCATTGGCACAACGACAACCATAAGCATACCTCAGCAGGAGCAGCAGCCGCTGCATCAGCAACAGCAGCAGCAACAACAGCAGCAGCAGCAAGCAACACTGCAGTTGCAGTCGCAGGTCGCGGTGGCGAGTACCTCGACAGCCGTAAGCGGTACCAAGAAGAAAAAACGCAAAAAGCGCTCGAAAGAGCGCAAGCCAAAGCTGCGTCCCGGTGAGATTCGCATGGGAACTGCACTGGACGGTAGCCCGCTCTACATGTGCCCCGAATGTCATGTGGCATATCCAGAGCCAGAGTTGCTCGAGGTGCATCTGGTGGGACACAATCTGGAGCGGCGCTATGTATGCGATATTTGTCAGGCATCGCTCAAGCGCAAGGATCATCTCACACGGCACAAACAGTCGCACAATCCGGAACGACCGTACATCTGCACCGTCTGCCTGAAGGCCTTTAAGCGCAAGGAGCAGCTGAGCCTGCACTTTGTCATCCATTCGGGCGAGAAGCGGCATCAGTGCCAGGAGTGCGGCAAGGGCTTCTATCGCAAGGATCACCTGCGCAAGCACACCCGCTCCCACATAGCCAGGCGCGTCAAGGCTGAGCTAAATAGCCATGTGCGGCGCGAGAACGGCACCAGCATGTTGCAGCCAGTGGTGACGGCAGCCACAACGGCGGCTGTGCAGCATGCCAATCAGCAGCAGCTACAATTACAGCAGCAGCAACAACAGCAGCAGCAGCAACAACAGCAGCAGCAACAACAACAACAGCAGCAGCAGCAACAACAACATCACATTGTGGTCAGCCAACAACAACAACAGCAACAAGCAACTGGCCAGCAGCAACAACAGCAAATGCTAAATTAGCCAAATGATTTTTGTAAAGTCAGTTAAATCAAAATTCAAAAACCATGCCACATTTGAACATGCAACACGCGACAGCAACAACTGTTGCTGTTCGCAACAAATTCAAGTCCAAAAAAAAACTCTCTCGGTCCACGCAATTTAATTGACTCACACAAATCGGATACAAGAATATCGTTGACGATATTCAGCAATACAATAGCTAAAATTTGAAGGACCTCCCATCCTTGGGGGCATCCGTCGACACTGTACAATTATTCCTAGGAAACAACGTGACACAAAGCTAGTCCTAAAAAAAGTGCTATATACCTGGGACCAGAAGCTTGATTAACTTGATTTTTATATAAAATAAATTTATAGCGGTCGCTCGCAAATTTGAGAAATTCGAAAATGAGACAGTTTCGTCAATCTCTATATTCGAAAATGTTTGAAAAGACACAATAAAAATTGTAAATATTATTTACATCGAGCGAGCATTGTAAATAATCTTATAGAAAAAATAACACAGCTAAAAGTAATTAACCTTATTATGAATGATTATTCGTATTCTTGTTTAAATAGGTCCAACTGTCCTTATAATTATTATAAAACTTTTACCAATTAAGTTAAAGCAATGCCAAAAGGGTATGAAAACTATAATATTGGGCCTACAAATGAAGCATAATTGCATAATTATTTTTTTGATATATTTTCAAATCGTCAATTTGCTTTTAAATATATCAATTAAACTTCAAGTATAGGTCCCAGAGCGCCGATGTGATATTCTGTCGGCCGTACTTTAAGACAAATGTGCAAAGAGATTATAATTTTATATGCGAATCGCGTATTTTAGTAAAATGTATTTTTGTATAAAGTGAATCTATGTAAATATTTGAAAGATAAAAACACGGTGTAAATGCAGCAAACTATTTATGTACTCCTAATATCGAAACAAAGCGCAATTTAGATATAAGTACGAACTAGATACTATGAATGTCCTTCGACTTTTGATAACACCGATTAAACCATTTGTAAATACACATGACAATTTTATTTATTTGCTCGAAAACTTCTCCCGGAACTGTTTCCGCTACGGAAAATTGGTGGAAACCGTTATGTAAAAGCTTTTTTTGTTGAGCTTTCGACTATTAACTCTGTCAACATGAATTAAAGACATGTTTAACAATTGTTTAATACTCCTCTCCCCCACTGCTTCGAAAAGTCCAAGTTTTTTCATATAATCCAATGTTGATATATTGTTATTTTAAAAGTGACTCACCGATGGCAGTAATTCCACTCCACTGGTTAAAAAGGTGGCTTAAGTTTGTACCCTGGCAGCCTTTCTTAATCTGCTAACTCATCTCTTGCGAGCTTTTATGCGTGATCCGCCATTTATATTTTAATACGCACACACAAACACACACATACATACGTAGCATACCATCTATGCCGGGCAGCCTCACAGCTGCAACTGACACCAAGCTTCAGTGGACAGCGCTATTTATACTACTGAGCCTTGTCTTCGCATTTATATACATATACACGCACAAGCACTTGTGTATGTGTATTATACCCTGCTATATAGTGCCGTCTCGGAGCAGCAACTAAATCGCAGCTTCAATTGGAGCCTTTATTTATGCACTTCTCTTCTTCTTGCTTCAAGCTTACAATTTTTTCGAATTTTTATGCGAACACACACACGTACGCAATTACACACGCCAATAACGGGCCGCTTCACAGCTGCAACTGAGACACATCTTCAGTTGGCAGCCTTATTTATGCTGCTAAGCCTTGCCAGTTCTTCATGTACATACATACATATATTTTAGACGAATACGTACACACAAACACACACAATATTATGCCATCAAACGAATTGCAGTTCAGTTGGAGACCTTTTTATGATCCTTCTCTTCTCTTCTTCTTGCGAGCTAACATTCATGATCAGTCTACATATACATATAAACACACACACAAGCATAACAGCACACATCTACACCTAACCCGGGCTGCCTCACAGCAGCAACTGAGACACAAGTTCAGGGAGCAGCCTTATTTATATTGCTGTTTTTTTTTTCTTGCGAGCTGCCCAAACTTGTATGGGAATATATGGGGCTATATATATTGCTTCAAACCTTCAAGGAGTTCTGGGGATTGGTATATTCATTTTTTTTTGGTTTTTGGCTATTAAGTTTCGAGATATCGTTGTGGAAATTGTCAGACAAATAAGAACTGGGAAATCTAGAAATTTTATAGCGCTCGTATAACCAATAGCTGATACTTAAAGCTAAAGTTCAAAGGAAGTTAAATCTTAAAATAAAAATATTTAACACGTTCTCGGATTTGTAATACCTTACCAAGGAAAACTACCAAATTATACGTGTAATTTATGGAAACCACAAAGAATACGGACCAAACCGATAAATCCCTATATGATTGTAATATCTGTTTGGGCACAGCCAAGAATGCGGTCATTTGTACTTGTGGCCATCTGTTCTGTTGGGCCTGCTTGCATTTGTGGACGCTGACGCCTTGTAGCCAGCGCAGGTTTTGCCCCGTTTGCAGGGTGGCCCTGGATAAAACTAAAGTAATACCATTATATGGTCGGAATTGTGCAA
The DNA here is from genome assembly GCA_035045885.1 of Drosophila borealis. NCBI lineage: Eukaryota > Metazoa > Arthropoda > Insecta > Diptera > Drosophilidae > Drosophila > Drosophila borealis. The sequence continues at coordinate 7,575,090 of JAWNOR010000211.1, forward strand.
TGCAGGATCCAAGCGATACGATGGCGCCACGTCCTGCTGCACAACGGATGGAACCCAGTCCAGAAACTAGTTCTGTCTACCTGGGCTTCCTCTTTGGATTTCACACATCCCTCGGCTATGGCAGCCTTCCGATTGAATCCCTTGCATCCGCGCTGAATTTAAACGACGAACAGGCGCTGTTTCTCTTTTTCGGTCTTTTTTGTCTCGGTTGGTTGATGCTCTAGCAGACAGAAAACAATATTGAAATAGGCATAATAAATATTCTACTCATTTGATATGTCCTTTTGCAGTAGGTCCAACTATGTAGAGCATCAAATGTATCCAAATGTATAAAATAAATTGTAATCAGACCTAAAAATTACTTTTCTAAGGCGTCTTTAACTTAATCATCAAGAAAATTGATATAATCAAACAAGTTATTATATATATATCTCAAAATATATAGATATATTTTTCAATCTAAATAAATCTTCAAATATCTTCAAGTTTTACATTAATTGCACTCATTATTTATATTTATTATGCACCATTTATTATATTCAATCAAGTTATCAATATAATTATTTAATTTGTAATTATAATTAATTATTCATGTAGTTGTATGCAATTTGTGTATGTATATGTAATTTTTATCATATGTTCGTGCTGTTCTTTCTATGTATATACTGAATGATCTTTGCCTGCGTACAGCTTAACTTAAGATACTACAAAATATACGTTAGGTTAATTAAATATATGTTAAAGGAATTGTGCGGAAAATATGGATGGGGCAAGGAGGGGGAGGGGGAGGGTAACTACTACATCGCAGAGATTAGCAGAGATTCGAGTCAAGCCATATAAAAAATATTGTGCTTGAACTAATTCAAATCTGCCTGTGTGTTATGCTATAACGAACAGTTTCTTATTTCAAAACATTCTGTTTTTGTGTGTATATATATATATAGATATATATGTATGACGTATTCATATGTGTATGTGAGTGTGTATGGTGTGTGCCAATATCTGCAGGGCGTCCAGGACATTCGAGTCCTGCGGGCACTTCCTCACTTATCAATTTTTATTATTAATCGTACAAAATGTGTATGTTGTGTTTCTTTCATTCTTTTGTTGGTGTTTTTTTTTTTTTTTTTTGGTTGATTTGTTGTTTTTGTTTTCGTTGCGAAAGATAAATTTAATCACTGTACAAAAGACCGACGCGGAACACTGTTACATAGCCTTGGCTTTGGCTATCTATGGGCCGCACAAATATTTTCGCTTCTGATCATCCATATAATCGCGTGTAGACATCTGTATGGCTCGCTGCAGCATCTCGTTCTCATTGACGCCTGGCGAAGATCGGAGGAAAATTGTAAATTGGAAGTTTCTTGTATTAAACCAAAAAAAAAAAAACCGTACTAACCATCGTTGGCGTAGGAGGCCTCGAGCAGCTCCTGATAGAAGCTGGAGTAGCTCTGCTTTGCCGGCGACTGAGCATCGACACGTTTGGGTGGCGACTGGGACGACTGTTTGGAGGTGCATGGTTGCTGTTCCACTTCCGGCGTGCGCTCTCGTGCAGCTGAGGGCGCTGCATCGCGCTTGGGACTCTTACGCTGCGGCGTTTCGTGTACTTCCAGACTACAATCGGGCAAATCATATGTGAGAGTTGCGATGGCGGCACTAATGGATAGCTGGCACATACCTGTTGCCTGCCTCACGCACTTCGTGACGACGTTTCTTGCTGCTGCGCAGGTTGTTGCTGCGACGCTGGGATTTGGGCAATTTTTTGGAGCGCTGTGTGGCGGCCGCTGTATTGGGCGAAGCATTGCCTCCACAGTGGCCCACCGAGCTTGTGCTGCTCATATCGGTGGCATCGCTCTCGTAGCCGCCCAGTTCATTCACTTCGGGCGGTAGCTTGTGTGTAAACTGGCCTAGGCTCTTGGGCGATAGTGCAAAGCCAGAGGCTGGGCCATCACCGACGCTGGAGCTGCTCAAGGTGGCGGCTGTGCTGCTGTTGTTGTTACTGCTGCCACAGCCTCCTCCTCCTCCTCCATCGCTTGAGTATTTGGAGGGCGAAGCGTCAGAGTCGGTAAGCGCCTCGGCAGATGTCACTGTTGAAGATGTTGCCGAAGTGGCGGCTGTGTTGCTGCTGCGCGAACGCTGCATATTATCACGGCACCATTGTAAATAGGACTCGCGAGCGATTTGCTCCTCGATGGCCTCGTTGGTAGCTTCCCAGTCTGTTGTCTTTAGCTTATCCTCAAACATTGTCTACACAAGAAATATTAATGTCATATTGATTTATATATATTATTGTTAGATTACCTGTTCAATTTCCAGCTGCTCGCTAAGACGCACTGCCTCCTTGGTCTGAAACTCGGGCTTGTAACCAGCCAAACCCAAGCCGACACCCACAGTGGCATTATAAGGATCCAGTATCGCATTATAGTGAGAGCCTCGTTGATAGGACAAACGCAGCGGCGGATAACCAGCCTGCGATTGCTCCGAATTGAAGATGTTGATGGGAGCTGGAAGTGTTCAAAATAAAAAATATAAGCACGAATGTTTCTCGTTGTCAAAGATTTGTGTGGAATTGAACTTGCGACGTGCCTTGGTTTCTTGTCATATTAATATCAAAATATGCTTGTATTTATTTGCCATCCAAAATAAACGTTAAAAGTATAACTCATACGGACGAACATTGCCGAGACCTCTAAACCCAATTCAATTTTTTAACAGAGTATAAATAAACATGAATTGAAAGCATTCAGCACAGGGTGCAAGAAAAAGTTCACAAGGGATAGCTGATAATTTAAAAATAAGAATCGGACGGTCTTTTGGAATCGGACGCCTGTTGGACTACAGAGCTTATAACGAAATTGAATACTAACTCGACTGATAGCAATAGACTTCGACGGTGCGACTGTAGATCTCTGATATGGCCTGTATCTCGATGTGATTGCCGTGTGCATCCCGAGCCCGTTTTCGTTGAATGTAGCCGTTGATGTCCTCGGTGACAAACTGACCAAAGTACTCGCGGTTCTCATGCTAGAAAAAATTAATGGAAAACTTAAATCAATATATGTGCATAAATACATATATATAGATTTTACAATATAGTCCATTGTGTGCTGACGTATGACGTCGTGCATGCCCTCATCGCCATAGATCTGCAGAGATATTGAGCGAAATAGGCAGGCGCCGTCTTCCTCCACGGGCTTCAGTTCATAGCCGCGCTTCTCCATGCACTTGGCAAACTCCTCGTCGCGCCTCTTCCACTCCTCGACCGAAATGGTGCGCTCCTTGGGCTGCAGATGCTCATCACCGCTATTATAGCCAGAAAATGTCTCCTCGACCGCCTTAAGCAAGTTGGCCGCCGCAGCAGCCGGCGTGATCTGGGTCTGCGCTTTTGGTACGTTGGCACAGCCTAGGCCCAGATGTTCCGGCGATTTGCGACCCACGGCCGTGGGACTGCTATTGCCCGGCCCGGCCGCAACGGCAGCTGCCACCACTGAATGTGGACTACTGCATTTGCTGGTGACGCCCGCAACGCCGCCACCTCCTACGGTCGGGTGATTAAGGCTGAGTTTTTCGCGCTCCAAGCGATCGCGCTTGTGATGATGAGCGTGGCCCTCGTGGTGTTCGCGTCGTTTCGAGCGGGAGCTGTAAAACGGCAAAATTGATTAGAGGTAGGTAGCGTTTAAGAAAAGGTATAATTGGGTTGTCGTAGATGCAGGCGAATGACAGATGCAAGATAAAAAAATACCAATAAAGCTATTTAACAAATAAAATGCTTGATGCAGTTAGGCATAGAATAAACAAGAAAATCTTTATACAGAAAGATCCTGTAGCAGCTTCATTATATAGTGATCCGCTTTTGATTAGTTTTGGCCAAAAAGTTGTAACTCATTAACTGGAAAAAAGGTCCTGTGACAGCTTTATGATATAGTGATTTGTTCCAGTCGCAGCAACGAGACGGATCTATGACGCATTTATGAAGATAAAACACCTTAAGAAACTAGTTTGCGGAAAGGCAGACGGACATCGTTGGCAGCATAGTTATAGGACAAAACATAGATTATCTGGCCAGGAATCCACACTCACCTCTTGTGTGGACTGCAGCGATGTGTGCGTGCCAGCTCGTCGTAGACCTCCCCACGGCGCTGTGGACTCTGCGGGCATAGAAATTATATCATAAGTGATGCATGCGATGTGATAATTGCGATGTTAATACGCACCTGGCCATGGCCATCGATAACAACATTGCGATGGGACTGATTGACAACCGATTGCTCCACCACAACCTGACCAGAGACGTGGGCCTCGGTGGCATCCGCATCGACCACGCGCTTGCCACTGGGTGCACTGACTGGCTTTATGGTCATGCTGTGGCCGCCTGTGAACTACCACGCAATTCGTTAATGCGAAGCTTCAAATGATTCGTCTGCCGCTTGTTTTTGTTATGCGAAAGTTTAACACATATGTTATGGGAAATTTGGTAAGCTGTTGGCCAGCTCAGAATTAGATTTTCCTCTGCGTTTGTGTGTGTATGTGGTATCACTTTTTTTTTACACAAGTTCTTTGTCCGTGTGGCAAACGCTGCTTCAGTAGATTCCCTTATTAACGCACTTCTATTATATTATGTTATTGTTGTTGTTATTATTATTATGGTTGCTGCTCTCAAAACAGTTGATGTAGTAATTTATTCGACGCACAACTATGAAATCATATTCATAGCCAATGTAAATGGTGAAAATTTTGTGATTTTCGTTTCAATGTGTGTGTGTGTTTGCTGTGCCTGCATGTATGTGTGTGTCTGTGTGTAGTGTTTGCTAGCAATCGTCTTTGTCTCTTGCACTGTTGCAGAAACGATTAATTAAATACGTCGCTTCGCTCAGTTGTATAATTGTGCGCAGTGCACTTTATAATATAACAAATTTCATAGTTTATAGCAAGCTCGTGCAGTTTTGTTTTTATATTATTAGAAAGTTTAAAGCCAGGAGAGTCTGTTCGATTTTTGTATTTACACCAATCACAAATTCGTCAGATGCGCACGTTGTGCTTCTTCTTGCAGTTTTGGCATTTTTTAGGCATTTTCATTGAGTCAGCTTGTCGCGCCATACGGCGAACATCTGATAATAATCATGTAGCCCGGCAGTGTTGCAATATTCGTTTTATTTTACGGCTAGATTTAGCTTTTTTTTTATAGCAATAATATACACGAATAATAAGTTATATAATTATTTAGTGGCACCGATTGCCTTTCATTCAGCTAAGTTTCATCCTATTGTTTTATACTTTTAACGATTTTAAATTGCACGATACGTCTTGGAAAATAATTTAATTGATAATAATATGTGGAAGAATCTCCAGCTTATTCGAAAACAGTTTAATTTCATGACAACTTTAGGTTTAAAAGTTCACCACATATTAAACAAATATTTAGGCAAATGTGCGGGCGAATATTTGCCATCAAATAGTAATTTGCATTATAAATCATCTAGTCAACAGCTGAAATAACATTGTTTTCTCGGTATTTATTTGATAGTAATAGTTTAGTATATATATAGTATAGTGTTCCTATACAGACTTTATATAGCTTTGTATTCATAGAGGCTCAAAGAATATCACAATAAGTCACTTGTCTATATAAATTTTTCCATGACTTTGTCATGGCCTTATTCTAGACATGAATAGCAAACAAAAAGCGGATTTCTCTTCAAATAAAATGCGGATAAATATATTGATTTGCATAGATATTTTACTAACTTTTTAAAAACAGAACTGTCAACATTTACATATATTGCTGTACAAACGGAAGCTTTTAACAGATACTTTCATTGATAATGTTAGTTTAGGTATTGACCATTCCAAGCGTCGTTGCCCCATCCAGTTCCGTAATAGTCCCAGGTCGGACTGGCTCCCATCCATCCTCCTTGCGATCCCCACCAGTACGGATAAGCTCCAGTTCCGTATCGAGCGCCTCCTACTTTCATGCTTCTACTGGCATATCTTTTTGATTTCTTGTTAAGTGCGATCTGTCCAGTATTTATTTGCGAATTGTCTGTTTCAAGGGTATCTCCGATGTCAGATGATAAACTGCTTTCTTGACCCATCTTGATGACCTTTCCGATAACACCCGGAATGCCTGAGGAGCTGGAACGCTTCGACCAAGTGTAAGTAGTGCGAGTTCCGGACTTGCCACCGTTTCGGACGCCACCATTTGCAGTGGAACTTCCAGAGTTGACACTTACAACCACCTTGCTTGATGGCTTCGTACTCTTGGTTGATGAACTAGACCGCTTTGACCAAGAACTCGAAGTTACTCTTTTCTTCCTCGAACCGCCTTGGGATGGAATTTGATTTGCTGTTGTCGAAGTTTTGGTGGAGCTGGATCGGTATGTGTTGCCACCTCCAACAACTCTAGTGGTCGTGATGGTTCCAGACTGCTCGCTTTTTCCGTTTTTAACCACTGTGCTAGGGTCCACTGATGAGCTTGATTTTTCAGATGTTTTCGTAATTGTGGTTGAGTCAGATTGTTGAGAGTCTCCACTTCCTGCAGCATTCCCAGCCCCAGAATTTGTCGTTGAACTGGACTGATTGGTTTCGTCCGAAGATGTCGTTGTGTTCGAGGAGGATTCCGATTCAACATTGTTGTCGGTTTCATCAACAGTGTTAGTCTGGCCGGAACTCTCTTCTACGACGGGATCCACCGGTGAACTGGTTTCCTCAGAGGTTGTCGTTGTCGTGGTTGAGCCAGATTGCTGTGAGTCTCCACCTCCAACAACAGTGTCGCCACCTGATGTTGATGTTGAACTAGACTGACTCGATTCATCCGAAGATGTGATCGTGTTCGAGGAAGATCCCGATTCAACATTGTTGCCGGTTTCAACAACAGTGTTAGTCTGGCCGGAACTCTCTTCTACGACGGGATCCACCGATGAACTGGTTTCCTCAGAGGTTGTCGTTGTCGTGGTTGGGCCAGATTGCTGTGAGTCTCCACCTCCAACAACAGTGTCGCCACCAGATGTTGATGTTGAACTAGACTGATTCGTTACTTTCGAAGATGTGATCGTGTTCGAGGAGGATCCCGATTCAACATTGTTGCCGGTTTCAACAACAGTGTTAGTCTGGCCGGAACTCTCTTCTACGACGGGATCCACCCATGAACTGGTCTCCTCAGAGGTTGTCGTTGTCGTTGTTGAGCCAGATTGCTGTGAGTCTCCACCTCCAACAACAGTGTCGCCACCAGATGTTGATGTTGAACTAGACTGACTCGATTCATCCGAAGATGTGATCGTGTTCGAGGAAGATCCCGATTCAACATTGTTGCCGGATTCAACAACAGTGTTAGTCTGGCCGGAACTCTCTTCTACGACGGGATCCACCGATGAACTGGTTTCCTCAGAGGTTGTCGTTGTCGTGGTTGAGCCAGATTGCTGTGAGTCTCCACCTCCAACAACAGTATCGCCACCTGATGTTGATGTTGAGCTAGACTGATTCGTTACTTCCGAAGATGTGATCGTGTTCGAGGAGGATCCCGATTCAACATTGTTGCCGGTTTCAACAACAGTGTTAGTCTGGCCGGAACTCTCTTCTACGACGGGATTCACCGATGAACTGGTCTCCTCAGAGGTTGTCGTTGTCGTGGTTGAGCCAGATTGCTGTGAGTCTCCACCTCCAACAACAGTGTCGCCACCAGATGTTGATGTTGAACTAGACTGACTCGAAACATCCGAAGATGTGATCGTGTTCGAGGAAGATTCCGATTCAACATTGTTACCGGTTTCAACAACAGTGTAAGTCTGGCCGGAATTCTCTTCTACGACGGGATCCACCGATGAACTGGTCTCCTCAGAGGTTTTCGTTGTCGTGGTTGAGCCAGATTGCTGTGAGTCTCCACCTCCAACAACAGTGTCGCCACCTGACGTTGATGTTGAACTAGACTGACTCGATTCATCCGAAGATGTGATCGTGTTCGAGGAAGATCCCGATTCAACATTGTTGCCGGTTTCCACAACAGTGTTAGTCTGGCCGGAATTCTCTTCTACGACGGGATCCACCGATGAACTGGTCTCCTCAGAGGTTGTCGTTGTCGTGGTTGAGCCAGATTGCTGTGAGTCTCCACCTCCAACAACAGTGTCGCCACCTGATGTTGATGTTGAACTAGACTGACTCGATTCATCCGAAGATGTGATCGTGTTCGAGGAAGATCCCGATTCAACATTGTTGCCGGTTTCATCAACAGTGTTAGTCTGGCCGGAACTCTCTTCTACGACGGGATTCACCGATGAACTGGTCTCCTCAGAGGTTGTCGTTGTCGTGGTTGAGCCAGATTGCTGTGAGTCTCCACCTCCAACAACAGTATCGCCACCTGATGTTGATGTTGAACTAGACTGATTCGTTACTTCCGAAGATGTGATCGTGTTCGAGGAGGATCCCGATTCAACATTGTTGCCGGTTTCAACAACAGTGTTAGTCTGGCCGGAACTCTCTTCTACGACGGGATTCACCGATGAACTGGTCTCCTCAGAGGTTGTCGTTGTCGTGGTTGAGCCAGATTGCTGTGAGTCTCCACCTCCAACAACAGTGTCGCCACCAGATGTTGATGTTGAACTAGACTGACTCGAAGCATCCGAAGATGTGATCGTGTTCGAGGAAGATCCCGATTCAACATTGTTACCGGTTTCAACAACAGTGTTAGTCTGGCCGGAATTCTCTTCTACGACGGGATCCACCGATGAACTGGTCTCCTCAGAGGTTTTCGTTGTCGTGGTTGAGCCAGATTGCTGTGAGTCTCCACCTCCAACAACAGTGTCGCCACCAGATGTTGATGTTGAACTAGACTGACTCGAAGCATCCGAAGATGTGATCGTGTTCGAGGAGGATCCCGATTCAACATTGTTGCCGGTTTCAACAACAGTGTTAGTCTGGCCGGAACTCTCTTCTACGACGGGATTCACCGATGAACTGGTCTCCTCAGAGGTTGTCGTTGTCGTGGTTGAGCCAGATTGCTGTGAGTCTCCACCTCCAACAACAGTGTCGCCACCTGATGTTGATGTTGAACTAGACTGACTCGAAGCATCCGAAGATGTGATCGTGTTTGAGGAAGATCCCGATTCAACATTGTTGCCGGTTTCAACAACAGTGTTAGTCTGGCCGGAACTCTCTTCTACGACAGGATCCACCGATGAACTGGTTTCCTCAGAGGCTGTCGTTGTCGTGGTTGAGCCAGGTTGCTGTGAGTCTCCAACTCCAACAACAGTGTCGCCACCTGATGTTGATGTTGAACTAGACTGACTCGATTCATCCGAAGATGTGATCGTGTTCGAGGAAGATCCCGATTCAACATTGTTGCCGGTTTCAACAACAGTGTTAGTCTGGCCGGAACTCTCTTCTATGACGGGATCCACCGATGAACTGGTTTCTTCAGAGGTTGTCGTGGTTGAGCTAGATTGCTGTGAGTCTCCACCTTCAACAACATTTTCTGCACCAGATGTCGATGATGAACTAGACTGACTCGTAGTGCGAGTTCCGGATTTGCCACCGTTTCGGACGCCACCATTTGCAGTGGAACTTCCAGAGTTGACACTTACAACCACCTTGCTTGATGGCTTCATACTCTTGGTTGATGAACTAGACCGCTTTGACCAAGAACTCGAAGTTACTCTTTTCTTCCTCGAACCGCCTTGGGATGGAATTTGATTTGCTGTTGTCGAAGTTTTGGTGGAGCTGGATCGGTATGTGTTGCCACCTCCAACAACTCTAGTGGTCGTGATGGTTCCAGACTGCTCGCTTTTTCCGTTTTTAACCACTGTGCTAGGGTCCACTGATGAGCTTGATTTTTCAGATGTTTTCGTAATTGTGGTTGAGTCAGATTGTTGAGAGTCTCCACTTCCTGCAGCATTCCCAGCCCCAGAATTTGTCGTTGAATTGGACTGATTGGTTTCGTCCGAAGATGTCGTTGTGTTCGAGGAGGATTCCGATTCAACATTGTTGCCGGTTTCATCAACAGTGTTAGTCTGGCCGGAACTCTCTTCTACGACGGGATCCACCGGTGAACTGGTTTCCTCAGAGGTTGTCGTTGTCGTGGTTGAGCCAGATTGCTGTGAGTCTCCACCTCCAACAACAGTGTCGCCACCTGATGTTGATGTTGAACTAGACTGACTCGATTCATCCGAAGATTTGATCGTGTTCGAGGAAGATCCCGATTCAACATTGTTGCCGGTTTCAACAACAGTGTTAGTCTGGCCGGAACTCTCTTCTACGACGGGATCCACCGATGAACTGGTTTCCTCAGAGGTTGTCGTTGTCGTGGTTGGGCCAGATTGCTGTAAGTCTCCACCTCCAACAACAGTGTCGCCACCAGATGTTGATGTTGAACTAGACTGATTCGTTACTTCCGAAGATGTGATCGTGTTCGAGGAGGATCCCGATTCAACATTGTTGCCGGTTTCAACAACAGTGTTAGTCTGGCCGGAACTCTCTTCTACGACGGGATCCACCGATGAACTGGTCTCCTCAGAGATTGTCGTTGTCGTTGTTGAGCCAGATTGCTGTGAGTCTCCACCTCCAACAACAGTGTCGCCACCAGATGTTGATGTTGAACTAGACTGACTCGATTCATCCGAAGATGTGATCGTGTTCGAGGAGGATCCCGATTCAACATTGTTGCCGGTTTCAAAAACAGTGTTAGTCTGGCCGGAACTCTCTTCTACGACGGGATTCACCGATGAACTGGTCTCCTCAGAGGTTGTCGTTGTCGTGGTTGAGCCAGATTGCTGTGAGTCTCCACCTCCAACAACAGTGTCGCCACCAGATGTTGATGTTGAACTAGACTGATTCGTTACTTCCGAAGATGTGATCGTGTTCGAGGAGGATCCCGATTCAACATTGTTGCCGGTTTCAACAACAGTGTTAGTCTGGCCGGAACTCTCTTCTACGACGGGATCCACCGATGAACTGGTTTCCTCAGAGGTTGTCGTTGTCGTGGTTGAGCCAGATTGCTGTGAGTCTCCACCTCCAACAACAGTGTCGCCACCAGATGTTGATGTTGAACTAGACTGATTCGTTATTTCCGAAGATGTGATCGTGTTCGAGGAGGATCCCGATTCAACATTGTTGCCGGTTTCAACAACAGTGTTAGTCTGGCCGGAACTCTCTTCTACGACGGGATCCACCGATGAACTGGTTTCTTCAGAGGTTGTCGTGGTTGAGCTAGATTGCTGTGAGTCTCCACCTTCAACAACATTTTCTGCACCAGATGTCGATGATGAACTAGACTGACTCGATTCATCCGAAGATGTGATCGTGTTCGAGGAGGATCTCGATTCAACATTGTTGCCGGTTTCAACAACAGTGTTAGTCTGGCCGGAACTCTCTTCTACGACGGGATCCACCGATGAACTGGTTTCCTCAGAGGTTGTTGTTGTCGTGGTTGAGCCAGATTGCTGTGAGTCTCCGCCTCCAACAACAGTGTCGCCACCAGATGTTGATGTTGAACTAGACTGATTCGTTACTTCCGAAGATGTGATCGTGTTCGAGGAGGATCCCGATTCAACATTGTTGCCGGTTTCAACAACAGTGTTAGTCTGGCCGGAACTCTCTTCTACGACGGGATCCACCGATGAACTGGTTTCCTTAGAGGTTGTCGTTGTCGTGGTTGGATCAGATTGCTGTGAGTCTCCACCTCCAACAACAGTGTCGCCACCAGATGTTGATGTTGAACTAGACTGATTCGTTACTTCCGAAGATGTGATCGTGTTCGAGGAGGATCCCGATTCAACATTGTTGCCGGTTTCAACAACAGTGTTAGTCTGGCCGGAACTCTCTTCTACGACGGGATCCACCGATGAACTGGTTTCCTCAGAGGTTGTCGTTGTCGTGGTTGAGCCAGATTGCTGTGAGTCTCCACCTCCAACAACAGTGTCGTCACCAGATGTTGATGTTGAACTAGACTGATTCGTTACTTCCGAAGATGTGATCGTGTTCGAGGAGGATCCCGATTCAACATTGTTGCCGGTTTCAACAACAGTGTTAGTCTGGCCGGAACTCTCTTCTACGACGGGATCCACCGATGAACTGGTTTCTTCAGAGGTTGTCGTGGTTGAGCTAGATTGCTGTGAGTCTCCACCTTCAACAACATTTTCTTCACCAGATGTCGATGATGAACTAGACTGACTCGATTCATCCGAAGATGTGATCGTGTTCGAGGAGGATCCCGATTCAACATTGTTGCCGGTTTCAACAACAGTGTTAGTCTGGCCGGAACTCTCTTCTACGACGGGATTCACCGATGCATTAGATTCCTCGGAGGTTGTCGTCGTTGAGCCAGATTGCTGTGAGTCTCCACCTTCAACAACATTTTCTGCACCAGATGTCGATGATGAACTAGACTGACTCGATTCATCCGAAGATGTGATCGTGTTCGAGGAGGATCCCGATTCAACATTGTTGCCGGTTTCAACAACAGTGTTAGTCTGGCCGGAACTCTCTTCTACGACGGGATTCACCGATGCATTAGATTCCTCGGAGGTTGTCGTCGTTGAGCCAGATTGCTGTGAGGGTCCACCTTCAACAACATTTTCTGCACCAGTTGTCGATGATGAACTAGACTGACTCGATTCATCCGAAGATGTGATCGTGTTCGAGGAGGATCCCGATTCAACATTGTTGCCGGTTTCAACAACAGTGTTAGTCTGGCCGGAATTCTCTTCTACGACGGGATCCACCGATGAACTGGTCTCCTCAGAGGTTGTCGTTGTCGTAGTTGAGCCAGAGTGCTGTGAGTCTCCACCTCCAACAACAGTGTCGCCACCTGATGTTGATGTTGAACTAGACTGACTCGATTCATCCGAAGATGTGATCGTGTTCGAGGAGGATCCCGATTCAACATTGTTGCCGGTTTCAACAACAGTGTTAGTCTGGCCGGAACTCTCTTCTACGACGGGATCCACCGATGCATTAGATTCCTCGGAGGTTGTCGTCGTTGAGCCAGATTGCTGTGAGTCTCCACCTTCAACAACATTTTCTGCACCAGATGTCGATGATGAACTAGACTGACTCGATTCATCCGAAGATGTGATCGTGTTCGAGGAGGATCCCGATTCAACATTGTTGCCGGTTTCAACAACAGTGTTAGTCTGGCCGGAACTCTCTTCTACGACGGGATTCACCGATGAACTGGTCTCCTCAGAGGTTGTCGTTGTCGTAGTTGAGCCAGAGTGCTGTGAGTCTCCACCTCCAACAACAGTGTCGCCACCTGATGTTGATGTTGAACTAGACTGACTCGATTCATCCGAAGATGTGATCGTGTTCGAGGAGGATCCCGATTCAACATTGTTGCCGGTTTCAACAACAGTGTTAGTCTGGCCGGAACTCTCTTCTACGACGGGATCCACCGATGCATTAGATTCCTCGGAGGTTGTCGTCGTTGAGCCAGATTGCTGTGAGTCTCCACCTTCAACAACATTTTCTGCACCAGATGTCGATGATGAACTAGACTGACTCGATTCATCCGAAGATGTGATCGTGTTCGAGGAGGATCCCGATTCAACATTGTTGCCGGTTTCAACAACAGTGTTAGTCTGGCCGGAACTCTCTTCTACGACGGGATCCACCGATGAACTGGTCTCCTCAGAGGTTGTCGTTGTCGTAGTTGAGCTAGATTGCTGTGAGTCTCCACCTTCAACAACAGTGTCGCCACCTGATGTTGATGATGAACTTGACTGATTCGTTTCTTCCGAAGATGTGATCGTGTTCGAGGAGGATCCCGATTCAACATTGTTGCCGGTTTCAGCAACAGTGTTAGTCTGGCCGGAACTCTCTTCTACGACGGGATCAACCGATGAACTGGTTTCTTCAGAGGTTGTCGTGGTTGAGCCAGATTGCTGTGAGTCTCTTCCAGACGATGTCGTAGTTGTAGTTGAGCTTGAACTTTTGGTTCCACTTTTAATTATTTTATCAACACGGCTCGAAGATCTGTGATTATGCGGAATAGTCTTTCTAATATCGTTTATGATTGAATCAAATTGAACGTTATTTTGCTGAACTCCTAAAACGTCAGCTGTTGAAGTTATCCGATTATTTGCACAGTTCACATGATTATGATTTCCGTCAAGTTCACCATCGTGTATAAGTATTAATTTACCGAAAAGTCTATCCAAGAGCCACAAGCGAATATCTTTCCGAATATCTAGAAGGGTTTGTCTCACACTTTCACAACAAGGACCGGTAGTTCCTGGCTTCGGCTTCACCGCCTCGGTGCTCACTGCTGTCTCCGTATGAATGTGAGCACCGGATGCGAGTGCCACGAAGGTGCCCAAGAGGGCGATACAAAATATACGCATTGTCTACCAAGAACGTGGGCTCAACTTTATCTGTTGGCCACAACGACAACTTGGCTGCTTTTATACTTTATCAACATATTGGGGTTTATTGTCTTTTCTATAATTTGGATATTTGCGTAGATGCTTTTGTGCAGTTAAGCAAATTTCTCATTGTTCCAAAACATTTGGTACTTCTATTGTGCCATGCCAAAAAAAAAAAAAAATTAAAAATTTTGTTACTTGATACTGAACCCACGAAACCATATAGAAAAGGAAATAAACAGCTGTGCAAAATATTTGCACCGAGCTTAGATTAAACAAGATTCAGACTTTCTTAAGACTTTACTTTGGCTAAGACGTCAAACGTGCTGCAATTACCAAATATAATTGGAGTATGAGGAGCGTGTCGCCAAGACAAAGCGTTGTTTATTTGAGTTCTCAGCAGATTAGAATTTACCAAATTATGCCATATTCAAATTTATACTTTCAACATTTTATTTATACCATATGTACATTAGTATAGGGTTTATTGTATAGATACATATATATTGTCATCAAAGACTTCAATCAGTACTCATCCTTCTCAAATGGATGGTGTGGATGACCAAATTGGCTGTAAAATATCGATAATGATAAGTGTAAGTACGAGTGAAATATATAAATTGAATTCAAAAGCAGCAATAAAATCAAAACAAAGTTAACACTGGTCTTACTACGGGTCTAACAAACTGGAAAGTACTTTATAATTGTTAGTGAGGTATTGGGAATATAGTTTTATTTAGTTTTCTTTTTTTTTTTTGATTAACTAAAGAGCATTCCAATCAAATTCAAATAGATTGAAGTACAAAAGCGGGTAACTATTTGGTGAACAGTGAAACGAGTAAATAAACAAAACAAACAGGCTGTAAAAAAATAGGTAAAGTATTTAAACATACGTCTGTGCTTCTCGGATTGCGCGCTGTTAGTTTCGCCAGAAATATTTACTTAACTATGGGTATTCATATATCATATGTCTCATATGGTTAGAAAGATTTCGTGTGATTTAATTTAATATTCGTCGTGAAATGGATAATATTTATGACCGCCAGCATCTCTAAATAATCATATTTTTAAAAAATTACAATCAAATCCATATATAGAAATATCAAAGAAAAATCAATAGAAAATAATAGCAATCAATTCACCACTTATATAAATACTTAACAAACTACTTTTCGATTTAAAAGAATTTCAATGGGAATTAATAAACAGAAAACTTACTTGAGCAGCGGCACCAGGCGTCCATTGCATTCGAAACTTTCAATTGTTTTGATTTCCTCAGGTGTCAAAACGAAATCAAAGACTTTGAAGTTCGATTCGATACGTTCCTTGGTCACAGACTTTGGTATAACAATGTTATTGCGCTGGATCTGATAGCGTATCAGAATCTGTCCAGGTGTCTTTTTCTTGGATTCAGCAATGTCCTTAATCTACAGGAGGTTACAGTTTGAAGGTTGAACAGTTTGTTGTGAGTTTTCACTTATATGACTTACGGCTTTTTCCTCTAGAATTACGGGATCACCCTCCTTGGCCCAAGGACGGTTTGGGCTGCCCAAAGGGCTGTATGCGGTAATGGCAATATTCTTTGTTTTGCAAAAATCGGAAAGTTTCTTCTGGGTTAAATACGGATGGCATTCGATCTGATTTGTGGCTGGGGGTATTTTGGCAACCGCCAGCACGCGCTCGATTTGGTTCTTGTTGAAGTTTGAAACGCCAATGGACTTGACCAGGCCGTCCTCAACGAGCTTCTCCATGGCCTTCCAGGTGTCTACGTAATCGTCTGGGGAGAACAGAGTTTTGCCATTTTTATCAACTGGAAACAGCTCGCATCCCTCCTTGTAACCCATTGGCCAGTGGATCAAGTATAGATCTAGGTATTTCAGCTTCAATAAATCCAATGTATTCTCACAAGCAGCTCTGACCGCGGCTGGACGATGAAATGTATTCCATAACTTGCTGGTGATGAACAAATCCTCGCTACAAGAAAAACAAAAAAAAACGTAATGCGTAAGCGTAAAAGAGTTGCTCGGCACACATACCGCTTAACAACGCCTTCCTTGATTTTGGCCTCAATGCCAGCACCGACCTCAGGTTCGTTCTGATAGACATAGGCACAATCAATGTGCCGATAGCCAACATCAATGGCAGTCTTAACCGCCTCGGCCACTTGTCCAGGAGGGCTCTGAAAAGCAACAACAAAATATTTCACATTAGTGTGGCAAGCAAAATGGGATTGAGGTTAAGGGTGATTTGCTAATTAATCTTTTTCCATATGTCAAGATTAATTTAATAATTTATGATTTAATTGGAATGTTTTTTATTGTCTGGATGACTTAGGAAATGTAAATTGAGCTGCCTATCTGCGACTGAATGTCACTTATCAGCAGTAACGGTTATTTTCATATCGATATGAGACAGACTCAGTTTCCGTCTAGCGAAATGACATAAGTACAAACACGTCATTAAATCAATACAATTTTTCCATTAAGGATTGAAATATCAAATATACCTTCTGTATTTAATGACAACAGAGTATAGCAAGCCTCTTTTGACCATCTAGATTCAAAAAGTGTCTAGATAAGCACATTTATCAGTTAATCAGTACTAGAGTACACGCTTATAAGTCCGTATGTATTGTACATAATTTATTAAGAGGTGACTTGACAAATTAAAAAATTTTCCGCTGACATTAAATCGGACAAGAGGTCACCTTGGTACAAGATTGTGTAAATAAGTGAACTCACACAACTGTAAGTAGTAGAACATTGCTGGAGGTCTCATTATCGCCTGTTACATTTAAGTTTTTTCAACCGGATCACACCCACAGACACATACACACATGCATTTTTCACATGCATATACATACATATATACATATTTAAAAGCCGGCGTAAAGCAGACGCCTCTCCCGGCTAATTATCAGCTGCGTTGGGCCTGTTCCAATTTTCGCGACGTAAATAAAAAAGGAGGAAGTCGTGGGTGACGGATAAAATGAGACTATAGTAATATTTAAGTTATACGAATGTAAGCATCTAATAAAATTTAACATTTAACTGTAAATTTGTAATTATTTTAATATGCACGTCCGTGTACTTACATTCCAGGTACCCAGACCAATGATGGGAATATCGTAGCCACTGTTTAGCTTAACGGTAGGCACTTTGCTAGACATTTCGAGTATTTGTTTAATTTGCTTAATTATTTTTATAAAGGATATATTTAATTTAATATGAATTGATTTTTTAAAAATTGAATGAGAAACTAAGCACCGACACACAGCTGTAGACCGCTTTTATATGCCCAATGGCCGCCTTTGCGAAGCGAAAGCTTTGCTAAGCTTTTGAAAAGCACGAGGTCTGCATTTAAATACGCATCGATAACAGCTGTGCGATCGCTTTCAAATTGCAAGCGCCATAAATATCGATATATATCGAACAAACTTTAATTGAGGTTTTATATTTACAAGTTTTGCATGCTCCTCGGCTCTCTGTCGAAGTTGTGTGTACTCGAGAAAACTGTGCCGCAGACTTTTCAGAGCGCGATATACGCATAACTCTACCTTATCCATAGTATGTATGTGTGTGTGTGTGTGTATAAATTTCGTTCAGAATATAAAAAAGTTTTTCAAAGTTATTTAGATTTGGTTTTTTTGTAAAATATACAATGTACATACATATATACAGTAAATAAAACTAATATCTAATGAATATAAGTTTATGGAATAGAATTGTAAATCTTAACTTACATTCCAAGTTCCGAGTCCTATAATTGGCATTTCTTTTCCATCAGCAAGAACAGCTTTAGGCACAAAATTAAATTCCTCTTGGCACCTGTTTCGAAATTAATTAGATTGTTTCTCGCATTTAACTGGCAATAAACGGCTTACCATTTGAATCTTTCAGGTTTTGTATAGCCTCTAAATGTAGTTTTAAATATGGATCGGAATAGAATAGGATATCTAGAATGCCCGTTCATCTTTATCATCAAAATTAACGTTTGGTTCCTGTTTGTACTTTGTGTCTTTTTTTTTGTTGTAGTTTTTGATAAATGCCAAATTCTTCAGGGATTACTACGTTTTAAATTTTTATATGAAAAAGAGCATTATGAAAATATACATTAAAACAAAAAACAGCATATTTACAAAGCCAAAAATGAAAACGTTTAGTACTAAAATCAGAATATATTTGAAAAACGTAGATCTTATGATCCTAGCTTGTTTGACATTTGATAACAAAACTTAATAGCTTAATTTAATTAGTTAATGTCAATGCCTATGCATATCCACTCGACATCGACACAGGTACACAGAAGATTTTAAATCCAATAAATACTCTTTCGGATGTGGTTTTATAATTGCTTTGGAGTATCAATTTCAAAAGGATGATGTGGATGCCCATAGGCAGCTTTCATTGTCATGAAGCGCCCGTTGCAGTCAAGGTCATCGATGGCCTGCAAATCATCGTTGTCCAATCCAAAGTCCCAAATCTTCTTGAAGTTCTCGTACATGTGATGCTTGCTAACTGAGCGCGGTATAACTATAATGCCCGATTGCGTCTGGTAGCGCAGCAGCACCTGTGCCGGCGTACGCTCGTATTTGGCAGCAATTTCCAATATAACTGGATGCTTGAGCAGCGGATAGGCACCAGGCTTCTCGTAGGGCGTGTGGGCGGACCCCAATGAGCTGTAAGCGGTCACGGCAATAGCATTGTCGTAGCAAAGGGTGATCAAAGTCTTCTGGCGTAAATACGGATGACATTCGATTTGGAGCACGACTGGCTTCAGTTTGGCAACGCTCAGCAGCCGATTGATTTGCTGTTCATTGAAATTGGATACACCAATGGCGTGACACAGACCACTGTCAACCAAATTCTCCATTGCCTTCCAGGTGTCAACGAAATCGATACTTTCAAATACCGCTTTGCCAGTGTCGGGACATGTGGGATAGAGATTGTTCCCCGACTTATAAGCCATGGGCCAATGCATAAGATACAGATCCAGATAGTCCACACCCAGATTACAGATGCTTGTCTCACAGGCGGGACGCACCAGATCCGGTCTATGGTGCGTATTCCATAGCTTACTTGTTATGAAGAGCTGATCCCTGTGGATGATGCCATTAAGAATCTCCAGCTATTACTAATTTATAACGTTTACCTTGTTACTACACCCTCTTTGAGCTTCTCGGCAATCGCAGCGCCAACTTGTGCCTCATTTCCGTAAATATGGGCGCAATCAAAGTGGCGATATCCTATATCAATTGCATCCTTTACTGCCTGTGTTATAACTTCTGGTGGGCTCTAAAAACAAACAATGATACCGGTTGTAAAAGCTTAAGTTTGCATTAATGCAAATGCAGTGCCTTGGAGAGCTTAAAAAGCTCGCTCTGCCAAAGGCAAGTGTCGTTGGCATAGACAATGAGAACTATACACAAGTAAATACACATTGCTTCCTAGTATATTTTGCCGCTGTTTTGTGATTATTCAATAATTTCAGAGCTGTTTCGATGTGTCTACTTACGCGCCATGTGCCCAGGCCGACCATTGGCATATTTTTGCCATTGCTCAAAAGAAAATTCGGCGTTGACATTTTCTGTATGCGAAACTAATTATATTGAACTATTATTTAGAAGCGCGCTTGTCCCATTTACCGATAGTAAACGCAAGGAGAAAGCCCTATTAATTTAGCTACAAACGAATTTCATTGACAGCTTTTAAAACTACAAACATGCGTACATTTGTATGTACGTACGTATATTGTTCAAAATTTAGAAACTTTTTGGCAACCACAGCAGTTTTTTACTATCTTGACCTTGAGATTGTGTGAATATTTATTATATCTTTTGGCTTTTAAAATGCAGTTATTTTTAAGCAAATATAAATCACTAAAAGTGGGTACACACTGCCAGCATATCAAAATAAATATCGACTTTACGCGGTGGTCGCTTATGTGTGTGATTTATCGATATCCTTATACAGTTCCAACCATCTCTGTTTTGTTTGCCGGCCCTCCTCCACAAAACATCAACAGTAAACTCGCAAACCACATTCAACTAATTTATAAGGTGTTGGAAAGATTAAGGATTACCTAATAGTATTAATCCTTCCGCCTGACGGTTTGAAACATGTTTGGGACAGTTAATAATTATCTTTCCGGTGTGTTACGTGCTGCCGAGGACTACGATGGTGACAATTTGGCCACATTTTTATCGCTGCGTGACGTACACGTCCAGAATCATAATTTGTACATAGCCCAGCCCGAAAAGCTGGTGGAGCGCATGCTGAAGCCGCCATTGGATGAAGTAGTCGGTGCACATCTGAAGGTGCTCTACTATTTGGCCCAAGAGCCCCCCAACTACATGGACGCCTACAACCATCAGGCGGCCAGTTGCTCGGCCGTTGTGAAGCTGCTGCAGCAACTAAAGGATGAGAACTGGTGCCTTCCGCTCATGTACCGCGTGTGCCTCGACCTGCGCTACCTGGCACAAGCGTGCGAGAAGCATTGTCGTGGTTTTACACCTGGCCACATACTGGAGAAGGCAGCTGACTGTATGATGGCCTGTTTTCGCGTGTGCGCCGCCGACGGACGTGCTTCGGAGGAGGAGACTAAGCGACTGGGCATGATGAATCTGGTGAATCAGCTGTTCAAGGTATATTTTCGGATAAATAAACTGCATCTGTGCAAGCCTCTCATCCGAGCCATCGACAATTGTGCGTTTAAAGAGAGCTTTCCGCTGCCGGAGCAAATTACCTACAAATATTTTGTTGGTCGACGCGCCATGTTTGATTCAAACTATCGGATGGCTGTGGAGGATCTGTCATATGCCTTCACCCACTGCCCTGACCGATTTACGAGCAACAAGCGCTTGATTCTCATTTATCTGGTGCCGGTGAAAATGTTACTCGGCTACCTGCCACGCAAATCCCTGCTGGAACGCTATGATCTTTTGCTCTTTCACGATCTGGCGCTCGCCCTGAAGGCCGGAAATGTGAACAAGTTTGATGAGATCGTGCACGAGCAGGAGCTGGTGCTCATACGGAGTGGCATTTACTTGCTTGTCGAAAAGCTCAAGTTTATTGTGTATCGTAATCTATTTAAGAAGGTTTTCGCCATTAGACAGACACATCAATTGGATATGAGTGATTTCCTTTCGGCATTGCAGTTTGTCGGTGTAACAGACGTGTCCATGGATGAGACACACTGCATCATAGCGAATCTTATCTACGATGGCAAAATTAAGGGCTACATTTCACATGCGCACAACAAATTGGTTGTTTCCAAGCAAAATCCGTTCCCGCCATTAATTTCAACATAGACTTTTTAACAGACTTTTCAATAAAAGAAACAAGGCTTTGTTGTCTCTGTGATCAAACAGCTGCTTTATCTTTACGCGTCATTTAAATTGGGGAGGAAGTATAAGTATAAGACACGAAAATGTAATTGGGGTATTGATATTTGCTCACGCAGGGCTGCAAAACAACTATCGATAGTCCCAACTGTCAGTGGTCAGGCCGCATGCACATACAAATTACACATATGCACACGTATAAGCCTGTGTATATTTCTAATAGCTCAGCTGAATCAGTTTGGTGTAAATGATATAAATCAAATAGAATAACAGAAAGTTTTGGTAAATTCATGGCATCTAACGTATAAATTTAAGCAATTAGTTATACTCTAAAGCAATGTGTACAGCCTAAATATTAGATATTCGACCGGCGCTGTGAAATTACACTTGCCATCGCAAAATCAATATTGCTAATTTTGCTTTGGTTTTTTTTTCTATTTGAAATGACATAACTATAACGCATTACAAATTGTACATATAACGAAATTAACAAGCAGTCTTTGTTGTTGCTTCTGTTTTGTTTTTGTTTTTTCAGAAAACTGCGCAAAGCAATCACTGCGTACCTGGCACATACCTAGAAATTTGTTTTTGTTTCTGTGCACATAACGAAAGAGGCTAAACGGTCGACATGGCAGCACCGGTCATTGTTGAGGCCACGGCCAAGCAGACGGCGACGGTGAGTGAGAGACAATAAATTGTTCCAAAAACTGTTCGATTAATTAAAAATCTGTTTCCGAACGCAGCTTATATTTATGCATGGCCTGGGCGACACTGGGTATGTACGGCTGTGTGGTATTTTTGTGCATATTGATAATTTGTGTGCTCCGCAGACATGGCTGGAGCAGCGCTTTAGCCGCTGTGCGTCCACCATTCATGAAGGTGATCTGTCCAACGGCGCCGACACAGCCGGTTTCGCTGAATGCCGGATTTCGTATGCCCTCCTGGTTCGATCTGAAGACACTGGACATAGGCGGGCCCGAGGATGAGCCAGGTATACGCTCTGCACGAGACAATATACACAGCATGATAAATAAGGAGTTGAGCGACGGCATAGCGGCCAATCGCATTGTGCTTGGCGGCTTCTCACAGGGCGGCGCACTGGCCCTCTACTCGGCATTGACCTTTGAACAGCAACTGGCTGGCGTGGTGGCTCTGTCGTGCTGGCTGCCACTGCACAAGCAGTTTCCTAATGCCAAAATTACCAGCGATGAGGTGCCTATATTCCAAGCACACGGAGACTATGATCCTGTGGTGCCTTACAAATTTGGACAGCTCAGCGCTAGTCTGCTCAAGTCGTTCATGAAGAATGTCACGTTCAAGACATATAGCGGACTGTCACACTCGTCTTCCGACGAGGAAATGAATGATGTCAAGGTGAGTGCGCGGCGCGGCGACTAATAATTAATAATTGATGAATTGGCAATCTGATGGTTAAAGAATTTCCTTACTCTCTCTCTGCTCTTATCTCTTACAGGACATAATCAGTAAATGGGTAAACTAATTTCCATTAAGCACTTTAGCACTTTTAGCGCGCCTCCGTCTCGTGCATTCCACATTTGCGCAAAAGCAAGAAAATAAAAATACAACAATTAACTAAAAATACACTAAAATCGGGAAAACATGATTATTAAAAATAAAAACACAGTAAGCAAGCTTCAAATGGATACACACACACACAACTAACTAAGCGGCGACTTTAAAGAAGTCGAATTATAAGTTGTTTTTAGCCAAATTGTGCTGGTAGAAGCATTGAGAAAAGTAAGACAAGCAATCAATTAAATAGTATACTACGTAATACCACGTATAACCCAACCTAATAATAGAGTGTGATGCCAATGCAGGTTGTGTTAAGCGAGGAACTTCGGCAACGAGTTGTTCGATATTCTCGTTTATAGAGACACAATTCAAAGATAGCTACTTTCAGTACACACAAATTATGTGTTGTTTTTTTTTTTTCTCAGTTTAATTCAAAAATTAAAAACTACCAATAAAGCTACTTAATCCATTAAAGAAAAACTGAAAAGAAAAATAATTGAAATATTTATTATTCGGAACAATTGAATGATAATTTTGAAAATCAACCGGACATTAAACCGTTTTATAACACGTTAGTATTCGAAGTTTTTTTTAGACTACATTCATTTTTCAGAAATTCCTCACATGGAAACCTTAAAACATAACGTTAAGTTTTTAAAAATTAACATTTTACTGTTCCCTAAACTTTTCAATGCAATACCTATGTTTATTTCATTTATTTTATTTTTTGTTTTCTTTTATTCTATTTATACAGCAAGATTCACAGACACACCATCTGTAAAAAGCAGCTGAATTTTAGTTAATTTATTCTTTTTAGCGTAATATGTGGTTATAGTTTGTGCTTTGCTTCATATACTTTAAATATTATTAAATAAAGCCACTTGATCATTTGGATTCTGCTTTTTTTTTTTGGCTTTAAATTCTTTAGTCGTACAATTTCAATTTACAAACTATATTCTGTATTCTGTATACACTTAAATATTTCCCAACTAACCGTAGAGCTTTCGCCTTACTCATTCATCTTTCATCTATATATTTGCAGACGCATTGGGAGGGCCCGAACATGGCTAGAAAGGCGCAATGCTGCCAGATATCATAGTAGCCATAGGCTATGAAATGTAGTTGCAGTTCCTTCCACATAAAAATCAAAGCTCCTCTTTGCCCCTAGTCAAGAAACGCGCCCCAGCCGACGTCCGAAACTAAAGAGAATTGTATTTTAGATATTATTTTGTACATACATACGTATTATGTAGACTTTAGGCATATTATTAGCTATTGGATGTCTCCACTTGGTGGTCGGACGAGAAGCCGATTCGTTAAAGCGAACTTAAACAAATAAAGTTATGTGACGACTAGCTCTCAAAGCTTTAAAAACTGTAAATGGGATGCATTACCCCGTAGATGGGAGTAAGTAATACTATAAAGATAGATGCTATTTGTATTCAATAGAAATCAAAATACTGTTTATTAACGGCTAGGGCGGAAAGTCACAATAGTGCCAGTCAAATCGATATTCGATAACAGCGCCCCATCTTGTACACGGTCAAGCAGCTGCGGTCACGTATATTGATATGTTATCGATATGATGGCGTTAAATTTAAACAAAAGTTTTTGGCGCAATAGGAAGCGAAACGATATCTGCTAAGAACTCAATATGCAAATGCTGAAAATTGATTGAAAGCTAAGGTACGAATGATGAACTATGGTAATTGTTGATAATACTTAATTCGATGCATGGCAACCAAAAACCGGCAAATTTAAATAAATTGGCGGATTTTGAGCAAAGTAAACAAACAAACAGCAAGTTAAGCCCCCTTCGCGTACACACACAGAGGAACACACACACACACACACAGCCAAGTAACGTTCGCAAACGTGAACATTCACGACTTCGCTGCTCTTCGTTCAGTTGTTTCCGTATCGCCGCTAAGTTTGGACGCGTTCGCTCCCCGCTCTTGTAGTTTCCAAAGTTCGCGCCGTCGCCTTTATTTTGATAATAAGCTCGAATGCAGTAAAACCAAATACAAGCGGATAAAGAAAATTAATGGCAATTGTGAGTGAAAATCAAATGGCAAATCAATTTAGCCAAACCCAAATATAGGCAAGCAAATTTAACTAAAGCCAAATTCCAATCACAACAAGATGTATGTACAAAATAAACAGTTTGCGGAAAGCGAAAGTTACGGTTGCACTTTTGTAAATTTGCTGTTGCGGTTATTGTGTACGGTGTGTGTGCGTACTTGGCCTGGGCTGGGCCATTTTTGTGTTTTTTCTTAGTTTGGTCACAAAGGAAGCTTTATACCGTGTTAAATGCACTTCTGTTGTTGTTGTTGTTGTCGTTCCCGCATTCCATCTGCAAAGTGCAATAAAGGCATATGCAGGCATGTAGATGCGTATCTATGTATCTGCCATACATATGTTTGTATGCATGTATGTACGTGCTCAATAAACTCAAGAAGTGCGTGCAAAGTTTTGTTGCAATCTTCTTTTAGATATTTCTTTTACTGTTTATTCGTTATGCATATGTGTGGGTGTGTGTGTGTATGTGTGCGCGTATGTGTGCATCCATTGTTTGTTGTGGGCGAGCAGGGACACACTCTTATACGGCACCCTGTTGCGCCCTTTTCACATTTTCGCTATACGTTGCCGAGGTGCGCCCTCTTAAAGATACATACATATGTATGTATGTATGTATGTGAATTGAATCAACTCATAAATACTATGTGTGATTCGTGGAACTGCAACGTTATACGTTTTAAACAAAATAGATAAGCAAGCACTTGCCACAAATTTCAATTGATAATATTGATTATGCTAAAAGAAAACTTCTATTGTAAGGAATAAAAGTTGTAATGCTCTGATTTGTGTTATAAACTTCTATAATTCGGACACGCTTTAAGGTCATAATACATTTTTATACATTTATTTCAAAAGTAGTTCATCATTAAAAGTTCGTTGATCGTGTTATTAATTAGATTTTAGGTTTTAAGACATATGTCGGCCCGATCCGTGAGCTTTAGCTTATTACAATCAACTAAAAAACGAAAACCCATTAAAGTCAGTGTAAAGCAGTTAAAAATATAACAGTTCGCATGGCTGAAATATATAATAATTCACCAATTGCTTGTTAAAAAACAAAATGGATATTTACATATTTCACTCGATAATTATGATTAATACGTTACCTAATCATTCTATTCAAAGAAACGATATAAAAACCGCAAACATAAACTGTTTAGCAATCAATTATCCACACAACTTTGATTTATCATCAACACTGTGATATTTTAACCTTCGATTCCGGACTCTGCCAAATCGTAGAGAATCAAGAAATTTGTGTGGATAAATTTAATCAACCAGCTGATCCATAGTTCCGCTCATTGTCTGATTTCTGTTGTTGTCGAATACTCAAATTCACGGCTGTGCAACCAGGGCATTTACTTATAGAGCTGACTGTAAGCTGGCAGATCGAAACGTGATTAGCACAATAATGGAGAATTCATTGTTCATTAGGTCATTAAAAGTCAAACAAAATGATGAGTGCAATGTTTCTTTTACGAATAGACAATACAATTTTGGTTTTATTTATATATATTTACTATATTTATTTTACTACATATATTTAAAACACACACTTATCACTAAATTTCGTAGTTAAATATTATTCTGCCCAATCAAAATCCAATTAAGCTGAGAAATTTCTTATTCAGTTTCACATCTGCAATCTCCATTCTGTAGTCATTTATTTAATTTATGTGCATTTTAATATAGTTTGCTATTAATGCTTTTCAACAAAAAACGCGTAGAATAAATATATAAATACATATATAATAGTTACGTGTGTCTACATGAATATTCCGATGCAATAATCAAATAATGCAACGCCGACAGCTCGAAATCGTGACCAACTGCAATTGCATTTCTACTGATTTCAATATAAATATATACATATACGCAAAGAAAAAAAAAAAAACCCAAATGAGAGACAGTTTTTATAGTACATCTTATCTGATACTGAACTTTCCCAACGGCAGTCGCACGTAATTTGCATTTTTTTTTGATTCAATTTTCGCTCTGTTCACAAATACATAACACTTAGCATGAGTCAAAAGTTCCTTCCCACCCCCCCCCCCCCCTCTCTTCCGTTCCACCACTCTCCTGTCTAACGGCACGATAATGTTATTATATGTGTAGATGTACGAAAACGGGGAACATCAGACATAGACAATTAGCATATATAGCATGCGAATATGCTAATTGTCCAATCCAATAGATTTTAATTGGAGCGCGCATTTCCTCGTGTGGAAAGTATTTTCCACAATCGCCCAGCCACCTGTTGGCAGATTTGAAAAGGGCTCATGACCCACGAATTGGCCAATAAAAAAGGCCTTTTGCGCGAGTCCAAAAACGAGTTTCAGGCCGCAGCGCAGACGCTTTGCATTAAGCCAACGTTCCGGAGACGACGCCAAATACATTAAGCAAGCAAATAAATGGACGCAAATCAGAACCGTTGATATCAAAGTATTCTGCATTTGTTTTCAGCTTTTGTACAGGGTGCTCAAAATAATGTTTGCACATTTTCGATGCGATCGCAACATGTTCCAAAGTTTACTTTTATTTAAAAAAAAAATATCAGCAAATGTAAATTGTGATAAAACCCATTCGTAGGTCATAGATACATATTTGAGAGGTATTATAAATTAAATTATATGTATATGAAAAACGGGTCAAGATAACTTTTACCTAACATTGCTATGGCAGCTATATGATATAGGAATCTGATACCGACAGAGAACAAGAGAAAGTAAGGGGCTAGGGAAAGATTCAAGGAGAGATGCAGAAATATGGACATCGGCTTGTCATACTGATCAAGAATATATATAGTTAATCGGGTCGTGGATAAGGCAACATCTATGCAATAATAGGGTATTAAGATATTCGTAGAACAATGCCTTGGAGCGTATTGTTGTTAATGGGAACAGTCACCGGAGCTTGTTTATGCATTAGAATCGCATGCTGTTCGGTTTTTATTTATGTACATATAGTCAATTCCTTAGCATAATGCGAATGTCGGAAGCATTTGCTAAGTTATAATACAATTAAAGAATCACAACAATTTTTCGTTCGCTGTTTACCAGCAGTAAATATCCATTTATTATTGTCGCTTTGTGCCGTCCCGACTGCGTTCGGATGGAACTTGATAGATCTGCGATATAAACACGGTGCCGAAAGCGGAACAATCGTGATCCATTTGCCCGGTTGCCCCTGCCCCTGCCCATGCCCCTGCCCCTGTGCCCGTTGCCAGCGGCTTCACCTGACAGTCGTCGAGTCATGCGTTGTGGCTGTCCCACTTCACACTCCTCGGCCTCCGCCTCCGTTCCAGTCGTGAGTGGACTGGCTCGTGTTTTGAAATATGCACGCCAACATGAGTCGACAGTTTTTTGAGTTCGTGCTCGTGTTCGTGTAGAGCACTTAATGAGCATTCCTTTAGCTATATAAAGACTGGTCCTAAGGATCTGCATTGGCATTGGCTGTCGGCTTGGCTTGGCACTTAAATGCATTCGCGCGGCCTGCTTGTTGCTGTTTGATTTGAGTCAGATAATATCTGGATTATCAATTTCAACAGGTTTCTAGTTTCTTTTCACAATTATTGTTATTTGCATATTTGCCTGCCGAGTGAATACATAAATTATCTGAGCTCAGACCTGTGACAAAGCAGCTTTGACAGGATTTGCCGGTAAACCAGGCACATTCTGACCGGTTTCTCGTAAGTATTTTTTTTAATATTAATTAGCAGCAGCAAGATGTCCCACATATATTTCAGTTTTACTTTCGGCTAACTCAGTTTCTTCACCTGCCTTTTAGCTGTTGTTAATTAATGTCACGTCATTTATGGGCATTACTGGGAATGTGCCGCATTCTGACAAAACTCAGTCTTATATGTATATAAATATGTGCCTAATTTACACAAAAATTCACTTACGCAAGCACTTATTATTATTATTATATCGCAATGAAATATTGCAAGGCTTACTTGCATTCATGAGAAGCGCATAGTAGGGCGTTAGTTAAAAATACATTTCTTTTAAATTTGTAGCTTAGCGGGCAGTAAGCTGGTCCTTCGATTAGTAGACATATACATACTTTGTTCATTTATGGGCATTACTGGGATTGTCTGACACAACACGAACTGTCGGACTGACTGACTGAATGACTGACTGACTGACTGACTGATTGTTGATCAACGCACAGTCCACACCGTTAGAGCTGGTAAGCTGAAATTTTCACGATAGTTACCTTATGTAATGAAGATGCACGTTAAGACAGGGTTTCGGGAAATTCCACCGCATGTCTTGAAAAATCGCAAAAAATGTTTGTATGACACTTTTTTGTTTACCATTCGATCGGCCTCAAACTCATTTTCAGATGATTTTTGCTGCGGTATAGCCGCTAGTATAAAATAAAGCTCGTAACTTCTGGAAAAAATGCTCTTAAGAAATATGGTTCAATGCTTGATAAGTAATCCAGCAGCTTTACATTTCCAATCAGGATCAACTGAATTAAAAATACTTAAATCAATCAATTTTTATTAAATTGAAATTAAATTTGTAACTTCATTAATACTCCCGTCGCAACACATATGGCAAGGTATTTAACTAGCCGCTTGTTTACTCCTCAGTTCACTGACACCAGTTTTGCGGTATATGCTCGACCAAAATATACCCTGCAAAGTATCCTCTAATAAGCTGCTGATTAATATGCAGGCTTTGATATGACGTGCCAGGCTTTATCCAGCTAACATATTTTATATCAAATTTAGTTTGGATTTCCCGACACTTTCCGCACGTGCTGTGGATCGTGCACATGTAAATAGTTTTAAAAGACAGTCTGAGACAGTCCGGATAACAATCAACAAAGTTTTATATCAGGAAGCCGACTTCGCCTTAAGGCCCATTTCTTTCTATTGACAGTTAGTTAGAAATCAAAATAATGCTAATGCTAGCTCTGAATTGGTTCAAGCTAATAAGAGATTTATTTGGAAATATAAATACATGGCGTGATGCTAATGAAATTGCATTATAAATTGCTTTATAAACATTTGTTTGTTAAATTTGTTTCTGGAAATCGATCTAAAAATTTGAATATTTTATGAATGCTGTCACGTTATCAAAAGGAAGATAGATGAACACAAAAGTTGCGCTTATGTATTATACATAGCCCTATATAATATATATAAATCATATTTGTACTAACTTAAATTAGTAGAAATACCATATTACATTTGGGCTGAGTTACATTTCGTTGGCACTGCACTGCTCAATGCTCAATAGTTCCGTGTCCGTGTCCATGTCCGTGTCCGTGTCCGTGTCCTCTTCTGAACCCAAATTGGTGTTCGGGTATGACGGCACGATCGGCAAGAGGCAACTCATCTAACTTTACATAGAAGTAAATAAAAGAAATTTTTTATAATATCGAATTCTATTTCATTTGAATTTGTTTGATATGCGTCGAATTTAATATATTTGTGTTCATGTCTTTTGTGGATTTAAGTTGCGATTACAGCATCTGCATTTATTTATAAATACATTTTTTGACAATTTATGCCTTTTTACAATAAATGCTATATATGTACATATATTTGTGTTTAATTTCATTTTCCGTTCCTTTTGGGGCGTATAAGCATTTTGACTGTCTTCAAGAAGTAGGAGGGCCATACCCAATATATGGCATCCTTTCTGTACACCTCATGATCATAGTATTTGCCATTTAAATTGCTAAAAAAAAAATCAATTTAAAAAATAATTGCATTTAAATTGATTTGACAAAGCTGTGGCAATCAATACCTGTACGCACAAGCACCGTACCACCAACCACTACCAAAATGGTCTCGGCTTGCGCAGTTGCCAGAATCCCAACTGTCATTGTCACGATCGTATGTGGTAAATTTCTCATCTTTGTGGTATGCCAAGTAATCATCTGTTGCACTACCCTCAGATTTGCCCAAGGTGATCAAGGTGTATTGGTCCTCCTCGCCAGAAATGGCAAATTGATCGTATCTTATGAACTCGATGTCACCATCAATTCCTTCCATATGTATGTACAGCTCATGAGGCTGGGCGCGCGTCAAGCGATGAATCCTCTCGAGACCGAGGAAGAAGTCACCGTGAAAGAATCCAAAGCCTTCACGGTATGAGGTCCAATTCCTATAGAAATCCTCCTTTCCATTGATTCGCTGCTGGATAACCGTCCAGCCAGGACCAGCTGTCTCACTATCACAAAGTACATCGAAAGGAGCTTCTTGATCCGGGGTAATCTTATGAATACCCGGAGCATCAGCAAAGTCGGTGCATTCACCGTAAACGGGCTTCTCTTCGCCGGTTTTTAGTTTCTTGGCACAAATGTCGATTTCGTTTTTGAGTTGGGATATTTGTTGGGCCTGTTGATCAATTGACTTCTTTTGTTTCTCCAGCTGCTCTTCATAGTCCTGGATTTTCAAGGCATTGCAATCGGGTTTACTCATTTCATCTTTTATTGATAAAACGTTGTTCGTTAGCTCTTTGATACTCTGTTTGTAGAAATCAATCTGATCTTTCTGTTCCGCCATAAGAACATCATTACGTTGGTTCAGCTTTTCCTGCAGTTGCTTGCTTTCCCTGTCTTTGCCTCCAATTTTGTTGTTATTGTTTTCAATTTCCTCCTTCATCTGATGAATATACTTTAACAAAGGTCTCACAGCCTTATAGATGTACTTTCCGCACTGTTCCTCTGCTATTCTGGTTGCCACACAAGACTAAGAAAAACACGATTATTTGCTGCACTTCACGTAAACTTCAATTAAATACCTCATTTGCATTGGCCTGTGTTTTATCTAGGATGAGCATTAGGCTTAAGTATAGCACATATGGAAACAAAACAGATTTCATTTTGTTTAAACTGCGAATGTGGAACCGACAATCAACACGCACGACAATTGACTGAAATATGTGGATTAATTGAAAGCTCTCTAGCAGCTAAGTAACTGATAAGCTGTGGGTCAAGAGCTCAAAGAAATAAGAGAAAGTAAGAATACCTACGGCAGGCCAAAGATTTAATAGCTTTGCATTTGTCTTATGGCTTTGCTAATGTGGGAGAATATTTAAGCTCGTCAATGCTGAGTTTGTTGAAAATATTTTGGAAAAATATTTGCCATACAAGCTATACTTTTCGATCTTTCGTTCCTATGGCAGCTATATAATACAGTGGTCCGATTTTGATAAGATTTTGCATATATATAGTGTATAGTAATACTTATAAATGCCAAGTTTGGGTAAGATATTTTTTTAAGCAAAAAAGTTGTTCACACAAGAAATAAATTTTCAGTATATTCTTCCTATGACATAAGATTTTGCATGTATACGAGGAGCACTAACAAATCAAGTTATCTTAATAAAAAAAAGTTTTATATAACAGAACCCAATTTTCGACCGATCGTTCTTGAGCCATCTATATGATATAGTGATCCGTTTCTGTTGTTACACATTTCATGATAAAATTATAAAACCCTCTGCAAGGGTATAAAATCCAAGGCACCAAAATTTAGCTTTTAAGTGAGCTTCACTGAACAGCTGAAAGATTGGCAATAACAAAGTTCACGAGATGTACATGTTTCTCGTGAAAAGATCATCGCTATATATAAAACTATTTGTCCTGACTGACTTATTTACTGAATAATTGGCGATCAAAGCGCAGTCCATACCGTAAGAGCTGGGAAGCTGAAATTTTCACTGTAGTTACCTTATGTGTTGAAGGTGTACGTTAAGACGGGGGAGAAATCGCGAAAAACGTTAATATGAAAGTTTATTGTTTACCATCCGATCGGCTTCAACTCGTTTTCAAAGATCTTTCACAGGCACAGGTCGAAATTTGCCACTCCCAAATCTCGGTAAAAACTCAACCGAATTTCATAACATCAGGCTATTTGGTCATGGTTTGGTCCCTTGAAATTTATGTTAAAGGTCAAAATTTCCCGCGCCCATAACTCAGTGAAAACTCATCCGATATTTACGTGGACTCTAGATCAATTTGGCATCTATATCTGGCAAGATTATTCTTGTTTTTAGGTTTTGTCCGATTTGCTTCAAACTTGTTGAACTTAATGAATATGTTTTACCGATTTGGGAAATTTTGCCCGCAGCATTGGAAAATTGGCGGAAAACGGCGATCGGTTTCAAAGTCATTTTCAAAGATCTTTCCGATAATTTTTTTATATGTACCACGGGCCATGCCGGGGTATACCCGCTAGTTATAAATTTATCGCGATGAAATCTTGCAAAGCTTACTTGAAATCATGAGAAGCGCATAGAAGGGCGTTATTTAAATTTGTAGCGCAGCGGGAAAGTAAGCTGGTCCTTCGATTGGTATACATATGTGTTTATAAATATATGTGTATATCAATATAGATGTATGTATGTAATTAAGACTGTTCATATATATCAAATCAAGATTGGGTCATTGACTGCCAAGCAAATTCCTTGCCTGAGCTGTCGATTTCGGATTTAGTATGTGCACATACATATATACGTATATAATACGAGTCGATATTATAATTGAAGAACGCTAAATAGACAATAAAAATGCAAAGATGGAACCGTGTGCCATAATTCCGGCTGTGGGCACATAGTTTAATGAGGCGCGTGGTTCTTCGAATGCCAACTGCGAATTTATACAACTGATAGGAACGTTATAATAATAACAATAACAACAATAACAACAACAACAGAATATTACGATTTGTCAAGGCCGCAAAAGCAAAAATCCAAAGCGAATCCGGAGATAACAATTATTCCGCCGTTTTTATTTTTTATTCATATTTTTTTTTTTGACACGCTTCTCTTCCATTCGAAATGATTAATTTTGTTGTTATTTACAGCGCGTAATCAGCTTCAATGCACGCGTCGCACAAACCAAAACAAAGCGATCCGTAAAATTTTTTAAAAAATTCCGAAAGACCGAAACCAAAAAAAAAGAAAAGAGCACAACGATGCGTGTCGAACGGCAAAAACAATAACAAACTGAGCAGAAAAACAGAATATTCAATAAAGCAAAAGCCATATCAAAACAAAAACCACGAAGCCCCATTTGGTTGGACTGTGTTGGGTTAATGAAACAATCGGAAAACGCGACACGTAGGAGCCAGCCAGACCTATAGTACATATCTATTCCACGCTCCATTATAATAACGATCCAAAACAATATACTGCCATTAAATAGCAGTAAAGCGCTCTGGACTTAATCTCAAGACAGCCCAAATTCGACATGGAGCAAACGCGCAGCACGCTGGGCAAACAATCCAAGGATGTCGAATTTCAGGACGTTTTTTACACTGTCGATCAGCGCACCAATTTCTGTGAGTATTAAACCTTTGCCGCACATATCTACTGTGAGAATATTTTTCCAATTTTAAAGCCGCATTTTTAGTGATTTCTCTAGTATTTTTAATATTACGTAAAAATTAAAGAAATCTTTTTGGTTCAAAATAATATTTGTAAGCTCTTCCCTAGCCTCAGAAAACACATTTTTTTTGGCTTGGATTGATTTTACAATATTTTGTAGTTTGGATTTTTTCTCTACTATTATTAGTACTATTATTCTTATTATTATTATTATTATTATTATTGATATTATTATTATTTTTAACATAACACATATGACTTTTATTATTATTTTTATTATTATAATAATTATTATTATTATTATTCTTATTGTTATTTTTATTATTATTATACCCTTGCAGAGGGTATTATAATTTTGTCGTGAAATGTGTAACGCATAGAAGGAGACATCTCCGACCCCATAAAGTATATATATTCTTGATCAGTATCAACAGCCGAGTTGATATAGCCATGTCCGTCTGTCCGTCTGTCCGTCTGTCTGTTTCTATGCGAACTAGTCTCTCAGTTTTAAAGCTATCTTTATGAAACTTTGCAGAAGTCCCTCTTTCTGTTGCACGCA
Source organism: Drosophila borealis (assembly GCA_035045885.1). Lineage (NCBI taxonomy): Eukaryota > Metazoa > Arthropoda > Insecta > Diptera > Drosophilidae > Drosophila > Drosophila borealis. The sequence goes on from JAWNOR010000211.1 coordinate 7,610,304, forward strand.
GCTCATATGTCAAAACCAGCTGGATCGGACCACTATATCATATAGCTGCCATAGGAACGATCGGTCGAAAAGTAGGTTCTTGTATGAAAAACATTTTTGTTTATAAAGTTATCTTTACTAAACTTGGTATTTATTAGTTTTACTACGTTCCCCATATATATGCAAAATTCTATTAAGATCGGACAACTATATCATATAGCTGCCATAGGAACAATCGGTCGAAAATTAAGTTTTTGTATGGAAAATTTTTATGTTTTTCAAGATATCTTGACCAAACTCGGTACTTATTAGTTTTACTACGCTCCCCATATATATGCAAAATTCTTTTCGGATCGGGCAACTATATCATATAGCTGCCATAGGAACAATCGGTCGAAAATTAAGTTTTTGTATGGAAAATTTTTATGTTTTTCAAGATATCTTGACCAAACTCGGTACTTATTAGTTTTACTACGCTCCCCATATATATGCAAAATTCTATTAAGATCGGGAAACTCTATCATATAGCTGCCATAGGAACGATCGGTCGAAAATTAAGTTTTTGTATGGAAATTTTTTTTTTTGTCAAGATATCTTGACCAAACTTGATATTTATTATTTTTACTATGCCCCCCATATATATGCAAAATCCTATTAAGATCGGACAACTATATCATATAGCTGCCATAGGAACGATCGGTCGAAATTAAGTTGTTGTATGGAAAACTTTTTTGTTTTTTAAGACATTTTAACCATACTCGGTTAATTAACTGTCATTAACTATTTCCCTGTACTTCTTAGATACGGGCAAAGCACTATGAGCATTATGAAAAGGTTGGGTCTGCAAGGGTATTAAATCTTCGGCGTGCCGAAGATAGCCCTTCCTTCTCGTTATTATTATTATTATTATTGCTTTTATTATTATTGCTATTATTATTATTATTATTATTATTATTATTATTATAATAATATCATAAATATGAAACACAATCCGTAGAATTCCCTGGTTAACAAACGGCTTTGTCGCCAGGGCCAAGTTTTATGGCTCTTTTTCAAAGTGAACTTTTTACAAGCCTTGAATTCTACAACTTTTTACTGTTTATTAGTTTTGTCGTTTAACTATTACATTTTGTTGCTCCATATTTGAAACTGCAAGTTTCGTAAATTGTATTTCAGGTCGTGTAATTTAAATGCTGCCTTTGCTTCGCTCTCTTGAGCTATTTCGCAACTTCTTGTTGTCTGGCCAAGCGCTAAGTGTTCCATAATTATACGAGCTGGCGGACAAATAAAATAGATACATAAAAAACATGCCTTTTAAGCGTCTATTGTTATTGCAGCCGACCATCAATTACAAAATGTACATGTTATACCTATTGCACATTCAAATGGCTATCACAATGTTTTGCACATTGGTTATTCTTAGCCTTAACCCTAACACATATGACCCGATCGAGATCGGATTATGTTAGAGCTACAGATTTGAAACTTGGTATTTAAGCTCGTCTAACTGTCAATTGTGATTCTTGGACATATCTACGCAAGTCGAATGACAGATCAAAGTTATTTGTAATTTTAAAGATCTCCCGTCCCTTGCATATGATTGCATCGATTAATTGTGATTCTACGCGAGTCGATCAAGTTATTTGTAATTTTATCTTTGCATATCGATAAACAGAAGATCAAATTTCTCCGCAATATTACAAGTCTACCATCCCTTGAAAATGATCCCATCGAACTATCAAATGTGATTCTTGGATATGTGTATCTACGCAAGCGGATTAACAGAAATCCATATTATTTATTTCCCGTCCCTTTTATATGACCTCACCATGTTAAAAGTCTTTTAGAGCTAAAGATTTGAAGCTTCGTATGTTAAATCTTACAACTATCACTTGGAATTCTTGGATATACTATCTACGCAAGTTGATTGGCAGAACAAAGTTCTTTGTAATTTTAAAGATCACCCGTTCCTTGCATATGATCCCGTCGCGTAGAGGCCTGAAATTTAGTTTGTAAATTCTTACAGCTGTTATTTATGATTCTTGGTTATATTCAGAATAGTAAAAATATCCCGTCCATTGTTTATGATCCCATCGATCTCAGAATCTGTGAGAGGCCCAGATATGAAACTTGGTGTATCTATGGTCAGAATCGCAATCCGAGTCTCTTAAAGCTAGAGATCTGAAATTTAGTATGTAAATTCTTACAACTATAAATTGTGATTTTTGATTTATAGGGTAGCTGCTAGTCGCGCACTCTTTAGCAGCAGCTGTCAACTTTTTGTTTCCGCTCGTCAAATGCAATGCATTGCGATTGGGTCAGCTCAGCTCCTGGCAATGGACAAATGGACACAGAGTGAACAATTTCTGTGTTCAGTTTCTTTGCCAATTCTCATCGGTCGAAACGAGTTTTCATCGGCTGTCGGCCAATGTCTCAATTGTTTAACCATCGAGTTCATAGAGTACTTGAGTGTATTTCGTATTTCGTATTTCGCCATTGACACACAAATCGATTCCAACTGAAACTGAGCAATGCTCGAGCGAATAATTGAAACCATTTGGCAGACCCTCAAGTTCGGAGTACGACTTGCCATTTCGCAGTGTCGCAAAGCTATATACATATAATTAAATGCATACAGGCGATAGTCATTTACATTTATTTTTAATTTATTGGATCGCTCTTGAGACAGCTTCAAATTTGCATTGGGCATTACGAGCCGCAGTTGGCATATTTTAGTTTTTTATCCTGACTTAGCAATAGTTGACTTCGGCGCCGTCACACACCTGTAAAGGGCTATAAACTATAAGTGAGTACTATTCATATTTGCCTAATTGGTTAACGAGCTGTGTAATTATCCATTAAATTGTCAATACTGATCACCCGTATTCAAATTAGAGGTGTCAAGCGAATGAAATATTATTTACATAAGTGAAAACTTAAATGAAATTCAAAATTAAATACCTCCCGAGAGCTGAGTACAGGTCGTCTTCTTGTTCAATGTAAATAGTATATAAAGTATTTATATATTCTTGATCCGTAGCTAAATGAAATCAGTATCGCCACTAAACGTGCTCTGCCAATCTTTGATCATGGACGACAAACCATATCAATATCGGACTACTCTACTCTGCTTTTCATGTTGTTCTCCTTCGTATCTTCGTATCTTTTCGGGTTTGTTTTTATCTTTTCAGCTACTCTTGCAGCTGTAGGGTATTCACTACCGAGAATGCCTTTCCACACTGGCTCCGAGTCCGAGTTAATCATCGTCGCGCATACGCCATGTGCAACGTGCAGTGGAAAGCGAGGGGCGCGATGTCGCCAAATGTTGGCGCATGTGGAAAATATCACAATAGGCGATAGGCACACACACACGCTGGCAGCGAATAAAATTATAGATATTTATGGGTATGCATGTATATGTATATGTATGTACATGTGTACATACTTACATGCGCATACATCTATCTACAAATTGTGCACAGTTACAAGCTACTTCCTCAAACTGGAAACTCAAAATTACTGTTGCTAACTATTCAACGAGCTGTGAGCAGCGAATATCATCATCATCATCATCATCATCATCGTCATCATCATCATCATTATCACCATTATGAGCAACAATAGTTGTCTGCTGCTGCGGCACAGCGCATACCAAAATCCAGAAAAAAAAATTGACCAACTTTGATTGAATAATTTTCCTCTTCCCCCTCCCTTCCTGCCTTTAACGCGGCGCTCATATTGAAAGTCGCTGCGAAATTTCACATTTTACTCAACGTTTTTCAGCTTTTCCTCGAATTATGTGGCTAAACATTCAAGTGCTCCATCAAAATCCTATACATATTTATATACTCTCTCTCCCACTCCCTCTCTTACTCTTAATTTTCCTCTCTGCCCCGTCTCTCTCCCTCTCCCTCTCTCTCTCTCTCTCTCTCTCAAGTGTGAAATGCCAACAAAATTGCGACAACTCCCTAACAAGGCAATCAACTTGTGTTTGGTTAAACATGCACAAAAACAAACTGAAAACAATTAAGAATGCGCATACAGCATTTTATATACTCTTTCCTTATACATTTTCTCCCCTTAAGTTTTTCGATATAAGCGATATCTTGTCAAGTGATTAAAGTACTTCGGCACGCCGAAGATTACATACCCTTCTAGACATGTGACTCACGGCTTTACAGATCAACTAACTTGCCTACCATAAACCGATCAGTGTCCTCTATGATGATTTTAATAAGCATTATAGAGTATTCTGCTCGAAATCTTCTCTTAGCAACAAGATACCCTTAGCATATACATATATGTAGTTTGCCCCCCCCCTCGGTCCGTTGGGCGGGAGCATTGCATCGGGATTACTGCGAAAAGGGAAAAAGTTTTGTAAAACATTAATATTGTCCATAAGAAAACTTATTGTTCGATCAGTTATTCCTATATGATATAAGTAGTAGTTCGATGTGGATCACACTTTGATACTTGATACAAAATCATGGGATATCATTAAAATTGTCATGATCTTCGATCTTAATTGATCCCCACACCCTTAAACGGAATTCGAGCCCTGATTTCCCCCTCAATAGCTGAGTCACTTGGTCCAATCATCTGGCAATAAATAATAAATTCAAAGAAAATGCTCTTTAAAGTAGCGCCCACTCGTGAAGCGATAAAAAGTATTGTGCCTTATGATAAAGCCAATATAAAAAAAACTAGATTTCTATAATGAACTTTTTTTTCTTAAATATGTAAATATGGATATAACTGCATACTCGAGATAAGTTATGCAAACAAACATTTGAATTTATCATTGAACTTGTGTTTCAAAAGACCACAACAATTATCAAGCCATCGACTATTGTAATTGTCGCTATAATGATGATATATATTATATGATAATTGACACATATGAAATGAGTTGAGAAATGAGTTACGAGTGCTTTGCGGTCAGTGCCCACACGTGTTGCCAGTTACAAGTATATCCGTATTATTTATTTATTTATTTTCAATTCAATTTGATTCGAATCGATAAGCACCTTCTGATCTTTAACAATTGATTATAATTGTGATCAATAAAAATTCTACATTAAATATGCCTAACTAAACTAAACTGACAACTTTTACTTTCCTAAATATTCATCTTAGAAATAAATATAAATGGGTTGCAAAGGGTATATATGTCGGATCGAACCACTATATTATCATCATGGCAACGATCGGTCAAAAATTAAGTTCTTGTATGATCGACTTATTGCTTTTCAAGACATCTTTACATAAACGAATAATTTACTGAATTCATGAGCTATGCCAAATACCAGATTTCATTGCAGAAAGAAAAATGAGCTATATAAGAAGAATATTTTTGTCTTTCAAGAAACGCATAAATACTTTCAACATGTCTGCAAAGTCGTATTAAATCGGAATATATATGACATATGATTCGACTTTATTATAAGTCCACAAATCTACTTGGGCGTGCTTTCTTGTTCCATTTAAGATTTAAGATACATCGCTTATCCGTGAATAGCTAATATAGCCCAGGGTTAAAAAGAAGACGGCAATTATAATTGGAAGCTCGCGTAGAGACACACGTTTACCTGGTTGGATAGGCTGTTAGATAATTGTTGGTTATTCCATCGATTCCATTAACGAATCCCAAACTAATTGAGAAAAATGGCATTTTAAATGAAATGTTCGAACCGGTACAATTAAACCTAAGCCACGTAATTTAAATTAAGAAGCTGGAATCTCTAAACTTGGCATCACGAGTTCTTCATATATTACACATATATATATTAAAATGTTATTCGGTTATTGCGTATTTATTATTATTCACTAAACCGCATTTTAAATGTTGTCGATAATAAAACTTTGGCTTTTAGCAGACTTGCGATAATTAATAAAAGTAATATTTTCGAATAGATATACGTCTATATGCGATTGTATTCTATATTCAATCACATTGAATTGCAACAATTATTGTAATTGCAGAGGCGAGGCATGGGCATTATTCTATGAATTAGTTTGCCGATCCGATCCGGTCCGGTTCGGCCGGTTCGGAGACAATTGTAAATTGGGAGCTCGTGTAGACACACGTTTACCTGGTGCACTTTCATTAATTGGATTGCTCAAAATGCGACCAAAGCGGGCCCGAGTTGACATGTAGTCACGTTCCAGACTCATGGAGCGGTCCAACCGCCCACCCGGACGCGATAATTGCGATTTGAATTCACAAATTGGTCACGTCTCAAATTGTGTGTGACTCACTCGATGTTCGATGTTCGATGTTCGGGTACTCGCAAGTGCGCCTCACTGGGCCAATCCACATGCTAGAATATGTCTGGCGCCTATGCAACACGAAAGTGGGCGTGTCCATATGCAAAGATCACCAAATGCCGCAAGCTTGCCCAAGACTCGATTTCAGAATCCGGCGGCATATTTGTTGTCAAACCAAACTCAAGCCCAAGCTCAAACAGATTCAACGTCGCGACAACAAAAAAGATTCGAAAAGTCACCGGGCTAATTGATATGTAAACTTGGCCACCTAGTAAATACACGGCTCTCATGATTTGTTTTACGAGCTGTGCTTTTGTCACTGACCTTCTTTGATTTACGAGTAAATGCCATTTTTGCGGTTGCGCAAGGAATTCGGAATTGGGGCCCCAGTCGGGCCAATTGGGAGGTCCATGTTCCAAGTGAAAACCAACAAAAATAATAATAATACACACCTCAAAGTGGCGCACTTTTTCAATAAATGACAAGGCTCTGCTCTGCTCAAGAGCTACACAGAGCTAGGAAAAGTCGTTCAATCTAGATGGTTATTTATTATTAATGATCAAGTCGATTATTCATAGATCTTAACCAACAATACCTTCTTCAATGCCCATTTAAATAATCGTCATAAGCCAGCTGATAATCTGAACCAAAATTTTGTACAAAAGTGTGCGGCAAAATAATGTATTTGTATTAACAATAAAACAGGCCTAAAATAGAAAAATTTGAACTTAATACAAGTAAGAAGTTCTAGTCGGGAGCTCCTGACTAGTGGATACCCTGAACCCTCTTCTTCCGATAGGCGATAGCTATAAAATGAAAGATACTTGATACAAGTAAGTTTTGTCAAGTCAAGTCAAGTTTGATGAATCTAGCTCATATTATTTGCGGAAATTGCTCAAAAATTGCTCAGAATTTCGATATCGAGTTTTATCGAATGCTTGGAAACGGGGCAAGTTATCGAATATCGGAAACAAACTCAATCTGCGCGGGGTCTAGGAGGACCTAAAGCTAAAATTTCAGTCTCTAGCTCTTATAGGTTCTGAGATCCTAGCGCTCATACATACGGACGGACGGACAGACAGACAGACGGACGGACATGGCTAGATCGACTTAGCTATTGATGCTGATCAAGAATATATATACTTTATTGGGTCGGAGATGCTTCCTTCTGCCTGTTACATACATTTGCACAAATACAAACACCCTTTTTTCCTATTTTTAATTGGTTCAGGGTATAAAAAATTGAAGAAATCAAATGTTGCTTTAGATCAAATATATTTGTATTATTTTGTTAATAAGCCAAACATAAGTAAGGCAGGAAAAAGGCTAGTTTAGTAAAACGTGGTAAAAATAGAATTCCTTTTTGATTTTTAAATATTTTCAAAATTAAACCAGACAACTATCTTCTGCCATGGGAGCTGGTTTGGTCTGCTTTAAGGTGCCCCAGCCAAATGTTCTTAAATTTTCCATTGTCACAGACAAATCGAATTTAATTATTTATATATATATATATATATATATATATATATATATATATATATATATATGTATATATATCGGTATATATATATCGGATTGTTTTTAGCGTAAACGATAACTATTTTAGCTAATTACAGTTTTGTGTCCCTATAATTTAGATATTCCACATATTCAACATAATCCTTTCACGATTTGAATTATGAATCTTGTGTGGCTAGTCAATCAAATCTACGCTGTGCAAGGTTCACATATAAATGAAAAATATTAGTCTGCTCGTGGGAAATAAACAAGCTCCTCTTAATCTCAGGCCAAGTCAGTTCAAGTTTAGTTGCTAAAAATGTTGCATGCAATCAAAAGTAAATAAAAATTAGTAAAATTGTGCAATAACATATATATAAATAAGCAAGTCACTCAAAGGGATTGCTTAGTTCCAGGACCTCTTTTGTCGCATATGTCATTTTAACAAAAGTAACCTTCAACTGAGCCGTAAACTTGATGAATAGATTTCCATAAGCTACTTTCGCTCTTTTTTTTCGCTGACAGTTTTTCGATAATATGTATATACATATTTATGTATATATTCGGTTTGGGGCGATAAGGAGCTATATAATCGATCCAATGTTCAACCGTCAGATGTTGTTGCTGAACCGACTTTAGCCCACTAGCTTACATTCTGAGACAGTGGGATCAGTCAGGGCTATTGATAAGATCAATTGAGCATTGACATACATTCGCACACGCACACACTGAAGCACAGACAATACGTGTTGGTCGAGATTATGAAACGAATCGCGAAAGTATAATCATATTTAAGGACCCGATCTAACTATTTGCGAAATCAATCAACCCAATTATTGCTTGTAAGATCTCCTGCCCAATTTATATTCAACTCGTTTGTCACCATAAATGTTACTTGGCGAAATAATCAAACAGAATTAATTAGCTCAAGACTTGGCCGAAAACCAGTTTGTGCCTTAAATCGCCGTTTAATTTCAGCAAGTCATGATAGCTCGTAATTACCCGATCTCGTATCTGGCCCAAAACCTTAAGCTCTTTATTTAGCACCTGCCGATTAACTTGGCCCGTACTCAGTAGTTGTTTTCGGGCTGTAAAACTTTGTTTATCTACCAACTTAATTCAGGTACAACTTAATTTTATTACCGTCTCATCGTTAAGTTAATCTGACATGTAGCATAACCATTTAGTTTCACATAAACCAGGCGACGCTTTCAATTAAGCGCAACGCGATCGATTAGTACGTTTTAATTGTATAGCAACGCAACGAGTCAGATTTCAACTGAACCGGTTCCAATTACCTGACTAAAGATTAGCCGAACCTAAACTAGAACCGAATTATATAAAAAAAAAAGATTTTGGCTTGTTTCAAAACAGCCAATTTAATTTATAAATTTATTTATTAAAATTAATAGTAGTTGTTAAAGTTGTTAAAATTTGAAAGCGAGGCATAGGTTTGCCTGCAAACTTTAACATACAGCATATAAATTTAACATCATGTTACATTTAGCACGAAGTTACAAGCTGAGACAGTCGAAAATTCGGCGTAATAAATAAACTGAGAACTTGACTTGAAGCGAATTCCAACATATGTAGCTGATTTTGTGGCGCCTCGCACATTCTGATTGAAAATTTCTATTTGTTTTTTTTTCAGTTCGCGTCAGCGGACAGCGTCAAATCTTGAAAGGCGTCAGCGGCAGCTTCCGCAATGGACAACTTTCGGCTATAATGGGCCCCTCGGGGGCCGGAAAAAGCAGTTTGCTGAATGCGATTTCGGGTTTCAGGTAAGCTTTTGAAAACAAATGACAAACGAAACGATATTCGATGCCCCATGAACTTCTGGAACATGACGACATCGAAATTTTAACCGGTTATAGAATTTAAAAACGATTCGGATATGTGACGTTAATTAAATAAACAAACAAACAAATGTTAAGTGGAAAATATGTGGTTCAGGTAGTCTTGCAAATATAATAAACAATATATAATACGAAAAATCAATATAACTTTTAACTAGTATATGATCACAGTTTTTGGACTGCTTAGTCATTGCCTTAGAATGTATTTGAGCATGAATATAACATTGCACGTGATTGAGAATATGATCGGAAATAACAGCCAACTCATTGTGAAGGCCAAACAATTAATTCATTTTTAAATATGTATGTACATAAAATCATATTCATTGAGCTTCGTTTGAGAAAGCAGCATTTTATAAGTTTTGTTTCCTGGACTCCTGACAACAACAAACGAGATGCCCTTGCAGACCCAACTTTTTCATAATGTTCATAATGGGTTGCCCGTATCTAAGAAACACAGGGAAATAGCTAATGCCGAGTATGGTTAAGATATATTGAAAAACATAAAAGTTTTCCATGCAAGAACCTACTTTTCGATCGATCGTTCCTATGGCATCTATATGATATAGTGGTCCGATATAAATAAGATTTTGCATAAATGTAGAGAACATAGTGAAACTTTTAAATGTCGAGTTTGGTCCAGATATCTTGAAAAACAAAAAAGTTTTTCCATACAACAACTTAATTTTCAACCGATCGTTCCTATGGCAGCTATATTATATAGTAGTCCGATGTTGATAGGATTTTGCAAATATATGAGGAGCATCGTAAAACTAATAAATACCGGGTTTGGCCAAGATATATTAATAAACAAAAAAGTTTAATACACAAGAACCTACTTTTCGACCGATCGTTTCTATGGCATCTATATGATATAGTGGTCCGATCCAGCTGGTTCCGACATATGTACTGCGTGCAACAGAAAGAAGCACTTCTTCGACAAAATTTTAATCTCCTCAGCAAGGGTATAAAAAATGAATAACTGATTCTGAAATTGGAATTTTTTAAACGGCTTACAGACGAACTGGCGTCAAGGGTAGCATCAAAATAAAACGAGATAATGCCTGCTATATAACACAGGACGATCACCATCAGACACTGCTGACCGTCGAGGAGCTAATGAATCTCTCGTATGATTTGAAATTGAAGCAGCGCCACAAAAAGGAGGAGATTCTCACGGAAATACTCAAGAATCTGAATCTCAATCATCGACGCAATGTCACCGCCGAGAAACTGAGCGGCGGCGAGCGTAAGCGACTCTCGATTGCACTCGAGCTGGTGGACAATCCCAACATCTTCTTTCTCGACGAGCCCACCAGCGGCCTGGACGAGGTGACAGCGGCCCAGTGCATACGCCTGCTGAGAGAAATGGCGCGCGAGGGTCGCACCATTGTCTGCACCATACATCAGCCCTCGGCGACAATCTACAACTACTTCGATAGCATCTATGTGCTGGCCAAGGGCCAGTGTGTCTACCAGGGTAGTCCGCAGGCCACCATACCCTTTCTGCGTCTGGCGCAGATCGATTGCCCGCGCCACTACAGCCCCTCGGACTACAGTAAGTGCTCAGAGTGTGCGCTATGGCCACAGCTGGAGCTTAACTCTAGCTACTTTCGTTCACAGTTATTGAGGTAATTGATGCTGAGGAGGGACAATTGGTGCCGCTGCTTAGCGAGCTAACGGATAATGGCAAGCTCACCTACCGGGACAAGCAACCGGATCAGGTGGGCTCTCCGCTGGAGCCGCAGCAGGCCATCACGACGCTGTTTGTGGAGCAGCCGAAGCGTCAATTTCTGCCAGCGATCTTTGCCGGCACCGCTGCATCCACCGATGGCACCTTGATGGGCGCTGCGGGCGCCTTGCTGGAGCATGTGAAGGTCTACTCGCAGCGCCTGCACAATGAGCGCGCGCATGAGATATCCGGACTGCAGCAGTTCCTGGTGCTGATGCGCGTCATGCTGCTGCGCACAATGCGTGCACGTCTGGCGCTGGCCATCCAATTGATCCATCATACGCTGTGCGGCCTGTTCTTTGGCCTGATATTCTTCCAGCTTGGCAATCAGGGTGCACGCATGTTCGACCATCTCAAGTTCTGCATTGGCGCTGTGCTCATGATTGTCTACACCCAAGTGATGGTGCCCATACTTAGCTGTAAGTTTTGAATAAAATGCCAATGCTATTCTTTCTCACTCACTCTAGCCTTTTATCGCTCTTCCAGATCCCGCCGACGTCAAGGTGGTCAAAAAGGAGACCTTCAATCGCTGGTATACGCTCATGCCCTACTATATGGCGCTCAGCATATCGCGTCTGCCGCTGCAGGTGCTCCTCAATCTCACCTTTATGGCCATGACCTACTGGATGTCCGGGCTGCCGGAGCAGCTCTGGCGCTTTTGCATTTTTGTTGCCGTCGGACTGATGATCTCGCTGGTGGCTGAGGGCATGGGCCTGGCCATTGGTGCTACCTTCAGCATAACAGTAAGTCCAGAGAACCTGAAATGCTACTGCATACTTAAAGGCGCACGCATAAAAATATTGTATCATCCGATAAGCTATATAAAGGCCAAATCGTGCTTTATCTAACAGAGCCATTCATGGTTATATATATGTATATACACTTATATATCTTTTTTAATCGCATATTTATGTTGTTATGTTGTTTTTCATCGCAGAATGGCAGCGTGGTGGGTCCTATGATTATAGCACCACTCATGGGCCTCGCTATTTATGGATTTGATTTTGCGTCTCAAATCCCTGGAGGCATGAATCTATTGATGAAGTTTAGCTATGTACGCGTGGGTGTGGTGGCCTTAATATTGACTGTGTTCGGCTTTCAGCGGGAGGAGCTGGACTGCGATGACATCTACTGCCACTTCAGCGATCCGCGAGTGCTGCTCAAGTTCTTGGACGTGGACAAGGTATCGATACTGCACCAGTTCGGTCTGCTGGCCATTCTGATGATCTTCTTCCGGGTGCTCGTGTACATCAGTTTGCGCAAGCGCTGTTACACATGAGCAGCTCAGATGCAATGGAATTGGATATATGTATATTTGGTATAGTTATAGCAAAAGTCTATGCTGTGATTTGGATTTATACACTCACAAGTAGTGCAGGTGCCTACCTAGTAATAGAAATAACTAACAGTTTGTACATACTCGTAACTGCTAAATGTATTATGTGCACAGTTGATTGCCCCATGTAAACAAACACTCAGATAAGTTGGTGCTTAGATAGTTTGTAAATATCTGGTTAGCATACCATTCCCAAGTATAAGCACATGTTAATTAATAGCTGTGCACTTCTTACGTCTCGTTTGTAAGCATAGTTTCTGTAAGATTTCTGGTAATAGTGACATGTACATAAGAAAAATAATATTTTAACATATCTATAAAAAAAATGTGAAGTATCTGGACTTTTATTGGAAAAAACTGAACACCAGGCCAATATAAAGTACTTATTAATGGATGTCAGAATTTACTGAATGTGGATACTGCACCTTTTGCTCTTTAGTAAAGATTTGCTGAATTCTAATTATTTAAAAGCCGCCCCTTTGCACAACTAGTTTGAAAAAAAAAACAATGTGCCCGAATATAGGGATTATTCCACTCATGTATCGATTGAAATTCTGCGAGCAACACTGGTCGAATCATAGTGCACCCTGTGCATTAGATTCGGTCTGGCAACACTGCTGAAACAGTTATTTTGTCTTTCGCGCTCACCTGAAAATTAATTTATAAATACAAATGAGCCGTACAGCCATTAGGGACGAGCAGTTCAAAAAAGGCGATTTTCTATTCGCCAAATTGAAAGGATACCGCCCGTGGCCGGCCCGTGTTCTACAGGCTGGCGATCGAAAGTACAACGTATTTTTCTACGGAACTTGCGATACGGCTGAGGTGGGACCCAAGCAGCTATACACGTACATAACATGCATACGGCGTTTGGGTAATTTGCAGAAGCTGAGACAAAATGAATTTAAACGCGCTCTTCTGCATGCCGAGCAGGCAGTCGCAAATCCTGCAGAAGACGAGGCCTATCATCAGACGTTGGCCATACTGGAAAACAATTTCGTAGATGCCATTGATGTGGTACTATGCGACGAATACTATCTAGATGATAATGTCAATAACTGTGTTATAGTCGACGATGAGGATGATGATGAGAAAACTTCTAGACGTATCTGCTAATCGCAGAGCTATGAAATACATAAAGGAATATGTATAGTTGATGCAGATCATGCTCACATTATGTTAGTAAAAGTTATGAGAAATGTAATAGTTATCAAGGTTTTTGTTTGCTTGATGTATTGCGCTTATCCGGTTTAAATAAATGTATTAAAAGTATCAATCTTCCTGTTCAGTAGCTTCTACAAGCCCATCTCGATATCAGACTCTTCATTGGGCAAAAGAAGCCCTGCAGCATCTGATTGAAATAGCTGCTGGCACGGCTCTGCTTCTGTCTTGGTCATGGCCAGGATGTGTTCGCGCAGCGGCTGTAGCAGGCCAACTACTTGCATGAACTCGGTTGTCAGCTGGGGCGGCAATCCCACCAGCAGGTTGGACACAAAGTCATCCATGACCGCATCAACCTCGATGTTGTTGCCGTGGCCCAGTTCTCCGCACAAGTAGAGTAACGTTTGCAGGCGCAGAATGAGCTCTCGCGTCGGCTCTAGTTGGACGCTCCCTTGACATGGCGCCGCCTTCAAGTCCATTTCGGCTAGGGTGCGGCACTTCTCGTACAGTTTGTTGCGCGGCACGCATTTGCTATGCAGCGCATCCGTCTCGTACTCATTTAAATGGTGGTGCGCCACGCGCAACGGCTCCAAAATGTCAGCGTTTACCCGATGCAACGTTATCATATTGGAGGCATAGCGACGCTGAAGCTTCTCACGCAGCGGTGTCTGCTTGGTCTCCCGCCGAGCGGGCGCTGGCAACCCACTGGCTTCCAATTCCTCGTTCATGCTGGCCATGTCCTGGACGGTTTTACGTTTGAGGACCAGAAGCTTTTGCAGTTGCAACAGCGCATCCATCAGGGGCTTCGGTTCGTCGGTATCGACGGAGATTTCTGAGGTGGTCAGCTGCTTGTCTTCAGTCTCCTGGACGATGCTGGCCAGCGGCAAGGTCTTGCACTCCTGAAGCACATGGAGATGACAATCAGGCATGCTGAGCACGGTATGCTTGCCCGCTATGTTAAACTTAATCAGGTAACTGCTGTCCCTCGGCTCGTAGCCGATGACACGTCCCTTGCAAAGCATCAACTGTGGTGCGCTCAGCAGGCTGATCACCTTGACATCCACGGCCAGTGGCATGGGTATCAGTTTGGGCATCAGCTCCAGAGATTGTCCGTCTTGCTCTATATCGAACTTGCGCTGCTGCAGTTGACGAACAATGCGACGACTGCGCTCCAATTCGATGCGCTCGCCAGCAATAAATGGCGGCGAGAAGCGACGAGCCTTGCCCATGTTTCGGCGAATCAGCTGCCAGCAGCGTCGTGGCATTTGACGCGTCTCCAGTTGCGGAAAACAGCTCTGGACGTAGTTGTTCATGTCATAGGCGCTGCCCAGTATCGCCTTGTCGATGAAGGACTCTATGAACTCGCACCAAATCCAGCGCTGGCAATTGGGCTGTTTTAGGTATTTGTACAGCCTTTGATTGGCCGGCAACAGCTCCTTGGTGCTGGTATCGACGGCATCCGGCTCCTGGGCCTCGGCTGAGCTCTTGCCACGCAGTCGCTTACTGAACTTGGGCAACTTGACAAACAGTTCGTCGTCCTCCTTGTCGGCCGTCTGCGATCTGAGCAGACGCTGCGATTCAGTCGTCTTAGACATTCTATGAGCTCGGCGTAATCCAATTTTCGACAGTTGTGGTGGCGTGTCTGCTGAATCGGAATCAGTTGCTGTTTGGTTAATATCTGTAAAATGATCAGACATTTTGTACCGAATGCGCAGGGCTAGGCTATCAATTTATTGATTGCTCTTAAATGTTACGAATTCTAAATTTTACCTGAGCCTACGTGCCGACTCCCAACATTCGCTTTTTATCACAGCGACTACTTGTTTGAAGAAAATCATGACAATTGAAATCCACAAATTGACATTTACGTTAAATTTCAAACTAAACAGAGAGTTGCATGTGGACAAGGGATGCCACATAGGCTTTAGATTTGTTCCGTTAGGCTTGAGTTGGAGATGTGCAAAAAGTATTTCATACAAATGTTAACTATAGTTATGATTATTTTAAGTTACTCGTCAGGCAGCTGCGAAAGTTTTCAGTTAAGCTAACCTCCCAGACGTATGCAAGCTGTTAATCGATGTTTTTTTTTTCTTTTCAGTTCTATGGTATAACAATTTTTAAACAAATTTTAAGGTGACGGCAACAAACAAAAAGCAAATTATATATTTATAAAACAATAGATCCTTTTCAGTAATTTTCGTTTACAATTAAGTTGTATATGTTTTAATCGATTTGGCTATACTTTCCTCAGCTTCGCTAGTCCGAATAGCAAACGTAAGTTCTCCATGTCACAGCCATTTTTATTAGTCATCTTGGCCTTCATCGTGGTGAGCATTACGTCTGTTTTGACACAGTCGGCGGGCAGAGCAGGATGTACCTCCAAGTTTACAATTTGCCCATTCCTGCTGGCGTTAGATACTTCTCTTAGCTTTCGAGTGCCGTGTGTAATCATCATCTAAAAGCAGTTCCTTACAGGATATCATTGAAATTAAATAGGAGTACTTCTTACGTCCATTATCTTTAGGCCGAGGGGCCGATCAGCTTTATCCACGCCAAATTTCTCACAGAGATTAACGCACGTGTGCTTGAGTGCATGAATCCCGATGGTGTTCAGTGTCCCATTGCCTCTGCTCATCATAAAGAACAATCGCACGACCAAACACCATCGCTGGCGTTGCCCAGGAGACGCTTTCTGCCAGACATGGCTGCGGCCCAAATAGCTGTGCCCGTTAAAGTTCACGTCGAAATGTGGCACGGGCAGCGCCACCCAGTAGCCCAGATCCATGTTCGCCATAGACTCGGGCACCGGGACACATACTGGTCTAGGAAACTTGGATATTGGCAGCTTAATGGCTACCAAAAATTCAAATACAATGCGCGTATTGTTATTCGCCTTCAGCTGGGTTGCGATAATGGTGTGGGCACTGACTGGATACTTGGTTGTGTGGTAGCATAATTGGTAGCTGCGTCCGGTCCCCGTTTTGCAGTTAACTGTTGGCCGTGATTTCAAGAGTCCGTCCAAATCGTTGCGTAGATGTGTCTGCAGATACACGGACGAAATTAACGAATCACCTACTATCTGCTCCTTGAAGACCGAATGCAAATAGATGTAGTCGTCGTCCTTTATATCTGTGTAGAACGGAAACCGTAAATCCAACAGCAGATAACAATTAAAGTTGGCAGGCAAGTCTATATTATTTCCGCATATATAGGTGGCTGCAAGGATTTGGCAACAATGTGAATACTGACTGGGCAGGCACTGCAATCCTTACCAGTTGCCGGCAAATTACTGAAACTGCCGGCGAGCATTGATCTACGCTCCTTGAGTGCTTTATTGATCCAGCCGGCGAGGTAGGTAGCATCACAGAGAAAGGCCTTATGCTCTTTCGATGGAACCTTCAGTTGCATAACAATTTTTTGAAGCGCATTATCGAAAGTTAAAGACATTCTTCGATTCTCAATAACTGTTTTCCTTTTTAAATCTTGTAAATTGCTAATACAATATTTGGAGCTCAAAATTTTGTTAAGCCTATTTACAGTTGAAATCCAGTTGAAATGCTTTTTCTTCTATTGTGTCAAACTTTTTAAAAGCACTCATTGTTTGACAGTTTGCATGGAAGGCGTGGAATGGAACAAGGCTTTAACGTCAATAGATTTAATGGGAATGAAACAATAAGAAACATCAGTTCCCTTAACGTCTTAAGAATTCAAACGTATCCCATATATACAGAAGAATATATGAATAGTAAGCAGCAGAATTGTGACGTAAATCACGTTAAAGAACAAATAGTTTTAAAAAAAAACTCTGTTGCTATAAACAAATTATAATTATCTAATACAAGGTAAGCCCGTTTTAGTGGTTATCAAAGAGGCTTGAGGCTTATGTACATTCCAAGTTTTTTTTATACATCGCAATCTGATTGATTTGGAATTTTGTTTACATTGGAGATAATGGAGTTAGAAAAACCTATTGATAAAGGTTCGACTATTTTTTGATGGTGCCGATTTTTTCCTTGCGTTTCTTTACATGCTTCTTAACTTTAACCTTCCGTTGTTCTGCCTTAGCATCCTTTACCGCCTTTTTGCGGGCCTTTTTACTGTCGGGCGATTCGTCACGTGGCCTTGCCGAGTTTTTAAACTTTGACGTGTCATCGTCCTCCTGCGATTCGTCGCTCTCGTTGCCACTTGTCTGCTGCTCACTTTCCGCACTTTTATGTTCGGCATCCAAAATGTCCGGCTGTTTCTGAACATCTAATTGTGGCGTAAGACCCGTGATTTTTGCGTAGACAAGATTCTGCTGGACACCCTGCTTAGCTTTTGTCACATCGCGCTCAAAATGCGGCACCTGGGGTATAATAATGGATTAGAATTGGAAAACTGATATTTTTTTGTGGTATTTACCTCATCCAAGCGTTTGGGAATGTAGGTGTTCTGCCAAACAGCCGCATCGATCTTCTCTTGCGCTGTGATGGCATCAAAGTCTCGATCCTTAATACGCTCCGAAATGCGCTCCAAGCATTCCTCCATATTTTGTTCGTTTATGGTCTGGTCCGTTATAAAGTCAAACAGCTCCTTGACCGTCATGGTGGCCACCGATTTTTTGCGGAAGAATTCCGATATGTTGGTGCAGTCCTTGCGTAGAAAGTCGAACGCATGTGGATGATCGTGCTCGACCGCCTGGCTAACATCAATAATCACCAGTTGGCCATCTTGGAACAGTATATTGAACTCGGAGAGATCCGCGTGCACCAGCCGACACTGATTGTATATGCGCCACATAATGACCACGCAGTCGCGGTACAGCTCGCGCGCCTTTGAAGTACTCAGCTCCACGTCTTTCAGCTTTGGAGCTGGCCAGCCGTCGCGACCGCAAAAGCGCATGACCAACACATGCGAACGCAGCAGAATGGGTTCGGGAACGGGCACACCAGCATTGCGCATGCGCAGGTAGTTACGCATCTCCTTTTCTGCCCAGGTGCGCACCATCTTGCGAGGATTGTGCTTGCAGTAGCCATGACGGAAGCGAAACTCGCCCGAAACGTACTTGTCACGATCTTTGAACACTAGAATTGAGGTCTTGTAGATTTTGATAGCATACTCATCGGCTCCATTCTTGGAGACTGCATGGTAGACATTTGCCTCTTTGCCGGTGGATATGCAGCCGTTGATCTCTTGAATAAGACCCCGATTAAGCAGCTTGAAGAGTATCATGCGTGTGCGTGGATCCATCACCTGCTCTGCTGTGGCGCGATCGTGCTTGTCCCTCACACGCACTCGCTCTGTTTCCTGGCGTCGATCGAAGCTTACCAACCGGTTGGCCGCTTGTGCGCTCATATTGGCGTTTGGATCGTATTTCTCGACATTTATCCGGGCTGAGTATCGCCGCAGCACCTTCTCATTCGGCTGGTAGCTGCTCATGCGCTGAGTGCCGCCTCCTCCTGTACTGCCAGAACAAGTGCCGGTTCCGGTTCTGGTACTGTTGCCCCCACCTGTTGTTAGCTGTGGTTGGGCGTTCTGCTTGTTAAAACCGCTGTAGGCTTCTTCGTATGCATCGTAGTCGTCGCCCTGGTCGTAATCGTCGTCTTCATACTCATCCGCATAGTCCGAATCAGTTTCCTCGGCCGGATTGGTGTTATCAATAATTTGCTGGCACAGGTCGTCGCTTACTCCTTTTTCTTTCTGTTTGATGTTCTTAAAAATGTCGTGCTTCACTGTAAGCGATTTAAAGTCTTCCACCCACTCGGACTTCAACGCATTGCATTTTATTTACAAATATTACTTTGCATTTACAAAATTTATGTCTAAACTTACATTTTTCAGATTCTCGTCATCCTCCTCCGGATCGCTATATTTGTGTGCATCGGTCATCTCGTCTGTAAGTGCAACAGGTGTGTGCAGGTGCCCAGTCTATCAACCATAAACAATTATCGCTTGTTGTGTTGCAGGTCGTTCTTTTTAAATGCTTTTAACTTTTAAAATTCACGTTTTTGTTAAAAATAATTGTGAAACCAACTTGCACGTGTGATTCGCGAACAGCTGATACTTTTGCCATTCAACATTGCACTCTGACAGCAATCGGCTATCGATATAGAAGTTAAGCAACAGCTGTTCTGTTATGGCTCCATTGTGACTCTGTTACCTGTAGATGTTAATAACATAACAGCTGTTAAACAATGAGGCTACAATAAATAATCGCGCCAGCTAATAATATTTATATAGTTCGCGCCCATCAATATACGACCAAGTTAGTTAAGAAGAAGTAGATGATTATTAAACATGTTTGTACTGGCAGAACTTAAAGACAACGTACGCATTGCGCCCGACCACTTTAATTTGAAGCTTGTGGATGCGGTGCGTGACGAAATTGACAGGAAACTGGCTAATAAGGTAATTTGAACGATTTCGGAATGCACCTATTGAGTAACTTGTGCTGCGCCTTTGACAGGTGTTGCTGAACGTTGGCTTGTGCATAGCACTCAAGGAGATTGTCTCACTGAAGGACTCGATTATTCTGCCCGGAGACGGCGCTTCACACACAGAGGTGCTGTTTCGCTATGTGGTGTTCCGGCCCATGGTGGGAACTGTTATTACCGGAAAAATACGCAGCTGTTGCCGCGAGGGAGTGAACGTGACGCTGGGCTTCTTCGATGATATACTTATTCCACATGCGGCTCTGCAGCATCCGTCGCGTTTTGATGAGGCGGAACAGGCCTGGGTCTGGGAGTATCCGTTGGATGATGGCGGTAAACATGATCTCTTCATGGACGTTGGCGAGCCAATTAAGTTCCGTGTTTCCCGCGAGATATTCGAGGAAACATCCCCCATTGGCCCACCCAAAGCGGAGGGTCAAGCGTCCCAAAATGCTAGCACTTCAGCAGCGGCAGCAGCCGCCTCCGCTGCGGCACAGGAAGTGAAGACACCCTACAAGATAATCGTTAGTCCAGATCCCAAACACTGTGCACAGTCGTGTACTATATGTTATTGTTTTTTCAGGGCGCCATTAACGAGTCTGGGCTGGGTGTGCTCTCCTGGTGGGATCAGCAAGGCAAAGAGGAAGAGCAGGACGGTGAAGATGGCGAAGATAATACAGAATATGATAATGACGACGATGGGGAGGGCGCCTGCGAGGAATGACAAAGGAGTGGATAGCTTTTTTAAAAGCAAATGTCACTAAGCTTAGTTGTTTTTTTTTTTACGAATATTAATAAGAATTTAACTGTTAAGTTATTTAGAAAATAATTTTAAAAAAGTTGAAACTTGTTACAAATTAATCAAGAGAATTTCAAATATGCTTTAGTTTATTTTCTCATATATTTGTTTTTTTAAAATTTGTGTTTTAAATATTGTTTAAATTTGGTTTTTTTTTCCAAACTACAATCCTCACATTCCTCATTTAAACAAATGTTTTGGTAGCGCATCTCTTTCACATAAGGTAGTTATCCATATATTTATTAATTTATTATAGTTTATGTTTAGCTCTTTGTCGTTGGCGACTTAGTACTAGTACTAGTAAGGGCGGCACAGGGACTTCAGAATATACAATTAAATCTCTTTCACTTGATTATTTTCAAACGTAGCTCCCTAAAATTGTATGCGATCTAGTTTGAAAATGTTGTTTTCCATTAGTTTAGCGTGCACATTTCTCTAAATCGTCTAATTCTAAAACTGGAATACGCTATTTTTATTTACTTTCGTTTGCTTTGAAGAGGGTTAGGAGGTAGGGGAATGCGGGTTCATTTCTAGCATAGCTATTGTATGGTACAATTGATAAACAGTTGTTGTCTTCGGGGCTGCGCAAAGGTCAGCTAAGTATAAAGCTGGTTGGCAACTTTGCCTATAAATATTTACTTCGGTTTTTTTTTTGTTTGAAAGTTTGCTGCTTTGAACAATAAATTGCATAATTTTTGATTTTGCTTGCATGCTGCATACGTTCGTCTTTTTTTTTTGTTTGTCTTTTAGGCGCAATGTTTAGAGTTAATTTACATTTACATATATCAAGTATATATGTATGCACATATATCTTTAGAAATTGTTTCTTTGTTTGCACAATCTTTTATGGTTAATTACAGTGAGGTTAATTTAAACTTGATTTAAAAGACTACAATAATAATAATAGTTATAAATATAAATAATTGTTAATATTAGACGTCATCTCGGTATTGTACTGTATGTAAATAAATATCATTTGGGGTCTTTTATTGTATAGCTTTCTTAAACAGCTCCCAACTTAATATACATATGTATATGTGTATAGAGTTCCATTTAAAATCACAGTAAAAATCATAAGAAACACAAAATAATTGTAAAACCATAAGGGTTCATAGTTTTTATAGCACAAAAGGAACTTCCTGATTAAAAATAACAATCTAAAAAAAAATTATTATAGCATACAAATAGCATCTTAATAAAAACTCGTATAACTGAATCTAAAGAAAATCAGTTTCATTCACATTCACATTCGCATTCAAATAAAGTAATCCATCAATTATTCGATTATCAAGCAGCGTGGCAGATGCTCTTTCAAATAATCGAAAAGCTCGTGCGAGGCGCCAGGACAATTGGTCAGCTCCAGCTCCTGCAGATGACGCAACTGGATGAGGCTGGACAAGCCGGATGACGTCAGCAGCGGGCAGCCAGCCAGCGATAGGACCTGCAGATTGCGCATGGAGCACAGGTGTTGCAGCCCGAAATCACGCACCTGGGAGCACCAGCGCAAGAAGAGGGCGGTCAGCGATAGCATCGTGGATATGTATCCAACTCCGATGTCCGTTATATGGACGCACCTAAAAGTGACAAATACAGAGGCATTAATTAATTGCAGTTCTTTAAATCCAGGCTGCAAAGCCAACAAAACCATTTTTATGTTCGGCTGTTTTTTGGTTTAAATATTCTTACTATCTGGATTGAAAGCAAACTGACAGTTCAATTTAGAATATCGAACTGGCATAAGATTATTACGCAAGTTAGTATAAACACTTAAAAAATGGCAAAAATAATAAAGTTGGAAGCATGGAAGCTGCTTCGACCTGCACTGGCAACTCGTGCAGTTCCTGGATGGAAGGGGGGAAAGCGAGTGCGGAAATTGAATTTAACTCATGAATAATTACGAGCAGTGCCCTAGGAAAGGGGGGGGGGAGAGGATGGGAGGGACTGGTTGTCTAGAGAGGCTGGTTGTGCGCAGAGGCAGGCGTGAGTGTGGGGCGGGCGGGCGGGCGACTCACCTATCCAATGTCAATTCCTCCAGTTGGTTCAGATCACAGGCGATATACTCGAGCGAGGCGTCCGTTATGCGGGGACACCAGGACAGGTCCAGGGCGCGCAATTTTTGCAGATTCTCGGCAATCAGCTCGACGCCATCGTCGGTTAGTTTGCTGCAGCCGGAGAGGCTGAGCACCGTCAGATGCGGCAAGGAGTGCACTGCAAGCAAACAAGTCAAGATAAGTTTACATTAACTTTAAGTGGAAACTGGGGCGCAAAGTTTACGCAGCTTCTAACTGCAGCAGCAGCAGCAGCAGGAACAACAAATACTGCAGCACATGAGACGCATCAGTTGCTGCAGCTGCTCCACTTGGCCACCGAGTCGCACCCTTTGGAAGGGGTTTAGCTGGCCTCAGCCGCATGCTTCAGCTGCATTGGCTAAGACCCTTGCATAGTTTATGCAGCATGCGATTCAAAGGGAAATTACTTCTTTATAGCTGAAACATTTTGCAAATATTTAAAGAGCTTTACGACGGATTGACCCATAGCCACAGCCAAAGGTATTATACAGAGCATTAAAGAAACACCTGGCAACAGCTTAAATTGGCTTATAACATGGCTGCAAGCCAAAAGGAATTGCCTTAAGTCGTCTCGTCAACCTGGTTTCAACCTGAACATTCAGTTCCTTTTGCATTATCAAAGCAAGGCAAATATTTTTAGCTTTGACAGAGCTACAAAAATGTTTGAATAACGTTTACACACATAATATACAAAAATAAAATAATACAGAAATTTTCCAAAAGTTAAAAATAAATATATTTGTATATATATACTAGCGGGTATAACCCGGCCTTGCCCGTGGCACGTATGTTATAAAATCAATCAAAAAGTTGCAAATGTTTTCCGCCAATTTACCAATGCTGCGAGTGGAATTTCCCAAATCGATGGAACACGTATTCATGATATTCTTATGTAGAGCTTGAAAAAAATGAAAATTGTTAAATCCGACTCAAATGATTTTGTAGATCCTTGG
This sequence comes from Drosophila borealis, assembly GCA_035045885.1. NCBI lineage: Eukaryota > Metazoa > Arthropoda > Insecta > Diptera > Drosophilidae > Drosophila > Drosophila borealis. The sequence continues at coordinate 7,634,363 of JAWNOR010000211.1, forward strand.
AAATGAATTTGAGGGCGAAATGTCGACTATCAAATCTTTGACCACCATTTACACTAATGAGGGATGGATTTTTCAAAAAGTGCGAAACACCCCCCAAAACAATTGGAACAAAGATATTTGAAAATGAGTTTGAGGCCAATCGGATGGTAAACAAAAAAGTTGCATACAAACATTTTTCGCGATTTTTCCACACTTGCGGGTGGATTTTGCCGAAACCCCGTCTTAACGTGCACCTATATCAGATAAAGTAACTACAGTGCAAATTTGGGCTGTGCGTCAGTCAGTCAGTCGGTCAGGACAAACAGTTTTATATAGAGAGATATATAGTTATTACTTTTGCACCAGTTGTATTATGAGCTGGAAAGCATTTCGATTAAGGCATTTAAAACGAGCATTCATTTAATATTTGTAGGTAACTTGGCGTAAGTTCGTTTTCTCTTCTCATCTGCATTTATTGAGTGCACATTTATGAACCCAAAGTTAATGAAATGAACGTATGCTCATAGCACGTGCATTTGAAGTGCTTTTGGCCAAGTGTGTGTATGGGCGAAGCTAATTGAATCTGAACAATAACTGAATTTAGTGGTCATTCTCGCACGGAATGTGTGAGAATGTGTTGGCTAAAAGCATTTGCATAGATTCACTTTTGCCATCTTCAATTAGTGCCCAGCTGCTCCACTCTAAAAAGTATCTGAGAAATCATGAAACTATCTCACAGATAGCTAGAGAGTAGCTTCGTCTTATGGTTTTTGTTCTGAATGTTTTGAATTATGGACCTGGCCCGCTGGCCAGCGGCTGACAATGACAACTTTGTTCTAGTTGCGTCATCTACAGTTTTGTGCCACATTTCATGTGCCACATTTTGTGTCTTCTCTGCTATTTGAGTTGCAACAGTGGACATTCTGTTCTTTGTAGCTGTTTGCGGTACATTCTATATGTTAGTTACAAATAAGTTAAAGTCTTTATTTTAGCTCGCATTTATTACCTCAAAACTGACGGCGGAAACTTTATTTTTCCTATTGAAAGTTAATTGCATTTTTAAAGTTTTTTTTTGCTAAGCTTTAAGCATTATGTCAGGTTAATTTTTATCAAAAAAATTGGATTTTGGAAATTAGAGAAGATTCTAGTCAAGTTAGATTAGAAAAATGTAAACTTCTCTATTAATATAGATTTTATTTTAGTTTTACCAGAATAATCTTTATAAAAAAGCTTAAAAAGCTTTCCAAAATGTAAAATATAAAACAAGATTCTAGTCAAAGGAGATTCGAATTTTAGAAGTTCTACTTAGAAAAGAATTCTATTTTGGAGCTACTTTTTGTTTCAAATTTAAAAGAAAAACACTTCAAAAGAAGATTGGTAGAATTTAAAGTTCCGTATTTATATAGTTTCTGTTAAGATCTATGGATTATTTTAGATTTATCTTTACATCAAAATAAGACACAAAAAGCTTCATTCAGAAATACTTTCACAAATTGAAAAAATAAAAGAAGTCAAAGCAGGTTAAACAAGTTTGCGAGGCTTTTGTTTAGCTTTTGCAATACCCTTTCTGCATAGAGTAAGGGCTCTCGACATGTGAACTCGACTCGCTCAGGTTCTCGGATTAAGCTCACGACTTTGCGAGTTCTTTGGCTTTTCGTAAGCAAATGAGCATATTAAAGGGTTGTCTGGTAACAGATAAATGGCAACGGGTTGCGGGCTGTGTGGGTTACGGCTTACGGGCTACTGGCTACGGGTTTCGGGTTACGGGTTACGGGTAGGGTGTACAAGCGACGGCTACAATTACCGTTCTAAAGCGGCTTAAGCGAGCGAGTCGCACAAAGGCGACTTTGCTAATGGGAACACGGCGGCAGCGGCGGATTCAAGTCTGCCGTGGAATTGGCCACGTGCCTCCGTTTGCAGGTGCGGTGGCTGCATAAACAGAGATAAGCATTAAACATAAAGGACGGAGAGGTGGCCGGGCAACTTTCAAGGAGCGCCGAGGAATGCAAGAATTTCCATAGCATGATGAAGCAAAGATGAAGTCAAAAAAATGCAGCCCGCCAAAGTAACTAAGCGGCTTTTCACTCGACATTTCTAACTAACAGCAACTGGGGGCATGCACGAGGGGCATACACGAGTCTCTGATAAACTGTGCCCCACTTTGCCAGATACCAGATACCAGACACGGATTCGAGCTACTCGCCTCTATGTGGAAAAGTGCATCGTTTGTTTGGCTTCTGACCAAAAAACCACAAGGTGCACGTATGCAAAAACGATTTAAATTACAATATGAATAAAAGACTGTGTGCAAAGCCTGTGTGGAAAACTTAAGAACAGATGCAAATTTATCATAAATATAACATTATTAAACAAGGCTGCAAAATGTTTTTGAGCTCAACTGACACCTAAAATATAACCAATTGCCAGCCGAAATACGGCTGAATTCTTAATAATGAACTTTTAGCAAAACCTAACCTCAAAGCATACGTAACTAAAGCCGATCTTATTATATCCAGCCATAGCATATGATATCTAACCATTAAAACAAGTTCCTGCCAAGTGGCTACTTAATAGAATTTGAAATTATAACTAACTAGATATTTTAATGAAAATTATATTAAAGAAATGTAACATTAAATGAGCTGAAATTCTCATGATGTAATGTTCAGTTCTGGGTCAAATAATGTTTTTTCTGTGCAGTTCTTGGGATTTGTTGGCCTCTTAACTGTAATTGTATCCATTGGCATCAATTGGTAGCAGCCGCAATTGTGGCCAACGCGGCCTGCAAAAGTGGGAGACTTCAAAGTTAAAAACCGCAACAAAAAAAAAATATAAATAAAAATAAATAAATGCTAAATCAGTCAATAACAAAGGCCCGCAATCATGTGAGATGTGTTGAAGTATTTAAATGAATGCTGAGCTTTTCATGCATACATGACGAAATGCCACAAGGGACAGAGACAGACAAACAGCTACAGATACAGATGCAGTTACGAGACACAGATACAGATACAGTTAGAGATACAGATACAGATACAGATGCAATGCTACAATTGCATTAGATTGAGCTGACGACGTCGATTAAACGCCAAAACCAATAGACCACAGCGACCGAGACAGAGCGCAACAGAGAAAGAGAGTGATAGAATGAGAGAGAGAGAGAGAGCGAGAGAGAGTGAGAGAGAGAGAGAGAGATTTAAAGCAGCATCGATTGAATTACATTTATAGCTTTAAGCGAAATCATATTGCATTCGCATTAGAAGCCTTAAAGCGCGACAGATTTCTCTCCGATTTGCGCGTATTTATCGCGGCCGTAATCGCAGCTGAAATTCATTTCATTATCAGCCGCACATCGAGACGCATCGGCCGAAATCTAAGAGTTATAATTATATAGTCAATGTGTACTCCCAGTGTATCCCAGTGTCGCATCCTGTGTATGTTGCAGTTTCGGTTTGTGACCGACACTAACGGGTAGTTGGGGCACCTCGAATACGCTGGTTTACTCGTTTTTGCGATCACAAATTCTGAAATTGCAACGAAAAGCAACAACAAACTTTCCCAACGAGCTGAGCGGGGCGGGGCGGGGTCAATGTAAGTTCGAGCTGTGGATCGGTATTCAGTGATGTGGCAAATGTGAAAAGTGTGAGATATTTTCATGATTGTTCGAATCGGATCTCAGTTCGGAGAGGGAGAGAGTGAGCAGGAAAGGAGAAAGAGCGTGAAAACCTATTGATAATCTTTTTCTGTATAATACATACATATATATATATGTTGTACATAGTAAGTATGCATTTCTTACTGATAGTAATACAATTTATATACATATAGAAGAACGTCATAATCAACATTATGTACATTTGCTCATCACCGCAAATGTCAACTATCAAGTGACTAAAACAAATCTCAGTATTATGTTCAATTACATTTAATGGCACACAGTATATTCTAGAGAGTCTCAGATTATTAAAAAAAAAGTGCCAGCTATATAAATGGGATTTATATACCAAATACTTGTGGTGACAGCTTCAGATGAGATTCATTTCATCGCTTACACTGGCTTACAAATTTACAACAAATTCGTTCCTTACATTAAGGTTTACACCTTTAAAATAATTCAGAATCATAACTCCAACTTTTCAAAAGTTAGATGCAACAAACTTGGAAAGAATCGCGTGATTAAAAATATAGTCTTGCGCTCGGATTTGATAAAGATCGGACTATAAGCTCCGAAGTAAATCAAGACTGCATTTCCCAAACATAATATAGGCCATAGGGCCTAGGGCATTGTGTATGTATATGTAGTATTATATTGTATGCAGGTTCTTGTATACTGAGAAAACATATTCTACTTTTTGATACCTTCCCCTTTGAAATAAGGCTAGAGCCTTCTGCTTTGGTATATAATCACCTGTGTGATCTGAGAATCGGATAATGACCGGACTATAATCTTTGAAGTTAATCAAGATTGCATAGTTTAAGGCAAAGGGAAGAAGAAGCACAGCTTCAGCATAAATTAAGTGTGTGTATATATACATATGTGTTTATTTCTTTCTATACGTATGTATATATAAGTAGAAGTTAGCCAGAATGTTAATAAATGCAGCTTGGGGCTGGGTTTAGGATATCTCCTGGTCGGGCACTCCCGACTTTAACACTCTAACTTGTTTTTAACTTTGCTTACCATAGAAAAATAACCAAATGAAATAAACACGAAATATCTGTTGACGTGCCGTAAAACAAATGGAACCTTCGACAAGTTTTGAAAAAAATAATTTAAATTCAATGCGTAAATCGAATTTATTTCTTGGAAACTGAAAGCAGCTACTTGATATGTAAATGGAAATTTGTGCATGTTCAAAAATTACAAATACCCAGAAATAGTGTTATTACACACACACACGCACACACGCACGCACACACACACGCACACTCAAGAGCTGTATGCTAAGCTAACAATTTGTAACTTGGCTTTGCCTGAGAGATACATTTGCCATAACAACTAACGACATTTGTGTGTGTGTGAGTGTGTGTTTGAGTGTGTGCGACAGGCTTCCAATTGGATTTGTGAGTTTTTTATGGCATTTACTCAAAGCGTTGCCTCTTATCTACTTTTAGGCGCCGAAGATGTCAAACTGTCAAGCGAATACGAAGCATTGGGATCAAATACATACATATATGTATGCTAACAAATACATGTGTGCGGCTATCTGTGTGTGCGAGCGTGTGTGTTGACGTTGGTTCATACACTAAAAAAAAAAATGTTCACTAAAATCCCCAGAAGCTTAGAAATACTTTCTTTAAATAGGTAATGCCTGGAAGAGAAATATCTGGTAAATACAAATTTATTCGTCACAAGATTTGTTAACTTATCTATCTCTTATTTATTATAGACCTGCTTGCAGGGTATCTTACAGTCGAACTTAGTCGACTTCAACATAAATTGTTGCCCTCTCAATTACCAATATGACAAAATAAAGCCGCACTCAGAAATATAATACTAAATGCTTGGACCAAAGCTCGTTTTGGACATCAATTTTGCTTTCCGCATTTTGACAGCTGTTTATACCCTGTACGCATATCAAAGGGGTATGTACGTTGAGAAAAAGCCAGATAAAATTACATATTCTTTATACAATTTCATCGTGCACCTAAATCCCTTTCAAAGCCTGCACTTTTTTTTTTTTAATAGTTTCTTCTTTATATGGTGTCCGCTGCAGAATATCTTTAGGTATAGTTTACTGAAGATATCATTGCCCCAAACTACTTTTCAGAGATCTTTGTTCAAATTCATTTGAGGGGTGTTTCACACATTGCCAAAAATGTATTTCTTTTTGGTGGGAATGGGGATCAACGATTTGGTGGGTCACGTTTCGCGCTGAAATTCGGCTGAAATTTAAGGATCTATATGGAAAAATCATTTGAGACGTGTTTAACATTTTCCGAAAATCAAAGCTTCCCCGGTGGAAAGTGCGATTTAAAAAGTTTTTTTGATGAAGTTTTAAGTTTTGTCCGATTTGCTTCAAACTTATTTTCAAAGTTCTACATAAGCATATAATGAATACGTGTCTAAGCGATTTGGGAAATTCCATCCACAAGATTGGTAAATTGGCGGTTGACCCCAATTTCAACCAAGGAGGAATGGATTTTTCAAGAAGTACGAAACATCCCTCAAATGAATTTGAACAAAGATCTTTGAAAATGAGTTTGAGGCCGATCGGATGGTTTTTCGCCATTTTTCCACACTTGCGGGTGGAATTTGCCGAAAAGCCGTCTTAACGTGCACCTACATCACATAAGGTAACTACAGTGAAAACTTCAACTTGCTAGCTCTTACGTTTTGGGCTGTACGTTGATCAACAATCAGTCAGTCTATAAGTCAATCAGGACAAACAGTTTGTTTGCATCCAACTATATACAGAATTCATTTCAATTTGTTTGATATGCGTCGTATTTAATATTTGTGTTCCTGTCTGCATCTGCATTTATTTATAAATACATTTTAACACAATTTATGCTTTTTACAATAAATGCTGTACATATTTGTGTTTAATTTCATTTTCCGTTGCTTTTGGGGCGTATAAGCATTTTGACTGTCTTCAAGAAGTAGGAGCCGTATTGCCAAGATATGGCATCATAATTGTACACCCTATGATCATAGTATTTGCCATTTAAATTGCTAAAAAAAATCAAAATGAAAAATAATTGCATATAAATTGTTTTGACAAAGCTGTGGCGATCAATACCTGTATGCACAATTACCGTACCACCAACCACCACCACGATAGTCTCGGCTTGCGCAGTTGCCATAAACATAATCGTCATTGTCACGATCGTAAGTGCAGAATTTCTTATCTTTGTGGGGTCCAAAGTTATCATATATTGCACTGCCCTCAGATTTACCCAAGGTGATCAAGGTGTATTGGTCCTCCTCGCCAGAAATGGCAAATTGATCGTATCTTCTGTATTTGATGTCACCAAAAAATCCTTCCATATGTATGTACAGCTCATGAGGCTGGGCGCGCGTCAAGCGATGAATCCTCTCGAGACCGAGGAAGAAGTCACCGTGAAAGGCTCCAAAGCCTTCACGGTATGAGGTCCAATTCCTATAGAAATCCTCCTTTCCATTGATTCGCTGCTGGATAACCGTCCAGCCAGGACCTGCTGTCGCACTATCACAAAGTACATCGAAAGGAGCTTCTTGATCCGGGGGGCTAATATTATGAATACCCGGAGCATCAGCAAAGTCGGTGCATTCACCGTAAACGGGCTTCTTTTCGCCAGTTTTTACTTTCTTGGCACAAATGTCGATTTCGTTTTTGAGTTCGGATATTTGTTGGGCCTGTTGATCAATTGACTTCTTTTGTTTCTCCAGCTGCTCTTCATAGTCCTGGATTTTCAAGGCATTGCAATCGGGTTTACTCATTTCATCTTTTATTAATAAAACGTTGTTCGTTAGCTCTTTGATACTCTGTTTGTAGAAATCAATCTGATCTTTCTGTTCCGCCATAAGAACATCATTACGTTGGTTCAGCTTTTCCTGCAGTTGCTTGCTTTCCCTGTCTTTGCCTCCAATTTTGTTGTTATTGTTTTCAATTTCCTCCTTCATCTGATGAATATACTTTAACAAAGGTCTCACAGCCTTATAGATGTACTTTCCGCACTGTTCCTCTGCTATTCTGGTTGCCACACAAGACTAAGAAAAACACGATTATTTGCTGCACCTCACGAAAACTTCAATTAAATAAACTGGTCATACCTCATTTTTATTGGCCTGTGTTTCACCTAGGATGAACATTAGGCTTAAGTATAGCACATATGGAAACAAAACGGATTTCATTTTGTTTAAACTGCGAATGTGGAACCGACAATCAACACGCACGACAATTGACTGAAATATGTGGATTAATTGAAAGCTCTCTAGCAGCTAAGTAACTGATAAGCGATAAGCTGTGGGTCAAGAGCTCAAAGAAATAAGAGAAAGTAAGAATACCTACGGCACGCCGTAAATTTAATAACTTTTCATTTGTCTTATGGTTTTGCTGATATGTGAGAATATTGAAGCTCGTCAATGCTGAGTTTAATGAAAATATTTTGGAAAACAGAATATTTGCCATATGTACATATATACTTTTCGAACGATCGTTCCTATGTCAGCTATATAATACAGTGGTCCGATGTTGACAGAATGTTGCGTAGTAATACTTATAAATGCCAAGTTTGGGTAAGATATTTTGATAAGCAAAAAGTTGTTCATACATTTTCAGTATATTGTTCCTATGACAGCTATATGAAATAGTTATCCGATATTGATAAGACTTTGCATGTATATGAGGAGCATAGTGGAACTATCTAGAATCCACTCTTGGACCGATCGTTCTTATAGCAGCTATATGATAGATATAGTGCAAAGTTTCAAGGCGATAGCTTTAAAACTGAGAAAGGAGTACGTAAAGAACAAGACACACGATCATGTGGACATCAACTCGTCTGTTGTTACACATTCCATGATAAAATTGTAAAACCCTCTGCAAGGGTATAAAGGCCAAGGCACCAAAATATAGATTTTACGTGAGCTTCACTGAACAGCTGAAAGGTTGAAAATATCAATGTTCACGAGTTGTTGCTATTTCTCGTGTAAAGATCATTTTTTACAAATATAATTTTTATGTCCTTGCAGAGGATATTATAATTTTGTCGTGAAATGTGTAACGCATAGAAGGAGACATCTCCGACCCCATAAAGTATATATATTCATGATCAGTATCAACAGCCGAGTCGATATAGCCATGTCCGTCTGTCCGTCTGTCCGGCTGTCAGTCTGTCTGTTTCTATAAGAACTAGTCTCTCAGCTTTAAAGCTATCTTTATGAAACTTTGCTGAAGTCCCTCTTTCTGCTGCACGCAGTTCATATGTCAAAACCAGCTGGATCGGACCACTATATCATATAGCTGCCATAGGAACGATACGTCGAAAATTAGGTTCTTGTATGAAAATCATTTTTGTTTATAAAGATATCTTGATCAAACTCGGCATTTATTTGTTTTACAATGCTTCTCATATATATGCGAAATCCTATTGAGATCGGACCACTATATCATATAGCTGCCATAGGAACGATCAGTCGAAAATTAAGTTGTATGGAAAACTTTTTTGTTTTTCAAAACATCTCAACCATACTCGGCATTAACTTTTTTCCCTGTGCTTCTCAGATATGAACATTATGAAAAGGTTGGGTCTGCAAGGGTATTAAGTCTTCGGCTAGCCGAAGATAGCCCTTCTTTGTCGTTAATAACCAAGTCGTATTTTTAATCGACCGCTAAAGTTTCTAAAATGTGAGCATAAAGCTCGCCCGAATCTATGCGTCATACTTAATTAATCTATACAATAATTTTTTGACCGTGAACCGAACTTTAAACCAAACCAAAACATAATTTTGTTAAATCTTTGGTTTCAAATAAAAAAACAAACGAAACTTTTTAGTTAGTATACAAATAAATATTCTTATTAATTTCAAATGTCTTTTGATCCCGGAATCTGCAATGTTATGTTAACACATATTTAATCCGCTTTATTTTCTATCCCTTGTGAACTGCCTGGTAAATATTTGAGCTCAATAATCACAAAAATTGAAAATGCGGACGCAGGCGGAGGCAGCCACAGAAGGAAAGCGGAGACGAGTCCACAGTGTGTGGGCGGGGCCAGTGTGTGGGCCCTGCAATAATGAGCTATAACTAAGTCAAATACTGCGGGTAACGTGTGAGGCTCATTAGGCTGACGTCTTCCTCGGCTGGCGCTCAGGTGCGATACGAATTACGTAAAAGTTCAGGAGCTGCTAGGCTGAGTCCGGGTCCGGGTCCGGGTCGGGGTCATGTCCTACTAATAGATGCTTAACGGGCAAAAGTGTTTTGAAATTAAATTAGCAACTGTGCGTCGAGATGAGTTCTCTAGTTCATTGCCAGAATAATGTCGCCTCTCGCTTTAATTAAGTGTAAATTGTGCACAAGAGAGAGTCCAATTTGGCAAACAATCTGACGACAGCCTGAGGATGGGCAGGATGCGACGCGGATGGCTCGGCATCAAAGTTCGTGGCAAATTGCTCAACAATTGACAAATGAATTGCAAATCGTTGAAATTTCACATTTGGCAAATTGACAAATTCAAATGCAGTTTGCCATTTCAATCAAAACAAATATCATAGATTTGACAGGCCTTATTCTAAGTTCTATTTGCGGGCATTAATTTAGTCATTACAGCAAATCAGGCCCAACATACAAATGCCAACAAGAAACTTGCTTGTGGCTGGCTATAAATATCTGTACCCTAATATTTTGTATAATATACACATGATGTGTGTATTATTATTAGAAAATATTAAGCCACATTATTGGGGAATTAGCTGGATATTTTTGTTCCAATTCCGTCGTTTCATGCTGGCCCAAAACAAAGGTTGTGCGAGAAAAAAGAGACAGGTTCTCTTTAGCTTTAATTCTCATACATATATGTACTATCTCTTGTATTTCCACAAAGAGTTTCCTTCTTATTATTTAAATACATAGCTTATGTTTTTGTTCGTGCTTCTATTCCGCTGTTCCCCTCATATCTAAAAGCATCGAGGATGAATAATTTTTTTACGGATTGCATTTGTTCTTATATAATATCCCTTTTTCTATAAGAATATTGTTAAGGGAAAAATATTTATGTTCGTGTTCCCATTCCGCTGTTCCCCGTATGCATTTTTCGTAAATAAGACCGATTTTCTTTTGGCTTGTATTCGTTCTTATATGATATCTCAATTTCATAATATAGGCAATAACATTTATATTCGTTTTCACATTCCGCTGTACCCTAGAGTATTTTGTGAAAAGAAGACCGATTTTCTTTTGGGCTGTATTTGTTTTTATAATCACATAATTTAACTATTGACAGAACAAAGTTAAGTTTCGTATTCCCATTCCGCTGTTCCTCTTATGCCTAAAAAGAGTGTTTTTTCTCTTGGCTTGCGTGTGTTCCTATAAAATAAGCCACATTATTGCAGGAACAACATTTATATACACGTTCCCCTTCCGCTATTCCCCTTATGCCCAAGGTAATAAAGTATTTTCTTTTCTTGGCTTGCATTTATTCTTATACGCCTTATACCCCTTTTAGTTTTTTAAGTATTCTTTTTAGCTCCCTTTGGACGTGCAACGTACCGTGGATAAAAAAATAAATATACAGAAATCCCACGGGGATTTCGTTTTATAAGTATGCATAAAGCTTTTCAATTAAAGATTTATTTTAGCTGTTCAATTTCTTTTCTTTTAGTATTGGCATGTGGCTAGCTTAGCGTGTGTAGAGTCCACGAGAAGGCATTAACTGAGTTTTTGCCAGAAAACTGACCGGAAAGACGCTCTCGCCCATCAGTAGACCACATTGCTTGTTTGCTACGTTATATTTAAAGTTTCTTCAAAGCTTTGAATTTCAGTAAATCATTCAGATTTTAGCCAGACATTGTTGCTCTGATAAAATGTGTAACGTGGAGAGGAAGAAGACCTCTCTATTTGGTTTCTTAAGCTATTCTAACCTAAACTTGGCATTGACGAGTTCTCGAAGGACGATCATCAAAAGAATCAGTCAACAAAAAAATGAGTTAAATAAACTTAGCAATTAAGAGCCGCACAATTCTTCTGGCACAACTGTAAATGTAAGCCGTGTCGCTAGTAGGGTATCTAAACTTCGGCATATGCCATTCTCTATAGTTAGTTGCTATATGTAATTTCCATCTGAGTTCACAGCTCTCTCTTCCCGTTTCTGGGCATCACTTTCGCCGCTGTCAACTGGCGTCACAGCCCACAAAATGGCTGACAAAATGTCCTCGGCCAGGACGTGGCTGTCGTCTGACAGCGCGTCGGCGTTGCCAGTAACAGTAGGCTACAGACTATTTGTCCTCTCGTCCTGCCGTCCTCTCGTCCTGCCAATGCTGACGTAATTGCCGCTCTCGCTGTGGCTGCCGCATTCCTTTTTAATGCCAATCGAAGCTTTGCAACGGTGCGGCGTGTTTGCGATTTGTGTTGCATACTTTTATGGGCCAGTGTGCCTTCAGCGACGCGTGCGTCATTGCGTACAGTGTGTGTGTGTGTGTGTGTGTGTGGGTCGCTGCGGTTTTCATTAAAATGCTATTAAAATGCCTTTAATTTTGACTGCAAGTGCAAGTCGCAAAGGCAGTTCTCGACAAGTTAACACATTCAGCCCAAGTTGAACTTATTGATTTGCTTCTGGCTAAAACCTGACCCCTAACCCCACCCCTATCCCCACCCCACCCCGCTTCCTATACCTGAAGTAGCAGCTGCTGCATTCACTTCTAAATCCCATTACATAAGCCTGCAATTACGAATTTACATTAACATCTACGAGTTTTCATATTACTTGGGGCTCAACTTTGAACATTGCAGTTTGTACACTGTGTGTGTGTGTGTGTGTCTGTGTGTGTGTGTGTGTGTGTGTGTGTGCGTGTGTGTGTGCGTAACTTTATGCTTTGCAAATAGTTCTTGTTGCCTGTCAGCTTAGAGCAAAACTTTTATATACTTAAACTTGGCAAGCATTTGTTTATTCACTTTTTGCATTTAATTGAAACTTTTGTGTTATAAAAGTTATTTGAATTTGTGTATTTTACTTAAATTCAATTAACTTGTTCATTATTCACTACCCAGGAGCTTGCGTGATTTCATAAATGTGAAAAAGCAAGTCCAAGAGCAGCTGCTCAAGGCGAGAGCACGGTTCTAGCCGTGACCCGAACCACGGACAATTAAGGCCCGGAATATATTCGATATATTTTTCAATATGAACTGTTCCTCAAACCAGTTAATGGAATAAAATATGTTTTTTTTATAGAAAAAAGTTTAATATGATTCAGCCCCATAAACTACTTTGTTGAGAGATCCAAATGAACCGAACGCGAGTTAAAGAATGTTCAGGCGCACGAATCCGACCTCAAGGCTGGAAGCCGGTTCGAACCGTAGGACGCATAATTGCAACCCTTCCACTATGTTGTTTATTTTGGTTTTTGGCCAAGGCTTCGTCAAAGAAACCTTTCCTCATCATTTAACAATGCTACTTCGAATGCTTAGCTGTTCCCTTTGACAGCCGGAATGGTTTATGAACATTCAGAGAGAATCAGTGTTGAGGTGGGTCAATGGTGTTTGTTTGTGAATTGTTGTCCGAGTTCATTAGCTGGAACAGACGCTCTGGCTGACAGGCCGACAGGCTGACAGTGATGGATGTAGTTGTGGCTAAGAATGTGCGCAGTATTTGCCCTGAAATCATTTCGATCAAATTCTGTTTTAGCTGTCTTGCGGCGTCTTGGTGACCCCACAAAAACAAATTGATGCTGCTTAAAAGCTTATAAATTGCACCAAAGCCTAATGGAGGCTCGCCATAAGGCTAACACAATTGGAACCAAGAAGAGATTTTTTGTTAAACGATATTTGCTTTGAAAATAAAATGTAAAAGCAAATACATAAATGATTTTTGTTTGTGGCTATTTAGTTAAGTTCATGGCCAATGCCGTGTACAAAACAAGAAAGCGAGCGACAATTGATTGACAAGTTGGCCAAGCGGCTGCCAGGACCGAGGCGGTGCCAAGGGGCAGGTGCAGGGGCAGGGGCAGGTGCAGGGGCAGGTGCAGGCAGGAGGAGGAGGCGGCTGCCAACGTGCGTGGCCAACAGCACGCGTCGTGAGTGCTCGTTGAGCTTTTTATATATACTTAAAAATAAGTTAATTAAAAAGTTCTCAAAATGCACGACAACTAACGAAAACCGCACACACCACACACACACACATGAGTGTAAAAGCCACAGTGATGGCAACTTTGATCACAGATGTTGGCGACAACAACAACAACAACTACAACTACAACTACCTTGAAAATGTAAATGTAATTAAAAAGAAAGAAAGAACATTTATTGCCGCCAGGTCGAAGCTTAAATACCCTTCGAGAGAAATGGCTTCCGGAATTGCAGATGTGTTCGAATAACAAAACTTTTAAAACATATGATTTTTTGAACAATGAACAATTTAATAAACCTCATGAATGCCAACTATGGTTCGACTAAACAGAAATACCCTTAAAGACTACAAATCTGAGAGATGAGTTTGCATAGAAACTGAGTGATGCGATTCAATGGTTGACGCTGATAAAGAGTATACATAGTATATATATACTTTATGTCCTTTTATTTACTTACAATACCGTCTAGGGGGGTGTGAGACGACGGGTGCGGGGGGATAAGAGTGGAGAAATCAATCGGCAGATCTGAGGCAAAGCTTGCGGGCACCAGCAAAAGGCATCATTAGATAATTTGTGGCAAGTGCAGAGAACTGACGAAAATGAATTTTAGCTTGTTATGCTCAAGAATTTCGCATTTACAATTTGGCACAGAGCACAAGCAATTCAAGAAATTCAAGAAAGATAAGTAATGTAAAAGAAACCGATTTTTTGAAATAAGCAGTTTGCAACTGGGGTTGCCCACAAGGTGCAACATTTGGGGGACTAGCAAAATTGAAATGCTCCCTTTATTTACTTTGAATAAACATGTACGAAAGCTTAATTGAACAATTTTATAAATATAAATATTTACAATGATTAGAATTGATCCAAAAAACTAAGTCGACTCACTGAGCACAAAGTTAAGGTATCAAGCTCCCGTAAATACAAACAACTTTGATTTTATTTTCATCGAACTTTTTGAACGACCTCTATTAATACCCACAGCCAAACAACAATCTGGGTTTTGAACCTGGGTCATCTATTTTCGTGGGCTAGACTAGAAATATGCTTATCTGCAGATGCACAGTGGTTCAAGAGCATTCAAATAGTACTTGTTAAGAAAAACATGAGCATTCGCCATAATCAAATTCAAATCAAGATTATTCAACTATAATTTCCAAATGAGTCTCGTTTTAATATAGTAGAAAATATATTTATGAGTATTCAATAAAAACAATTTAAGAAGCAATTAGACAATCAGCTTCCACTTTTAACGGAATGGCGGACAGTCGGGCCGGAACAAGCACGACGTGGATTACGGATTTGTGAATCTCACTGTGACGTCGAGCACTTGCGTTTAAATTGATGGACATTTGTTGGTTTTATTTACTTTGCTTTATATATTTTTTGTCGCTGACATTAATGGCAATGGCAATTGTTCAGGCGCGAAACGAACCGCAGCCACTTTATTAGCCAAGCCCCTAGCCCCTAGCCCCAAGCCCCAAGCCGCCGCCTTTCCCGCTTGATGATGATAATGATGATTAAGATGTTGATGATGACGATGAGAGTGCAGGCGGATTGTGTTCGCCTTGGTGTGCTTAATGAAATCTGGCATTTCTGTTGAAATTGTCAATTAATGTGTGATTAACTTGTGCGACCCGTTTGCGGTTTTTGTTTTTTGGTTGCGTGTTTTAATAAATCACGCATACGCCCAGTTGAACGAACCCGCGCACGGACACAGACAGTCTCTGCCATGGCTGCTGCCAATTAGCCCCAGGGCCGCCACAGCGATAATCACATATCACTTGGACTTCCGTTTCCGGCGTTGTCAGCGTTCGCGTGCCAAACGATGTGTCACCTGTCCGAAAACAACAACAAACAATAATAATAGACACCTTGGCCTAGGCGCAGCAATTAAACGTCCATTGGCATCTGTCCCAGAGCCAGCGCGTTTTGCTGGCACCTCCAGGCTAGGAAACCCATTTTCTAGACATTAAATGCGGCAACAACTCGAGAGGATCGCCCAAGTGCGGCAATTGTTACGATTTTGCAGCCAAGCTGGAAGAATGAAAACTTTACAACTGTGCGACTTATTTGCATTGAAGCTGACACTCGACGTACAGACATGGCTCTATCGACTCGGTGCTTGGGGCTGATCAAGAATACATATGGCAAGTCAAAGGTGCTTTCTTCTAAAAACACAAAAAAACAAGTAAGAGGTTCTAGTCGGGAGCTCCCGACTAGGAGATACCCTGAAACCTCTTATTCCAACAGGCGATAGGCATAAAATAAAAGATACTTGAGATATACATATACATATAATATTCTAGAAGCTACATGTCCAGTTTGGTAACTCTAGCTCATATATTATTTGCCGAAATTGCTAAAAAAAAAAAACAGGATTTCGATATCGATTTTTATCGATTACTTGGAAACGGGGCACGTCATCGAATATCGGAAACAATCCCGATCTGCGCGGGGACTAGGAGGACCTACAGCTTCTCTAGCTCTTATAGGTTCTGAGATGCTTGCGTTCATACATACGGGCGGACGGACGGACGGACGGACAGACAGACGGACATGGTTAGATCGACTCGGCTATTGATGCTGATCAAGAATATTTATGGGGTCGGAGCTGCTTCCTTCTGCCGGTTACATACATTTGCACAAATACAATATACCGGGTATAAAAAAGAAGAAGTCCATCTCTTCAGAATTGCCTCCAGTGAGAATTGAACTCACGACCGCTGGTTTACAAGACCAGCGCTCTGCCACTGAGCTACGAAGGCGACCGGCTTGGCAGCGCTGAGTTGGGCGAGTTGAGTTGCTCTTCGCAAATTGAATTGGCTGCGAAATTTAATTAGTTAAATGCCTTCGCCGTGTTCGCCTTGATAAGCGCGACGCAATGTCGGCGAGCTTATCAAAAGTTTTGCCGCGACCGCCCAAACAGTTCCGGCTTCCAGTTGGCCGAGCTCTGCAGCAGACGCTTGTCGAGCGAAAGTTCTGATGTTTACCTTAACTTGACAAGGATTTTCCTCAATTTTGCACAAATCACAAAACTTAACCAGTCGCCAGCTAGCTGAAAGTTAGTTGTACAAAGTTATGTTTCACACTTCTAAGCGAACTACCTAATTAGGGTAAAATCATTTTTAACAATATTCTTTTTTAATTGGTATGGAATTTAGAATTATAAAAATGAGCATCAAAATTATTAGCAATAAAAGTTTTATTTAATGACGAAAACATGTTAATGTTATATTAAGTTTAGTTCTTTGTTAGATAACTATCTGACTGACTTTATCTTCCATTTCTCCCTTGCCATGCACTCTCCGTCTCTCTCTCTCTCTCTCTCTCTCTCTCTCGCTTGTCTTCCCTTCCAACTTCCACGAATTGCATAATTCATGAAAATCGCATAGAAGGGAGCTACAAACACACACACAAATTCAATCAATAGATAATCAAATTGTAGTTCTGTTATGACATGTTTAATGAAGAGGAGACAGAAAGTTCGAAAAGGCAATTAATTAAATTTGTGCGCATATTACAAATATGTGGTCAAGCGTAAAGCATTTAAATTAAAATGATTAAGTATTGATATTAATTAAAGTCGTTGTAAAATGCTGTGTTTGTTATTTTATTGTTGGTCAGCATGCTGTGCAAATATTTCATTGTCGACCCAAAATATGCTCATTAAATACGTATGCCAATTATGCCACGATAATGTATATAGACAAACGCACAAATAAACACACACACGCACAACAGCTCAGTTCCCTGGGGAATTGTGCGAGAAATTTGTTTTATTTTATATTCTCAGCTCTGGCATTTTGTGCTTTTCATTTCATTCAACATTTCCATTGAAATTTTTATGTGAAAAAATTTTTTGTAAATTTGTCCAGTTTATTTTGTTTATTTACAGAGAACAACGAATTTTATTGCCCGAATGATTAGGGAAATTATTATTTGTATTTGTATAATTTATACACAGAAATAGTAAAAATATATATATATATATATATATACATACTAGCAGGTGCCGTGGTACACATAAAATAAATTATAAATTATAAATATCTTTGAACCGATCGGACGGTAAACAAAAAAGTTTCATGCAAACGTTTTTCGCGATTTTTCCACAGTTGCACCTAAGGTAACTACAGAAAAAATTTCAGCTTTCTAGCTCTTATGGTAGTGCTGTGCGTTGATCACCAATCAGTCAGTCAGTCAGTCAGTCATTAAGTCAGTCAATCAGTCAGTCAATCAGTCAGTCAGGACAAACAGTTTCATATATAGAGCTAATCTTTTCACGAGATACAGCTATAATTCGTGTTGTTATATATAACTTTGTTATTTTTTCTTACTCGTTCAGCTGTTCAATGAAGCTCACTTAAAATCTATATTTTGGTGCCTTGGCCTTTATACCCTTGCAGAGGGTTTTACAATTTTATCATGGAATGTGTAACAACAGACGAGTTGATGTCCACATGATCGTGTGTCTTGTTCTTTACGTACTCCTTTCTCCGTTTTAAAGCTATCGCCTTGAAACTTTGCTTTAGGTTGGAACTGCCCGGATCGAATCACTATATCTATCATATAGCTGCCATAAGAACGTCGGTCCAAGAGCGGATTCTGTTATGGAAAGCTTATTTTTATTAAGATAACTTGGCCAAACTCGGAATTTGTTAGTTCCACTTTGCTCCTCGTATATATGCAAAATCTTATCAATATCGGATAACTATATCATATAGCTGTCATAGGATCAATATACTGAAAATTTATGAACATCTTTTTGCTTTTCAAAATATCTTACCCAAACTTGGCATTCATAAGTATTACCACTGTATTATATAGCTGACATAGGAACGATCGATCGAAAAGTATAGCTTGTATGGCAAATATTCTGTTTTCCAAAATATTTTCATCAAACTCAGCATTGACGAGCTTCAATATTCTCACATATGAGCAAAACCATAAGACAAATGAAAAGCTATTAAATTTTCGGCGTGCCGTAGGTATTCTTACTTTCTCTTATTTCTTTGAGCTCTTGACCCACAGCTTATCGCTTATCAGTTACTTAGCTGCTAGAGAGCTTTCAATTAATCCACATATTTCAGTCAATTGTCGTGCGTGTTGATTGTCGGTTCCACATTCGCAGTTTAAACAAAATGAAATCCGTTTTGTTTCCATATGTGCTATACTTAAGCCTAATGTTCATCCTAGCTGAAACACAGGCTAACGAAAATGAGGTATAACCAGTTTATTTAATTGAAGTTTACGTGAAGTGCGGCAAATAATCGTGTTTTTCTTAGTCTTGTGTGGCAACCAGAATAGCAGAGGAAGAATGTGGAGAACACACCTATAAGGCTGTGAGACCTTTGTTAAAGTATATTCATCAGATGAAGGAGGAAATTGAAAACAATAACAACAAAATTGAAGGCAAAGACAGGGAAATCAAGCAACTCCAGGAAAAGCTGAACCAACGTAATGAAGTTCTTATGGCGGAACAGAAAGATCAGATTGATTTCTACAAACAGAGTATCAAAGAGCTAACGAACAACGTTTTATCAATAAAAGAGGAAATGGGTAAGCTCACTTCCAATGCCTTGAAAATCCAGGACTATGAAGAGCAGCTGGAGAAACAAAAGAAGTCAATTGATCAACAGGCCCAACAAATATCCGAACTCAAAAACGAAATCGACATTTGTGCCAAGAAACTAAAAACCGGCGAAGAGAAGCCCGTTCTCAGTGATTGCACCGACTTTGCTGATGCTCCGGGTATTCATAAGATTAGCCCGGATCAAGAAGCTCCCTTCGATGTACTTTGTGATAGTGAGACAGCAGGTCCTGGCTGGACGGTTATCCAGCAGCGAATCAATGGAAAGGAGGATTTCTATAGGAATTGGACCTCATACCGTGAAGGCTTTGGAGCCTTTCACGGTGACTTCTTCCTCGGTCTCGAGAGGATTCATCGCTTGACGCGCGCCCAGCCTCATGAGCTGTACATACATATGGAAGGATTTTTTGGTGACATCAAATACAGAAGATACGATCAATTTGCCATTTCTGGCGAGGAGGACCAATACACCTTGATCACCTTGGGTAAATCTGAGGGCAGTGCAATATATGATAACTTTCGACCCCACAAAGATAAGAAATTCTGCACTTACGATCGTGACAATGACGATTATGTTTATGGCAACTGCGCAAGCCGAGACTATCGTGGTGGTGGCTGGTGGTACGGTGCTTGTGCGTACAGGTATTGATTGCCACAGCTTTGTCAAATCAATTTAAATGCAATTATTTTTTAAATTGATTTTTTTTAGCAATTTAAATGGCAAATACTATGATTATAGGGTGTACAAAGAGGATGCCATATCTTGGCAATACGGCTCCTACTTCTTGAAGACAGTCAAAATGCTTATACGCCCCAAAAGCAATGGAAAATGAAATTAAACATAAATATGTATAGCATTTATTGTAAAAAGGCATAAATTGTCTTAAAATGTATTTATAAATAAATGCAGATGCTGTAATCGCAACTTAAATCCAGAAAAGACAGGAACACAAATATATTAAATTCGACGCATATCAATCAAATTCAAATGAAATAGAATCCGATATTGTAACAAATTTCTTTTATTTACTTCTATGTAAAGTTAGATGAGTTGCCTCTTGCCGATCTTGCCGTCATGCCCGAACACCAATATGGGTTCAGAAGAGGACACGGACACGGACATGGACACGGACACGGACATGGACACGGACACGGAACTATTGAGCATTGAGCAGTGCAGTGCCATCGAATTGTAACCCGCTGCTGAAGGTAGGCAGAACGCAGCTGTCTTGCATTGTTGACTTTATTAACTCTATCCCTTTGCCTACAAGGCCTACAAGTACGATCCATACGAGAAGAAGAAGAAGTTCACCGTGGAGCATTATGATCACGCATTACTAGGCACACTTGGTCGACAGGGCAGCGCTCGTGTGCACCGATTTCTGGAGAAGCGTCTACATGCCAAGGGCATTGCGACCACCACCTGGTCGCTGCTGTCTGAGATCTTTCCACAGAAGCTGGCACTGTTTGCTGACATTGATGCCTTCCTGCAGATTGCCTGTCCAGCGGCAGCCTGGGCCCCTGGGCTCCTGGACGCCTAACTTTAAGCCACCAGCGCTGGGTGAATGCGACAACCGGCCCTCGGCAGACTGTTGTTGGAGAAGGACGAAACCGGCAAGACGGCATATGGCAGCATTAGCCGACATATGTACTCGATTTCAAAAAGGGCTTAAATATAATACAATTCCCTCATTTCTCTCAAGCGTGACTTAATGCTAAGTAACTAGGTGATTTAGTTTATGTGCCCGCCCAGCCCAAATGTAATATGGTATACCTACTAATTTAAGTTAGTACAAATTTGATTTCTAGCTTATATAGCGCTATGTATAATACATAAGCGCAACTTTTGTGTTCATTTATCTTCCTTTTGATAACGTGACAGCATTCATAAAATATTC
This sequence comes from Drosophila borealis, assembly GCA_035045885.1. NCBI lineage: Eukaryota > Metazoa > Arthropoda > Insecta > Diptera > Drosophilidae > Drosophila > Drosophila borealis. Next base: position 7,655,598 of record JAWNOR010000211.1, read on the forward strand.
TAGTTTTTAGTTACATTCACAGAAACAAATATAACAAACAAATGTTTATAACGCAATTTATAATGCAATTTCAAATATTTCAATGCTAGGAATATATACATGCTATATATATTATCTGCTGACCAGCTGAATACTATTACTTGGTGTAATCGCGAGAAACGTTTGTATGCAACTATTTTGTTTACTATCCGATCGACCTCAAACTCATTTTCTAAGATCTTTGTTAAAATTCATTTAAGGGGTGTTTCGCACTTTTCGAAAAATCTATCCCTCCTTGGTGAAAATGGGGGTCAAAGATTTGGTGGTTGACGTTTCGCCCTCAAATTCATTTTCAAGGTTTTACATAAAAAAAAGGTTTTACAAAAAAAAAATCATTTGAGATCTAATATCTAAACTCCTTCGGTGGAAAGTGCATGTCAAAGATTTTTTTGGTGAATTTTAAGTTTTGTCCAATTTTCATCTTACTTATTTTCGAAGCTCTACATAAGAATATAATGAATACGTGTTTCAGCGATTTGGGAAATTCCACTCGCAACAGTGGTAAATCGGCGGAAACGTTTGTATGAAAGTTGTTTGTTTGCCGTCCGATCATTTTCAAAAACATTTTCAAAGCTTTTTGAGATCATTGATTTCATAACATACGTGCCACGGGCAAGGCCGGGTTAAACCCGCTAGTTTATATATATATATATATTGATTCTTTGAAATCCTTACTGACAAACTGCCACAAATGTTTGTTATTTCCCTTTATCGTAGCCTTTATCACATTTTCAGCTCGTAAATGGAACATAACAAATGCAAATGGTATTATTTTTTAAAATCCGCAATTAATATGACTAATAAAATGGGGCATATTAAAATGTTTATTTATTGCCACTCTTTTGAAGCGAATGCTTGCCCTGTCTAATTTAGTTTAAAGACTTTTAGGTAAACAATTATTACCCAAGCTAAATAAATACTCTTATCTTAAATCGCTCAATTGCCAAGTCAAACCGCCCACTGGCCACACAAACATTAACTAGTCGGCAGTTGGAGCGCAACGGGCCAGGATTTCATTTCCAATGCCCAGCATGAGCTAAGGCCAACTACAGCAGCAGCAGAAGCAGCAGCAGCAGCTGCACTTGCAGTTACCGTTAGCGGCTACGGCGGGAATCGTGCCCTATAATTGGACTCCGGCGTGGCGTTGAAATGCCGAGGCGACGATGCGTGTTGTGAGTTGGCAGCCAGTTGGCTAGGAGACCGCAGCAACTGGCTGCTTAATTTGTTGCACTTCAACGGGTCACGACGATAGCACGGGGGCAGGGGCGGGGGCGGGGGCGGGGTCGGGGATGGGGGCAACGGAGGCGGCAGGGTGTGCAGTCAATGTGTTTATTTTTCCCTCGAGTTGATTGCGACAAGTTAGGAGGACAAGTGCCGCAGGGTATGGCAGCCATTTTGTAATTTTTAATAACCAGATTCCCATGGGATAGCTTTTGCGAATTGAATGCAGCTAGTCGACCAGCAAATACCCTGTAAAAACTTAATCTAAGTATGATATACATATATACTAACCACATTTCGATGAGAAATCTTTATGAATTGAATACAGTTGGTCGACCAACAAATTGAATGTAGTTAATCGACTAGAAAATACCCTGTAATAACTTAATCTAAGCTGTAGCGTATGTAATTTATCATAACCAGATTCCCATAAGATATCTTAACGAAATTAATTCAAATTACTCGACTAGCAAATACTCTGTAAAAAATTAAACTGAGCTGTATCGTTTAACATTTATAGTAAACACACTCCCATAAGAAACCCATACGAATCGAATGCAGTTAGGCGGCTAGCAAATACCCTGTAAAAACGTAGCCTATGCTGTAGCGAATGTACTTTATAATTAACACACTCCCATAGGATAGCCCTAGGAAATAAATGCAGCCACATTTCTTTGGAAATTCCAATTTGCGATTTGTTGACCAGCGAATAACCTGTAAGGCTGTTTAGCTTAATAGCCACCCACTTAGGCATTTTTAATTAGGACTTTTATTACTTACACGGACGCAAAATACCCTATTAAAAGAATTCATATAAAACAAGCGCTTAGTATTACTTTCTTATATTTGGAAGAACAAAGTCTTAAATAGCCCAACAATATCTATCGGTATAGGGTACTGGAAACCATAATATGCCATAAAATTACTGCAATATAAATGAAAAGCTGCGCCAATTTCTAAACGCACTCGAACTGCCAACAAAAAAGTAAATGTCATTCGGAATCGCTGAATCAACCCGCAAGAGAGGTTCAATATCGACAGAGGTAAATCGACAGGACATATATCAGCCCAAAAGTATGCTTGACTGTCAAATATCCGGAAGTTAGTTGCGCAATAGAACTCAGTTTTAGCAGAGAACCACTGCTAAATGTGATTGATTTTATATATTCTTCCTACATACATATATACTTTCCATGTATTAAGGGAAACACACAAAATGGGCCGAAAAGCTGCCCAGCTGCCACATCCTATTCAAGGCTGACAAGGGTGAAGGGGCGTTTGTCTGTTTGCGACGTAAAAGGATGTACTCGAACAGACATTGAAATGATTTTCCAGGAAAGGTTCCACAAAAAATAACTTCAATTAGCGTAGTGCCTACACATGGCCTTGTACATGGCCAAATAATTCGAAATAGTCCTAATTTGCGGCCCTAATCGGCTTTACCATGCCACCTGAGCTAATTGGCACACACCTGGCGCTAGTCCGACACAATTCCGCTGAATCAGCACATATATATTGCATAACAACAAGGTTACCCGAAGGATCAACATTTCCCGGAATTTCGCAGGCGACATAAATTTTGCCTTATAAGCTTGAAGAGACAATGAAAAATTGTTAGATGTAAATTAGTTTCACTTGCCTAATGCAAGGCAAATCATATTAAAGCATTTAATTTTCATTATACGTTATTTACGTGCTTAAATTAGTTGTGAATTACAAGCGTAAGACAATTAAAAGCCAGCTTTAAGCCCGAAAGATTGAAAAGCTTTAAGAGAATTCTCTTGTGACTCTTGTGCCCAATAATAGGCACATTCAGTATATATTAATAGAAATAGTTAATTGGCATAATATTATTTATTTATATGTATGTAGGTTGATAACTTACCGATATTAACTATGCCATGATTGGTTAGCTCCCAGCATGACTGTAAGCGTAATATGCTCAAACTGTGACTTTGCTTTGGTGAGAAGTAGCCCAGGGCAGCATCTGTGACATGGTAAGCCTGTAATTTAATTAAATATGAGCACATGTTTCCCCGCACATTTGCCACACTTGCCTGAAGCGAGAACTCGTATAGGGATGGCAGCAGCTGGGCAACCGCGCCCACCGCCTCGTCCGCAATGTTGATGCAGTCCGCCAGTGACAAGGACACAATTCGCGGCGTCAGGCAGGCCCAGAGGCCCGCTTCGGTGACCTCATTGCAGCCGGCCAGCTCAAGTTCAAACAGACTCTGCAATTGTCATTTTATTTACAAACTCATTCTACATTTTCCATTATCATATTGTGTTTATTCTTTGTGTAACATTTTAATTAAAAGCTAGTTTGTAAATACATATGGAAAGGGGGCGAAGGTAGCAATCTAGTAAAGGAAATGTTTCCTAGTATTCAGTTCTGCTTTAGTAAAAACACTCGTAAAGGACAAATTAAAATTTCCGTGAAAAACTCCATTGAAACCATCTGATGACATATAAAGTCTAATGAGAAATTTTATAGAAATTTTTAATTTAAAAGTTTTACGCTTAACAGATGAAATCGTTAATTCTGCGACTAAAATAAAATAACAGGAATTAGGCGCATATTTTCGTAAAAGAAGGGTAACTTTGCTGCTTTGTTGAGGCTACAAAAACAACACTGATTCCAAGAATTGCCTATTGAAATGTTTACAGGTCTAACTTCAATTTGAATTTCTCCCAAATTTAAATGTATAATCAAATCGAAAACCTACAACAAAATAAGGTAAATTTCTCGATGCGACTTATGATATACTTCATAAGTCGCAGCTAGGAACTGTGTATCAGAGCAAATGGCCTATAATTTGATAATGGCGTTGCCACCTTATTCATATTTTACAGAAGAAAGTCAAAATTACAGACTGATATATTGTTCTAGATTGATTTAGCAGATATTGATTCAAAATATAAAATATACAAATATTTATACAAAATAAGTCTACGTATTTGGCTTAGGAATTTCTCGAAAAATTCATACAACCTTTGACCTTTACAAAAGCAAAAAATGTTAAGCAAAACATTTCACAATAGGTCGAGTAATAGTCGTTCGACCCACATTGCGTGCCAGACAATATGTCGCGGGGCTTTCATCTGACTAGTCACAATTTTGTATTTTATTATTGTTGTGACCCGAAGTTGGGTACGTTTCTTGGCGACACTCGAGAACTTTTGCTCATAAACGCAGAGGCAAAAACAAAAAACCCAGCAACAAAACATGCCAAATCAAAGCAGAATACCAATAAAGTCGCTTAGCAAGCGGAAACATGACGCAAAAGCATCAGGGAAATGGGAAATGGAATATGGAAAACCAAGAAATACACGCCTGACGGCATAAAAAAGTGGGAGAATCACAAACTTTTATCGCTAACTACATCAACAATTAGAGGACACAAAGTAAGTTGTTTTTGTGCAAACAAAACGTATATCCAGACATTTGCAAATATCAAATGTCAGATGCAAAAATGAAATTAATGTGGCTATAGATTTATCAGAATACTTTTTATACCCTGAACCCATTGAAAATGGGTAAAAGGGTATTATGTACTTGTGAAAATGTATGTAACAGGCAGAAGGCAGCATCCCCATAAAGTATATATATTCTTGATCAGCATCAACAGCCGACCCGATTTAGCCGTGTCCGTCTGTCTGTGCATCCGTTAATCCGTCCGTCCGTCCGTCTGTCCGTATGTATGAACGCAAGGATCTCAGATGTGCCCGCGCAGACCGAGTTTGTTTCCGTTATTCGATAACTTGCCCCGTTTCGATATCGATATCCTGTTTTTTGCGCAATTTTTCTAAATAATAAGAGCTAGCGTCACCAAACTTGACATGTAGCTTCTAGAATAGTCTATATATATCAAGTATCTCTCATTTTATAGCTATCACCACCTCCCCGATACTACCGCATAGCTATAAATGAAGTAGAGAAACCTATTTATGATGCTCGCCAATTTTACACAATTTAAATGCAAGTGTCATTTTGAGAATTCACGAATATTTTATAGTACAATAAGATCTACAGTTGAAAATTTCATCTAGTTCGGTTAAGAAACACAAAGGAAAATACATATGTTTTGGCTGCCCACGTGCTTGCGGCATCAATCGCAAATTCCAAGAACTCCGTGTTTAGGGTAGCTCCTAGTCGGGAGCTCCCGACTAGAACCTCTTACTTGTTATTCATTCAGTGTATTTATATTAATAATCATTATAACTATAACGATAATGGTAATAATAATGATAATGATAATGATAATGATAATGCTAATGCCAATGATAATGATAATGATAATGATAATGATAATGATAATGATAATGCTATTGCTAATGCTAATGCTAATGCTGATGCTAATGCTAATGATAATAATAATGATAGTGATAGTGATAATGATAATGATAATGATAATGATAATGATAATGATAATGATAATGATAATGATAATGATAATGATAATGATAATGATAATGATAATGATAATGATAATGATAATGATAATGATAATGATAATGATAATGATAATGATAATGATAACCATGATATTGATATTGATTTTAATAATGATGATCAAATATCATAATGATACTTATAATGAGATTAATAATGATGATCAAATATGATAAGGATAATAATATTAATAATAAAAATAATAATAATTATAGCAATATTAATAATATATGGTTTATCTACACATTCATGGAGCTTCATAAAAGTATTTAGAGGGCAATTGGAAAAGATAAAATTAAGAGTATTTGTGGCTAGCGATAAAGGAACATAAACTTTAACAATAAAAAATCTTTCTGGTATAATTTCCACAATAATTTATTTAAATAATGTTTTGCTAAAAACATGATCATTAAAATGCATATCTAACAAATCTTATAGCATAATATCTGATATACAAATAGTCTGTAATTAGATTGGAACTAATTGGAGGTCCTCTGCTCGCTGCAAGCTTTGGAAATGACTTCATTGTTAATGGGAAATGGTCTGAGTCCTTGCAACATTTGGTTTTTTTGCTTTTATGGCCAGTAAATAGCGTATTCCCAGCTGGTTGGCAACACACGTATCCAGGGTAACTTTTTTACATGTTAGCCACAAAATCAATATCGCCACTGGCAAGAACATCAACGTGCCACAATGGCAGCAAGTAGTTAAGGTTATGAATAAACTGACTTAAGTTACATCCCATTTATATTTCCCAATTGTTATAGTGCTCAGATTTCGGGATGTCACATGTTTTTTGCGTGTCTCATAAAAAACTCACATCGGACAAGTGATAATAATATTAAGCTAGGCTAGTTACAGGTCTTTCCAGGTCAATTTGTTTTATTTATATAATATAATCCGCAAATAATTAGGTAAGTGTTTGCACGACAAAGGGAGTAGGCTATTTGTAGAAGCGTCCAGCTCGGAAACACCTTCTCACTCTCACGAATCTTAAACAGCATACTAGAATTTTAGCGAATATATATGTATAGATACGTAGTTTAACTAACTAGATTTCCCCTCGCCTTTTATCAATATTATGCAAATACTTTTGTGCCACTTCAGACTAACAGCAACTGTTTTTACATATCTGTCAAATGCGTGACATTCTCTATGGGTCAGCAGGGTTCAACAACGCTCGAAAGCGCAACTTTACCGTTGACAATGCAGAAATTACGTATACGCCGAGTGTGCGGTGAAGGCAATTGCGTTCTTAGGGCCCATTAAATGTGTATGCATTGGGAAATGCTGTCGCATTTCCGTCGCATTTTCACACTCAGACGCACGCACACACATGTCAAATTAAAGGGACTTGTTAATGGAAAAGGAAAGCTTGTTGATGACTTAAAGGGACACAGATGCATTAAGCGCATTGCGCTCACTTGGCAAGGTCAAATTCGCTATAAATTTCTGGTACTTGTGACTGTCAACTGTTACAGCACTGTGCGTGCCATTCTTGTTGACATTTCCAGCGGCAACAATTTGCAATCAGTCGGCATTAGAAACCAACCCACACACACACACACACTGAGATCCAACTAGGCCCATGAACATGACATGCCTTCACATTGAATTAACTCCGACATTGCAGATTGACACGCAGTCAACTGACTGACACAGCCACAAATATGAGCAGCCAGCATGACAGGTCAGGACAGGACAGGACGGGACAGGGGCGAGGCTAGTGGGCGAAAGGAAAACAGAGTTGAATGGGAATCCAACTTGGCCACAACTAGTTCACTAACATTATCCACTTTACTCATGTGCGTCTCCCACTCCCACTCTATCTCTCTCTCTCTGCTCATTGTGTGCTCCTAGTGGATTATGTTGGCAGACTGCCTTGGATTGGCCCATGAAACGAAATAGATGTGTTCCATGGAACTGGGAAAAAGTTTTTTGTATTTTCAGCAGCTGAGCGCAGCAATTAGGCCAACTAATTGGTTTTGGCCAATGAAGTCACTTTCACTTTGGGAGCATCTTCTAATTACAGTTACGATTACTTCTAACAATCTAAATGTACAAATATAACTTCCATAAAGGTTTCTAAATAACAGTAAAAGGTTATACATTTGCAGAAACATAAATCGGCCTTAAAATGTGGTGACAAGTTTCCCAATTGATAAACATTTCTACTTCTATTTAACTATAAAACAAGAATCCGGATACGTTATTGTGAAGCTCGTAATTGTTGAGCTTAGTTAAAGATATCTCGAAGAACAGCGCTTATTTTCCACATTTTCGATTCTCCTATTGAATAACATAAAAGTTGTCCCGAACTCAATTTTCGACTGATCGTTCCCAGGGCAAATAGAAGAGAAATGATATTACTGATCCAGCATATATATATATATATATATATATATATATTGTGCTGATATATAAATAAACCAAACTCTTTTTGAATAAGCACATATTTCACTTATTTCCAACATTTGTTAGGCGCTTATAAGTTTTGGCAGCTATTTGCACAAATATTTCGAATATTTAATTTGATTGCGCACGCATCTCATAAAAGATTCATCATGCACATCACACTCATTATAGTTATATTTATAATAAATATATATTTTTCTATATATGTTTATTCGTTTCGCACAAATTAGCTCAACGAATTATTTCGCCAAATTAAATCAAATTTGTGGCGCTGCTTTGAAGTGATTTGCGCTTGAAATTGATCGCATCAATTCGTTATGAGATTAAAGAGCAGAACCATAGAAATTATCACACAATTTCCAACTGCCCCTTCCCCCCTTCCACGGCCACAACCCTCACCCGTGCTGCTGGGGCAATTGCGGGCTAGTCTATGACACACTTTTCCGCTCAACACGTTTCATTAAAATAAGATCGAGAATTGTTTTCACTTGCCGGGCAGGAATTTCGTTGGGTTTATTTTTGTTTACACCGTGTGCCGTGTGACTGACCACCGTCAACTTGACGGGTCTCTCTTCCCTCCTCTCTCTCTCTCTCTCTTTCTCTCCCTCGCTCTCTTTCTCTCTTTCTGTTTGAGAGCTCTAGCGAGCCGCCCACGGTCATGGGAATCTGTTGAAGATTCACATTTTGACTGACACAAATGACAGCGCGCGATGATAAATACGCAAGATTCTCTATAAGTGCAGATATTTTTAAAGGAAAATATCTTATTATATACAAATGTATATGATATTCAAACATATAAATAATGTTTCATGAAGAAAGGCGTTAAAAGCTAAAGAAATAATCCATATACAATTTAGCATGTTCTCATTCTGAATAATTAATAATTTTATACAAGTTCAGGATAGAGCCCAGCAAATATGGTTAGAAGTACAAAGTAATAGATTAGATAATAATAAAAAAAACAGGAATATATAACAGCTCTTAGTGAAGTAAATTAGAAACAAGTAGATAAGTGAATGACAATTGCACTCTGGTGTTTCTAAAGAAGGGTTTCGTAGGGTTAAGGTAGTGGTACCTCACTCGGAGAGCAGCGCAAGATAAGAACAAAGTTCTTACGATCAACCCTAGCCTGGATTAAATGGTAACATTTTGAACAGTGGAAGAATAAAATTGATTAAACTTAATAATAAACCAAATAATCGAATAACTATAATAATAATAATGGGTATCATAAAAACAAACAATTATCGTTAATCTTTGATCGATTCTTTGAGTAGTTCGATGTAGAAAAGTGCTCGGTCTAGTTTGATTAAAATATCTTGCATAACAAAATATGTCATAAAAGAGCTGAATTTTAAACTGATTCTCTGGGATGTATAATACATACGCCATGGATTCGGAGATGCATCCTAAATGCATTGCATATGCAATGAGAAAAATAATACCGCTTGCCAGGAAATACAAATCCCAACTCACCTGCAAGTGATCCAAAAGCGTTTCCAGGCCACGATCACTGATCGAGGAGCAGCGCAGGCTTAACGAATGCACATGTTTGGAGGCGAGCGGAAAGGAGTGCACAACGTCCAGGGCATCCTCATCGGAGGCGCCGACCAGGCCGAGCGCATGAAAGCCGCGTCGAATGAGCGAAGTGTAAAGCTTGCCCCGATCACAGGCGGGCATCTGGCGCAGTTCGCGGCATTGCAGTGTGGGCAACAGGCCGGACCAGTAGCGAGGGCTGCGGTACAGTATGTCCCGCCACTTGATGCACACCTGGGCGAGCACGCGTCTCTCGTACGGCGAGAAGTACTGGAAAAAGCGATTGAGGAAGCGATCGTCGAGCAGCAGGGCATCGATGCTTTGGATGTGTGGCGGGTGCTTGTGGAGTATTAGCGCGGACTGGGTTACCGCTGCGGCCAGCTGGTTGGCCTGCGCCGAGCCGGGCACCGCAGCCACAACAACACCGTACGGATGATGCATATGCGGATTGGGCACCTGTTTGCGCATCTGAAGCGGCGTGCCACAGCCAGCGGTGGCCTTCTGCGCTGCAACCATGCCCATCGTACTGAAGGTGGGCGAACCGGGCGCCGGAATTGTGATGTTCATCTGCTTGGCAATCGATTTGACCGTCGGCGTTGGCGGGGCACCCAGCGGCATGCCGCCGGGCGGCGCGGGCACACCACCCGCCATTACCATATGATGATTCGAGTTGATCAGCGTGGAGCCGGCCATTGCCTGTAGCTGATGTTGTTGTTGTTGTTGCTGATGCTGTTGTTGTTGTTGCTGCTGCTGCTGCTGCTGGTGTTGTTGTTGTTGTTGTTGTTGTTGCATCAAATGCGCGGGATTGTGATGAGCAGCGGCCAGAGCAGTTGGGTTGACGTTGACAGACGCCAACTGCTGCGAATGCGGTTGCGCACCGGTCAAGGAGATGAGCGTGGCGCTAGGTTTACCGTTTTGGCTACCTCGCGACGGCTTGTCGGGCGTTTGCGGATTATTCACTGTAGCGGCTACGCCGGAGTTTGAGCTGTTGCTATTGGAGTTGGGGTTAGAGTTGGAGTTCGAATTGGAGCTGGAGTTGGAGTTGCCGCCGCCGCAGAGCGCATTTGTAACGCGCTCCATTACTGAGGTCTTGCCGCTGGACGAGGTGGCACTGGGCGTGGAATTGGAGGAGGCACTATCGCTGCTGCTGCTGCCATGATGATGTTTTGATCGTAATCCCAGGCCGTTGATGCGTTTCGATAGTTCCGCGGAGGCTCTCTCGACCACGCCCTGCGCCGAGATCGATGACATCGTATGCTGAAACAAATGCACTTTGTCCCGCTCGCTAGCTCGCACGCACGCACGCACACACACACACGCGCGCGCACACAATGGGCACGTTTCTTCTAGCTCAACACGCACGCTCTCCTGCTCGCTCCTTTATACAAAGTGCAGTTGCAGCATGTTTGAGTGTTTGAGCGTTGACCTTGTTTCGACTCTCTCGACCGCTCTCACGCTCAACCTGCAAGCAAAGAAGAAAAAGAGCTGTTATGCAGTTTACCGTTAGGTCTGTGTTTTTTTAAGGACCCTGCGGCGCAAATCTAACGAACGAACGCAAGGCAAAACGCAAATCAGCGCAAATTTATGTTCCACATAAGGATTTTATTGCTGTTGTTGCTGTTGTTGTTGTTGTTGTTGTTGTGTCGCTTTTGTTGCTTACATTGCACGCCATCCGCAATTGCTTATATCCTATTCATCATTCCCCATCCGCCCATTCGCCCATTCGGCATTTTGTGATTTGTTGTGGCTGTGCAAACTTCAGCGCTAAAGCGAACAATGTGAAAAGGCAGCTGATATAGAACTATGCCAAGGTAATTGGACAAAAACGAACGGTTTTAAAAAGGGCGTTTCAGGTTCTTTGAACTATGACAGGGTGGTCCGAAATAATGAGAACCATAGCAGATATTTAACAACTTTAGAAAATCTATAAAACTTTTCAAGCACATTAACGACGAAATGAAGTCTGATAACTCTCACGTTTTCCTCACATTCAGAACTATTTCAATTTCAATTTATTCCCTACATGTATGCAGAAATTCAGTAAAGTAATTGCATCTCTAACCCCACCAGTGGATTTATTAATATTTAGCCAAGGCTAAATCCATTCAATTAGCCAAATGGCAGAAACGGTTGGCAACGAGAATGTTCAACAACTGGCGGCACAAACAAACACGAACAGGCAACACGATTTGAGGCAAGGACAGCAAAAGAATTTCCATCAAACGATTAAATATTTCTGAAAAGTTTTTGCGCTAAAAAATTCAAAAACATTCAATTAATAGCAACTTTTGTAATAGATGTTTGACATTCATACATTTATTTTAGAAATATTGTTTTAGATTTTAGAAACTGCCGAATGAAAGTCGCTCAATTGAATTCGTGAAAATCGCAGAGGAAGGCGATTTAAAAGAGAACAAATCTTCTTGGCTTCGCTTTCTCTCTATTTCACTTATTACCTCTCTTATAATTGAAAAACGTAATTTTACACGAACTTTAATATTTTACATAAAATATTTACGAAATAATATCAAAATCTTGTCAGCCCCAATTCAAATCAAATCGCCCATGAAATGATCTCAGGAGGGCGCTACGGAAGATTGGAAGAAGAAAAGTGGGAGGTTTAAGGCAAAACAATTACACACACTCAATATAAACATATAAAAACGATTTGTTTAACTAAAGAACAATTTATGAGAGGACTAAAAATCGTATGTAAATGCAAAAGCTTACAACCGTGTTAAGTAAGGATGTGTGTGTGTGTGTGTGGGTGGCGGGTGTGCGGCTATTTAAGAACTTAACCTGCTTTCAATCTCAGGCAAATGGGGTTATTAAAAGGCGCTGGCAGGCGTATAGGTTCGAGCATAATGCTCATTAGTAGAACAAAGGATCTTGGCATGAAAGACAATTTAATTGCCATAAATACGGGCCCTTTTATGTTTCGCTTTCGCTTCCGCTTCCGCCTGCGCCCGGCCACGTCACGTCGGTCTGAAGGTGAGCGTCTCGCTGCAGCGTCATCATCGTCGCTCTTGACTTGGCTCAAGCGGCTAAATCTTTGCGTTTGCCTTATCGCAGTCCTTCCGGCCGTGAACCACACAATGGGGCACAAGAACAAAACAAAGGCCGTCGCAGCCAGGGGCTAAATGTAGAGGACGGAGGGGGGGGGGGGTGCAACCTAGATGTAGCATTGTTTGTGACTTCCTCATCGGCGGACTGTGCGTTGTTACCTTCAATGGCGAGGCCTGTGCTCTGTCTAGTAGTTAACTATTTCATCTGAAGCCGTCTGCAGTTCGTCTCCCCAATCATGACCTATCGAACGTACTTTGTTGGCAAGGCCAACATTTGTTCCGCTTGAAATTCGCAATCGAGCGATATGTGGCCAAATATTTAATTACATTTTTGTATTGTGCTAACAAAATAAATTCAATTTTTGACCATGTCAAACAAGAAGCTCCCTTGGCTTAAAAAATCGTATTATGTTGAACCAAAGTCTTGAAGTGGGCCACTTTTTATATGTATAAGATGTACGCACATACATATGTCTGCCATTATATATATGTGGTCATTCTATGTTGTTTTCTTTAATTATAAAACCCACAAAAACACAACACACTGCTAAAAACTGTGAATATTTTCTTAGAAACCCTTATTATAAACCTTTATCTAGACTAAAATCTTCAATTTGAGCTATAAGCGAAAATGTGCTTAACTATTTGATGGAATGATAGAATGTGACATGCAAAAGCATTATAGGAGCCATATCATTTGGTCAGCAGCAGTGTCTGTGCCTCTAGCAGTAGGGCAAGCAAAATATTCTACCACAATCCCGAAACAAGTTGCATACTGTGCGGCTCTGTAGGCGCGAGCTGAATGTGAATGTGAGTGTGAACACCCAACAGTAGCAGCTGCTTTGAGCATGCATTAACGTAAGTGTGTGTGTGTGGTGTACGTTGCCCGTACTTGTTTCATATTTATGCGCCCCTCCGCTTTGTGAGCTTTTTCCGCCGCTTGGCTGTGTCTATTTTTGGAGTTGGTTCAAGTTGAGTCGAGTAGTTTAGTTGTTGTTGTTTTTGGCGTCGTTGTTGTTTCGCGTGCTTTGTGCCTTTTGTTCATTGGGTTTTGCTGCTTTCTATGCTACTTCGCGTAACGGTAACTACCGCACGCTTTAAATTGCTGTTCTGTGTCAGGGCCTGCTCTACATCTCAGTCCCTGCCCGTTCGCCATGAACCACCCCACCCCCTTCTACCCCTTGGGCCTTAGCTCTAATAGAATTTATATGCGTGCTGCGCCAGCTCCATATATCGATTTTCACCCTCTTGTTGTTATTGTTGTTGTTTTCATGCCCAAATGCGCTTTGATCTAAACGTTGAAAGCAAAATAAATCTCCCGGTTAGACGGGCGTAAAACAACCGTAAATCCATTTTATAACCTTTTTATAAAGCAATTTATCAAACCCTTCATTTTCCACAAAAGATCTTATAGTAAATATTCATTTATACCTATTTTTATAATATAACAGGTAGGATTTTAGCTTTCCGAATAAGCAAAATGTTAATCCATGATTAAAGTATAAATAATAAATAAACAAAATCTAGATAACAAAAAAAGTTTTTCTAAATTTAAAAAAAATGACTGTCTAGCCGGAATATAAAGGGGGAATGAACTAGAATGAACTAAATACCCAGCATGCACTTCGCAGCAGACAAATCTAAAAAGTATGCTGCATAATTTCTTTAATGAGTTGATATGGCTGCATATTGAAAGGAATAGTCTGCCAGTCATATGTCATATAAGTGTGCTATAAAGTTAACTCAGATTGTTGTTAACGGAAAATAGCTGCATATGATGCAATGTGGATTCAATTTAACTGAATTCCCTGCTGCTATCAATAGGCTGATTCATGCAACACATGGCAGCTGTGCGTCAGTTCGCGCAAGTGGGTCACGCTATGCAACTTTGACCCGATTCACGGACGTCAGTATATTGCACATATGTACATATATACAAATCCATGTACATTTATATACAGAGTATATAGGATAGTGGAGCGCTCTTCGATTTTATTCGCATATCAATGGGGCAATCAATCGAGTCGCGGTCAGGTGTCGCTCCTAAAGCGAAAATTGACCCAAACGGTCTAACGTCTGGGTAGCGCCAGGATGTCTAAAGTCCTTTATTATTATGGATGGATATCGCTGGTATGACATCACAAGCTCTAACAAGCGAGCCACCCCCTGGGCGGGGGACGGGGGAGGCGTTAAAGGCCCGGCTAACGCTCGAGGGTTGCAAGAGCTGCTAGAACTCAAAGATGGAGGCCTGAAACTGTGTTCGGGTGGATGGTGCAGAATGTTGCAGAATGGAGCCTAGTAAAAAGCAGACAAAGCAAACGCAAACAAATCACGTGCAACCCAAATGTTGTAGCGGTGGAAACGACGTCAAACATGACAACTGGAAACGCTTTAAAATAACCTTTGTAGTTTTTTTTTTGCGGCAAACGACATTTATTTGACTGTATCCACACACCTTTTGGTATAAGAAAATATTTCTTTTTTATGAAGTTACTATATATATTTTTGTTTTTGGAATATTCTTCGCTTGTCACGCAGAATAAAAATCAATTTTTACAAGCGTCGCGACGTGTTTTTGTTTTTAATGGTTTCTTTGGCGTTTTTTTTTGTTTTTTCTTTGGCGTGCTTTGCTTCTTTCGTGCTTTTGACCACTGAACACTAATCAGACGGAAAACAAAAACTTGGACCGAGAGCAAATAAGTTTTTTATGTAAAAATTGCCCAAAATCACAAAGCGATGCAGCAAAACGTTTGGGGAAACCGCAAAAACAATCACAAAACTATTTGCACGCTTTTGTTGGTGTTTGTGTTTGTGTAAGTGTTGAGCGCCGTGAAAAATAATTTAACGGAAAATTGGTCAACCGAGCGTAAGCGCACACGACTCATAACTGCAGGCGACTGCGACTTGCGACAGTGTGAAAGTGAGAAAGCTCTCGACAGTGCACGAGAGCGTAAGCAATAGACGACAGAAGACAGAGAGAGACAGAGAGCGAAAGATAATAATAAGGAGATTGCGCACTGCTCAGAGTGCGCTTTTGACTCCTGCTCAAGTATGAGCTTTTTACATGAGCGTAGTAAACTTGTGTGAGTGGGGGCTGTTGCAACAAAAGAAACGTCTCTATTTTAAATATATACCCACAGGTCACGCCACTGTATCTGACTCTATTATTGTTGGGTGCTTCCAGAGAGGATGCGCACTGCAATTGCTGCAGTGGGAAATACACCCCCACGCTGACTCTCAGTGATTGTGCGAGAGAAATCAAGAGAGCAATCAATGAGGTTGCTAAACATAATCGGCATTACTTAATTACATATTTAAAATTTTATAAATAATTCGTTTTGCTTAAATGAAGTTAATATTAACATTGAATTACCTTGAAGTTCTTCGTGTATGCTTCTATAGTATATAACTGTATATGAGTTTCCATTTAATATTCCAACAAGTCGTTTTTTCGTTGCTTTTTGGACCAACCGTTATACTTAATATTAGATGCTGTGTTCTGTACGCTTGTTAAATATTTATGCAAACTGAACTGTGCGCTCCTGTACAGTCTGTCGTAATTCGTCTAAGCAGCGCTCAGCCATACAAACACGGGACTTGCGCTTGAACTCCAACCTCTGCTAATGACAGTTTTAAAATTTTGTAGAGCAGTAAACGTCTTTTAGTTAGTTTTGTAGCGGTATTATCAGAAGCGCTGTTTTTAGACGCAAATTATATGCCTTAAAATGGTCAAAAGGGTGTAACTACTTGAAAGTCAAGTAGATAATGTTAATTTAAATAAAACTTAAGGCAAAATTCTTCGCACAATTTTCACAGTCAAACAAAAATTTCGCGCTTTAATTGCTCGTTACACTACACTGTTTTCGATAGGTTGTTCATAAATTGACATCGATAGGTAACAATTTGATAGCAGCGTTATTTTCTGTAATTTAACATAACAACTGCGCAGTTAGCAGCAACAACTCGCGGTCAATGAAATGCAAATGCAGAGTATTAAGAAGAAGATACAATAATACCATTGCACGTATTGCTGTTTAGTAAAAAATGTCCTCAACATCGGCGGCTGCATCAAATGCAGCGCCAGCAAAAACCGAAGTACGCTACGTAACGGAGGTGCCCAGCAGTCTAAAGCAATTGGCCCGGCTGGTCGTGCGCGGCTTCTACTCACAGGAAGACGCGCTGATCATAGACATGCTGGTGCGGAATCCGTGCATGAAAGAGGACGATATTGGCGAACTGCTGCGCTTCGAGAAGAAGCAATTGCGAGCGCGGATCACGACGCTGCGCACCGACAAGTTCATACAAATACGGCTGAAAATGGAAACGGGTCCGGATGGAAAGGCGCAGAAGGTCAACTACTACTTCATTAATTACAAGACATTCGTTAACGTGGTCAAGTACAAGCTGGACTTGATGCGCAAACGCATGGAGACGGAGGAGAGAGATGCGACCAGTCGCGCCAGCTTCAAGTGCTCCACGTGCTCCAAAACATTCACAGATCTCGAGGCAGACCAGCTCTTCGATATGGCGACGTGCGAGTTCCGCTGCACGTACTGCGGCAGCTCAGTCGAGGAAGACAGTGCGGCAATGCCGAAGAAGGATTCGCGCCTAATGTTGGCGCACTTCAATGAGCAGCTGCAGCCGCTGTACGATCTCCTGCGGGAAGTAGAAGGCATCAAGCTGGCGCCAGAGGTGCTCGAACCAGAACCGGTAGACATTGACACGATACGTGGCATTACCAAGCCGAACGCTCTGCGGCCGGACAGCCTGCAATGGTCGGGCGAAGCGACGCGTAACCAAGGCTTTGCCGTGGAAGAGACGCGCGTAGATGTGACCATTGGCGGCGATGACAGCACCGAGGCGGTCGTTGAGCGCAAGTCGCGACCCATTTGGATGACGGAGAGCACTGTGATAACCGATACGGAGACTGGCGATGGCAGCGCCCTCACTGACACCGCCCAGTCGTCAGGCACATCTGGGCATCGCAATAAGAAAGAAAACGAGGATATTATGTCGGTGCTGTTACAGCACGAGAAGCAGCCGGGCCAGCGGGAAGCTCACTTGAAGGGTCTGCGCAAGGGCTCCTCGAATGCAAACTCTAGTGATTCCAGCGACGATGAGAACGACATTGACAACACAAAGATACGTGAGTGCCCTTTGCTTTTATACAATTCCGTTGTTTAATTTGTTTGTGGTCAATTTTAGCAAATGTCAATTTCGAGAACTACATCAACTCGGAGTCAGATGAGGAGGATGCCGACGTGCCGACTGTGCTGGTGGCAGGGCGTCCACATCCTTTGGATCAGCTGGACGACAAGCTAATTGCACAAATGACACCCCAGGAGAAGGAGAACTATATACACGTCTATCAGCAGCATTATAGCCATATATACGACTGATTCTCCTCCCAATTAGGCATTAAGTTTATAGTCTCATTTCTAGCTTAAGATGCATATATTAAATTGTCAGCTATCGTTTGAGCGATGGCCAGCACATGACGTTTGGCAACAGCATAGGTACATAAACATTCTTATTCGAAATCCAATTCAAGCCAAACACTTACCACGTTGGCGCCAAAATCGCTGTCCCTGAAAAAGCGCGCAGAAGTATCCGAAGTCAATAGGCGCCGATCAGCTGTTCCCGCTGCTAACATCAACATGGTACTGTTAGTGGACATTTGAATAACATGAAGTTGGCTGCGTGTGCAAATTTAATGCATTTTACGTGAAGGTTCATGTCAAATTACCGCTTTTGCTAAAACAGCTGTTCTCCGCATTTTTGTTTTTATGTTTTGTACATTCGTGCTCGAAGCATGGTCGCCGTTGCTGTTGTGGGCGTCTATTCAAAAGATACGTCAACTTGTGTGCGCTAGATAAGCGGCCAGTGCAAACAGTAATTAAGATATGCCCGTATATAACCAATACACACCGTGCAATCACATCGTCGTCGCTAGTTGTTATTCTAATAAGATTCCTGCCAGACACGGATCAAATGTCGTGTTTCAAAAGAATTGCATACATAAATATTTAGCGTAGCATGAAATATGCTACATTTACGGACAAACGTGTAATGTTGACATCGGCGAATTTATTTGGAATGCAAGAAACGTGATCGCGACGCGCACACACTCACAAGAAAAACGATCACAAGTGTACAAAAAAGTCAACATATGAAAATTGTTTGATTTATGCTTGCCTCAGCTAATTTCATTAATATAATCAACAATCTAACTAGATTTTTGTATATACTCAACAATTTATTAAAGTGTGTTAAATTAATCAATCGAAGAGTATATTGCACTTGGCCGCAAGCGTCGCCAATTGGGAAATTCCCCAAATAAAAACGATCCAATTAGAATTGATGTATTGCTAATAGCCACGAATTGGAGTAACAAAGCAGAGCCACAAAAATGAAGGCCACCATAAATAAGGATTTGCTGCCCATGAAGGCGCATTACTTTCTCTATAATGCCGGTAAAGTTCCGTTTAAGCGACTAATATCATTTTACTAAGCGTCTTTAATTGTTTACACCATCTGATAAGACTGAAACACCAGATCTACGATAAATACTTTTCGTTTATAAAAAGTACATCATTTTGTCTACTTGAGCCGGAGTGCAAGGTGTGCACAGAAAAAAACCCGATAGGGCATCTATTCTGGCAATCAACTAGATAGTCAATAAAAAACAAGTTTGTCCGATAAGCATGATTGGTAAATAGTAATTGTCCATTGAATTTATTCAATTTGATACCAGAAGCTTAAGTACACTATTCGGCAAAAGTATGTGTACAGTAATTGTTTCTCACAAAATATGTTAGCTAATTTAAGTAAGTTTAATGTGCAAAGTGGAACTTGGGGAGCGATGAGAGTTTGTGTGCTGCTAAGCATTAACAAACATAATATAATAATATTAAGAAGTCAGCATTTTGAGATTATCACGAGACAGTTTTCAGCAATGAAACACACAACAGTCACGGTAAAAAATATTACCACACTCGACCTTTTGTAATAGCATATAATTTATTTTATTTTAACTTTTTGATCCATTGAATATTTTAGGATGTTTCCATTGGGAAACATATACATATTTCTTTTTAATCCCCATAAGATTTAATATTTACATCACCTTTAGCATATTCTGTTCCCCAAATTATTGTATTCGGTCGTGTTATCGTGCTCGACACGAACACGAGTTCGCACGAAACTGCGTATCACAAGCACGCGCTTAACTCAATGTATAGCCTTCAATGCAGTCTTAAACTTAACTGCGTCTGAATTTATTTGATATGTGTTTGCATTGAATTTGAACTCACATTCTGAGAGATACCTGGGCTAGGTCCAAAGTTGGCATGTCAACTAACTAAGCCGCCAGTCCCAACGGTGCCCTGCCCTTTATGACCGCCCCTCAAGCTGCTATCAGCAATTAAAGTAGAAAAATTCTACTTTTAAAATAATTAAAAGTGTTATAGTACAGCTTCAGCTTGGGAACTGAATGCATAAAATACATACAGACACATACATACATATATAATAGTACGTGATGATATATGATGCCCCTCGCTGTGGTTGTTGTACACTTATACTTTGCTTATCAGTCATAAACACCCACATTTGGACAATTCTCGCTAATCATTGCCGGGTTGTCTCTGTTACCCTAGAAAACGAATACACAATAATTGGGTATTTGATATACATACATACATAGACTACCTGACAACCTTTGCAAACATAGTGAACTAATCTACATATTTGATGTACTATTGCAGGCACCGCACCCGTTGTACCCCTTATGTCTCCGCTGGCGATACAGCTGGGCTACTCGCCGGTCGTGGTGGGCACCATGTACACGATACTTCCTATTGTTGGCTTGTTGGCGAAGCCGATCTTTGGTTACATAGCTGATCGGTAAGTAGGCAATCGAAAAAAAAAAAATATATCTCCTCTCTTTGCGATTCTCATGAGTTCAAAACAACGATAGCACAAGAGTTAGAACGGGAGGGCAGAGGGAATGAAGAAGAGCAAATAATGAGGGGCAGGAACTGGGAGGGGGACAGCGTGAGTGAGAGTAACTCTGAACGAGCGAAAGAGAGAGTGCGAGCGAAATGGAAACTGGAAAGAGCAAGTGTCGCTCTGGTCTCGAATGGATAAAAACACCCATTTTTGTTCTCTGCCAATAGCTATCATCGTCATCGCTTCCTCTTCCTTGGTGGCCAACTACTCACCGCCGTGGCCTTTTTCCTGATCTTGTTTGTGCCGGCCGCCGAAAAGCCACAATTCCATTGTCACGCTGGGGTGTCGAACATACGCTACTGTTCCAACTATCCCAAGGATGCAAAACAGAATCTGGAGACATACTACGGCAATCGGACCTTGAGCTGCAACATGAATTGCCAAATGGCGCCGGCTATGTGGGATATTGTGTGTCAGTATTGGCGTCCAGTCAATGGTTCTCGGAACCAGGCGAGCAACTGCGTGGCAAACCGCTCAAAGGCTTTGATCAACTTTACCACCTACATCAGCGCCAGGGATATTATCGAGGAAGAGTCGCTGGAAGGCGGCAAGTGCCTCAATTTTCTAATACCGCACGATCAGGGCATACTGGAGTCGCAGAATGTGACACTCTATTGCCCCAAGGATAAGGTCATGTTCCAGCCCAGCTGCCAAATGGACTGCAACGAGCGATATCTCAAGGAACTGCTGCCCGAGAGCACAATGATCAATACGAGCAGCGCCATGGCCATGCCGGAGTTTTGGTTCTTCTTTGGCATGCTGATCATCAGCTGGATCGGCATGGCCGTGGTGGTGAGCATTGGCGATGCCATATGCTTTGGCATACTCGGCGATCGGCATCATCTGTATGGCAAGCAACGCTTGTTCGGATCGCTGGGCTGGGGTATCTTCGCCCTGCTCGCCGGCCTGCTGGTGGATGCAATGTCGCAGGAGGGCAGCTCGGAGAGGAACTACACGATTATCTTCTGGATGACGCTGATTATAATGGGCTTTGATATGCTGGCCTCCACCAAGCTGAAGGTGAGCTCAATTTCAAGTTCGTTCCAATAACTGTTGAATCCATTTTCTCTTGCAGCACACACAGACTCACATGTCGGCCAACATACTTAAGGATGTGGGCCAAATGTTTCTATCGGTGCGCTGCGTCGTCTTCTTTCTGTGGTGCGTGGCCATCGGTCTGTGCACAGCACTGATTTGGAACTTTCTGTTGATCTATCTGGGGGACCTGGCCAAGGAACATGGCACCGACTTCATTAATACGCTGGAGGGACTGGTTATGAGCATCCAGTGCTTTGGTGGCGAGCTGCCCTTCTTCTTTATGTCCGGTTGGATCCTGAAGCGCATTGGGCATGTAAATGCCATGAGCCTGGTGCTCTTTGGCTTTGGTGTACGCTTCCTTTTGTACTCTATGCTGCAGAATCCCTGGTATATACTGCCCATTGAGCTGCTCAATGGCCTCACCTTTGGACTCTTCTATGCGACAATGGCCTCCTATGCCAGCATCGTTGCACCGCCTGGCACCGAGGCCACCATGCAGGTGAGGGATTCTCAGATCCCTTTAAGAGAACTGTTAATATCTCAACCATTTCCAGAGTCTTGTGGGCGCCATCTTCGAGGGTGTCGGCGTCTCCATAGGCAGCCAAATTGGCGGCCAGCTCTTTTCCGCAGTCAGCGGACGCACCACCTTTGAGATCTTTAGCATTGGCGCCTTCATAGTGTTTATTATCCATGTCTTGGTCCAAATGTATCTGAAACGCAAAGGCCCGGATGAGAACGGTAAGGGTAGGTCCTCCACAGCCTCCGCTTCCGCTTCCGCCACTCCCGACTGCCTGCCTAGTACTAAAAACAATGATGAGTTTACCGATGTCGATTTGAGCTAAGGTTACATTAATTTTCTTGTCAGCTTCCATAGTACAATAGAAGGTCAATTACAATACCCAAAGAATTTAAAATAATTCGCGGCAATTATTTACTTACTAGACGGAAAATACCTCGTTTGATGAAAAAAATGAATTTATTTTATATGTATCGTAATGATATGACAAGAGTTGTCATTTATATATTATCAGCTATGCCACAAAAGTTTCTATCTAAGACAATAACTGAAAGGTTTGCAGTTATTTAGTTAGAAAATACTTGATATTAATTCAGTTTTTATATTTTTCTCAGTTTACGTTTATGTCAGACAAAAGTTTTTTGAAGATTTTATTTTATAGCTATAAGAAAGTCTGCAAATTTTTGAAAGGACATTTTTTGCCTCAATTCCTTTTTATTTGGTATACGATACAAATACATATGTATATACACAAAATATTCTTTAGATTCACAATAAATGCGAAAGATATTGGATAAAGCTTCTCTAATAATGGTAATAAACGAATTTTCCGTATGCATACGGCTTGCTGGTAGATTGTATAAAGGAAAAGCATCTTAAGTTTTAATATATATATTTTTTTCATATATTTAAAGTATATTTGTTGAATTCTGATCAATCACAGCCCTTGCTCATCAAAGTCACAGACGCATATTTAAAATCTTAAACAGAATGCAAATTTCTAAATACTTTGGTTGAAATTCATTTTTATAATAATTAAATCAACAATCAAATTGGAGCATACAAAATAAAATTGACAATAAAAGTTTCATACTTTTTTGTGTACACATTTTAAATGCATTTACGAAACCACAATTATATATGCGTCATTTATTATCATTCAAGTTAAGGTATTCAGTTTTTTTTTGGTTGTTTTATAACTATAATTGCATTTAGAAAATAAAACACAAACTTTTCAACAACTGCAACAACTAATGAATGTTTCAAATACTTTTAGGCACTGTCAAATATTTTGCACCGACAGATGCAATGCACATGCTGAATGAACAGGAATACACAAATAGTATTAGCTAAGCTGCTCCTCTGTGATCTGAAGTATTCGTATCCTGATCAGTGAGAATCAACACACAATCAACCAAGAAAACCAAAACCAAAACAACAACAACAACAACGACAACCACATTATTGCTGCTGCTCAGTTGAATGGCAATTCAAACAATTGCTTCATCCAATTGCATGTTGAATGTTCAATATCCAATCTCAATTGTATTTATAATAATTATATCTAATTGTACTTTAATTTAGTAACCACACACAAACAAACACGTATTTGTGCATGCTTTTAACAAACATTAGCTTAGTTTATGCGCTGCATATCGTGAAATCTCTTTGACGCATATTTAAATTAAATTAACTGTCGTTGTTCAATACGTCATAAATATCTCCATCGTTTCCATTTGGTTATTAAAGCGAACGCTGTCAACTAATCACGATATGCCATTGCATAAAACTTTCTTAGCATGTTTATAAATATCTTGAAAAAGTCAAAGTTTGTAATTGTTGCCGATTTTGCGCTGTGAATGTTTAAATGTTATAGTTTTTACACGATTAGATACTTAAAAAGAAAAATTGGCATATCAAAATTGGCTTCTCTTGCATGTAGCTTCATTTCAAATATAATATACTGTGAAATCTCGAAAGTATTTATCAAATTATATACAGAACATATACAAATAGTAAGCAACTTGTTTGTATTAGTTAATTATGGGCTTTAATCCATAGATAAACATTTTTATTGTTATATGTTTATTTAGTTCTAGTTTAGATTCTTGTTAGAGAATGCAGTACCCATGTTTGGGTACGGCAACTTTGTAATTACTTATGATGGTATGGCGTATGGCTAAGACCTATATAACTACTGCAACTGGCCGCCTATGAGCGACTCCTCCTGCTGTTGCTTCTCGAGTTTGCGCTGGTAATCGCGCTGCTTACAAGTGGCCACGTTGGCGGCTCGTTTCTGTAATCAGTAATCAGAAAGATACGACATATGTATACTTAGTTATGATTAAACTTTTGCATGTGTGCTCTACTTTGTAAACTGTTGGTTATTATTTTTATGGTTTTATGCAACAATAAAGTCACGTTCTTTTGGGTTTTTACATTGTTTCGCTCACCTTTAGAACCTTAGACCGTTGGTAAATGGACTGCATATCCTTTTTTATTTTCACCAGTCTCTCTTTGTAGCGCTTCACATCATTCATCTAAATGTGTAGATTGTTCGGTAAACCAAACGTGTTTCATTATTAATCATATGAGTATTAACATGCACTTAGATTGGCTAACAATATCAACAAATTCATTTAGATGTCTGCGATAAGATTTTATACGCCCTAATTTAAATACCAAGACATTGCTTATTACTGATATTATGTGCCAGCGAGGGCGGCTCAGCAAATTTAAGACCTTATGGCAAAGATGCGGGGATCTTTGGACTTTATTTTTAAATTTCTATTGATATGAGTATCTGGTCCAGCGTCTTTTAATCTGAGATTAATGACATTGAGGTTTGTTCTAGATTGATTCTCGAAAAGGGTCTTAGTAGAAGCATCATAAAATATCTTCACGCCAATCCGTGTTTTTTTTCACAAAGGATAACTCCGAAATTTATAAAAGACTAAAGAAACTGTCCCCAAGATAGAGTAGAGCTTTGCTTATTCTAGCTAACGTGCTTCCTATTCTCCATGAATGTCGAGTCATTACTCGGTATAGGACAAACCATGTGGGCAAGGAGTATGTGTGCTAGCTCATGTGATGGCTTATTCATAAAGGAGGTCGAGCAACTGTTGCTCATTTAGAGACCCCAGGCACAAGGGGCGATCTCAATGCCGTGCTCCTATCCTTTGTGAGATTCCCCTAACATTATTATTAAAATCCTCCCAAAATTGTCCCCATCTGAATGCTTACCATATCAATTAATTTTGCTACCTCACTGCAGTCCAGCTTATATTTCTCCTTGGAGACGTCAATGTAGAACTTGTTTTGCTTGCCGCTACAGACAGATTTAGTGTAAGTTATCTTCCACATATAAAATATTCAATCAAAACTCACATTAATTCCTTGAGCTGCGCGCGGATACGTACTAAGGGCGGCTCGGCTATTTCGAGTACTCCGAAGGACATTTGTAAGGCTGCCATGGAGCACTCGTTGTGGTCTGTTTTCACTAGCTTGTTGTTGTTCTCTGGTACCACGGCAGCGCCGGTAACCGTGCGATCAGCATCGAGTTGATCAATGACACTACATGATAACACAAAATATATATCATTTCTATACAAAACCACCTTTTAATTACCTATTTAAGTTGCTGCTTTTCAGCATTGTGAAATTAAGCACAGGAGAATTGACAACCAAACAAAAGAATGCTACAAATAGCTGTTTATAATAGTGTTGTAAATGTTATCAAAATTATGCTATCGATATCAAGCTTTACCCAGCCCTGCGCCAATCAGCTGTTTAAGCTGTAACAAATGTTTGTTTATTAATGCGAAAATGCATATTAACAAATTTTAATCACAATTAATTATGCGTTGTGCTGTAAGGTATTGTGGCAACAACAATCGAAATGGTAATAAAAACAATTGGCGCTACTTTCATTTCCCCAAACATAAAGAACAGCTCAAAAAATGGATTCAATTTTGCGAGCGGGACATAACAAACCCAACAACAGGTAAGTTGATTTATTAATTAACTACTTTGTACTATAATCACAAACCGTTTGTAAGCCTGCATTTGCAATGAGCACTTTACGCCGGAAGACTTTGAGCGGAATATGCAATATGAATTGGGTAAGTTAAATACCAGCTCTTCATTGCAGACACAATTTGAACGTTCAAGCTACTTGCAGGCTTCACGCGCAAAAATCCAACTAAATTAAAGCCCGGCTCCTATCCTAGCATCCAGGGACCACAGGATAAACTGTTACAAAACGATGCTAAAAATAAACGCAGCAACAATCGAAAGGATGCGCCGACTTCAAGCCCGCATCGTTTCTTCAAAGTGGCGAAAGAGGCTCCAATCGCCAATCTAAAGCAGGTTGTATCAAATACAAAACTTGGGAATTTAGTTAAATTCGAAGAACTAGAAGACGTAGCTGAAAGCAGCAGCAACCTATGCCAAAACTATGAGATGATAGAGTACATAAACGACACGGAAGAGTATGCAGATGCGCAGCTAACTGAGGAGGAGGCGCCTCGCGTTGGGCGAATGGAACTAGAAATAATTGACCCGCTCAATCCTCAAAGCAATGCTGAGGAGCATGTGGAAATTATCGATTCGGAGAGTGACAACTATGCCAGGCATTTGGAAATCGAAGTGTATGCTATTAAAAGTATTATCCATAAACACATTAACAAAGCCTATCTTTATATTAATAGGAGCAGCCTTAAACGGCAGGTCTTCTTTCTCAAAGATGAACGTAAAAAACTGATCGACGAAATTCAAAATCTAAGGGCAACAGTTCGGAGCAGTCGACTTAAGCATGTCGAGTCCTTCGAAAACCTGAACTTATCCAACAATAGAGTAATTATTATAATTAAAACAAATATACTATTTGTACAATAATGTTATGTTTATATTTACAGGCCACAAAATCAAGACACAGAGCTCCAATTAAGAAGACAGTTATGCTCTATACAGCAAATATTGATACTATTAGAAAACTAAGAAAAATTAACGAGTCGACTGAATAAAGCAATCATATAGAAAATAATTATATTTTTACGTACAAATAAATGTTTTTATAAACATATTTTTAAGCATCAAATTTCTATTATGCGCTCCGGTAAAAAACCAAGCACAGAAATGGGTATACGGGCCGAAGGTCATTTAAAATGAATTTTAGAGAATTTTATCCAAACCATTTTTAGGTACCTCAATGTAGTTTCCCAGAAAAACTTCACGATTAAACATATGTACATATACTTAACCAACTCTCCGAGTTGCCGCTGTCATAACTCAACCTAAACGAGCAGGCAAATCTATTGTTAGTCATTTCTGCTGCTATCGCGGACATTCGGCTGTAATCGCGGGCTGGAAAATTTCCACAGGGTCAAAGTCATTAGGATTACTTCGCCAAGGGTCGACCATATTGAATTTATCCATGTGCCTGCTCTACCTGCGGACCTATAAAAGAGCAGTCTGACTTAGAATCGACCTGCACTACAAGCGATACACTCTGGCGACCAACATCGTGCTAGTTGGCGATTCAACGGTTCCTGTTGCCACGAGAAGTAGAAGGGCCAAATCATCATCTGGGGGATGTCACAAAACTGGAACTCTGCCAAGTTGGCGATGGGCATCGATGCCACAAGGCGCAGAAGGGAATTACGAGACTGCAATCCATGGATCCTGCCAAAGCAACCGCTTGTTGTGACAGCAATTTTAGGCAAAATTAGTTAATTGTAGCTAAATTCTAAACAAATTGTATATAGCCCCTCAATCCCTAATAGTTTAATTTATAGCCCTTTCATCCCACATAGTAAAATTTATATAGTTCAATTGTACATAGTTATTTCTAGATAATTATTTAGTCAAATATTATAAGTATATTCGAAATATACGTGATATTTTTGCAATAAAATGAAATTTACACAACAAGTTAATGCTTACTTCATCCAAGCTAATTTTCAACTCGACTCAAGTTCTCCTGTGTAAAGAAACAAGACAGACTTGAGTAGAAAATGATCCCAAAATAAATTAAATTGATTTTTATGCAAATTTTAATTTAACGTCATGTCTAGCATTATACACTCAAGTCGAAAAGGGTATTAGCAGATCGTTATGCCCCTAATAAAAAATATCCGTATTTATTGATAAAACGTGGGTTACCGTGGAGCCCAAGGAAACCTATTGCTTAGTGCATGGTATAACAGTTTGTCTGTCTAAAAAGAATCGAATTGAAAGATAAGGTTCCTGTTAGTTGCTCGGAATGGAGTATATTTTTAAGAAGGAGCGTCGCACATTTGGATCACGGGTGCATTTCGAGGACAAGGATGAGGTGGTATTCAGCGAGAACTCCAATCCCGAACTGGTCAAAAGCTACATACTTAAGAATCCCGTGGACCGTTCCACACAATATGCTGGGCAGACATCGCTGAGCGTTGCCAACACGGAGCGGGCTACATATAAGAGCACGGGAATCACGCACAATGAGGGCGGCTGGCCGAAGGACATCAATATGCATGACCCGGAGCAGACGGTGCGCTACAAGCGCAAAATCGAAAAGGATGACAATTACATAACGCAAGTGATGAATCTCACGAAGCCCATGGAGCACTATATACATCAGAATAACGCCGTCAACATCTATGAGAATTACTTTGAGAATATGGAGCCGGCACCGCTGCCAGAAGCTTGCAAATCGCGCACCGTAAACGTCTATCGTGATCCCAATCCAATAAAGGTGCCCGTTAAGCACCTGTCCTGGTCGCCGGACGGTGGCATTAAAATGGCGGTCAGCCATTGTGATATGAAGTTTCAGGGCGACAAGACCGGACAGCGCTGCAACTCGTACATTTGGGAGGTGGAGAACCCAAACGAACCGTTTCTAACGCTGGAGCCGAAAGTGCCTTGCGTATGCCTTGAGTACAATCAAAAGGATCCAACCAGCCTGGTCAGCGGCATGTACAACGGCCAAGTGGCCGCCTGGGATACGCGACACGGCAAGCATCCGGTAATGATTAGCGAACGCGAAGTGTGCCATCGCGATCCAGTCAATTCGGTGCTCTGGAATAACTCCAAGAGCGGCACCGAGTTCTTTTCGGGCGGCTCCGATGGGCAGGTGCTCTGGTGGGATACACGCAAACTCAGCGAACCTCTGGATCGACTGCTTATGGATCCCGTTAAAGGTGATGAGCAGGATTTATCGCGCTCCTACGGCATCTCAGTACTGGAGTATGAGACCACAATACCGACTAGATTCATGGCTGGCACCGAGATGGGCATGCTCTTCTCATGCAACCGCAAGGGCAAAACGCCCACGGAAAAGATACAAATCCGGGTAGATCTCGTTGTGTACTGCTCCCGTTCTAGTCTTGATCCTCGGTCCGTTTACAGATGATGTGCCACTTGGGACCTGTTTATGCCATCACACGCAATCCAGCTTTTGTAAAGAACTTCCTTACCGTGGGCGATTGGTGTGCGCGCATCTGGTCTGAGGACTGTCGTGAGAGCTCAATTATTTGGACAAAGAGCAGCTCCTCCATGTTGACAGACGGCGCTTGGAGTTACACCAAGTGGGAGGATTTAAATGTATATCGAAACTGTGTTTCATAACATTTTTTATATCTTCATCGTAGGGTCTCTCAGTTCTTTATTACTCGCATGGATGGTGTGTTGGACACATGGGATCTGCTGCAGCAGCAGAATGAGCCGGTCCTTACGGTAAAGGTCTGTGATGAGCCGCTCTACTGCGTGCGGACCAACGAGAACGGAAAATTCGTCAGCTGTGGCAGCAAATTGGGTGCAACATTCCTAATAGAGGTTTCCGACAATATGGTCATGTCGGCCAAGAATGATAAACCGCTGCTAACTGCGGTAAGCTGCGCGTAGTAGCTAATATACTCATGTATAAAAATTATTAACAATTTCTTTTTAAAGATGTTTGAGCGTGAAAATCGACGCGAGAAAATCTTGGAGGCGAAGTCAAGGGAGAGCAAACTGAAAATAAAGGCCAATCATGGCCAGGAACAAGCCGATCTAACTATGCTGAATGGCAAAATTAATATGGCGCCATTTGCCAGCGCCTGCGAACAAGCAGCCAGTGAATACTTTGCCGCTGTGGAGCAGGAGCGTCTGCGCCGACTGCCCGGAGGCGGAGGCAAGCGTAGGTGAACGGATTTGCTTTGGTTATTATCTTAATGATATTTAATATTTAAATGTTCTTACAGAGGATGTGGAGGAGGTTGATGTCTCAGAAGCGGAAAGCTCGAAAGCTTAAATTTGAAATTGTTAGAAACTTTATGTTGAGTTAATAGTTAATAAAGAATACAAATGATTGATGACTCTCAATAATAATTTATATTTACAGTTAAATTTAAGCGTTGCCGAGCTCTGCAAGCAGTCGATAACTTGTGGTGGTCGGTCAATAGGCAATGAACAGCATACTTAGCTCGAGTAAACTACAAGCACTTCAGTCATCGATGAGACCAACGAGAATTAAGATATTTATTTTCTTTAAAAACGTAAATTAAGTGTAAGATATCTTTGTGCATTACTTATTTATTATTTAATTTAATTATTAGGTTAGATATTAAGTAAGTTCAATTGTTTAATTGAGCAATCCGTTCAAAGTGCGCGCGTAATATATAACCAACTTTCTTGTTGCACGTTGCTCTGTGTGGCCTACGTGACTCAGAAACAGTTATCAATGGCGCAACAACAGCTGCTTCAGAAGTTCACTGACCAATTTTCGTGCAACATCAACCCCTGAGCCAAGCAGCATTTAAATTTGAACTCTTTTCGGAGACAGTCATTATTTGCAAATATTATTTCGAGCAGTGTACAAGTGTGCACACGTGTGCCTATTAAATAATCAGCAACTAAATAATAATAAAAACAAAATACAAAACAATAACAAAAACGATTGTGAACGTCTAGGAAATCGCACAGAAAACCTTGGCGCCTTTGCCATTCAACAGTTGCAACTAAAATAATTAGTTCTAAAGTGAAGGTGAGGTCCGGAGATCTGAGTCATCTTAAGTTTAGTTGTTTCTTTGTTTGAAGCAACTCCAAATGTAAAGCTGAAGAAGAAAAATAAACATTTTTTAGCTGCAGTGAAAACGTAATGTTTACATCTGAATTTTCATGTCTACAGTCACGTAGACCTGCGATTTTTTTGAGGCAGACAACTAATGTGCGCAGCTCATCTGCCTATATACTACATATGTACATATATGTACATACATATTTATTGCATATGGAAATAATTGACAAGGTCAAGTTTGTTGTCATATTTGTTGTGTAGTATAGCATTTGTTCATTTGTTCATCGTATCGAATTTCTCAATTAACGCCAGTGTATTACTCTTACAGCTCCATTCAGTGGACAACATGTTGGACATTGTCCAACCCGGCGAGCAGCTGAGCAGCAGCAGCAGCAGCGATGTGGTCGTCATTCGAGCCAAGCCAAAGAAGGTGTTCAAGCCTAAGGCGCGCATCAATCGCATTCCACAGGAGCTGCTCGATGATCCGCAGCTGCAGCGGGCCATTGCTAGACTGCCCTCGAACTACAACTTTGAGCTGCACAAGACCATTTGGCGTGTACGGGAAACGAAGTCGAGGCGTGTGGCCTTGCAGCTGCCAGAGGGCCTGCTGATGTACGCAATGCTAATTAGCGATATTATAGAGCGTTTCACCAGCGCGGACACTGTCATCATGGGCGATGTGACTTATGGCGCATGTTGCGTTGATGACTACACGGCGCAGGCCTTGGGCGCAGATCTGCTGGTGCACTATGGCCACAGCTGTTTAATACCCGTCGATCAGACCTGCGGCATTAAAGTTCTTTACATCTTTGTGGACATCAAAATCGATCCGCTGCACTTTCTCGACTCAGTCAAGCTGAACTTTAAGCCCGAGGACGGCCAAATAGCGCTGGTCAGCACAATACAGTTTGTAACCACGCTGCAATCAGCTGCAACCGAGCTGAAAGCTGCCGGCTACGATGTGCTCGTGCCACAGGCCAAGCCGCTGAGTCCGGGTGAGATATTGGGCTGCACTTCGCCCCAGCTGCCGGAGACAACGCAATTGATAATCTACCTGGGTGACGGACGTTTCCACCTGGAATCCGCCATGATTGCCAACCCGCTGCTGAAGGTAGGCACAACGTAGCTGTCTTGCATTGTTAACTTTATTAACTCTATCCCTTTGCCTACAAGGCCTACAAGTACGATCCGTACGAGAAGAAGTTCACCGTGGAGCATTATGATCACAAAGCCATGCAAGGCTTGCGACATGCGGCCGTGCAGCGCGCTAAGCAGGCGCAACGAATTGGCATCATACTAGGCACACTTGGTCGACAGGGCAGCGCTCGTGTGCACCGATTTCTGGAGAAGCGTCTACATGCCAAGGGCATTGCGACCACCACCATACTACTGTCTGAGATCTTTCCACAGAAGCTGGCACTGTTTGCTGACATTGATGCCTTCGTGCAGATTGCCTGTCCACGTCTGTCCATTGATTGGGGCTCAGCCTTTGAGCAGCCACTGCTGAATCCCTATGAGCTATCCGTGGTACTGGGCGACATTGAGTGGACGCCAGATAATGCCTCGCCACGCAGCAATGCTTATCCCATGGACTTCTATGCCAGCGGCAGCCTGGGCCCCTGGACGCCTAACTTTAAGCCACCAGCGCTGGGTGAGTGCGAGAACCGGCCCTCGGCAGACTGTTGTGGCCGCTGCACGCGTGCCGAGTTGGAGAAGGACGATACCGGCAAGGCGGCAGCATTAGCCGACATACTTGATTTTAAGAAGGGCTAAACAATGGTACAATTTGCAGTTTGAGGACACCTGAAGCTTTCCTCATTTCTCTCAAGCGTGACTTAATGCTAAGTAACTAGGTGATTTAGTTTATGTGCCCGCCCAGCCCAAATGTTATAATGGTATACCTACTAATTTAAGTTAGTACAAATTTGATTTCTAGCTTATATAGCGCTATGTATAATACATAAGCGCAACTTTTGTGTTCATTTATCTTCCTTTTGATAACGTGACAGCATTCATAAAATATTCTAGTTTTTAGTTACATTCACAGAAACAAATATAACAAACAAATGTTTATAACGCAATTTATAATGCAATTTCAAATATTTCAATGCTAGGAATATATACATGCTATATATATTATCTGCTGACCAGCTGAATACTATTATTTGGTGTAATCTTTTGGACTCTGACATTTGCTTCGCAATGATGCATTGGCAACACGCCATGTATTTATATTTCCAAGTAAATCTCGTTATCAGCTTGGGCCAATTCAGAGCTAATCAAGCATTATTTTGATTTCTATGTCTGTCAATAGTAAGCGGAATTCTTCAGAACATGCACCATGATGGGCCTTAAGGAGAGGTCGGCTTCCGGATATAAAACTTTGTTAATTGTTATCCGGCTAAGGCTGTCTTTTGAAACTATTCCTATATGCACGTGCGGAATGTGGAAATCCAAATTAAATTTAATATAAAATATTTTTGCTGGTACGTCATATCAAAGCCTGCATATTAATCAGCAGTTAATTAGAGCAGTTAATTGCAGGGTATATTTTAGTCGAGCATACTGCGCGAATAGATAGATAGCAAAACTGGTGTCAGTGAACTGAGGAGTAAACAAGCGGCTTGTTAAATACCCTGCTATTTGTGTTGAGATGGGAGTATAAATGAAATTACAAATTTAATTTCAATTTAATATATGTGCCACTTGATTGATTTGAGTATTTTGAATGCAGTTGATCCTGATTGGAAATGAATAGCTGCTGGATTACTTATTACGCATTGAACCATATGGCTTTAGGGCATTTTATTCCAGAAGTTACGAGCTATGCCCGTGCAAAGTATAAAATAAATTATCTGAAAGATCATTTAAATGTGCTTGAAACCGATCGCACGGTAAACAGAAACTTGCATATTACTGTTTTCCGCCAATTTACCACTGTTACAGGTGGAATTTCCCAAATCACTGAAACACGTATTCATTAAATTCTTTTGTAGAGCTTTGAAAATAAGTTTGAAGCAAATCGGACAAAGAATAATGTTGCTATATTTATATGACAAATTGATCTAGAGGCCAAGCAATGAACAAAGGCCCAAACCTCGTGAAATTCGGATGAGTTTTGACCGAGTTATGGGGATAGGAAATTTTGACGTATGTCTATATAGGATATTTGAGGGTACCATTTTCCCATGGATTTCGACCAGGAATAATGTTGCCAGATTTAGATGCTTATTTGACCATGAACCATGAACAAATATAGATTCGGTTGAGTTTTGACCGAGGTTTGGGTACGCATAAAATAAATACTCTTAAAGATCTTTGAAAATGAGTTGGAAACCGATCGGTCGGTTAACATAAAAGTTTCATACTAACGTTTTTCGCGATTTTTCCACACTTGCGGGTGGAATTTCCCGAAACCCCGTCTTAACGTGCGCTGTCATTACACAAGGTAGCTACAGTGAAAATTTCAGCTTCCTAGTTCTTACGGCATGGGTTCTCTCTGACAATAAGTCAATCAGTCAGTCAATCAGTCTGTCAGTCAGGGCAAACCGTTTTGTATTTAGAAAGAGAGAAACAGCTACAATTCGTGAATTTTGTTATTTTAACTTTATCGTTCAGCTCTTGAAGCTCACTGTAAAGCTAGATTTTGGTGCCTTGGTTTTTATACCCTTGCCCAACAGACGAGTTGATGTCCATCTGATCTGGTTAGTTTCCATGCGAACTCCTTTCTCAGTTTTAAAGCTAACGTCTTGAAAGTTTGCTTAGGTCGGAACCGGCCGGATCGGATCACTATATCTATCATATAGCTGCCATAAGAACGATCGGTCCAAGAGTGGATTCTGTTATGGAAAGCTTATTTTGATTAAGATAACTTGGCCAAACTCGGGATTTGTTAGTTCCACTATGCTTCTCGTATATATGCAAAAACTTATCAATATCGGACAACTATATCATATAGCTGTCATAGGATCAATATACTGAAAATTTATGAACTGTTTGCTTTTCAAAATATCTTACCCAAACTTGGCATTCATAAGTATTACCACTGTATTATATAGCTGACATAGGAACGATCGATCGAAAAGTAGGTTCTTGTATGGCAAATATTCTGTTTTCCAAAATATTTTCATTAAACTCAGCATTGACGAGCTTCAATATTGTCACATATCAGCAAAACCATAAGACAAATGAAAAGTTATTAAATTTACGGCGTGCCGTAGGTATTTTTACTTTCTCTTATTTCTTTGAGCTCTTGACCCACAGCTTATCGCTTATCAGTTACTTAGCTGCTAGAGAGCTTTCAATTAATCCACATATTTCAGTCAATTGTCGTGCGTGTTGATTGTCGGTTCCACATTCGCAGTTTAAACAAAATGAAATCAGTTTTGTTTCCATATGTGCTATACTTAAGCCTAATGCTCATCCTAGCTAAAACACAGGCTAACGAAAATGAGGTATTTAATTGAAGTTTACGTGAAGTGCAGCAAATAATCGTGTTTTTCTTAGTCTTGTGTGGCAACCAGAATAGCAGAGGAAGAGTGTGGAGAACACACCTATAAGGCTGTGAGACCTTTGTTAAAGTATATTCATCAGATGAAGGAGGAAATTGAAAACAATAACAACAAAATTGAAGGCAAAGACAGGGAAATCAAGCAACTCCAGGAAAAGCTGAACCAACGTAATGAAGTTCTTATGGCGGAACAGAAAGATCAGATTGATTTCTACAAACAGAGTATCAAAGAGCTAACGAACAACGTTTTATCAATAAAAGAGCAAATGAGTAAACCCAATTCCAATGCCTTGAAAATCCAGGACTATGAAGAGCAGCTGGAGAAACAAAAGAAGTCAATTGATCAACAGGCCCAACAAATATCCCAACTCAAAAACGAAATCAACATTTGTGCCAAGAAACTAAAAACCGGCGAAGAGAAGCCCGTTCTCAGTGATTGCACCGACTTTGCTGATGCTCCGGGTATTCATAAGATTAGCCCGGATCAAGAAGCTCCCTTCGATGTACTTTGTGATAGTGCGACAGCAGGTCCTGGCTGGACGGTTATCCAGCAGCGAATCAATGGTAAGGAGAAATTCTACAGGAATTGGACCTCTTACCGTGAAGGCTTTGGAGCCTTTCATGGTGATTTTTTCTTAGGACTTGAAAAGATTCATCGCTTGACGCGCGCCCAGCCTCATGAGCTGTACATACATATGGAAGGATTCGATGGTCTCATCAAATACAGAAAATACGATCAATTTGCTATTTCTGGCGAGGAGGACCAATACACCTTGATCACCTTGGGCGAATCTGTGGGAAGTGCAATACATGATTACTTGGCATACCACAAAGATAGGAAATTCACCACATACGATCGCGACAATGATGATTGGGATTCTGGCAACTGCGCAAGCCGAGACCATTTTGGTGGTGGTTGGTGGTACGGTGAATGGTCATACAGGTATTGATCGCCACAGCTTTGTCAAAACAATTTATATGCAATTATTTTTTAAATTGATTTTTTTTAGCAATTTAAATGGCAAATACTATAATCATACGTTGTACAAAATTGATGCCATATTTTGGGGATTGCCCTTCTACTCCTTGAAGTCAGTCAAAATGCTTATACGCCCCAAAAGCAACGGAAAATGAAATGAAACACAAATATATATAGCATTTATTGTAAAAAGGCATAAATTGTCTTAAAATGTATTTATAAATAAATGCAGATGCTGTAATCGCAACTTAAATCCACAAAAGACAGGAACACAAATATATTAAATTCGACACATATCAATCAAATTCAAATGAAATAGAATTCG
Organism: Drosophila borealis; assembly: GCA_035045885.1. Lineage (NCBI taxonomy): Eukaryota > Metazoa > Arthropoda > Insecta > Diptera > Drosophilidae > Drosophila > Drosophila borealis. The sequence goes on from JAWNOR010000211.1 coordinate 7,692,746, forward strand.
ATATTGTAACAAATTTCTTTTATTTACTTCTATGTAAAGTTAGATGAGTTGCCTCTTGCCGATCTTGCCGTCATGCCCGAACACCAATTTGGGTTCAGAAGAGGACACGGACACGGACACGGACATGGACACGGACACGGACACGGAACTATTGAGCATTGAGCAGTGCAGTGCCAACGAAATGTAACTCAGCCCAAATGTAATATGGTATACATACTAATTTAAGTTAGTACAAATTTGATTTCTAGCTTATATAGCACTATGTACATTCAATTATTTCAATGCTAGGAATATGTCCATGCTATATATATTATCTGCTGACCAGCTGAATACAATTACTTGGTGTAATCTTTTGGACTCTGACATTTGCTTCGCAATGATGCATTGGCATCACAAAGCGTTCGATCCCAATTTTCTTTAAGGCTGGTGGTTATGTATATATAAACTGAAGTTCTCTCGACTTGGCGCATCCAATAATTTAGTAAAACTACACATTTTTGGCTTCATAAATATTTAAGATTTTATTTAAAACATAAAAATGTTCGTAGAACTACGATCACGCATTAGACATGCAGTTAAAAGCAGAATATTGTGCAGAGTAGTCTGCACATACATATGTACTTATATACTTTTTGTTTTTGGCTATAAATCAGATCTTAACTTTATACATATATTGGATGAGAGCGGAACTCAGCCACGTTAAACCGATCCGCGTACATCAAAGAGCCTTTAAGCATTTCTCATTGAGTTGTCTAGATTCAAAAATAAACTCGAAGTGTGTTTTTGTTTGGCTTATTTTGAAAATATGTTTTCGTACTTTACCCGCTTGACATTTAGACAAGCTTAGGTTTTTTTTTATTATAGGTTTCAAGTATATACATATATAGCAATATATATATTTTGCATCGTGACTGACGACATTTGATTAAATAAGACTTGGATCCTGATGCACTTGGGACACGTATTCAAGCACATATATGTTAATATTTGATTCTGATTATTATTGTGGTACATACATTTATATCTTTTGTCGATTTAGGTTTGTGTTGTGTCTTTAGGTAGGTGTATTCGTTTCTAGATTTGCTTCCTGCAACATCACATGATTTCTATTTGCGTTTTTTGTCATTGTATTTTTTGTTTTCTTTCTTATAACTCTTTTTAAGGTTCTCAATATCGTAAATAGTGTACATTTGAATTGTTTGATTTCGTAACGTTTTGGGCAAGGATAACTGGTAACTTGGTAACTTATGTTCGAATTTAGCACCAAAAACAGCTGACAATAAAATAATCTACACTTAATTGCTAAAAAGATCGTTTAAAAGTCATACACAAAATTGTGTCTAATAATTCTTAAGACCAACAAATAGTATTTTCTGCATTCAGTTTTTCGAAAATAGTTTTCCAACACAAAAGCATCTCGCCCATCTTCTTCTTTTTAAACATATACATAGTTTTATCTTCTTTTGTGGCAGTTCATTTTGCATTACTGAAATACATTTTGGGACTGTTGTTCGGTTCGTTTTGTGGTATCACAACCAATGTGATGCACACTTCCAGCTTTATATCAACACAAATCTTTTTGACCAAATCCTCCATCCTCCTCGAATACTCAACCGTGATAAAAGGTATACAATTATAACAAACAGCAATTGAGGGTTTTGGGGATAAAAACAATACTTCATTTAGCATGTACGAATGCGTTGCAGAGTTCAAGGTCTAGTCCAAGATCAAAACCTATACGAACCCAGCCTAGAAGTGAGCTCTTTAAATTTAAATACAAATAAGTAAGTAGTGTTGTTAAGACTTTATCACTTTGCTTTCTCTCTACCAAAATCTCTCTCTCTCTCTTCTCCCCTCTCTTTCTCTGCCCCTTACTCAATTCAAAAAACTTTAACACACACACAAGCTTCTCATATTTCTTAGGCTTTCATCAGCTTTAGCTTCCGATGGCGCCACCTGCATTTCCCACTCTCTCTCGCTCTCTCTCTCTGTCTCTCGCTGGCTTTAAAAATATGAATACATCTTTTTAGTCTCTCTCCACGCCACTTGCCACTCCACAGCCACACACCTTGGTCAGTTTTGGATAGTCTTACGAGCTTACAATGAGAAGTATTTCAAGAACTGTGCCGGCGGAACGGGCTGGGCCAGCGCCAACTGGCCGCCCGCCTCCTCGACACGCTGCTTGTAGTCGGGACTCTGATCGATAATGCACGGATGACCATCGGAGGGCCAGAAGAGACAACAGCAGGAGCGGCACAGTGCCAGCACCTCGGCGAACTGGTAGTCATCGTTGACCCCGTAGGTGCGTCGCAGCTGATGATAGATCTGTTTCCAGTCTTTGGTCTCACCCATCTGCTTGATCTTGTCCAAGTCGAGTATGGTATTGATCTGGCGCTGATTGAAATGGAAGCGCGTCAGCTCACGCCAGATGCGCTGCTCCGAGACCAGCCTGGCCATGGTCTCCCAGGCCTCGGCGGCCGACTCGAGATCACGATGATCGGCAATGCACAATATTATCTCGCGGACGCACTCCTCGGGCAGCTCGTGCAGCTTGGGCCGTGCCAGCGGATCGGGTTCCCGGATCTCAATCTGGCTGGCCACGCGCTGAATGCGCTCAATTCTGGCCATGTGCTCCTGCCACAGATAGGTGCTGCCCAGCGGCTTGCCCCAGCACTTCTGGTTCTCCTGGTTCACGATGTGCTCCAGCTTCAGCGCCAAGCCGCGCAGCACATTCGGATGCTGCTGACTGTCGTTGACTGGAACGTAAATGAACGATGATTAGTTAGTTCCAGCTTGGCGCATTTGGGAATCAGCCTACTCACCGTGTGAGGCCACCTCCTCGACCATTTGGAGCAGCTGACGCTGAGCACTGCCCGGCAGGCTGGCTATGCCCTTGTTGGACACTAGCAGCAGGAACGCACAGATATAGTGGAAGCGCTTGCGGTCCCGCACCGAGCGACGGAAATCGAGTCGCTTCACCGCCTCGCTCAGTCCATTGAAGCCGGCGATCTCACGGGTGCAGCGTATCGTGATGTGATAATGCGGCGGCATGCAACCGGCTTCCGTCTCCTCCCCCTCGCTGCTGCTTGCCCCCTCCGAGCAGCTGCCCTCCGAGCTGTGCCTGCAATTGTATGGAAGAAAATCACGCAGTCAAAGCCACAATTCGCAACTGGTCCAACAGTCTGCCCCTCCGTCCATCTGTCCCACCAGTTGGCCAACTTGTTGGCAAATATTTGTTTTTCTCTCATTTATTTGGACTTTGGGTTTGGAGTTTGTCGTGTCTTTTGATTTGTTTCAAAACGTTTGTAAACTGCCTTTTAAAAGGCGGAAGTTGCCAACTTTTGCACGTTGCATGTGTCTGGGGTTAAGTCCGGTTATTAAATTAGGCGATTCGCTTCCTGGGAAGCGGTTCATTGGCCAGTCTTTCGTTGTTATTCGATAACAAAAAAATATTTCTTCTTTCTACTTTTTCTTTTTAACAATCGCAGCTTGCACAATTTCAATAATGTTGTCAGTTATTAACCAAGAAAGTCGTTTTATAAGTATTTATCCAGAGTTTCCTATTGGTCAACAATTAATTCAACAAGAATTAGACAGAATTGTAGACCACAGCATCTGTGTGAACCGTTATTAGGCCCAGATCTCGACTTGATTGGGACAATTTAATGGCTATGTGAATTCAGGGTACATTCCGGGTATTTCGCATTTCGATAGATCGATATGCCTTGACCATATTTAGAATGTCGCTGGGCAAACGCTGCCAACGAGGACATGTCCTTGGGCGACTGCATTCCAATTACCAAACTGGGTCATTCTCTGTGCTCGCGTGTGTGTGTGTGTGTGTGTGTGTGTGTGTGTGTGGGTGCATGTGGGCTGTGGAGATGTGTAAAAGACAGCCTCTGTATCTCTCATCTGCAATTTGCCCAATCGAAGCTCACAATAATTGACCACTAATTGCAGTTACGTGTAGATTGTACATATATGTACATTAGCCTCGCAAATTTAAAGTTGTTGAGAAATAAGTAAGGACTTAGAGTTTTCGTCATGAGCCTGCACGGCGGGATGCCACCCGTCACCCGCTCAAATCCAGCAGCAATTCACATATCCCTATATATAAAACTGTTTGTCCCGATTGACTGACTGATTGACTGACTGACTGACTGACTGATTGACTGACTGACTGACTGATTGACTGACTGACTGATTAGTGGTCAACCATACCTTAGTTACGTTATGTGGTTTCGGGAAATTCCACCCGCAAGTGTGGAAAAATCGCGAAAAACTTTTGTATGAAACTTTTTGGTTTACCATCCTCAAACTCATTTTCAAAGAACTTTGTTCAAATTAATTTGCGGGGTTTGTCACACTTCTCCAAGAATGCATTCCTCACAGGTCTTTGAGAGAATTTATTTTTTTTTAGGTGCCACGGGCAACGCCGGGGTATATAAGTATATATAAGCTGTTTATTCTGATTGACTGAATGATGATCAACTCACAGAGAAGCTAAAGTTTTTAGTTAGTTACCTCTCATGATGGAGGTGCAAGGCAAGAAGAGGTTAATTTTAGAAGATTCCACTCGCAAGTGTAGACATAATTCCGATAAATGTTTTTACTTACCATGCCTCAAAATCATTTTCAAAGATCTTTGTTCAAATTCATTTGAGGGTTGTTTCACACTTTTCGGAAAATCCATGTCCCCTTGTAGGAAAGAGGGGACAAGCATTTAGTGGGCGTAGTTCGGATTCACGTGCGGAAAATGGATGAAAAATTAATGTCTAAAATTTAAATCAAAGAACTTGGACCGGATAAGGCCGTGAAATGCCAACTCGTACATACATATATTTTGTACTGTATGAAAATAGATGCCACGTTAAAAGAGCCAAAAAGGTTGGAAAGATAAGTTACAAATAGATAAGTTGGGGTTATTAACCTACTAAAAAATCATTCAATAAATAATGTGGCTTAGTTCTTATTGCGATTTTCATGGCAGCTGCACACCTAAAAGTGCAAGCTCTCTCTCTCTCTCTCTCTGTTCCTCTCTCTCTCCTTTCTCAGTCTCAGTCTCTCTCCATCAAAATAATAACACAAGCTGAAACAAAGAAATTGTTATTGTTGTTGTTCATCGGGCGAATAGGCTACAGCCTTAGTTTATGTACCAACTGCTCAGCTGGCTTTGGCTAGCGGACCATAAACCAGGCAGATAGAGGGAGGGGGAAGGGGGGCGGGACGACGACCACGTGATTCATATAAATCAGTCAACGGCGTCAACATCAAGCGTTCGTTTACCTTTCTTTTGGGCAAATTAAACAAATGCAATGCTGGGATCTGGCCCCGGGGCAGACCCCGACTGCAATTCGCTTGTCTATTTTTAAGTGTGTGACCTTTTTAGACATAAACTATTGGGAACGGAGAGCGGGACGAGCCAATGCGAGCCAAGTCAAGTCGTGCCGTGCCGTGCCGTGTCGAGTTCTAGTCTAATTTTAGTTGGCAGTTGGAAGTTGGAAGCTATCACATGTCGCCGTCGCTCCGGCTATAAATAATTGGTTTGGGAGTTGGACGTGGCATCCGGAAAGTCGGGAACCAATTTATTGAGAGCTTTATTTGCATAGAGCCGAATTTCAGTAGCAAGCTCCATTTGTCGCGGTTCATGAGTCAACGATATAAAAATGCAAGTTGATTGTTGCAACGAGATAAAAGATACAATAAAAGTGAGTGCAGTAGATAAATGATAAGTGTGCACATTACACCAGACAACAAAATAGGCAAATGTGCAAGTTATTTAAGCAAAGCGCACAACTCCAAGTGCAAAAATCGACTCACCTATTTTATTTGTTTTAAATAATTCGAAATTGAGAGTTTAGCATGAAATTGATATACATCATTAACTATGTCTGGCAAATTGTATAGGCAATATGAGGAATATGCATTACAAATAAATTCCAGTTCTTTTTTAAGTGTAAAATGTGAGAACTGGCATAATGTAAGATTTTAAGAATTAGGCGTTTACATAACATTGCCCGATGATCTGGTAATGAATTGCCCTGCTGTGTAGTGTACAAAATAAATTGAACGCATTTTCATCGGTAGCAGCCGAGTTTGGAAAGTGTAGATACAAAAAAAAAAAAACAAATGAAAAAGCGAATCAATTCAAAAGGCCAACAAATGCTCAATGGAGAGTGCAGTGAAAGTGGGTCCACGTCCGCATCCAGGTCCAATTGCATTTTGATTAGTTTTGAGTCTTTATGCAATTTTGAATTTTTAATTATGTTTTTCATGCATTACCAGGCGCCCGCAATCGCCACTTCGGCAATCGAATTTATAATTGGCCAACAAAATTGGGCAAAGAAAAACTAAAGTATTAAAATTATTCACCTAACACAGTTATGAAACTTTCGGCCTGATAACGAATTGCATTTTTTTAGCATTTCCTATTGCATGAGCTAACAATCGAATTGTGCAACATTTAACTTATGTATTTAGTTGAATAATTTAAGTTGCTTTTTACTTTTACGAATCAGATACAAAATATAATATAAAATTACCTAAAATGCCTTAACAAAAATAATATAATTATTAGCTAGCTATTAACTATTCGAATTATAATCTTATGATAATAGTAAATTTTCCTAGTCGTGATTTTGGGCCCAATTTAAAATCGATTTGAGGTGGAAGTTGGCCTCATAAAAGTGACGCGAAACCTTGAGCTCTTAGGGGCTTTGCAAGCGCCCAAATACACACACACACACACTCACACAAACACATGCACAAACTTGCAAAACTCGCAATTTCGGCTAAACTTGACCGAGTTACACGCCTTCCCAAAAGGGCGGCACGTGCATGAGGGTGGGATTAAATTTGCCAAGGTTGCGCACCGCCCAGTTGTGTATGTACATGCATACATACATACATACATACATACATAGTTCGTCCTTCAACTCGAACAATTTAAAAGGATTGTCAAAAAATGTGACTAAGTTACCTGCATACAGAAATATGTATGTATGTATGCATTTGTATAGGAAAAACGTGTTCAAATCTGAAAACTCCCGGCAGCTAATTTTGAATTTTTTGTTCAAGAGAACCTATTTATGCGCATTGCTTCCGCATATTTTTCCTGCCATATAAGAACTGCGTATACCGACTGCCTGACAAATGCCAAAAATAGTTTTTCGAGTAGATATGCTTAATATGACATGTCAAAATAATCACTTTAAAATGACTTTCTTCCCCCGTCGCACATCTGCCTTTTACGGTGTTCTGCTTTATATAAACCGTTGCGAGGCTTTCGGCTTTCAAGTGGGTCGAATGCGCGTTCAACTTGCACGTTTCGCTCCGTCACGTTTCTAGCCCCCACCTCCCTGTCCGATTACATGCTCCTGAGATTTCAGCCAACTGGGTTTTTTGTTAATGCCTGTAAAATGTCTGGCAACACTGTTAACGAAAATTATAATATTGTTTCATTATCATATAAATTCGGACCAGAGTGTTGCCAGATTTCTATAAAAAGTGTTGCCAGTGAGTGCTACACTTGTATTTATTGCCATTTCATTGCACTTAAGCGAAATACATAAAATAAAATAGAAGAGATTGCAATCAATCAAATGGGAGTGTCTAGCTCTCTCCGCCCTTCACAGCACTCGTTCGTTTGTCTCTGTCACTTTCACGCTCATTTGCAGTGAGTCACCCTAATGATTACAATCCATATCAAATATGTTAGCGTGTGTGCATCTAAGGTATCTATGTATGTGAATAGCTATTCTTCAAATTTATACTCGCAAATAAACCATACATATATATGTGCATATACATATAGTTACAAAAGTCAGCTAATTCAAAATATATTATGTTTGTTACTACATTAACTATCCATTTTAAATGTACATATAAACAGAAATCTCAATGGTTTTTCAGTCATATTCATTCATCAACATCAACATTTTTATACGATTTCAACATTTTGTCAGCTCATTATTTTTGTTTGTTTTGTTTGCTTTGGCTTTGATGTTGTTTTGTGGTTAATCTCTAAAGAGAAGGTAAACGTTATTGTGTTTTGAACAAGGCACGCCAATTATCGTTTAGTTTGGCATCATACAACAGTCGTATATTATACATACATTTGTATATATGTATGTATGTATGTGCATTGTATTAGATCGTATGGCTTTTTGCAACATGTGTTATAATTAAACAAAGTATTTAAAGTAACTAAGACCGATAAGAATTTTTGTAGGTCGTAATAAGACCTTACTTTTATTTTTCAAATCAAAAACTGTTCCGGTGGCATTGACCTTTAATCCGTCTGGGCGCGTTATCTTATCTACAATTTGTTCGTCTTGTGAATGCGTTGTCAAAATGTGGCAGGTCAAAATATATATATATTTATATGTATATATGTAGGTATGTATGTTCATAGCATATGTGAATGTGACCCAAATCGTATGAACAATACCAAACTCAAAAGTTAAAATTTTCCATTGTCTTGTCCGTCGAGATTGCATTGTGAACGCATACGCAATTCAAATCGATTGTCAAAAATGTGTGTTTGTCATCAATCGATTGACTGCTAATCGGAGCTGCGTATTGTTTCCCCCGCATTTCCCAATAAGACTCACCGCTTTCGTTTGCCGCCACACTCGAGCACCTTCTTGCGCTCCCAGCCTTCGTCTGTCTTGACCCAAGCCTCGCCAGGGGAACGAAAATCTTTCGAAATGAACGCCATGTGTGTGTTTTGTTTTTACTTATTACGGTATACTATGTATTACGAGTAGTTTTTAATTACACTCAAGTTTTTATTTTTTGTTTATTATTAACTTTTTGTTATTTCGTAATGTTTTTGTGGACGGCGGTTTGAATAACGCGTTTAATATGAGCGTCTTAGTTAGGTTGGCTTAGTGTCTGTAATTAGCTGCAAAAAAAAAAGATAATTTGTGAAATTTCAAAATTTTAGGCAATTCAAACCCTGCTACAAAAATTTGTTGCGCATTTTCCAAGTTTATGTAAAAGTTAGGCTAACAAATCGACTTATCTTCACTCTTCACCCATCCAAGAGCACCAATCAGCTGACTTCCATAAATGGAATTGTTAACATCAATAGATTAAATGACAGGCTCATTTTCTTGTACATTGCGCAGTTGAATATTTTTATTACATTTTTCCTTCTCCTTACTGTGGCTAATTTTTCTGCAAGAGAGCATCAGAACGTTGACTAGTTGATTGCACTGCAGAATCAAAACAAAAGGAAAACGGAACCATATAAAGGCAAAACGCCAGAGCCAGAGAATACACAAGAGCAGCAGAAGAGAGCGAGAGCGAAAGAGCACTCGACCAGCTGTTAGTTGTGTGACTTGTCGAATGAGGGAAACGGGCAGAGGGAAGAGAGTGACTGTTTGGCGCTCAATTGGAGCACGAATCGTGTTTTGTTTTGCTGTCTCTGCTCGTGTGTCGTTTGTTTTTCATTGTGTGTGTGTGACGAACGTGGAGCTGTAGGTACACAGCTGATTTCTGCAATTACGCGTTTGTTTTGCTTTTGTTGTTGCTGTTGCTGTTGTTATTTTTTTGTTATACATTTTTTCAGCTTGGTCTTAAAACACGCAACCAAATTTTTGTATCAACATTTGAGCTGGGATTTGCTTTCATTTCCTCAATTAAGTAATCATAGCTCACACATTTATTTACAATACATATGGTATCTATATATAAATATACATATGTACATATTTAATGTACAGATGTATCCATATGATTGCCCAAATCAAAATGTAGTTTTTTCTTTTTGTTCTGTACATATCATTTTCTACGCACTTTGTAAATTGGCTGGTCTCTGGTTTGCGCTTAATTTCCACGCTGCTTTTGCTAAGCAGTGGCAGTAATTTAGCTCCCAGGTTTCCTGGCGTTTTGTAAAATTATAGCACTCGACGGAACACAAAGTACAATGCTAGCGAACAGCTCCACAAACTCCACGAACTGCTTCACTCAGCTTTTCACGTTGCACTCGAGCCCCCAATCGGAAGACACTATGTTGCCTGAAATTGTGCAAATGTTTCCCAACATTGCCTTAGCAACATCGATATAAGTTATCGATGGATCCGATTATCTTTGTCTTTTAATCGAGTGTTCGATGTGTGCTTATCAATGATTTACGGCCATCACTAATTCATGTGAGATTTCATAATTTTTGCCGAAAAATTCTGATCGAAGTAAGAAAATACCAATCAAGCAGGCCAACAAACATCATCACCTGATTTGAGTAATAATGTCGGCATCGGAACAAGCACCAAAAATCAAGTACGGAGAAACCGCACCCAAGCTAGACAAGGCCCAATTGCAGTTCATGAAACTCATTGAGCAACAGAACTTGGATCGTGTCCAGAAACTAAAACGTGTGCGACGCAACAATTTGCTGACCGCCGGAGCGCTAGGCGTTTCGGTGCTGGCCATATACGGCTACTCCATATTCTCTGTGCAGCAGGAGAAGTTCCTCGACGATTTCGAGGAGCCCAAAAAAGTGACCACCAACTAAATACGCCCAGCACCCACTATTACCGTTAACCACCTAGTCTTTAAGCGTTTTCCACTTATTTTATGCACTTACCTTGAAATCGTTGTATAACCAATATTAATTGTAAGTATTGCCTCATCTCGCCCACCGCCGGCGCTCATTGCCTCTTCGTTTGCAGATGTCTCAAGCCACAGCACGCATCCTTAGCAGCGGCGTCCGGCTGCCGCCGTTGCCGAGCATACGGGATTTGGTCAAACTGTATAAGTTGCAGGCCATGAAGCAGCTCAGCCAAAACTTTCTCATGGACGAGCGTCTGACGGACAAGATCGTTAAGTCAGCTGGTCGCATAGATCCACGCGATATTGTCTTGGAGGTGGGTCCTGGTCCCGGTGGCATAACGCGCTCCATTCTGCGTCGCCAGCCGCAGCGTCTGATGCTTGTCGAAAAGGATGCCAGGTTTACCGAAACACTGCAATTGCTGCGCGAATGCGCCCGCCCCCTCGAAATGCAGGTGGACATCTACCATGAGGATATTTTGCGATTCAACATCGAACAGCACGTGCCGGACACCACACAGCGCTTGCATCTGATTGGCAATTTGCCGTTTGCCATCTCCACCCGCCTGCTTATCAACTGGTACGAGGATTTGGCGGCACGACGCGGCGCTTTTCGGCGAAACGACACCTGCATGACGCTCACCTTCCAGAAGGAGGTGGCCGAGCGCATTTGCGCCAAGCTGGGCAGCGATCAGCGCTGCCGTCTCTCGATCATGTCCCAAATCTGGACAGAGCCGGTGCTCAAGTTCATCATACCGGGCAAGGCGTTTGTGCCCAAGCCACAAGTGGACGTTGGCGTTGTGAAAGTTATACCCCTGAAGAAGCCCAAGACTAAGTTGCCGTTCTCACTCGTGGAACGCGTCGTGCGCCACATCTTCAGCATGCGCCAGAAATATTGTCGCCGTGGCTACAGCACTCTGCTGCCGCCAGACGGACGGGAGGAGACAACACACGCGCTCTTTCAGTTGGCCGATGTGCAGGATACGCTGCGTCCCTTTGAGCTGTCCGTGGACGAGTGTCTGCGCCTCGCCCACGTCTATGCAGACCATGTGGCCGCACATCCTGAGCTAGCAAGCTACGATTACCGGGCGCCAAAGCAGGCCCTCAATTTGGAATGCCTGACATGAGTCAACGATTTCATAGACTTCATCTGTGTATATTATAAAAATTGTATTACATAAGTAGTTCGGTAAATAGAGACTACATAAAAATTGTAAGCTGTTGTGTGATTGGACGGAATGTGGCTAAACGAGATTCGAGTTGAAAATTGAACTGTCGTTAATGGTAAGACACTTTGGTACTAGGATTAAGTGCTGTTCAGTGAGACTGAAGTGTGCCGAGCAGCAGCAGGAGGAGGGCAGCTGCTCCGGCCAGCGCTGACTTATGTAGACCGCTGGCTCCATTACAGCGATGGTCCAGAAAGCAGAAACAGAAGGTCGTGTCAGTGAAGTAGTCGCGCTTCACGTCGTGCTCCTTGATCGTGTGATTGACGTAGTGGGCCAGGCGCAAATCCTTTGCTGCCGGGCGACAGCCTTCGTACTTGTCAGCGGGAATGTCTGTGCGAAAGTTGAGCGCACTGAGACAGTCGCGGGTAATCGTCTCCTTGGCGCCGCGTCGCTCGGTCACTTTAACGCAAATATCGTTGCTCTCGGGACACTGTTCGCCCAGGAAGCCGATGCCGCGCCAGTTGAAGTTGTCAGCGCAGCCGGGCGTGGCGGAAGTGCAGCGATAACACCAAATTGCAGCACCTGTCAACAAATCTTCAATTAGAAAGATGTCTGCTGCAGCTCCACATGACAAATGAGCAACGAGCTGTTGCTTCTCCTTCTGCTCGGGTTGATGTCAGGTTCTGACTTACCATCGCGAATTAATAGTGCCGTTAGCAGCAGCACAGTAAGTGGGACATGTGAGTGCATTGTTTGTTGATAACTTTTAATTAATTATTTCGTTTAATAATTATATTTAATACACAATTGTACGAACATAAACAAAACACATACGACGAAAACAACGCCCAAACTGGGGATTACGATGACACGCGTAAATGCTATCGATTGTTGTTATCGCCAACCACAATTAATTTGTTATCAGTTCTCAAAGCACTGTCGAAACAGTGCTGGTAAGCACATGCACATTGCGCGCCAGTTTCAAAGTTGCAAAAGCTTATAAGTGAAAGGCAATCTCATCTAGATGTGTGCCTGTGGACTATTATTGACATCTTTTGCAAATATTGTTAAATGGTGACTCACAAAACTTTGTTTGTTTTTTTCCATGTATGTTTGCATTCATAAGCTATATCTTTGACTATTTTACAGCCCATTTCCGAAACACATATTTTGGTGTTTCCTGCTAACAGTCATGTGTATTTTTAGCACTGCAAATGATGTATGCAAATCAGCCACAAAAAGGGGGTCCAATAAACTTTTGCTCGTATTTGGTGATCGCTTTTGGAGTATTTATTTTTTTTTTTTTTGTGGAATGTGCGATGTTTGCCAATTTAAAGGCCAAGATGAATCAGCCGGCCATGTCGAGGCGGCGCTGCTAATTAAACGAACGGTTTCGACTGGTCGGCCTGTTGACAAAGTCCAAAAAAGCCGACGGACGCGTAACACCAGTAGATGTTGGCGCGTCACGAGAAGAAAGATGTTCAAATATGGAAATGACGAAATATCTTTTGAGTACAATGGGGAAAGATTGCACTGTGTATAGATTGTGCGGCATATTCTAGTTTAGTTTCATATCGAATGCGCTGGTTTAATATTATTGTTGTTGTTTTTATTTTAATAACTAAGAAACTAAACAATTTATACAGCTATTCACATTTGCAAATATCGCATACAGAGGTTTTTGAATAAGTCAAAAACAAGAGAAATATAACATTAATATATAGTTCTGTATATACACAGAAAAACTGTTCACACATGAAACATGATTAAAGATCATCAAGAGTTTTACAAGAAATGAATGCAAATCGTTTTGTTATGTACAAATTAGAATAATAAATAAATTATGCCTGCTAAATGAATCATTCACACAAAACCAAACAAACTGGCTTACAAACTAGCACACATACACACACAGTCAAATAACTAGAAAACTACGAATACATTTCATGTAAAATCACGTTTGGCCCCACCCGCGGCACCACTGCCCCCTCCCCATGAGAGCGTATGTAGAGTATGTTGCTCTCTGGATCTAAACGGAGACGACAAACTCCTTTCCGGTCTTAAAGTCGACGCACTTGAACTGTGGACAGCACTTGGGGAAGCTCCAGTTGAGGTCACTGGGCAGCTCCTCGCAGCCGGGCATCTCAATGTAGGGACAGGTCTCGATATTGATCTGACGCGCCTCAATGTCGCACGTCATGGCGGCACAGATGCCCTTCGGCTTGTACTCCTTGTCGGGTAGCATGGAGCGTCTGGTCAGCTTGTCGTAGCATTTGCCGGGATGCGCTGCAAGTAAAAAGGAAAAGACGTTGAATCAGTTAAAGCGGAAGTTGTTTTTTTTTTTTTTTTTTTTATCGTGTTGTATATCGTGTTGTGTTTTATTACAGCTGCATGCATTTATTTAATATTTATGCATAAGGAAGTCAGCTGCAGCATGCAAAACTCACATAAGTATAAATATATAAATATCTGTAGATCTGTAAGTATTTGCTTTCGAAGTGATTTCGGCGTGACGGGCCACAAATAATCAAAAGACTTAAGCCACGAACTTGCCAGTCACGCCAAGCCATATTGAAACGGAGGCAAGTAGAAATACATTCAAAAATACATAACGCTCAGCTTCTCTTGTGGCATATTTATAAATAAATGAAAAACAACAAATAAAACTCTCAATTGTGGTACTTGCAAACAATTGACAGCCTCGCGCCATTATTTATAACAATTTGCCGCCGGCTAAATTTGCCAGGCAGCAAGCGAAGTTTTGATTAATGGTACTCGGCATTTGGCATTCAGGTCGCGGGCGGTGCGATCTTAAAGAGTTCCGAGCAATCATTTAAAATTGTTGTTTTTTTTTTTTGGTGCACTCCATTGAGATTGGGCTAAAGAAATTCGCGTGAACTCATCGCCTATTTTTAACAATAGCCAACAATCCCGGCCAGAAGTTGGACGACCTTCACGTTCGACAAATTAGCAACAGACAAATAAATCGAGCAACTATTCTATCAAGAGCTGGGACATTTTTGTAATACAAATCCGCATAGCTATGCAAATTAGCACCGCGAATTTGAATTTGTTAATAAAACCAAGCAGCAGCAGCAGCAACAACAACAACAGCAAAAATCAGCACATTTCTTATGCTAATTTTTGGCAGATGCGAAAAACCCAAAAACCGAAATTTGCCCCAAAAGAAAGAAACATGTAAAATAACAACAAATTCATTCGGCTGCGACTGTTTTGCGTTGTTTATACTACGATTATGTTTATGTTTTTTTTTTTCAATTTTTGTCATTTTTTCCTCTGTCTGTTGACGTCAACGAAAACAGCAAAACAAAATTTAAATCACATCTTTCATAAGATAAAAACAAAAAACAAACACATCAAAAACAAAACAATTATCAAACTCTGACGTCGAGCGCAACAAACAGTTACAATTAATAGTTAAACAACACTCAATAATACTACAAAATAAGAAAACTCTCGCAATCATCTTCAACCTGATCCATAAATCAATCATTTATACTGGCAGCTGCTTTTAGCTTTATTCACTCTTTATTGTTGCTAAAGGTCGTTAGGTTTTTGTTTAAAAAAAAAATACCAATAATTCAAAATTGCATTATGAGATTTGAGCTCGTATTGACGTACTTCTATTAAATTCTATTTAGCTTGTGCCAGTTTATGAAAGTTAAAGAGAAAAAATAGTTTTTTAATGTAACCCATCAAATACTAGATATACGGCCAACGGCCTACGGCCTACGGGTTCTGCCCACTTTTTTTTTAAAGATACTAACCAGGATGGATGACCGCGGGCTGAGTGTAAACAGCCGCATCGGCGATGCAGGCGAGACAGGCAAAGAACGCGAGTGCGACACAAACTTTTTCCGCGTACATTTTGCGATTTATTTATATTATTGGCAGATGGTTTTCTTTGTATAATGTGTGTGCAATATATTGTTTAATTGGTTTTCCACACAGTTCCGTTCACAGGGGTTCAACTTTTGCTTGCTTTGTGGAGCTTTGCACTGGACACTTGACAGTCAGCAACTGAGGCTACAGCGGCCAGTGACGCTCATATTTAAGCGTCCGTAGCCAGCGAATGTTACAGGTCTAATTCTCTCTCTCTCTCTCTCTCTTTCTCACACACACACACACACAGAGACATTCTCGCTGTCTGGTGATGGTGTGCGGCGAAGCACATGTTTTCTTTTTGACTGCGTTGTTTGTTTGCTTCGCTTTTTAGCTTTTTCGCTTCACATTTTTGCGTCTTGGGTTATTCCGTGCCTAACGCGCACCATAAATCTCTGCTGTATACGTATTTATATATTTATGTATGTATGTGTGTACGTACTATTCGCTGCGCCGGCGAAATGCCTTTTCTCTATTTACCTCTTAGCGGTTTGCCCACGCGTTCTCTGCTCTCCATTGTTCTGCATTATTTGCAGTTTGTGTAAATAATTGCTCGAACACTTCAAATGGCAGCAACTCTCCGGCGATTTTAACCAAATCCGTCTGGTGTGGGGGGCAAAGTGTAGGCGTGCTTAGTTGCTTGGGGGCGTTTCGGAATTCTTGTAATTAATTCGTCGCCCCCTTTCTTTGAATGGCACAATGATCGCTTTATAGCTGAGATTCTCATTTCATTTCCAGCTTAGATTTGTTCACTCGTCATGCATAGTTTGACATGCTTATTATTTAAATATACATCTTTATGTACATATATAAGCCCCAGCTGCTGCAATTTTGGCCAGTTTATGGACGTATGCATGAACATACATGTGTATTTTTATAACCGCTTGGAAAGTGTGTTGTAATTGGTCCTGACAGAGGCCTCCAAGCAGAAGCACAGGCTCGCAGTGATTATTATGCCGTTCGACTGACGCCAAGTTGACGCCGTCGGCCGACAGGGGGCGTACCGCTTAATGGAAACTAGTCGCCTCTTGTCTGTTTCTGTTTTATTGCATACCAGAGCTTAAATACCTATTATCTGTGTCCGGCATTGCCCGTCATTCTTTCGTAGACAAAGAAAAGGCAAGTCGGCTTCTTATATTTTATGCTATTGCCCACTTTTTTTTTTTAATATGCTTTTCTAGTGTCCTTTAAACTAATATGAAAACGGTTGTTTTTTTGTTTTAGGCATATAAAAGCCAATTGAGATTCCAGCCTCTGGGTGCTTCATTCCGTGTATTGTCATTTGGGGGGATCAATACCCGTTTAACCCGTTCCTAGTCCCGATACGCTTGTCACACTTGCAACAAGCAACAACTACACAGACTCGCGACTGGCGGTTCCAAGCCTCAGACCGTATACGATAACAACGGCGACCGTGTGACGTCAATTTGTTGTGGTTGCTGTTGTTTTTGTTGCTTGTTTGTTTGCCTGTGTTTGCCGTTGCTGTTGCCGTTGCTGTTGCTTTTGACATTGCCTTGGCCCGGCGCGTCTGAAACCGAATTCATATTGCGGCGGCGCACGCTGGAATTTATTAATTATGGACCGGGTACAACATTTTAGTTTTGGCTTAGCACAAGGGACTAGGGACGAGGGACGCGGGGCGAGGGCACCCGGCCGACGGCTATATGCTAAAAATTCCATTCCGAGCAGCCGTTTTATAGCTGATTTATTGTTGATTCGTATTAATGTTATTGCTCAGTTTTTGGACTACGTGCCTGCTGCCAATGTGGCATTGTAACTAAAGGAAAATCACAAAACAAAAACAAACACAAAAAAAAAAGCAAAATAAAAACAAACACACGAATTGATAAATATTTATAAACTTAAGGTTTTTGTTTTGACGTGACGCATAATTAGTAATAAATTGTGTATTAAAACAGTCCCTCGCATACAGTAGCAAGTTTTTAGGTTCCCCCAAGCCCCAAGCAGAGTGTTTACTAAACGATATGTGAACAATTAATTACTGATTAATTTCAATGGACGTGTGCTGGGTGCAGACTAAAATTGCCCCATACTTAAATGAACGTATCTATATATAAATCTCCTTCTGCCGACTGACTGACCGACCTTAAGAGGATCCCTAAGAGTTTCGAGGCCATAATTACCTGTGTGATGCAAGCGAAGGAAAACTCCTGCGGCAAGTGTTGAAAACTGTTGTGTGGAAAGTTTTTGAATTTGTTTTTCATGCTGCTCTAATCTAAGTTAAATAAATAAATGAAAATAATTTGCGAATTATTTATGGGGTTAACTCAAGATTATTGTGATTTGCCTTTGTTGAGGTGAACATTTTAATTTGGTATTCCCCCAGAATTGTATGGGAACACCAAGGGATAGGGAATGAAATTTCTTTAGTCGTTTCGATGCAGACTTCATTAATTAAGTTAGGCGGCAAATTTGCATATTTAACACGTTGCTTTTGGTTTTGCAGCTTGGCAAAAATCCCGAATTATCAAATCCGCATACAACGCAAAACAGACGAGTCGCCGCACAGAGTCTGGCGCCAAAGAAATTGCCAATAATCCATCAATCGATTTGAGTGCTTTTGTTTATCAGTCCCAGCCCCGAGACTGTGACTGAGACCGAGACTGAGACTGAGATTCGGTCTCGGTTCCAGCCTCCGCCATGTGCTAATCGCTCGATGGAGCATTGCGTGAAGTTTTTTTTTTTTTTTATTACACGTCGCCGACGTCGCTCGCTACCGTCCAGACCGGTCCATAGATGAATTTTTGAATCTATTTCCCGGTCGAAATGTGGACGCAGCAGTTGGCTGCGATTGTCTCTAATTATGCAGGAATTTTTGTGGCGCGGGCTCCGTCTCAGAGTCGCCACGATAAATTCTGCGAATTTGACAGAATTTTTTAAGAGTTTATTCTCATATGACAGACTAATATCATAAATTCATTTCCAGTTGGCCCCCACAAATATCCAATAGGAAAAGTGATTTTTGTCCTCTAGCTTAACCAGATCGATTAATGACCCTTAACTAGATCAACTTTGACAAACTTTTAGGCAAACAGTTTTGTGATTTGAAATTGAAGCAAGCAACCGAATTTAATTTCAGTTTAAACGTACTTTCATTTAGCACTCGCACAGTTTTTCAAATATTTTACAAGTTGTAGTAAATAGTGCAAATTATTATTACAATTATGGCAAATCAACCACTCAACTTTGTCATTAAGCAGCTGGTTCAATGCCTCAAGAGATGCAACGAACCGGTCTCAGTCGATGGGCTTCTCAGGTTCTCCAACATTACAGTCAAGGATCCACACGCCTTTAAGAAAAAGCTCCGGGTGCTGTTAGGCATCGCGGTGCGGCTCGGACTTGTCCAGGAGTACAACAACCATTTCTATGCAACGAACCATGCGGAGGATATACTGCCGCTTCTAACTGAGAATACGGGCAGCGACATTTCGGTTATCAGCTCCGAGGAGACGTTCGAAGAGGCGGCTGGCCTGCTTTCCCTGGATAGTGAATTAAGCCTGGAGCCAGATCTAAGCGACAGCGAGCAGGACGACGAGGCCGATAAGGATAAAGAGAGCGAGTGATGAGCCCACGGACCAAAACATAAAAAGGGTCTAAAGGACTCTAAAGCGATTCGATTACATTTACATAAAAGACAAAAAACAAGTAAGTCCAAAATGGCGAAAACTTGCTCTGCAGTTGATCAGTCGATGAGACTTGTATATTATATTATATATTATATATTATATATTTTATTGTGGCTAATGGCTTTGGATGCCTTTTAGAACCTGCCCGCTCCACTGGCAAAAATCACTTAGCGACTGACGAATTGGGGATGACAAAGGAATGCGCATTTAAACTAAATTACCTGTAAAGTAATAAAAAAAAATAAAATTACATTTTAAGTACACAACATTAAAGGGCAATTGAAATTCTTTGTTTCGGCCAGCCGGGGTCCAAGTTCCAGTCGTGTGCTTCTCGTCGCTTCGTTTTCGGTTTCGGGTTAAACCCAAAAGCGTCAATCCCGCCCGACAGTCGCCTCTCTAATAAGCATAGTCGAACTAGTCCGAAATGCCGGCGACTTTCTGACGCCGTCGACTTTCACGATCCGGGCCGAGTTTGAATTTAAAATGAATGACGTGGGTAAACCAAAATTCATACATACATATGTATGTACATAAACAATGTCTACGCATCGCAGCTAGATAAACAATTTAGCAAAACAACAATTTAATTTGGCGAATTTGTCAACTAAACGGAGCTTGACTGAAATCAAAACATTTCAAATACGAGGCTAAGGCCAGAGAACCCAGATTAGCCCAGATCTGGCGAGTCTTAGGAATTCCCATTCGTTTGTTTTCAAATTCCACTTTATTTGTGATTATACCAAAATTTGCATGCCAAATTCGCTGTACGACGCAGTTTTTTGTTTTGATGCTTTGTATTATCTAACCCACATCTATTCATATATAATACCATATATAAAACAAGATTATCTGATTATAACGGAATGAATATACAACAATTTAAACACTTTCATGTTTCATCATGTAATTCAACTTTCCCATTCAATGGCTGCAAACATTTAAATGCATTTGACAAAACTTTAAATGCGAAAATTGATAAGAATATTTGTAACCACACGAGCAAATATCTGTAAAACGAAAGAAAAGGATATACATACATATACATATAAGATTTAAGCTAACGACCACTCACATCCATAGACAAGGAACTCTAGTCGGGAGCCCCCGACTAGGGGATACCCTGCACCCTATTATGACAACAATGCGGCAATAGTTAGTTAAAGATATTTATATAGATATACTATTCAAGTAGCTACTTGTCAAGTTTTGTGTCTCCAGCTCTTATAGTTTACGAGATTTGCTTAAGAATTGGGATTTCGATATAGATTTTTATCGATTGCTTTGAAACGGGGCAAGTTATCGATTATCGGAAACAAAGTCGTGCTGCACGGGCACCAGGCGGACCTACATTCCAAACTTAAAGTCTCTAGCTCTTACAGGTTCTGAGATCGACTCGGCTATTGATGCTGATCGAGAATATATATACTTTATGGGGTCGGAGATGCTTCCTTCTGCCTGTTACATGCATTTGCACAAACACATTATACCCCTTTTACCCATTCCTAATGGGTTTAGGGTATAAAAATGCGGTTTGCTTATAATTGACACGCCAGAAGATCTCATTCTTAACTCTACACACCTGCAGAAAATGCTCACGATGCTTTCTCTCTATAGACCTGATCAGACGTAAAGTATGCCTGGCCTTGGATTTCTGGTCGGGCTTAGGCAGCTGCCAGTATGGCGTTACCTTGGAGAACACCGACATTTCTTTCTGCATGAACAGATTTTCCTTCAACATCGTCGGCCCTATTGTCGGGTACAAAGTCGAATGTGATTTCGATCGGTTTCGGCTCCTGTTTATCAATCTGGCCGAAAATTGCATTGCCCATCTTTCGGATGTACCATGAGAACTGGTAAGGCCTACCGCCGATGTGCTTGCTGACCAGAACGTAGAAATATCCTGCCGCGACGTAGCGATATGCAATATTTTATGCAATATAATTTTGTTTTACAATGCAGATACATAGTTTTTCCCAGTTCGGTGAAAATGTCGCCGCAATATGTAGAAACTTCATAGAAACTGCATCTAAAACATTCACTTAACATCGGTGATAAATATCTGTTAATCTTTCTCTGAAAAGTTAAGCTTCCCAAATTCATTATGCTGCGTGGACAAAAGTTTTGAGGATAACGGTAACTTGTCGAAACAAGAACCCAGAGAAAACAAAAGGAAATCGATTGCAAATATTTATCGGAAGAGTTACCAGATCCAGATACAGATGCATATACAAACATACATACATACACACATACACACATACATACACACATACATACATATATACAAACATACATTCAAACATACATACATACATACATTCAAGCATACATACATACATTCAAACATACATACATACATACATACATACATACATACATACATATATGTTGCCACTTACATTTCACTTCAGTCAAATCATATAGATAACTCTTATCAACCCTTATCTATAAAAAGCGAACTGATTTCAATTCTCTGAAGCATTGCTCAAAAAATGTTACATTTTCAAGCTTCACATTTTGCGGTTCCATTGGCAAGTGTCGGTTGTCGGTAACATGTGAGTGACGAAGGAAAAAAAACAGCTTATTCGTTTATATTGATTTATATTTGCATAGTAAATATGTGTCAGGCAATTGGTAATTCTGAAAATTGTAATATATATTCCTTAATTAATAGCAAAATATATTATAGCCAGGGCACGGTAGATTTTGGGAGGAGGATGTACCTCAAAACGCAGCATCCTTTTTTAAAGAGAGCTTCCGCGTTGAGAGAAGCATTTTCGAAATACTTGTTGCCCGTCTTCAAAACTTGACTTGGAACAAGATACCTGTTCCCGGAAAGGTATTCCTCTTGAAAAGCGCATTGCGATGGTCGGAGAAATATTGCACGAATTTTGCTGGGATGCACAACGGGTTCTTGCACCCGGATACCTGCCGCGTCAATTTTTAACCGAAGACAAAGTAGAGGAATGTGTTCGGGGATTTGAGGATATGGGTTTCGCCCAGTGCTTTGGTGCGATTGGTATGAACTATCTAATTTTTCGTTAAGCAGATTATAATAACGTTCTCTATAGATGGAAGGCACATAGAAATTCATCCAACTGCCGCCGAGGCCATCGACAACTATAACTACAAGGGATGGTACTCGATTATTGCCAACCGTGCATTGGCAATCTTGGTCATTTCCTCGGTGGCTGCCACCACGGCCGCTTCGAATGGAGTCAATTCAGTCGATTTCTGAACCCTGCGTCTCTTTGCAGAATGCGGCGGAGTTAATCCATGGCTTTGCGCGCTTGAAGTCTGGGATGGTGCGATGGCTGGTCGTTAATCTACGCGCTCATAGTACAATTTTGGGAGCTAGCCTAGCTCTCTCAGTAATTGGCTCATCTGTAATTTAAAAATGTTTTGAAGGAACGTATTCCATTTTGATTTAAAATTGGGAATACAAATTTAATTTACCTGTGCTCTGTGGCACTACTGTGAAAAGTAATTGATTTTACTGAGTCAAGTTTTTAATTCGCTCCTGATAAAAAATCTAATGTTTTTAAATGTTAAAAACTGTGTGAATGTTACAATTTTAAAATTAAAAATAAATTTAAAGTTACCGCTTACCTTCGCTGCTATATCAGCTGTTTGTGGAAATGATATATTCATATTTTTCATAACATCGATATGAAATTCGATTAATCATCGGAATAAACACGAATTATTCGTGGCAAATACCACAATTTTTTGAAAATGTGAAAATGTGTTTTCCTATGGGAAAAAATTAGAAAAAAATTGACTGTGGAATGAGGCAACAAAAATACAAAAATTAGTGGTTACGAAAAGATAATGTGTATAAGACAGAATAATATTCCCATATTCCATGTAATGTAAGAATAACAGCTGTATGTCCCCATTGTTGCATTTTATTCTAACGGTTATAAAAAGTTTTGTAAATAATTTGTTATTAAATTTTCATCTGCGTGTAACCTTAGAGTTAAAAGTTTTGTAGGAGTGTGTATAATTGCATATATCGATAAGGAAACACAATGCAAATGTATCGATAGTATCGAACATAGCATTCAATCAAATCGATTGTTCTGCAGGCCACTATGTAATTTTCCGCGAACACGGCATGTTTGTTGCGTGACTTTTTTGTTTGTTAATCTAACGAGCCGGGACCTACGAATTGCAACCATTCAACAGGTGCAATTGTTGTTGTGCTCATGGCTGAAGTCAAGGATTGGCGGCCGTTTGTTTATGGCGGCCTGGCGTCCATAACAGCCGAGTTTGGTAAGTTAATAGCGGCGATGATTTGTGCATTTTGGTTATTTCCAAAAACAAAAAAAAAAAAAAGAACCTGTTGTAAACAAACATTGGTCTCATGCGCATGCACATGTCTATTTATATGCAGGCACATTTCCAATCGACACAACCAAGACCCGTCTTCAAATTCAAGGACAGAAAATCGATCAAACCTTTTCGCAATTACGATACCGTGGCATGACAGATGCATTTGTAAAGATCTCAAGGGAGGAGGGACTGAGAGCTTTGTATTCAGGGTAAGACAACGCGAATGCGCCAAGTCGAATGCAGTCGAAGTGACCCAATAACGTGCAAGTTGCACACACTCATGTGCGTCTGTATAAAACTGTTTTGTATGCACATTGATAACGAGAGGCAGCGCTTAAAAACGCTAACTAAATGAAATATAAATCGTCTCGTGTTATAATCCGTCAAGTTTTCATCGCACGAAATGGCCAGTAAACTTTGGCCCTGCTTGATGATAAGCACGACAGCAACCCCTTAGACTTTGTGTTCATAAACAAATGTGTATTTTTTTGATAAGTCATTCTTGTGTTGCAGCATTTGGCCAGCGGTGCTGCGACAGGCCACCTATGGAACTATCAAATTCGGCACCTACTACACGCTTAAGAAGCTGGCCAGCGAACGTGGCCTGCTGATGGACAACGACGGCAGTGAGCGTGTTTGGAGCAATATCATTTGTGCGGCGGGAGCAGGAGCCATTTCATCGGCCATTGCGAATCCCACGGATGTTCTTAAGGTGCGCATGCAGGTGCACGGCAAGGGAACCGATCAACTGGGCCTGCTCGGTTGCTTCAAGGAGATATACAAGTATGAGGGTGTGCGCGGACTCTGGCGTGGCGTAGGGCCAACGGCGCAGCGAGCCGTAGTTATTGCATCCGTTGAGCTGCCAGTCTATGACTTTTGCAAGCTGCAGTTGATGAGCGCTTTTGGCGATCAAGTTGCCAACCATTTTGTGTAAGACCTAAACGCAAATTTCCAATTTGCTAATTTGCTAGTAAAGAATTTTACTAATTTCCTCAATTTTCAGTTCGAGTTTCATTGCCAGCTTGGGCAGCGCTGTTGCCTCGACTCCAATTGATGTGATTCGGGTAAGTGAAGTGAAGTGAAGCGCGTGTAGATCCAAATATTTAAAAATACAAATAATTTTGTCATAGACCCGCCTAATGAATCAGAGGCATGTGACAGTGCTGAACGGTGGCTTAGCCACTGCAGCTGCATCACCAGCGAAACTTTATAGCGGAAGTCTGGACTGTGCTGTGCAAACAATTCGTAACGAAGGCCTTTTTGCGTTATATAAGGGATTTATACCGACTTGGGTACGCATGGGCCCCTGGAACATCATATTTTTCATCACATACGAGCAGCTGAAGAAATATTAGCATCGCCGAGGACCGAAGGCATCAAGTACAAGATGTATTTAGCATTCAAACCAAAAATAACTTTTTTTTAAATAGGAACATATTTGAAATGAAATCAAGTCAGGGAGTAACCACGAAAGTGCCTGTTGCATGTTGACTATCTAATAGCCAAAATGAACCTCCTTAACGGATGAGTTCATGTAGGGAAAATGTAACGACAATTGAATTAATTTGTATATGGCCGCACGCATTTAAGGTATTCGCATTTTAATCAAGCTTTATACAACCTCTAGTCTTTAAAATGCTATTCAGTTTCTTATGAAATTTCTTGTATTTCCCGTTCTCAGCTCTATATATGTAAATCGCATTTGGCCGAACGCATTTAGGAACTTATACTGTAATCTTAAGGAAAACTGTGACAAACACTAGTTTAATTTAGCTCTTCATTTGGCATATTGTTAGTTGCAAGTTTAGTTTGAAATTATATTTTAACACTCATTTCATACATCAAAACAATTTATTGAATTAGTTCGAACTTCACACGAATCTTTGCTGTAAATATGTACATTTAGTAATATATATATATATATATATATATATATATATATTCATATTCGACATACCAAACAACGATATGTTCACGAGAAGCAAATAAACAGATCGATCGAAATCTCAAAAAAAAAGATTTATTTTATTTGTTGTTGTGGCAAAGACAACATTAATTTCGATCAACATAACAAATGTTGTTTAGTTTTGACAATACATGCATGTGTACGATAAATTGTTGTAGCCATATATATGTATATATTTTATATATAGTAGTAAGTGAAATAATCTAACGAGTCGAGATTTAGACACGAGAGACGAAATCTTTTCTGCCGTCCACGTCGCTAAAAGTTTTTTTTATAAATCAACCGTTCTGAGCCAGAAAATTTCTTCGAACTTGCTCGTTATCGCTAGAAGTAGCGAAAATGCTGGGTATATCTCTATAAATAAAACTGTTTGTCGTGACTGACTGACTAACTGACTGATTAGTGATCAACCCACAGCCTAAGCCATAAGAACTTGCAAGCTGATAATTTTTTACTTTAGTTACCTTTTGAAATAAAGGTCCACTTTAAGACGGGTTTTTAGGGAATTCCACCCGCAAGTGTGGAAAAATCGCGGTAAACGGATGTGTGAATTTCAAAACACTTTGGAATTTAACTACATTTTTAAATAGACATGGAATTCAAGATAGTAAAGGTAATTTTAAATTTCTCACTGGCGGAAACTGGATGAGAAAGTTATATTAAAGTTCTATGCACGAAGATTTCTACGGGCAAGGCCGTGATATATATATATATGAATATATAAAAACATATCGACATATAAATACGTTATGCACTCATATATACATACACTAGCGGGTAAACCCCCTGTTGTGGGTGGAATTTCCCAATTCCCAATAAGCTTGAAGCAAATCGGACAAAACTTAAAACTTGACCAAAAAATCTTTGAATTGCACTTTCCACCGAGAAAGCTTTTATTTTGCGAAAAATGTGAAACACAACTCAAATGATTTTTCATATAGATCTTTGAAAATGAATTTTAGCGCGAAACGTCACCCACCAAATCTCTGACCCCATTTCAACCAAGGAGGAATGCATAAGTTAGAAACACCCCTCAAATGAATTTGAACAAAGATCTTTGAAAATAAGTTTGAGGCCGATCGGATGGTAAACAAAAAAGTTACATACAAACGATTTTTTCACACTTGCGGGTGGAATTTCCCGAAACCCCGTCTTAACGTGCACCTACATCACATAAGGTAACTGCAGTGAAAATTTCAAATTTTTAGTCAGTCAGGACAAGGATACAGATGATGAGAATCGCACAGTGAGGCACTATTTAAATCACACAATTTACAAATAAGGCTATCAATAGATAGGACGTATAGATGTAGACTAGTTTAGAATTAGGTTAAAATATATTCTTTTTACGACCCGCCAAATGTATTATTATTCCGACATGCTCTGCGTAATATACAAATATATATATAGATTATAGGCTTCCATGCGGTTCTTTACCCTGTTTGGAAAGTGAAAGTGAGTACATTCGTTTTGTGCAATGTCCGCCCGTTTGTCGCCACTAATGAAACAACTTTTTTCACCTACGTTCACTAGGGGAAACATGCAAATTGATATCCCCCTTTGTCTTGGAGCTAGGATCCCTGTGAACAGAGTAATGCGCAGTCGGATGCAGCCGGCTATAAAATTCCTCTCTTTATGGTTGATAAGGGCATTACTCATATTTATCCGAACATAAAAGTTATTATATCGGAAACTATATGGGCTGCGTTATTTCAAAAGTACTGCTCGAAGCATATTGTGCCATGGATTTGCAGCAGCAATTGGGCAGGGCTTTAGAGCAGCGGGATTCGCGAAGGTTCGAAGAGGCCTTAAGGTTAGGCGCCAATCCCAATGAGCACGATGGCAACGGAATAAGCATCTACGAGAAATCGCTGTCTATTGCTGGTTGTGTAGAATTTATCAGGCTCTGTCTGCAGTCCGGATGCAGTGTACTCTACGTAAGTGGGAAGGCCTAGGAAACTTTCTTACCTAGAACTCATTAAAATGTGACTTTTAGATTAACCAGAAAAATCAGAAAGCAGCCATTAACTATGCTGTTGATTCAACAGACAGTGAACATGTGAAGGTTCTACTGGAGCATCGGGGAGTTCCGGTGAATCACAAATACAATGATCTAACGCCACTTAATGCCTTGGCGAGAAACCTAAGCAGGGAGAATGCCAGCCAGACAATGGAATGTATAAGAGAGCTTCTAAGGTACGGAGCCTCGCCCAACATTCCAGATGATAACGACATGACTCCGCTGCACCGTATTCTGCTGAACAGACAGATCGGGAACCAAGAGAAGGAGGCAATGGTTCGTTTGTTTCTCAACGTAGTCAATATAGACATTGACAGCTACTGCGATGGCGAAGTGCGGCAGGAACTGCAGGAGCAGATGCCCCATCTAGTGCTACCCGCAGTACGGGATGGGAGTGGGAGTCGCGATTTGAAGTCCGGCATGGATGATAATGATATCCGCGGAAGGCTTCTTCGTGAACTGCGCAATGACAATGTCGAGCGGTGCCAACAATTGTTGTCCATTTATCAGGGTAATAAACTGGAGCTCCTTGAGGAATGCATCATATGCAGGAGCCACCAAGTGTTCGACTGCCTTCTACAAACCGACATTGATATTAATGAGAAATCGCAAGTATATGAGAGGACAGTTGTTGAGATTGCCATAGCATACGGCAACTTTTATTGTCTCGCAAAGCTGCTGCAGCATGAGAAGATGAGGCTGTCCCCAAATCTGGAGCTCCTTCATCAGCTCATCGGGAGACTGGGTGAGCAATCGGAATATGACAGCTGCGACTATGTAGAGTGCTTTAAGCTGATTCTGAACAGCAGCCATGTGAACGTCAATGAGGCGGATACAAGTGCCAGGACACCACTCCACTATGCCATACTATATAACAATGAGTTCGCCGTGAGGGCCCTGCTCCAGCATGGGGCCTACCTGGGCGCGAAGAGCATGCTCAAGGAAATCGCCATACAGGGCATTAGGCCGGAGCTACTGGAGAATCATTTTGATGAGTGCATAAAAGTTAACGAAATGAGTCGTGCCGATAAATATTTTACAATTGTTTTGGACTACACAAATTTAAAGCTGCCGAACGATATGAGATCGGATATGGAGCACTATGAAATGGAGAGTATTGTCGCTATGGGTGAATCAAGGAGGCTTCGGCACTTACTCAATCACCCGCTAATCAGGACATATATTACGATTATGTGGCAGAACATATCTATACTATTTCACTCCTATTTTCTTGCTTCCTTAATATTTAATATTTTCGCAATAGCCAACATATTGCTACATTTTTGTAATAGTCCCATAGTATCCATCTTTAGTGTACTCTCTCGAATAGGTATCGGATATTTTGTGGCATGTGAGCTGATTAATTCGTTTTTGAGTATCGTATTTTGGTCGACTGGCCGAATTCTGAATGTTGGACACATCGTGATGCTAGTCCTTAGCGACATTGTAGAGAGTAATCCTTCGACATATAATACCCGTATTTTCGCAGCATTCACAATTCTTTTGATAGGCCTCAGACTAACCAAACTTCTAGGCTACCTGCCATACTTTTCACTATCCACGCACGTACTGATGCTCAAAAAGGTGTCCATTAGCTTTTTAATGAGCTGCATACCGTACTCAATTTTGATTGTTTCCTTTGGACTATCTTTCTATATACTGAACTTCCATAATCTGTCAGAGAAAAATGTCTTTGAAGCCATCTTCAAGACAATTGTCATGTCGACGGGTGAATTTGACGAAAGCAACTTGGATTACCAAAAGAATTTCTTCAGTTGTTTGCTCTTCATATTGTTTGTTACCGTTATTTCGATAGTGCTGATGAATTTATTGGGCGCCTTAGCATTTGCTGATACTCAGGTATACCACAGCATAGGACTCCGATATGTTCCATATAATAACTAATCTGCATTTTCTTTATAGGCTATCCAATCCCAAGCTGAAGTAAATAGTCTCATTTGCCTGGCTAATTTGCTAAGCTGCTATGAAGCATTTCTCACTAAGCCCTGGCGACGCCTTGAGTCCTTGCGCAAGCTTTTACATCGTTTAGTAAGAATCAAAAATACTAGCATACCACAGACGGTATCCGTGTCTCCGAATAACGAAGATATTTTCAATGGAACTGCTAATCAAATCAAATCCACAGGACTCCTCCAAACTAAGAACAAGAGATTGCGTGGCTCAGCAAATAAAAAAAATAAACCCAAGGCTAACGATATTCCCACTAATTGTGTAGAAATGAAGCCGTTAACTCGATTAAACAATCCGAAAGATCAGTTCGATTTAAGGTTAAGCTACAAAATGGTTACACCGATGCTTCAGATTATTGATCGGAAAGCGAAAGCCGACTAAAATTAATATTAATAATGATATTAAACATACAAATATTTAATACATTTGATTATCAATTTAAGTGTTATCTATTATTTCGTAAGATATTTTTCTTCTTCCACATCGTTTAACACTAGCAAATTATACAATTTTAGCAATAATTGCTTTATGTATTATACACAAAAAAGTAATAGATAGAGAGCTCAATCTAGAATGTGTTGTTGTACAGACTGTTCGTAATATTGTGAAATTTAAAGTTTAAGTAAGAAAATATATCAAACACGAAAAACTTAACTTAATCGCCACATGTGTAGCATATGTATGTATATGCCTGCAATTATTCGTTTATATTGCGATAGATTCAAATACGTTATCAATTATCGATCAATCTTTCGATTCATCATATGAATTTCTGTGACGCCAGATCACCACAATTTTTCGATTATTTCGCGATAGATTCAAATACGTTATCAATTATCGCAATCTTTCGATAATAATAGCTTATCGACATATTGCCGTCCTTAGTCAAACTAACGGATTTTGTTGGTGAATCCGCTTACCTTGTTAAAGTGTTTTCTATCACGTATTACATATCTGATGGACTTCTTGACTGCTCTATCGACGGGCGCTTCCGTTGATGTAGGTGAATACCTTAGACCTGAACAAGTAATTAATTCTAATGCGTTTCAGTATGTGACAACGGAGTATATGTGCAGCTTCATGCGAGCTGTAGCCGCCAATCCAAGCAATTGGTTGGGCAAAGTGTCGCATGGCTTTGTCGGGCAATGCTTCAGAGTGCTGGGCCTGAAGTTCAACATCAGCGTCGAGGCATTCCAGCAAACGTATAATCATCCGTATCGCGAAGACAATCTAAATTACATATTCAATGTTGTGCCGTTTGTACTGAAGAACGTCGACTCGTTTTTGGATCAGCTGCCTACGTTGCTGGCAGCGTGTGAGCGCCTAACTTCCCAGGATAGACCAAGCTCGTGCTTAGGCAGCGAATTCTATGATTTAGTAAATCCCGTGCTCTGCTACTTGCGAGTGGTGCGCGTCTGGACAATGGTGGTGCTTAGTATAACAGATAAATTACAACTGAAAGACAAGGAAATCGACCGTTTTCTATGCGAGCCCCTGGCAAGAATGTCCTTCAGCTTGCTTCGAGGCCTGGCCAAGTTGCTGCCCGACTATGGGCAAAAGTTTGAGCTGCTCAAAGATAATTGCCTTAACCTTGCCGTGCTCGCGCGCTATGGCATATTGTAAGCTCGATGGCTCACGATCAGATCTCTTCTACTTAATATATATATATATATGTTTTTAACAGCTACGAAGAGACTTGTCAGTTTATACTTACGCCCATGCTGGACATGTTTGAGGAGCACTTTCAGCTATTTTGTGGGGAAACAAAATGTGCTCTGAACTTCATCTATTGTATTTTTAGATGCGAGGTAATGAAACGTGCTTCGTAAATTACATAAGCCTGTGATGAATGTTCGGGATAATTTTGAATACCTCAAGTTTTCAAAGCTACTTTAAATATTTAGCAAAAATATGATGTCATCTGTATTTCTTTCCTCAGATGAGCAATAAGGACAGCTATATTCAGACATATCAGTTTCTGGAAATGATGTTGGATAGATTTGAGGTTGGACAGCAGCGCGATGCATCGGGTAACCTGTATTTGCGCGTGTTCACCAATGAGCTGATCACTGAAAAACAGCTGGGAATTCAATTTGAGATGCTCAAAGTGAAAAACTCGAATCCTTTGTTGCGCGCAACGCTCCAATATTTGCAGACACTGCAGCGGCAAGTTTGATTTATTTGCGCTGGTTAATTACCCACATACTAATTGCCTTTATGTTTAGCCAACTGGTCAGCACAGAAATCTTTCCACGCCGTTTTCTGGAGCAAATCTTGTTGATATTGCTTGACGTTTCAAATGCTTCGAATTTGGTTTGCTCTTTGGCCGCAGAGTTATATGTAACATTATCCCAACGCCAGTATCAGGAACAGGAGCTCTTTGTGCACATCATGGAAACGTTTATTAAGACGCAGAGTAGCGCACGAAAGTGGGGCAGTTATGAGCAGTTCATGTCTGTTCTGCAGAGCTATCTCAAGAAGCTGATAAATCACTTTCCGGCTATGCAGCACTTCAAGTTCTACATAAATGTGATTAATGCGGTAGATGTGCACGAAGAGCTTATCCTATTTACTGCTCACGCTGCCTGTGCGCTGTTTGAGCTTCACACAGTGCATTACGCTGAATTGGAGATAGCCCGCCAGCAGGTGCACAAGCTGCTGCGTCAGTGGCCAAATCTCGTTCAGAGCTCTGCCGAGCGGCCAAAAATTCGCGCTGTGATCTATGGAATCCTCAGTGCAGTGGATTTTGAAGCTGTGGCACAGCACAAGCCCAACGTGAGTTTGTCGTTAATTTAATCACAAGCTTGAAATGAAAATAATTTTTTTTTTTTTTTGGCAGCTGATTTGTGTTTTGGAGAGACACTGCTTGAATATCTTCCTGGACGATGAGACGCTTAGCGAGTCCGAATACTCAATACTCTTCCCGAACATCTGCCGTTCGATAGAGGCGACAGGGAATGAGCATCTATTGGTAACTGCGGCGTTAGCCCTGCAAGACCGATATGCTGAGATATCTGTGAACTTCATGGGCCAAGAGCAGACGGAAATTCAGCCCGAAATGTTGCAGGAATATGGTCAATGCGTACGATGTATTTATGCTCTGCTCAAACAGAACAAGCTGCGCGGCCACCAGGTGTGCGATATGTACCAAACACTAGCTATGCAAATGCTGCATATAGTTGTCGCCAACGAGCACTTGGGTAGGTCAATCTAATCTATATATTCTATCTGGCTCTTATCTTCCTCAAATATCCGCGCAGCTCTTTACGGCTACGAGTGCTTGGCCTTAATGCTAGTATTGTTGCATCGGGAGCGTGAAGAGCTGGAAGATATGCGCGAGCACGAAGCGAGGTCCATTCAGCTGGCTGAGATGTTGCGAGATGTGTGCGTACGCAAACTATGCAACATTTTGGACAATCTGGCACTGGCCAAATCCCTGTTTTGCGCCATTGTCGTGCTGCAAGTTGGACTGCCGCATAGTTTGTCGTTGAACGCGCTTACCTATGATACGTTGTTGACACAACTCTCCGATTCAACGCTTGCTATGAAGGCACGCGAAAACCCACTGAATTTAGGATACGTTCAGGAAATGCACTTATGCTTTCGTCAGTTACATGAATGTGAGCTAATTGTCTTGCCTACCAATCGCATATGGAAACCGCTGCTACAGTACAAATTAGTAAGACAAAATAACCGTTGAGGCAAAGCATTGTCAATGTAACGAAACTTCATCTTTTGCAGTTAACAACAACGCCGGATTATATAAGCCCGGAGTTGGAGCAGTTGATAGTTGTGCTTATTAAACGACATATTGTCAGTTACGCTCGTAACCTGTCTGTCTTTCAGCTGCACGTTTGCAATGAGCGACCCAATAAGCAGCGCGTGACAGCTGCAGTGGCTGCCCATATGCGGCTTGTGGATGCACATGCTAGTCCGAAGGACGCGTGGTTGCTGAAATTACACGTATTTAATGCATCTCTGCAGTTATTGGTGAATAGGTTGTCTGTGCGGCGCACAGAACCAGCCGCCACAAAGCCACGTAATCATCTTTTGCCACTGCGTCATTTGCAGTCGTTGGTGAATACGCTGCGACTCGAGGAACCCCATTTTATTATTATGTATGCATGTGGCCTGTACATTTCTCTATTATCTATAATTCAATTGTATTTCCGCACAGCGCTCGACTGCTTAGCAGCCTAAAGGGGAATGCTTTCGCTGATGTCGATACCCAGGAAGTGGACAAGTTTATAAAGCAGATTAGCGCATACAAATACCGTTGCGAAGATGAGCACGCCAAGGCCATAGCTGATGGTGAGCTACGGACCGGATTGAAACCTCAGCCGCCGGGTCCCATGACGATGTGGCAGGCAGAAGCATTCACTTATTTAAAAGATAATGCAAAGGAAAAGGATTTCTCGCTACAGCAGCTAGAACTGACTAACGACAATTAAACACTAATAAACTCAATAGATAGATAAGAAGACTTTCAAGAATCATATAAAAGTATTATTCTACATTTTTGTAACCGTGCATATTGTCTGTTTTTAATATAAAGTTCGCGAGATTTGGATAATAGTGTCAGTTGAATTGCAGGGCGAACAGAAATGGCCAGCAAGCATAGAAAAATAGCTTTTACTGTTTATAAATGATGTTGAAGTGATCCGATTAGGTGTCCGCGTCATATACTTCAAGACGTGCTCAACCAGTCGTCAGTAAGAAATTATAATATTATCAAACAATTTGTTTTCCTGCTTTCAGTGAGATGAGAAATAGGATGTCTTCCAATGCTGAAGCTTGTACAGCTACTTCCCTTGCCATTGATGCAGTATGTGAAGCGGAACGCTTGGAGCGTAAATCTCTGGTTCTATGGCGGCGGCCATTGAAGACCTTAAAATATAGCATATTGGAGCTGCTTGTAATGCTGCGTAGTCTTGGAGTGCGACTGCTGGATCGACGGTTTTTGGCCAGTTTGCTGATCTTAACAATTGTCTATAAGATGCCGGGACCCCATGCATCCTATATGCAGCTGTGCCGGAAAAATATGGGCTTCACCGTCTACTGGTTGGGTCTGGGTCTGCTGTCCTCGGTGGGCTTTGGAACTGGACTGCACACATTTCTGCTATATTTGGGACCCCACATTGCCGGCGTTACATTGGCTGCCTATGAATGCCAGACATTGGACTTTCCAGCGCCGCCCTATCCGGAGCAAAAGATTTGCCCAAAGGAGCCATTCATCCATAAATTGCCAAACACATGGGAAATATTGTCTAAGGTGCGAACCGAAACGATGCTGTGGGGCGTGGGCACCGCCCTGGGTGAGCTGCCACCCTATTTTATGGCCAGGGCAGCACGTCTCTCTGGCAAGAACCAGGATGAACGGCAGGGATCTGCCGGCAATCTGAATCTATTTGATAAAAGCAAACTTCTTGTGGAGCGCATCGTCTTGCGCATCGGTTTCTTTGGCATCCTCTTGTGTGCCAGCGTACCAAATCCATTGTTTGATCTGGCTGGTGTGGCCTGTGGCCATTTTCTGGTACCATTTTGGAAGTTCTTTGTGGCCACGCTAATCGGCAAGGCCATTTTTAAGTCGAATATACAGCAGCTGATCGTCATTGTGGCCTTCAGTGAGGATTTGGTCAGCGTTCTGATTGATGCAATTGGTCAAGTGCCATTGATTGGTGCCAAAATCGAGGCCCCCATCCAAAGCCTCTTAAATTCCACCAAGCAGCGTATGCACCGCAAAGCGAACTCCGATGATCCGTTCACTGGCCTCAGCCTGGTGGCGCACCTATTTCAGCTCCTGGCACTGGTCATTGTTGCCTACTTTGTGGTCTCGATGCTGGGCGGTCTGGCCCAAAGGCGTTGCAAGCGTCTGCAGTTGCAGAAAAGGGAAAAATCTGACCAGGAACGCCAAACTGACCAAGCTGACAATAAGATCTTAACTGAGACTCACAAATCTTCGCCAAAAATTGAGGAAAGTATTCAGGAATTCAAAGACTAATCACAATTCATATACTACCCATACCAAGCCCTAATTCGAATTTTGAAATATATAATCTGATGGTGCCTGGGCTCCGCATCAATGGCAACAATTGGAGTTTCAAATAAAACATTTAAATCAAATTTGTTGTATTGTTTATTTTTCAGTATCTTTTTAGTTTTATTTTTAATTTGCATTTCTATTGTTGGTTTTCCTTCTTAGATTTGTTTTTCTTACTTTTATTTTTCATGTAATTCAATGTCATCATATTTAATATCCATTGTACATTTACATTCAACAGCAATTTAACACAAAGCTAAGCATTTACTTAATGCAATCGTTTTATTTTTATTTGTAATATTATTTGAATTGAATTTGTTTCTTAATGCATTTCATTCGCTTATAAAAAATGAAGCTACAAATTGTGGTTCGATTTCAACTAAGTACACATGACTTTATATGGCGCTAGTCTATGATGTTTTTAGAGATGGCCGGCGTTGCACGGCTGTTAGAAAAAAAAAACCATACTTAAATGAGAACTTTTCCACCAATGTTACATTCGGTATAAAACCCATATGCACACACACTCCTACGACTACAGCTAAATTTCGTCTAACATTTGCACTACAAATTTATATGCATGGCCTCCATATACGTGAGTACTACTCGTTTATACCCTATTTAGTTTGCTCTGTCGGGTCGCTTAGTTCGGCATATCTCTCTCGGAACATTCCTCATATAAAATGAACCTAATGTTATACAAAATGCATACGATGTACGAGTTCTATTGTATTATTTTTGTTTTTGTATTTTGTTTTTGTGTTTTGTTTTTGATATGATGCACATGATGGATGAGTACTTAGTATAGATGTTTACAATTTATGGTATGAGTATTCAAATAATAATAAACATTTGATTGGTGTAAGATAATTGAATTGAATTGCTTAACTGTCAAAATGGTCGTACTATATGGTTGATAGTTATACAAGATGACAATTAGTACTTATTGGGAGCGTTTTATTATAGACTTTTAATATCTAAGTACATACATACATATACATACAAACAGACGTAAAGTTTAACTATTTGCGGCAAAGTCTTTTCAATAGAGAGAGACAGACAGAGAGAGATAGAGAGAGAGAGAGAGAGAGAGAGTGTGATAAAGAGAGCTTCGAAAATATATTCAACACATATGTATGAACATTTACAAATTGAAAATGAAATATTCCCAAACATTTTGGGATAATTATGGTATCATTTATGATTTCTCAGGGAAAGATTATCGCGTTTCGCACAATTTTCGCTAATTGGATTAAATTGTATTTGTTGTATATTTTAGCTACATTCATATACGGACACAATCGTTACGGATATTTCAACCCATTTTTGCCCCAACCAGCATAATTTCGTTTTAAGTATTTTTTTTTTCATTTTTAATATTCCTGTATTGCATCAATTATTTTCTGCATATAAAACAATTTTACGATTAATTTTTGCTTGAATTTTTTTTTTTTTTTAATATTCGTATTAAATAATTTCGATTAATTTGTTGTTATTTTTAGTATTTGTTGCTCTTTAAGTTATGTTTGAGTTATTTTGCTCGGTTCGTTTCTAAAATTTGACGCCTAATACAATTTGCTTTTATAATTTTGGGTTAAAAATTCACGTTATCATAATATCATCTGCCTATAATTTACGATAAATATTCGTATGAATTGTTTTTTCTTGACTTTTACACTTATGTTAATTCACCAAAATGTCAATATAGAAAACTAGAAGAATTATCAAACGATTCTATAAAGCTTTCGAAAAGTTAAGGAACAAAATAAAATAGCATTAAAATTCTTCAGTAATTGAAAAATTGGAAATTATAGAAAGGCGGCAAAATCGATCCCCTTGAGAGAAAACAAATGCTCGTACAATACATATACATATATCATATATGGCTATAAGATCTTCTAGGTTTTTTTTGGAACATATGTGTATTATTTATTTATTGCAGCTAGCTTTTATATATATTTGTTTTTTTTTCTTACAAACGCCTAGACAAGTTGGTTATTATTACTTTTATCTGTATGTATGTAGGTACGTTTATTGTATTTAAAAGAACAAAGAGGAAAAGTTAATAAACATTTGTTTTTGTTCTCTCTCGCTTTTCCAACCAAAATAAATTCAACTGTCCTATGGAAGTATTCTGAAAGACGAATCGTAAGCAGCTGGCTGTGTTTTCTTTAATTTTTTTTGTTGTAATTTGTTATATTATTGTTTTTCGTTATTAGTCAACTTTAGTAATATGTACTTTTAAAAAATATTAACGGCGGGAAGTACTACAATCGTTTCGAAGCATTTTATTTAGTATTTTGCTTTTAATTGTTTGCGTTTATTTAGTTTAGTTAATATCAATCGTATTTGTTCGACTCGTAGCAAAATGTTTATTTTTATTATATTAGTTTTTTTTTTACATTTGGTTGATTGTAGAAAAATGTATGCGGACTCTTTTTTTCCAGTGTATCTGACCTCAAAAATGTATTTTGTGTCGCTTTTTTTTCTTTTTCTTTTTCTTCAGTTAAATGTTTCATCAAAAAGAGCAAAATTGTGTGTGTTTTTTGTATTGTCCTTTAATGTCTCAAAAATTTGTCATTTAGCAATGCTTGTGGGTTCTTGTTTTTGGTTATTTTTGTGGAATGGATTCTGAAGTCCGTTAATGTTGATGATGCGCATAATATTGGGATCTGTTGTATAAGTTTATGCCAAGCGATACAGAAAATGACAATGAAGTGTGAGAATCGAATTGTTGAAGATTTGTTTAGCTTTTGGTTGTTTGCTTTTGTTTAAATATTGTCTACTAATTATTTACATCCCTTGTTCATGTTGTTCTTGTGTCCATTTTATTATAAGTATTTCGAATGCAGCTCAATCTGCTTTATTCGCAATCAATATCGGCTTCAGTTTTATAAATATTCGCATTAGTTCGCCTTGAAAGTTATGTGTTTATGTTCTTATTAATTGTTATATTATAGTTTAGCGCTTTCATATTGAGCTTTAATACTTTCAACGGACTTAAATATTCTTTTAAATGCCATCGATTGTTTCTTCATTGCTGATGCTTACTCACGGTTCGGTTGGAATTAAAATAAGAACCAAAAAGAAAGCGATTTAAAAAAAAAAACGAATAAACGAATAATAATTGGAATATGGAGAAAGTTATGTTACATAGCACTGTAATAAAGGAATTGCCAAGGACTCGTTGTGCAGCGGAAGGATCTTGTCCTTTTAGACTACACA
Organism: Drosophila borealis; assembly: GCA_035045885.1. Lineage (NCBI taxonomy): Eukaryota > Metazoa > Arthropoda > Insecta > Diptera > Drosophilidae > Drosophila > Drosophila borealis. The sequence continues at coordinate 7,731,573 of JAWNOR010000211.1, forward strand.
TTCGGTTTGCGGTATATCTAGGATCTAAAATATTTGTTATTTCTATTTGGTGATGCCGTTTGCTCGCTTGGTATCGGGTTTAGCTATTCGTGTTAATTATAAATTAAATGATATTTAATCATATATATATATATATATATATACATATATATATATATATATATATATATATGTATATATAAGCTATATACAATTGCATTGGTTATCCGACAAAATTGTGCTTCTTGCGGCACAACGTTTGCCCAACGCTTGCGAGATTCTGCCTGGGTACGAGTAGAGATCTCTTAAATATACACCCTGCGCGGTGATGTCCACATTCCTTGTTGTTAAATATTAGTCAAACAGTCCTGCAAAAAGAATGAAAACAATTAAATCGAATACGATTCCGACAACTAAACTATAGTAAAACCAGGAAGATCTCTCAAGAGGGGAATGCCCGACTTGTGGATACCATGAACCTTCTTCTCCCAAAGGGATATATGGTTGCATTAAAGAAAACAAATTTGGCAATAGCCCTAAAATTAAATATACTTGATCAGTGTATACTTATATAGAAGCTACATGTCAAACTTGGTGGCTTTAGCTCTGAACGAAATCGATTTGTATCGATTGCAAGCTATCGATTATTGAAAATAAACTAGGAGGAACTTCATTCCAAGTTTTATTTCGCTAGCTGAGATCGATGCTTCACACATACGGACACATACGGATGGACGAACTGATAGACTTGACTTGATCAACTCGGCTATTGATGCTGCTCAGGAATATATATGTGTATACCTTATGGGGTCGGGGATGCTTACTTCTGTCTGTTACCCATTTTGAATGGGCTCAGGGCATAGAAAGAGTTAAACAGAAAATAAACTCTGGTTTGCTTATAATTCGCAACAAGTTAAGGTTGGAACTAGATTTACAGACGGACGGACAACATGCTCATTTCTGGGTGTTTAAAGAATATTTGGGAATTTTCATTTGCTACGTACTTCATTTAATGCTCTGCAAATATCCATGAAATCACTTATTTAAGTGCAGATTATTGTGCTCAAAGTCAATTATTTAGTTGGTTTTGTTTTCTTCATTTCTATATCTTTCACATGTGAATCACTGAACCGGAACCAGTTCAGTAATTAAACGAACCACTCATCTTTTTGAGCAGCGCCGACAGCGGCATTGGCATTCGGATGATTGCCAGCAACGGCGATGTTCGTCTGGCTGTGCCCGGTTGAGTTTTGTGAAAGATCTTGACCTAATTGACGGAATTTGCCAAGCACCAAATGGGACGGACTTTGGTGGCCATCTTCAAGTAATTGTGTGGAATGCGGTGGTACCCGGATGGTCCCGCAGGGTGATGCCAGTTTCCCGACACCGGCGGCAATTGTGTGTGCTCTCTGGTCAGCGTGCCGCCAACGCCCATGCCCATGCCCATGCCGACGCCCATGCCCATGCCCATGCCGACGCCATGGTAATGCAGATGCTTAGACGAGCCGTTCGTCTCCGCATTGTGATGCACTGCAAACGGATCGGGCATTATAATAGATAATGTTGGAGGCTGTGCGAGCTATACTTACGCTGCAGCGCGGTGTTCTGGCTGGCGGCATTCTCGTCCTGGCGCCGGCACACGCAGATCGCGATGGCCACAATGAGGGCGCTTAGTACCAGCAAAACTCCGACCACAATCAGCACAAACCAGGTCATGTCCACGCCGAACACAGTGCTCGTCGTCTCGTCTGGAATAGAATTGGCAATTAGCAGCGTCTTTCGATAGGCTCTTCCCGCTTGCAGGCTGGCCACTTACTCTGGCATAGATTCTGCACGGACTCATCGGAGTTGTCGCCACAGTGGTTGACGCCGTCGCACAGCAGATCGGGATTAATGCAGAATTCGCGTGTGGCGCACGTGAAGTCCTTGCACGTGTGCTCTGCAAAATGAAGGAGCACATATTGTAACCATTAATCAGCCCCACTCTCCCATTCCCTCGTCCACTTACTGGGATCCTTCACGGATGTGATCACCAACTTGAAACCATTCGCATCTGTTCCCCAGCCATCGGTCACGTACTTCAGCGTTACGAAGTTCGTCCTTGTCAATATCGCATTCACCGTGTTCTTCGTGTTGCGACAGGAGATGTCAATCTGTACACGAAATATATACATATTTATTTTTAGTTATAATTAAAACTGTACTGCCTCTTAGACAAAGAGCTGCACTTCAGTTAAAGGGCCAAGGCTCAAACCGAATCGTAAGGTTCGGTTCGTTAACCTCGCACATTATTCAATTGGATTTTTATAGTTTTTTTCCAAAATTATTTTAGTTTCTCTTTATTATTCATTTATTCAGTTCAGGTTCGACTTTGGTTTACGACTAAAACAAATATGAATTCCGGGTCATAAGTATTTTGGTAAATACCCCGCATAATATTTCTATTCTCCCAAGTTGCTCTACTTTTAAAGAGATACCCATGAGCATATTTCTTCGACTTAATTTGTATTTTGAAATATAGTGTAAATTTATATTCTAAATACCTTTGGCTTAAGTTTAAAAATAAACCCTGTTTACCCTCTACGAGAAATTATTCCTAATACTATTGCCATGGTCCATTAAGGTCGGTCAGTCGCATTTCAGAGCTGAAAAGCTCAAGCTCCATCTCAGAGCAATTCTTTTGCTAGACTCCCTTCCTCGTCCTCCTTGGCTTGATATAACTGCTCAGCTTAAGGAATTCAGGTGCCGCAATGTGGACGGCTGGTTGACGGCATCACGGAAGAGAGAAGGCTAATTTGGCGCGTGACGTTCCATCATTGCCTCGGAGACTGACCCAAAGTCCCTTGGGCTGACATCAGGTATCAGGCTCTCAGGCAAGGGCCTAACCCACTGCTGCCCTTGTCCCCATCCTGGAAGCCTCCGCCTGTGCAACAGCTGACTCCTGACTGGGAGCAGCTGCTCAAGGATGTATGGAAGAGTCCAGTTACATTGTTGCGTAATCTTTTTTTTTAATAATTTTACTGTTTTAATTTATTATTATTGACAATTAATATTGTTTTTATTGTTTATCCATAACTATTCGTTTCATCGTTAGTAGTATTATTATAAATAATAATATTATTATACGCGTTATGATTATTATTAATGTTAATAATTATATTATTATTATAATTAATTTCATAATTTATTATTTTTAATTTTTTTTTTTTTTTTGTATTATTGTGACAATTGTTTATTTTTATTTGTTTTATGTATTATTTTTATCGTTATTTTTATATTATTATTCATGTTATTATTATTTGCATTATGATTATTATTGATAATAATACTAATATTATTATTATTATGACTATTGTTCCCAATTTCTAGCTATACATATTTGGTTTTTAAACAAAACTCTTCTCACAACTTAATAGATTATTATTTCTGATAGATGTTGACTTCGATTTTGTCATGTATTTCAGGTGAAAAATCTTGGAAATTTGCCACTGTAGCTGGTTAGCATAAAGTTGGCCAACAACACACTGGCAACGCCCTTGCCCCATCATCAACACCGATGCAGCAAAGTGCACAACGATGAGGTTGGATGATGGGGACGAGACTTCTATGCCACGTGCCACGTGCCACGTGCCACGCAGCGCATCGTTCGCTCTGTGTGCATTTGTAATGTTGCTGTGCAACCTAAAAGTTGCAAACGGGGTTCATCAAAGTCCACGTCGCACACACACACCGACAGTGTGTGTGCGTCATCGCTGAAGCCTTTGCTGCGGTTGCTTTTCTTGACACAACGTCCTGGGCTTTTGGGCGCAGCAACTACAGAGATCCTGGGCTGTGTGGCAGTAACTGCAGCTGCAGTTGTGTTCGGCATCTTCGACGTGCGGCATTTTGTGGCATACTTTAATTTTGTAGCAGCCCCAAAAACGCAAACTTTCCACTACATTTTGTGCGTCCTTCTTGGCCGGCTGCACACCCGCACACCCGCTCACCCCTTTGCTTTGAATGCGCCTCGCACACACAGAGAGAAGCTCACACCAGCGGAGAGTGTGGCGATATTTTAATTTTGCATTTTGAAGGCAACTGACAACTGCTTTTGGCCGAAAGTATTTACATGCCGAGACACTCGACTCTCAACTCTCAAATGTTATTGGTTTTTGGGGCTTCGGTTCGGGGTTCGGTTTGGCTTACTTTCGACTGGTTGGCGTGCAAATGAGTCCAAGTCGCTGGGAAATTCATAAATCTGCCAGTACAAAGATATCTTGGATGGAGGCAGGCAAAAAGATGCGAAGATGCGCAAAGCTTCTTAGGCCACAAGCAACCGACTCAGACTTCAAAAATAGCAGAGCCAGGTTGGGCTACTGGGCGCACAGCAGTTGTAAGTCCGTTGCAAAACAAGCCACTTGGCAAATATTTAGGAAAGGGCTCTTAAGTTATGACTCGACAAAAAACAAAATACATACAAAACGAACAACGAACAATGAACAACGTACAACAAAAAGCGCTGCAAGATGTCGAGAAATCCCAAATACAAGAAGAAAATAATCGGCTTTTCGCTTAGAAGCCCTTTTCTATTAAGTATTATCAAAGTTCTTTGTTTGTTTTGGCTTCTAGAATATTTTATTAAACATTTAATATATATACACTAAATATATATTATTGATCGGAACCAACTCACAATATTTAATTCCCATATGTTATAGAAATCCAGCTATAGAGTCTAAATGAATTGAGTTAAGGACATTTTTGTTGTCAATTCCATAACACTTTGAAAATTACACCGGCTATTGTGAAAAATAGGTGAAAAGCGACTTTTTCATTTTTAAATCCCCTTAGCTGTCCAGCCCTTTTCTATTAAGTATTATCAAAGTTCGTTTTGGTTTTTAGAATGTTTAATCTGTTAAAAAATATATATTATTGATCTGAACCAATATCTGTGCCTGATATAATTCCCATATGTTATAGAAATCCAACTATAGAGACGATATGACATTTTTGCTGTCAATTCCACACCGTTCGTCGCATGTTCAACGGGGCTTTTGACTATTTCACACACAATTGTGGAAAATAGGTGGAAAACAGCTTTATTACGGTTTTAACCTCCCGTTCGGTTTCAATAGAAAAGTACGTTGGGACTCCTGGGTGGAGACGTGGTATATATTTTTAGGACAATGAATGAATAAGTAACGTTGATAATTTGTAGCTACATTATATGATAAATTCGGATTTTCTAATACAAGTTAAACCAAGTTTTATTATAAACATATAATTATTACATATATAAGAGAGTACCCCGCGGCACTTGTGTATAAAATAAGTGTTCGAAACACGAACTCCTCGGCCGGCAAACAGCCTGTGCCCAGGTATCAGCAGCTACATTGATTGGCACTTTGTCTTAACTGTTCGCCTTGGACTTGACTTTTCGTAATTAGAAGCTCAAACTGCCATCGATTTTGTCATAAACTTTGACTCGTTAACTTTTTATGGAGCATTCAGGCCGACACAGCAATTATGTTGAAGCATTTCAGGTGGAGGTGGGTACATGTATATATTTAGGTGAAATAAGTGGGCTGCAGGGCAGATACCCTGTACTTGAAGGAGCTTATCTTAGTTCCAGTTACAGGGCATATTGTAGTCCATTTAAGGCGACATGAGAGTTCTTTTGTGTCCTGTTTGGCAGCTGCATTTTTGTGTGGCTTCGCTGGGATTTTAAGAATTTAGCTTATGCTTATGTGCTGTCACTTGCCTTGGCTTACATTTGGACGCACATCGAGACACTGCCACGCCACAAGCACACAGCCAGCGCAACAAAATAATACATAATATGTGCAGCGGGGCAGGCAACGGGGCGTATGAAAAATGAAAACTGAAAATTGTTGCTGATAAAATCAGAGCGCGCTATCAGCACACTCAGCCGGCAGTTGGCAGCTGCCAGTTGGCGTCGCATTGCTGCAACCGCAGTGGTGCAGCCCCTTCGACCTCGTCCTAACAGCCACCACCCTACACCGCCCACCGACTACCACCGACTACCACCCAGCGGGCGACAGACCGATCGACCCACATTCTTACCCGTTGTCGTCATTGCAAATGTCGCAGCGACTCAAAATTATGCCCACATTTGCAGTGTGTCTGTGTGTGTGTGTGGGTGAAACCCCGCAGGGATTGAACCTAAAACGTCAGAGGCATCAACGTGCTCCGTTTGTGCATCTGGATCATGAGGCTGCGACACAAATTGCAATGGCTTTGCTTTTGCTTTTGTCATTGTCTTTGCCCGCCCCGACTGTAACTTCGGATTGATTGGCCTTAACTTTGGCTATGGAAAAAAATCGAATAGGGTCATATAAATACTAGATAGTAATATAAAGACAACTAAGACAAATACCTTGTATAACTTAAAAGTAGCGTGTGTAATCCAGACTATGTTATTTAAAGGACCTATTCAGTTGTCAATTGGCTGAAAGTAACACTGCATTTGCTCACCTTGGGCGTCGATACGGCATGGGCTCCATCATAGACGAGCAGATGATCATTGCAGTCCAGCTGGAGCATGTCGAAGCGCAGCATGAAGCGCTGCAGAATCGAGTGCGTCTGAAAGGTGATGACACAGTCCAGGTTGCGTTCGTTCTGGGACCACAGGACGGCGCCATCAATTTTACGGTAAAGCTGCTGTAGAAAGTGATTCTTGCACAGCGATTGCATATAGTCTACAAACAGAGCGAGAAAGAGGGAGAGAGAGAGAGAGAAAGAGAGGACGATAAAAATATATATTTGAGATTAAAGGAAACTATAAAATGATAGACCAAACTTTTAAAATTGCTTAATAATTTAACAATTTTGTGGCGAATTCTTTGCACACTTTTAAGAGTAACCAGCACCGGATGCCACGTCCTGCTCCAACTTCTAAACTTCCTCAAGCTTAATGGTTACGATTTCCACAGGCGGTGGCCGCCCGGCAGCCTCTCGTGCGTTGCGCCGGAAAATGTGCACTTAAATTTTAATGGGAGAGTGAAAAATTCATTTACGCTTCGTTTCACGTATTTCTGGCACATGTTTCCATGCATTCACTTAATGTGCATGTATATATGGCACATGAATGTGTGTAAAATACATTTAATATATTGAAACCAAAGGAAATCTATTGAAAATATTATACAAAAAAAAAAAAAAACTAAATCATTTTGCAGATCAGAGCTTTCTAACTATGAATCTAGCAATAACATCTCTTACCAAAACAGAGTTAGCATTAAAATAGACTACAATATTACGATTTTCTTATCAGACTCCAATATGTAATATCTCATGCTTTTACTAGACCAATTATATGGGAAGAAAGAAATAGAGTAGTTTGCGCTCCGACCTAATTAACAGTCTATGAAATTGAGCTAACGAAGAGGCACAGCTGGCGAGCATCGCTATGCCGGGCAACGAAAATATAAATTGCATTATTTAAATGACTTTCAATTAGTGTTTATAATCAAAACTATTGCGCTTAAGTGCGAAATCCATTAAGATGAAATGAACGCCATTATTATCAAGAGCGGCGGACGGTGCCCATTGGCGGTGCATGCAAATGAAGTCTGAAGCGGGACAAAATGTTCGCATAAAAGCCAAAAGCGTGCACAGACCAACTGGCGATATTCGAGATTTTAATGAAACACACTCGCATACACTGAGAGTGTGTGTGTGTGCGCTTGTGCGCGTGTGTGTGTGTGTGTGGTTGGAGGGGCGTGACGGGGCTTACGTGCGCCTGATTTCAGGCAATTTCCTGCTTAGCAACCGCTTCCGCTTTCGCCGTCGCACTAATTCAATTTCGCTTCAATAAGGCGACGCGGCGAAAGGCGAAGGAGCAGCTGAAAAGATGTCGACGCAGCAGGGCACAGGAGTGAGCACGAGCACACGAGGGGGAGTGAGAGGGTGTCAAAGAATTTAGTGCAAATTCGTTTTACGCCTTTGCCACACATAAACACACACATACAAGCACGCAAATGCAAGCAAAAGCATACCGCGCGTGAATGTGTTGAGTGCGAGTGGGAGAGAGAGAGAGAGAGACAAGCAACTCGCATGGCGTTGCCACACGTTCTGTAAATGCTTCATTTGAAGGCAGAAATGTTGGCGTTGCCATTGCTGGCCGTCGCGTTGCCAACTTCAAAATTGAATTCACAATTGAATTCAATTGCTGGAAATAGCGGGCCTTTTGTTTTAGACCATCTCTTTCACATACGCCCGCTTTCACACGTACACACCCACACCCACACACACACACACACACACAAGCAGCAGAGCCACCGTCCAGGTGCGCCCGGGTACAGACAGCTTTGCGTGCTTTATATGTAATTGCCAATTTTGTTACACATTTCGCTTTGATCTTCGCCGCCGCCGTCGTCGTCGTCACCACCACCAGGTGAACAGCAGCAGCAGCAGCTGAATTGGGGGGCGGGTTCAAGTGGGCGGATGCACAAATTTGCCGCAAGGCATTTGCCAAATAATTCACGATTTGCCCCTAACGAAATGAAACTTTTCGTTGCGGTTCGTTGGTTTTTTATATACCATCCCAACCTGCCTACCTGCCTACCTTTCCGCCTTACTGCCTACTGCCTAAACCCAAGATTGATTACAGTTTCAGTTTGGCCGAGTTGATGATGTGCCCTGAAGTTTCGTTTGTGAATATTCGGAATAATTGAACACAGAATATACATGCATGATCCATTAAATTAAGTTAAATATATATAAATGTATTTTTTTTTTTTTGTAGAACAAGCGTTAAGATACTTTCAACTAGCACTGTCTGCACTGACAAATACGCTGCAGCAGGGAAGAGTTAATGCAGGAGCTCGGAGACAGTGAGAAATAGAATTTCTGCAGAATTTGACACGGGATCTGGCAAACTGGCTGAGGAGGACACATGCCGCCTGAAGGAGTTAGTTGCCAGCCAGGACAATTGTAAAATATCAATTACGGATGAAAGTAAAGTGCTCAACATACACACACACGCTGAACACACAACACACACATATATTTGGATGTCGCCAGGGCAACAGTAGCGAAATCCTTCAATCATTTCTAGGCAGGCTTCACTGGCATGCAGTACAGTGTAAAGTGGATTGGGATTGGGATTGGGACTGCCTCCTCCAGCATATCTACATAATATCGGGCTTACTCATATTGCGCAGCTGTGCCCCAGCCGCCGCCGCCGCTGACAATGGGGATTTCAGAGTCCGTTGGGAAGTGTGCGGAGCGAGCTCATGTGACAACTGAAGCTGGGTAAGAGCTAAGGATAAGCAGCGGCGTCAGATACATTTTCTATAAATTCCGGCCAGAAAACAATTTCATTTGCAGCTGCCAGCGAAACTGCAGCGCGCCTCCCGGCTCAACTCGGTGCCCGCCCGAAGAACTCCACCACCTCTCGGATCCTCTTGCCGCAATCTCTGTTTATGTGCTTGGAAGGGGCTTAGCTGCTTCGAAGTAAGGGATTATATTTTTGGTTAATGTTCTATTTCTGTGGGTATTTTGAAGCATAAAAGGTGAACAGCAGCTGTTAACAACATGATGGATTTGTAAGGCTGCGAATACCCTGTAACTAATTAGCGAACATGTTCTTTGGTCGTTTTTTGACTCATATATACAGTGTATGCTCGCTAACAAGAACACGAGTTGGCAAACAAACCCAACTTATGCCAGCTACAAAAGACTGAACTAAATTTAAGTTTTAAATTTAAGAATTTGGAGATTTTATCGAAATTGTATTATTCAAACGGTTTATAATTTTTATAAGAAATATTATTATAGAACTCTATAAATAATGGTCTGATAAAATGTTCGATATATTTGAGGAGCGTGGTAATGTCACGTTTAGTCGAGCTATCTTGAAAACACAAGATTTTTCAAACAAAAACTTCATAAAAAGTTGATTTTCGGCCGATTGTTCCTATGCCAGCTTTATGATATAGTATATCGATCCAGCCTGCAACAGAAAGACAGACCCATGTAAAGCTTAAACTGAGATTTTAGTTTGTTTAAAGACAGACGATTAATATTTGGCTGTAAATCCAATTTCATCGATGCGTAGCACATTTCACAACAAAATCATCATAGCCTCACAATGGTATGAAAAACATTTCCGAGCTTGAGATTAAGATCTATGACGTGAAAAATACTAGTTCGTTTTTTGAAGCGACCGACAAAGAGGTCGCGCCAAGAGGCTCATGGTTTTACGATTTCGGATTGCATTGGATTGACTGGACTGCTCCTACTCCTGGAGCCACAAATCCTGTTGCGGTTGTTGGTCATTTGGCAACGGCCTCTGCTGAGTCGCCGCCCAAATGGGCAACAAATCCAAGGCCAAATTATGGCTCAGGGTCTTAGTTGCCCAATTTGCCCCACGCACCCGCAAAGCAAGATTTTCATTTCTTGATGGCTTTTTATTTGTCGCTGTTGTTGGTTTTGGTTTTGTTTTTGGAATATTAAGTGCTCAGTTTGCACAAAGTGAGTTCAAGCTTTGGTTTTGGGCCAGTCGCCCACGTAGAAGGTTTCTCGGCTCGGTTCGGTTCGGTTCGTTCGTTTAATGGCCAGATTAGTTGGTCGCAATGTTATTTGTTAGCGTAAAAGCACTGCCAAAAAGGATTAAAATTAGCATAATTAATTTCAAGGACTTAGTCCTTACAAGGCTTTATGCCGTTGTTATTAATCGAAAGCGCCTCAACAGACCGCACTGCGTACTGAAGCCACAGATTTTGAGCTTCGATTGAAATTCTTACACAAATTGTTAAGGCAAAAAAAGGCAGCATGAATCGATTTTATGGGAGAGTAGAAGCAGCTTATTAAGTTGACGAGAGATGCGGGAGCCGAAGGGAGGTAACCTCCCAGGTTGTGGCAAAAAGTGGAAGTCGGCTCGTAGAAGAACAATTAATCACGGAAAGTTTGAATCGATTGAAATTTTTGTTGAAATTGTTAGGAAGACAAAAGCATTAGCCGATTTTGTAAGAGAGTTAAGAAGCCTTTTATGTGAAGAAAGAAGCGGTGGGAAAGAAACGTCGGGATAACAGAGAGTACGGATCCCTACTATCAATTGGCATTCAAAGATTTTAAAAATCGGTCGGGTAAAAAAGGTGGTTGACCAAAAACCGAGTCGGTTCTAAAATCAACCTTTTTTGCTGATATTTTGGAATATCTCGGCCAAATAATGTCCGATTTGGTAAATTTATACCATTTTGGACTCGTAAGGATCAGCACTGTCGATTGACATCAAAAGAATGAAAATCTAAATTTTCACCAAAATCGTCGAAATGGCAAGGGGTTACATCACGTTTTTTCTCAATTTCAGAGTCGGTTCGAAAATCAAAACTTTTTTGATGATTTTTATTGAATATCTCGGGTAAATGGTGTCTGATTTTAAAATGTTATACCTTTTTAAATTCGTACGGATCCCAACTGTCAATTGGCATTCAAAGATTTTTAAAATCGGTCGGTTAAAAAAGGTGGTTGACCAAAAACCGAGTCGGTTGTAAAATCAACCTTTTTTGCTGATTTTTTGGAATATCCCGGCCAAATAATGTGCGATTTCGGAATTTTATACAATTTTGGACTCGTAAGGATCAGCACTATCGATTGACATCAAAAGAATGAAAATCTAAATTTTCACCAAAATCGTCGAAATGGCAAGGGGTTACATCACGTTTTTTCTCAATTTCAGAGTCGGTTCGAAAATCAAAACTTTTTTGATGATTTTTATTGAATATCTCGGGTAAATGGTGTCTGATTTTAAAATGTTATACCTTTTTAAATGCGTACGGATCCCAACTGTCAATTGGCATTCAAAGATTTTAAAAATCGGTCGGATAAAAAGGTGGTTGACCAAAAACCGAGACGGTTGTAAAATCAACCTTTTTTGCTGATTTTTTGGAATATCTCGGCCAAATAATGTGCGATTTCGGAATTTTATACCATTTTGGACTCGTAAGGATCAGCACTATCGATCGGCATCAAAGGAATGAAAATCTAAATGTTCACCAAAATCGTCGAAATGGCAAGGGGTTACATCACGTTTTTTCTCAATTTCAGAGTCGGTTCGAAAATCAAAACTTTTTTGATGATTTTTATTGAATATCTCGGGTAAATGGTGTCTGATTTTAAAAGGTTATACCTTTTTAAATTCGTACGGATCCCTACTATCAATTGGCATTCAAAGATTTAAAAAATTGGTCGGTTAAAAAAGGTGGTTGACCAAAAACCGAGTCGGTTCTAAAATCAACCTTTTTTGCTGATTTTTTGGACTATCTCGGCCAAATAATGTCCGATTTGGTAAATTTATACCATTATGGACTCGTAAGGATCAGCACTGTCGATTGGCATCAAAAGAATGAAAATCTAAATTTTCACCAAAATCGTCGAAATGGCAAGGGGTTACATCACGTTTTTTCTCAATTTCAGAGTCGGTTCGAAAATCAAAACTTTTTTGATGATTTTTATTGAATATCTCGGGTAAATGGTGTCTGATTTTAAAATGTTATACCTTTTTAAATTCGTACGGATCCCTACTATCAATTGGCATTCAAAGATTTTAAAAATCGGTCGGGTAAAAAAGGTGGTTGACCAAAAACCGAGTCGGTTCTAAAATCAACCTTTTTTGCTGATATTTTGGAATATCTCGGCCAAATAATGTCCGATTTGGTAAATTTATACCATTTTGGACTCGTAAGGATCAGCACTATCGATTGGCATCAAAGGATCGAAAATCTAAATTTTCACCAAAATCGTCGAAATGGCAAGGGGTTACATCACGTTTTTTCTCAATTTCAGAGTCGGTTCGAAAATCAAAACTTTTTTGATGATTTTTATTGAATATCACGGGTAAATGGTGTCTGATTTTAAAATGTTATACCTTTTTAAATTCGTACGGATCCCTACTATCAATTGGCATTCAAAGATTTAAAAAATTGGTCGGTTAAAAAAGGTGGTTGACCAAAAACCGAGTCGGTTCTAAAATCAACCTTTTTTGCTGATTTTTTGGAATATCTCGGCCAAATAATGTGCGATTCCGGAATTTTATACCATTTTGGACTCGTAACGATCAGCACTATCGATTGGCATCAAAGGAATGAAAATCTAAATTTTCACCAAAATCGTCGAAATGGCAAGGGGTTACATCACGTTTTTTCTCAATTTCAGAGTCGGTTCGAAAATCAAAACTTTTTTGATGATTATTATTGAATATCTCGGGTAAATGGTGTCTGATTTTAAAATGTTATACCTTTTTAAATTCGTACGGATCCCTACTATCAATTGGCATTTCGGTTCGAAAATCAAAACTTTTTTGATGATTTTTATTGAATATCTCGGGTAAATGGTGTCTGATTTTAAAATGTTATACCTTTTTAAATTCGTACGGATCCCTACTATCAATTGGCATTCAAAGATTTTAAAAATCGGTCGGGTAAAAAAGGTGGTTGACCAAAAACCGAGTCGGTTCTAAAATCAACCTTTTTTGCTGATATTTTGGAATATCTCGGCCAAATAATGTCCGATTTGGTAAATTTATACCATTTTGGACTCGTAAGGATCAGCACTATCGATTGGCATCAAAAGAATGAAAATCTAAATTTTCACCAAAATCGTCGAAATGGCAAGGGGTTACATCATGTTTTTTCTCAATTTCAGAGTCGGTTCGAAAATCAAAACTTTTTTGTTGATTTTTATTGAATATCACGGGTAAATGGTGTCTGATTTTAAAATGTTATACCTTTTTAAATTCGTACGGATCCCTACTATCAATTGGCATTTAAAGATTTTAAAAATCGGTCGGTTATGGTGTCTGATTTTAAAATGTTATACCTTTTTAAATTCGTACGGATCCCTACTATCAATTGGCATTTAAAGATTTTAAAAATCGGTCGGTTAAAAAAGGTGGTTGACCAAAAAACGAGTCGGTTCTCAAATCAACCTTTTTTGCTGATATTTTGGAATATCTCGGCCAAATAATGTCCGATTTGGTAAATTTATACCATTTTGGACTGGTAAGGATCAGCACTGACGATTGGCATCAAAAGAATGAAAATCTAAATTTTCACCAAAATTGTCGAAATGGCAAGGGGTTACATCACGTTTTTTCTAAATTTCAGAGTCGGTTCGAAAATCAAAACTTTTTTGATGATTTTTATTGAATATCTCGGGTAAATGGTGTCTGATTTTAAAATGTTATACCTTTTTAAATTCGTACGGATCCCTACTATCAATTGGCATTCAAAGATTTTAAAAATTGGTCGGGTAAAAAAGGTGGTTGACCAAAAACCGAGTCGGTTCTAAAATCAACCTTTTTTGCTGATTTTTTGGAATATCTCGGCCAAATAATGTCCGATTTGGTAAATGTATACCATTTTGGACTCGTAACGATCAGCACTATCGATCGGCATCAAAAGAATGAAAATCTAAATTTTCACCAAAATCGTCGAAATGGCAAGGGGTTACATCACGTTTTTTCTCAATTTCAGAGTCGGTTCGAAAATCAAAACTTTTTTGATGATTTTTATTGAATATCTCGGGTAAATGGTGTCTGATTTTAAAATGTTATACCTTTTTAAATTCGTACGGACCCCTACTATTATTTGGCATTCAAAGATTTTCAAAATCGGTCGGATAAAAAAGGTAGTTGACCAAAAACCGAGTCGGTTCTAAAATCAACCTTTTTTGCTGATATTTTGGAATATCTCGGCCAAATAATGTCCGATTTGGTAAATTTATACCATTTTGGACTCGTAAGGATCAGCACTGTCGATTGGCATCAAAAGAATGAAAATCTAAATTTTCACCAAAATCGTCGAAATGGCAAGGGGTTACATCACGTTTTTTCTCAATTTCAGAGTCGGTTCGAAAATCAAAACTTTTTTTATGATTTTTATTGAATATCTCGGGTAAATGGTGTCTGATTTTAAAATGTTATACCTTTTTAAATTCGTACGGATCCCTACTATCAATTGGCATTTCGGTTCGAAAATCAAAACTTTTTTGATGATTTTTATTGAATATCTCGGGTAAATGGTGTCTGATTTTAATATGTTATACCTTTTTAAATTCGTACGGATCCCTACTATCAATTGGCATTCAAAGATTTTAAAAATCGGTCGGGTAAAAAAGGTGGTTGACCAAAAACCGAGTCGGTTCTAAAATCAACCTTTTTTGCTGATATTTTGGAATATCTCGGCCAAATAATGTCCGATTTGGTAAATTTATACCATTTTGGACTCGTAAGGATCAGCACTATCGATTGGCATCAAAGGAATGAAAATCTAAATTTTCACCAAAATCGTCGAAATGGCAAGGGGTTACATCATGTTTTTTCTCAATTTCAGAGTCGGTTCGAAAATCAAAACTTTTTTGATGATTTTTATTGAATATCACGGGTAAATGGTGTCTGATTTTAAAATTTTATACCTTTTTAAATTCGTACGGATCCCTACTATCAATTGGCATTCAAAGATTTTAAAAATCGGTCGGGTAAAAAAGGTGGTTGACCAAAAACCGAGTCGGTTCTAAAATCAACCTTTTTTGCTGATATTTTGGAATATCTCGGCCAAATAATGTCCGATTTGGTAAATTTATACCATTTTGGACTCGTAAGGATCAGCACTATCGATTGGCATCAAAGGAATGAAAATCTAAATTTTCACCAAAATCGTCGAAATGGCAAGGGGTTACATCATGTTTTTTCTCAATTTCAGAGTCGGTTCGAAAATCAAAACTTTTTGATGATTTTTATTGAATATCACGGGTAAATGGTGTCTGATTTTAAAATGTTATACCTTTTTAAATTTGTATGGATCCCTACTATCAATTGGCATTTAAAGATTTTAAAAATCGGTCGGTTAAAAAAGGTGGTTGACCAAAAACCGAGTCGGTTCTAAAATCAACCTATTTTGCTGATATTTTGGAATATCTCGGCCAAATAATGTTCGATTTGGTAAATTTATACCATTTTGGACTCGTAAGGATCAGCACTGTCGATTGGCATCAAAGGAATGAAAATCTAAATTTTCACCAAAATCGTCGAAATGGCAAGGGGTTACATCACGTTTTTTCTCAATTTCAGAGTCGGTTCGAAAATCAAAACTTTTTTGATGATTTTTATTGAATATCTCGGGTAAATGGTGTCTGATTTTAAAATGTTATACCTTTTTAAATTCGTACGGATCCCTACTATCAATTGGCATTTCGGTTCGAAAATCAAAACTTTTTTGATGATTTTTATTGAATATCTCGGGTAAATGGTGTCTGATTTTAAAATGTTATACCTTTTTAAATTCGTACGGATCCCGACTATCAATTGGCATTCAAAGATTTTAAAAATCGGTCGGGTAAAAAAGGTGGTTGACCAAAAACCGAGTCGGTTCTAAAATCAACCTTTTTTGCTGATATTTTGGAATATCTCGGCCAAATAATGTCCGATTTGGTAAATTTATACCATTTTGGACTCGTAAGGATCAGCACTATCGATTGGCATCAAAGGAATGAAAATCTAAATTTTCACCAAAATCGTCGAAATGGCAAGGGGTTACATCATGTTTTTTCTCAATTTCAGAGTCGGTTCGAAAATCAAAACTTTTTTGATGATTTTTATTGAATATCACGGGTAAATGGTGTCTGATTTTAAAATGTTATACCTTTTTAAATTCGTACGGATCCCTACTATCAATTGGCATTCAAAGATTTTAAAAATCGGTCGGGTAAAAAAGGTGGTTGACCAAAAACCGAGTCGGTTCTAAAATCAACCTTTTTTGCTGATATTTTGGAATATCTCGGCCAAATAATGTCCGATTTGGTAAATTTATACCATTTTGGACTCGTAAGGATCAGCACTATCGATTGGCATCAAAGGAATGAAAATCTAAATTTTCACCAAAATCGTCGAAATGGCAAGGGGTTACATCATGTTTTTTCTCAATTTCAGAGTCGGTTCGAAAATCAAAACTTTTTGATGATTTTTATTGAATATCACGGGTAAATGGTGTCTGATTTTAAAATGTTATACCTTTTTAAATTCGTATGGATCCCTACTATCAATTGGCATTTAAAGATTTTAAAAATCGGTCGGTTAAAAAAGGTGGTTGACCAAAAACCGAGTCGGTTCTAAAATCAACCTATTTTGCTGATATTTTGGAATATCTCGGCCAAATAATGTCCGATTTGGTAAATTTATACCATTTTGGACTCGTAAGGATCAGCACTATCGATTGGCATCAAAGGAATGAAAATCTAAATTTTCACCAAAATCGTCGAAATGGCAAGGGGTTACATCATGTTTTTTCTCAATTTCAGAGTCGGTTCGAAAATCAAAACTTTTTTGATGATTTTTATTAAATATCACGGGTAAATGGTGTCTGATTTTAAAATGTTATACCTTTTTAAATTCGTACGGATCCCTACTATCAATTGGCATTCAAAGATTTTAAAAATCGGTCGGGTAAAAAAGGTGGTTGACCAAAAACCGAGTCGGTTCTAAAATCAACCTTTTTTGCTGATATTTTGGAATATCTCGGCCAAATAATGTCCGATTTGGTAAATTTATACCATTATGGACTCGTAAGGATCAGCACTATCGATTGGCATCAAAGGAATGAAAATCTAAATTTTCACCAAAATCGTCGAAATGGCAAGGGGTTACATCATGTTTTTTCTCAATTTCAGAGTCGGTTCGAAAATCAAAACTTTTTGATGATTTTTATTGAATATCACGGGTAAATGGTGTCTGATTTTTAAATGTTATACCTTTTTAAATTCGTATGGATCCCTACTATCAATTGGCATTTAAAGATTTTAAAAATCGGTCGGTTAAAAAAGGTGGTTGACCAAAAACCTAGTCGGTTCTAAAATCAACCTATTTTGCTGATATTTTGGAATATCTCGGCCAAATAATGTTCGATTTGGTAAATTTATACCATTTTGGACTCGTAAGGATCAGCACTGTCGATTGGCATCAAAAGAATGAAAATCTAAATTTTCACCAAAATCGTCGAAATGGCAAGGGGTTACATCACGTTTTTTCTCAATTTCAGAGTCGGTTCGAAAATCAAAACTTTTTTGATGATTTTTATTGAATATCTCGGGTAAATGGTGTCTGATTTTAAAATGTTATACCTTTTTAAATTCGTACGGATCCCTACTATCAATTGGCATTTCGGTTCGAAAATCAAAACTTTTTTGATGATTTTTATTGAATATCTCGGGTAAATGGTGTCTGATTTTAAAATGTTATACCTTTTTAAATTCGTACGGATCCCTACTATCAATTGGCATTCAAAGATTTTAAAAATCGGTCGGGTAAAAAAGGTGGTTGACCAAAAACCGAGTCGGCTCTAAAATCAACCTTTTTTGCTGATATTTTGGAATATCTCGGCCAAATAATGTCCGATTTGGTAAATTTATACCATTTTGGACTCGTAAGGATCAGCACTATCGATTGGCATCAAAAGAATGAAAATCTAAATTTTCACCAAAATCGTCGAAATGGCAAGGGGTTACATCATGTTTTTTCTCAATTTCAGAGTCGGTTCGAAAATCAAAACTTTTTTGATGATTTTTATTGAATATCACGGGTAAATGGTGTCTGATTTTAAAATGTTATACCTTTTTAAATTCGTACGGATCCCTACTATCAATTGGCATTCAAAGATTTTAAAAATCGGTCGGGTAAAAAAGGTGGTTGACCAAAAACCGAGTCGGTTCTAAAATCAACCTTTTTTGCTGATATTTTGGAATATCTCGGCCAAATAATGTCCGATTTGGTAAATTTATACCATTTTGGACTCGTAAGGATCAGCACTATCGATTGGCATCAAAGGAATGAAAATCTAAATTTTCACCAAAATCGTCGAAATGGCAAGGGGTTACATCATGTTTTTTCTCAATTTCAGAGTCGGTTCGAAAATCAAAACTTTTTTGATGATTTTTATTGAATATCTCGGGTAAATGGTGTCTGATTTTAAAATGTAATACCTTTTTAAATTCGTATGGATCCCTACTATCAATTGGCATTTAAAGATTTTAAAAATCGGTCGGTTAAAAAAGGTGGTTGACCAAAAACCGAGTCGGTTCTAAAATCAACCTATTTTGCTGATATTTTGGAATATCTCGGCCAAATAATGTTCGATTTGGTAAATTTATACCATTTTGGACTCGTAAGGATCAGCACTGTCGATTGGCATCAAAAGAATGAAAATCTAAATTTTCACCAAAATCGTCGAAATGGCATCACGTTTTTTCTCAATTTCAGAGTCGGTTCGAAAATCAAAACTTTAATGATGATTTTTATTGAATATCTCGGGTAAATGATGACTGATTTTAAAATGTAATACCTTTTTAAATTCGTACGGATCCCTACTATCAATTGGCATTCAAAGATTTTCAAAATCGGTCGGATAAAAAAGGTGGTTGACCAAACACCGAGACGGTTCTAAAATCAACCTTGATTGATGATTTTTTGGAATATCTCGGCCAAATAATGTGCGATTTCGGAATTTTATACCATTTTGGACTCGTAAGGATCAGCACTATCGATCAACATCAAAAGAATGAAAATCTAAATTTTCACCAAAATCGTCGAAATAGCAAGGGGTTACATCACGTTTTTTCTCAATTACAAAGTCGGTTCGAAAATCAAAACTTTTTTGATGATTTTTATTGAATATCTCGGGTAAATGGTGTCTGATTTTAAAATGTTATACCTTTTTAAATTCGTACGGACCCCTACTATTATTTGGCATTCAAAGATTTTCAAAATCGGTCGGGTAAAAAAGGTGGTTGACCAAAAACCGAGACGGTTGTAAAATCAACCTTGATTGATGATTTTTTGGAATATCTCGGCCAAATAATGTGCGATTCCGGAATTTTATACCATATTGGACTCGTAAGGATCAGCACTGTCGATTGGCATCAAAAGAATGAAAATCTAAATTTTCACCAAAATCGTCGAAATGGCAAGGGGTTACATCACGTTTTTTCTCAATTACAAAGTCGGTTCGAAAATCAAAACTTTTTTGATGATTTTTATTGAATATCTCGGGTAAATGGTGTCTGATTTTAAAATGTTATACCTTTTTAAATTCGTACGGATCCCTACTATCAATTGGCATTCAAAGATTTTAAAAATCGGTCGGGTAAAAAAGGTGGTTGACCAAAAACCGAGTCGGTTCTAAAATCAACCTTTTTTGCTGATATTTTGGAATATCTCGGCCAAATAATGTCCGATTTGGTAAATTTATACCATTTTGGACTCGTAAGGATCAGCACTATCGATTGGCATCAAAGGAATGAAAATCTAAATTTTCACCAAAATCGTCGAAATGGCAAGGGGTTACATCATGTTTTTTCTCAATTTCAGAGTCGGTTCGAAAATCAAAACTTTTTGATGATTTTTATTGAATATCACGGGTAAATGGTGTCTGATTTTAAAATGTTATACCTTTTTAAATTCGTATGGATCCCTACTATCAATTGGCATTTAAAGATTTTAAAAATCGGTCGGTTAAAAAAGGTGGTTGACCAAAAACCGAGTCGGTTCTAAAATCAACCTATTTTGCTGATATTTTGGAATATCTCGGCCAAATAATGTTCGATTTGGTAAATTTATACCATTTTGGACTCGTAAGGATCAGCACTGTCGATTGGCATCAAAAGAATGAAAATCTAAATTTTCACCAAAATCGTCGAAATGGCATCACGTTTTTTCTCAATTTCAGAGTCGGTTCGAAAATCAAAACTTTAATGATGATTTTTATTGAATATCTCGGGTAAATGATGACTGATTTTAAAATGTAATACCTTTTTAAATTCGTACGGATCCCTACTATCAATTGGCATTCAAAGATTTTCAAAATCGGTCGGATAAAAAAGGTGGTTGACCAAAAACCGAGACGGTTCTAAAATCAACCTTGATTGATGATTTTTTGGAATATCTCGGCCAAATAATGTGCGATTTCGGAATTTTATACCATTTTGGACTCGTAAGGATCAGCACTATCGATCAACATCAAAAGAATGAAAATCTAAATTTTCACCAAAATCGTCGAAATAGCAAGGGGTTACATCACGTTTTTTCTCAATTTCAGAGTCGGTTCGAAAATCAAAACTTTTTTGATGATTTTTATTGAATATCTCGGGTAAATGGTGTCTGATTTTAAAATGTTATACCTTTTTAAATTCGTACGGACCTCTACTATTATTTGGCATTCAAAGATTTTCAAAATCGGTCGGGTAAAAAAGGTGGTTGACCAAAAACCGAGACGGTTGTAAAATCAACCTTGATTGATGATTTTTTGGAATATCTCGGCCAAATAATGTGCGATTCCGGAATTTTATACCATATTGGACTCGTAAGGATCAGCACTGTCGATTGGCATCAAAAGAATGAAAATCTAAATTTTCACCAAAATCGTCGAAATGGCAAGGGGTTACATCACGTTTTTTCTCAATTTCAGAGTCGGTTCGAAAATCAAAACTTTTTTGATGATTTTTATTGAATATCTCGGGTAAATGGTGTCTGATTTTAAAATGTTATACCTTTTTAAATTCGTACGGACCCCTACTATTATTTGGCATTCAAAGATTTTCAAAATCGGTCGGGTAAAAAAGGTGGTTGACCAAAAACCGAGACGGTTGTAAAATCAACCTTTTTTGCTGATTTTTTGGAATATCTCGGCCAAATAATGTGCGATTCCGGAATTTTATACCATTTTGGACTCGTAACGATCAGCACTATCGATTGGCATCAAAAGAATGAAAATCTAAATTTTCACCAAAATCGTCGAAATGGCAAGGGGTTACATCACGTTTTTTCTCAATTTCAGAGTCGGTTCGAAAATCAAAACTTTTTTGATGATTTTTATTGAATATCTCGGGTAAATGGTGTCTGATTTTAAAATATTATACCTTTTTAAATTCGTACGGATCCCTACTATCAATTGGCATTCAAACATTTTAAAAATCGGTCGGATAAAAAAGGTGGTTGACCAAAAACCGAGTCGGTTGTAAAATCAACCTTTTTTGCTGATTTTTTGGAATATCTCGGCCAAATAATGTGCGATTCCGGAATTTTATACCATTTTGGACTCGTAACGATCAGCACTATCGATTGGCATCAAAAGAATGAAAATCTAAATTTTCACCAAAATCGTCGAAATGGCAAGGGGTTACATCACGTTTTTTCTCAATTTCAGAGTCGGTTCGAAAATCAAAACTTTTTTGATGATTTTTATTGAATATCTCGAGTAAATGGTGTCTGATTTTAAAATATTATACCTTTTTAAATTCGTACGGATCCCTACTATCAATTGGAATTCAAACATTTTAAAAATCGGTGGGTTAAAAAAGGTGGTTGACCAAAAACCGAGTCGGTTCTAAAATCAACCTTTTTTGCTGATTTTTTGGACTATCTCGGCCAAATAATGTCCGATTTGGTAAATTTATACCATTATGGACTCGTAAGGATCAGCACTGTCGATTGGCATCAAAAGAATGAAAATCTAAATTTTCACCAAAATCGTCGAAATGGCAAGGGGTTACATCACGTTTTTCTCAATTTCAGAGTCGGTTCGAAAATCAAAACTTTTTTGATGATTTTTATTGAATATCTCGGGTAAATGGTGTCTGATTTTAAAATGTTATACCTTTTTAAATTCGTACGGACCCCTACTATTATTTGGCATTCAAAGATTTTCAAAATCGGTCGGGTAAAAAAGGTGGTTGACCAAAAACCGAGACGGTTGTAAAATCAACCTTGATTGATGATTTTTTGGAATATCTCGGCCAAATAATGTGCGATTCCGGAATTTTATACCATTTTGGACTCGTAAGGATCAGCACTGTCGATTGGCATCAAAAGAATGAAAATCTAAATTTTCACCAAAATCGTCGAAATGGCAAGGGGTTACATCACGTTTTTTCTCAATTTCAGAGTCGGTTCGAAAATCAAAACTTTTTTGATGATTTTTATTGAATATCTCGGGTAAATGGTGTCTGATTTTAAAATGTTATACCTTTTTAAATTCGTACGGACCCCTACTATTATTTGGCATTCAAAGATTTTCAAAATCGGTCGGGTAAAAAAGGTGGTTGACCAAAAACCGAGACGGTTGTAAAATCAACCTTTTTTGCTGATTTTTTGGAATATCTCGGCCAAATAATGTGCGATTCCGGAATTTTATACCATTTTGGACTCGTAACGATCAGCACTATCGATTGGCATCAAAAGAATGAAAATCTAAATTTTCACCAAAATCGTCGAAATGGCAAGGGGTTACATCACGTTTTTTCTCAATTTCAGAGTCGGTTCGAAAATCAAAACTTTTTTGATGATTTTTATTGAATATCTCGGGTAAATGGTGTCTGATTTTAAAATGTTATACCTTTTTAAATTCGTACGGATCCCTACTATCAATTGGCATTCAAAGATTTTAAAAATCGGTCGGATAAAAAAGGTGGTTGACCAAAAACCAAGACGGTTGTAAAATCAACCTTTTTTGCTGATTTTTTGGAATATCTCGGCCAAATAATGTGCGATTCCGGAATTTTATACCATTTTGGACTCGTAAGGATCAGCACTGTCGATTGGCATCAAAAGAATGAAAATCTAAATTTTAACCAAAATCGTCGAAATGGCAAGGGGTTACATCACGTTTTTTCTCAATTTCGGGGTCGGTTCGAAAATCAAAACTTTTTTGATGATTTTTATTGAATATCTCGGGTAAATGGTGTCTGATTTTAAAATGTTATACCTTTTTAAATTCGTACGGATCCCTACTATCAATTGGCATTCAAAGATTTTAAAAATCGGTCGGGTAAAAAAGGTGGTTGACCAAAAACCGAGACGGTTGTAAAATCAACCTTTTTTGCTGATTTTTTGGAATATCTCGGCCAAATAATGTGCGATTCCGGAATTTTATACCATTTTGGACTCGTAACGATCAGCACTATCGATTGGCATCAAAAGAATGAAAATCTAAATTTTCACCAAAATCGTCGAAATGGCAAGGGGTTACATCACGATTTTTCTCAATTTCAGAGTCGGTTCGAAAATCAAAACTTTTTTGATGATTTTTATTGAATATCTCGGGTAAATGATGACTGATTTTAAACTGTTATACCTTTTTAAATTTGTACGGACTCCTACTATTATTTGGCATTCAAAGATTTTAAAAATCGGTCGGGTAAAAAAGGTGGTTGACCAAAAACCGAGACGGTTGTAAAATCAACCTTTTTTGCTGATTTTTTGGAATATCTCGGCCAAATAATGTGCGATTTCGGAATTTTATACCATTTTGGACTCGTAAGGATCAGCACTATCGATTGGCATCAAAAGAATGAAAATCTAAATTTTCACCAAAATCGTCGAAATGGCAAGGGGTTACATCACGTTTTTTCTCAATTTCAGAGTCGGTTCGAAAATCAAAACTTTTTTGATGATTTTTATTGAATATCTCGGGTAAATGATGACTGATTTTAAACTGTTATACCTTTTTAAATTTGTACGGACTCCTACTATTATTTGGCATTCAAAGATTTTAAAAATCGGTCGGATAAAAAAGGTGGTTGACCAAAAACCGAGACGGTTGTAAAATCAACCTTTTTTGCTGATTTTTTGGAATATCTCGGCCAAATAATGTGCGATTTCGGAATTTTATATCATTTTGGACTCGTAAGGATCAGCACTATCGATCGGCATCAAAAGAATGAAAATCTAAATTTTCACCAAAATCGTCGAAATGGCAAGGGGTTACATCACGTTTTTTCTCAATTTCAGAGTCGGTTCGAAAATCAAAACTTTTTTGATGATTTTTATTGAATATCTCGGGTAAATGGTGTCTGATTTTAAAATGTTATACCTTTTTAAATTCGTACGGATCCCTACTATCAATTGGCATTCAAAGATTTTTAAAATCGGTCGGGTAAAAAAGGTGGTTGACCAAAAACCGAGTCGGTTCTAAAATCAACCTTTTTTGCTGATATTTTGGAATATCTCGGCCAAATAATGTGCGATTTCGGAATTTTATACCATTTTGGACTCGTAAGGATCAGCACTATCGATCGGCATCAAAAGAATGAAAATCTAAATTTTCACCAAAATCGTCGAAATGGCAAGGGGTTACATCACGTTTTTTCTCAATTTCAGAGTCGGTTCGAAAATCAAAACTTTTTTGATGATTTTTATTGAATATCTCGGGTAAATGGTGTCTGATTTTAAAATGTTATACCTTTTTAAATTCGTACGGATCCCTACTATCAATTGGCATTCAAAGATTTTTAAAATCGGTCGGGTAAAAAAGGTGGTTGACCAAAAACCGAGACGGTTGTAAAATCAACCTTTTTTGCTGATTTTTTGGAATATCTCGGCCAAATAATGTGCGATTTCGGAATTTTATACCATTTTGGACTCGTAAGGATCAGCACTATCGATCGGCATCAAAAGAATGAAAATCTAAATTTTCACCAAAATCGTCGAAATGGCAAGGGGTTACATCACGTTTTTTCTCAATTTCAGAGTCGGTTCGAAAATCAAAACTTTTTTGATGATTTTTATTGAATATCTCGGGTAAATGGTGTCTGATTTTAAAATGTTATACCTTTTTAAATTCGTACGGATCCCTACTATCAATTGGCATTCAAAGATTTTTAAAATCGGTCGGGTAAAAAAGGTGGTTGACCAAAAACCGAGACGGTTGTAAAATCAACCTTTTTTGCTGATATTTTGGAATATCTCGGCCAAATAATGTCCGATTTGGTAAATTTATACCATTTTGGACTCGTAAGGATCAGCACTATCGATTGGCATCAAAGGAATAAAAATCTAAATTTTCACCAAAATCGTCGAAATGGCAAGGGGTTACATCACGTTTTTTCTCAATTTCAGAGTCGGTTCGAAAATCAAAACTTTTTTGATGATTTTTATTGAATATCTTGGGTAAATGATGACTGATTTTAAACTGTTATACCTTTTTAAATTTGTACGGACCCCTACTATTATTTGGCATTCAAAGATTTTAAAAATCGGTCGGATAAAAAAGGTGGTTGACCAAAAACCAAGACGGTTGTAAAATCAACCTTTTTTGCTGATTTTTTGGAATATCTCGGCCAAATAATGTGCGATTTCGGAATTTTATACCATTTTGGACTCGTAACGATCAGCACTGTCGATTGGCATCAAAAGAATGAAAATCTAAATTTTCACCAAAATCGTCGAAATGGCAAGGGGTTACATCACGTTTTTTCTCAATTTCAGAGTCGGTTCGAAAATCAAAACTTTTTTGATGATTTTTATTGAATATCTCGGGTAAATGGTGTCTGATTTTAAAATGTTATACCTTTTTAAATTCGTACGGATCCCTACTATCAATTGGCATTTCGGTTCGAAAATCAAAACTTTTTTGATGATTTTTATTGAATATCTCGGGTAAATGGTGTCTGATTTTAAAATGTTATACCTTTTTAAATTCGTACGGATCCCTACTATCAATTGGCATTCAAAGATTTTAAAAATCGGTCGGGTAAAAAAGGTGGTTGACCAAAAACCGAGTCGGCTCTAAAATCAACCTTTTTTGCTGATATTTTGGAATATCTCGGCCAAATAATGTCCGATTTGGTAAATTTATACCATTTTGGACTCGTAACGATCAGCACTATCGATTGGCATCAAAAGAATGAAAATCTAAATTTTCACCAAAATCGTCGAAATGGCAAGGGGTTACATCACGTTTTTTCTCAATTTCAGAGTCGGTTCGAAAATCAAAACTTTTTTGATGATTTTTATTGAATATCTCGGGTAAATGGTGTCTGATTTTAAAATGTTATACCTTTTTAAATTCGTACGGATCCCTACTATCAATTGGCATTTCGGTTCGAAAATCAAAACTTTTTTGATGATTTTTATTGAATATCTCGGGTAAATGGTGTCTGATTTTAAAATGTTATACCTTTTTAAATTCGTACGGACCCCTACTATTATTTGGCATTCAAAGATTTTCAAAATCGGTCGGGTAAAAAAGGTGGTTGACCAAAAACCGAGACGGTTGTAAAATCAACCTTGATTGATGATTTTTTGGAATATCTCGGCCAAATAATGTGCGATTCCGGAATTTTATACCATTTTGGACTCGTAACGATCAGCACTGTCGATTGGCATCAAAAGAATGAAAATCTAAATTTTCACCAAAATCGTCGAAATGGCAAGGGGTTACATCACGTTTTTTCTCAATTTCAGAGTCGGTTCGAAAATCAAAACTTTTTTGATGATTTTTATTGAATATCTCGGGTAAATGGTGTCTGATTTTAAATTGTTATACCTTTTTAAATTCGTACGGATCCCTACTATCAATTGGCATTCAAAGATTTAAAAAATCGGTCGGGTAAAAAAGGTGGTTGACCAAAAACCGAGTCGGTTCTAAAATCAACCTTTTTTGCTGATTTTTTGGAATATCTCGGCCAAATAATGTGCGATTCCGGAATTTTATACCATTTTGGACTCGTAACGATCAGCACTATCGATTGGCATCAAAAGAATGAAAATCTAAATTTTCACCAAAATCGTCGAAATGGCAAGGGGTTACATCACGTTTTTTCTCAATTTCGGGGTCGGTTCGAAAATCAAAACTTTTTTGATGATTTTTATTGAATATCTCGGGTAAATGGTGTCTGATTTTAAAATGTTATACCTTTTTAAATTCGTACGGATCCCTACTATCAATTGGCATTCAAAGATTTTAAAAATCGGTCGGGTAAAAAAGGTGGTTGACCAAAAACCGAGACGGTTGTAAAATCAACCTTTTTTGCTGATTTTTTGGAATATCTCGGCCAAATAAAGTGCGATTCCGGAATTTTATACCATTTTGGACTCGTAACGATCAGCACTATCGATTGGCATCAAAAGAATGAAAATCTAAATTTTCACCAAAATCGTCGAAATGGCAAGGGGTTACATCACGTTTTTTCTCAATTTCGGGGTCGGTTCGAAAATCAAAACTTTTTTGATGATTTTTATTGAATATCTCGGGTAAATGGTGTCTGATTTTAAAATGTTATACCTTTTTAAATTCGTACGGATCCCTACTATCAATTGGCATTCAAAGATTTTAAAAATCGGTCGGGTAAAAAAGGTGGTTGACCAAAAACCGAGACGGTTGTAAAATCAACCTTTTTTGCTGATTTTTTGGAATATCTCGGCCAAATAATGTGCGATTCCGGAATTTTATACCATTTTGGACTCGTAACGATCAGCACTATCGATTGGCATCAAAAGAATGAAAATCTAAATTTTCACCAAAATCGTCGAAATGGCAAGGGGTTACATCACGTTTTTTCTCAATTTCGGGGTCGGTTCGAAAATCAAAACTTTTTTGATGATTTTTATTGAATATCTCGGGTAAATGATGACTGATTTTAAACTGTTATACCTTTTTAAATTCGTACGGATCCCTACTATCAATTGGCATTCAAAGATTTAAAAAATCGGTCGGGTCAAAAAGGTGGTTGACCAAAAACCGAGACGGTTGTAAAATCAACCTTTTTTGCTGATATTTTGGAATATCTCGGCCAAATAATGTGCGATTTCGGAATTTTATACCATTTTGGACTCGTAAGGATCAGCACTATCATCGGCATCAAAAGAATGAAAATCTAAATTTTCACCAAAATCGTCGAAATGGCAAGGGGTTACATCACGTTTTTTCTCAATTTCAGAGTCGGTTCGAAAATCAAAACTTTTTTGATGATTTTTATTGAATATCTCGGGTAAATGATGACTGATTTTAAACTGTTATACCTTTTTAAATTTGTACGGACCCCTACTATCAATTGGCATTCAAAGATTTTAAAAATCGGTCGGTTAAAAAAGGTGGTTGACTAAAAACCGAGTCGGTTCTAAAATCAACCTTGATTGATGATTTTTTGGAATATCTCGGCCAAATAATGTGCGATTTCGGAATTTTATACCATTTTGGACTCGTAAGGATCAGCACTATCGATCAACATCAAAAGAATGAAAATCTAAATTTTCACCAAAATCGTCGAAATAGCAAGGGGTTACATCACGTTTTTTCTCAATTTCAGAGTCGGTTCGAAAATCAAAACTTTTTTGATGATTTTTATTGAATATCTCGGGTAAATGGTGTCTGATTTTAAAATGTTATACCTTTTTAAATTCGTACGGACCCCTACTATTATTTGGCATTCAAAGATTTTCAAAATCGGTCGGGTAAAAAAGGTGGTTGACCAAAAACCGAGACGGTTGTAAAATCAACCTTGATTGATGATTTTTTGGAATATCTCGGCCAAATAATGTGCGATTCCGGAATTTTATACCATTTTGGACTCGTAAGGATCAGCACTGTCGATTGGCATCAAAAGAATGAAAATCTAAATTTTCACCAAAATCGTCGAAATGGCAAGGGGTTACATCACGTTTTTTCTCAATTTCAGAGTCGGTTCGAAAATCAAAACTTTTTTGATGATTTTTATTGAATATCTCGGGTAAATGGTGTCTGATTTTAAAATGTTATACCTTTTTAAATTCGTACGGATCCCTACTATCAATTGGCATTCAAAGATTTAAAAAATCGGTCGGGTAAAAAAGGTGGTTGACCAAAAACCGAGTCGGTTCTAAAATCAACCTTTTTTGCTGATTTTTTGGAATATCTCGGCCAAATAATGTGCGATTCCGGAATTTTATACCATTTTGGACTCGTAACGATCAGCACTATCGATTGGCATCAAAAGAATGAAAATCTAAATTTTCACCAAAATCGTCGAAATGGCAAGGGGTTACATCACGTTTTTTCTCAATTTCGGGGTCGGTTCGAAAATCAAAACTTTTTTGATGATTTTTATTGAATATCTCGGGTAAATGGTGTCTGATTTTAAAATTTTATACCTTTTTAAATTCGTACGGATCCCTACTATCAATTGGCATTCAAAGATTTTAAAAATCGGTCGGGTAAAAAAGGTGGTTGACCAAAAACCGAGACGGTTGTAAAATCAACCTTTTTTGCTGATTTTTTGGAATATCTCGGCCAAATAATGTGCGATTCCGGAATTTTATACCATTTTGGACTCGTAACGATCAGCACTATCGATTGGCATCAAAAGAATGAAAATCTAAATTTTCACCAAAATCGTCGAAATGGCAAGGGGTTACATCACGTTTTTTCTCAATTTCGAGGTCGGTTCGAAAATCAAAACTTTTTTGATGATTTTTATTGAATATCTCGGGTAAATGATGACTGATTTTAAACTGTTATACCTTTTTAAATTTGTACGGACCCCTACTATTATTTGGCATTCAAAGATTTTAAAAATCGGTCGGATAAAAAAGGTGGTTGACTAAAAACCGAGTCGGTTCTAAAATCAACCTTGATTGATGATTTTTTGGAATATCTCGGCCAAATAATGTGCGATTTCGGAATTTTATACCATTTTGGACTCGTTAGGATCAGCACTATCGATCAACATCAAAAGAATGAAAATCTAAATTTTCACCAAAATCGTCGAAATAGCAAGGGGTTACATCACGTTTTTTCTCAATTTCAGAGTCGGTTCGAAAATCAAAACTTTTTTGATGATTTTTATTGAATATCTCGGGTAAATGGTGTCTGATTTTAAAATGTTATACCTTTTTAAATTCGTACGGACCCCTACTATTATTTGGCATTCAAAGATTTTCAAAATCGGTCGGGTAAAAAAGGTGGTTGACCAAAAACCGAGACGGTTGTAAAATCAACCTTGATTGATGATTTTTTGGAATATCTCGGCCAAATAATGTGCGATTCTGGAATTTTATACCATTTTGGACTCGTAAGGATCAGCACTGTCGATTGGCATCAAAAGAATGAAAATCTAAATTTTCACCAAAATCGTCGAAATGGCAAGGGGTTACATCACGTTTTTTCTCAATTTCAGAGTCGGTTCGAAAATCAAAACTTTTTTGATGATTTTTATTGAATATCTCGGGTAAATGGTGTCTGATTTTAAAATGTTATACCTTTTTAAATTCGTACGGATCCCTACTATCAATTGGCATTCAAAGATTTAAAAAATCGGTCGGGTAAAAAAGGTGGTTGACCAAAAACCGAGTCGGTTCTAAAATCAACCTTTTTTGCTGATTTTTTGGAATATCTCGGCCAAATAATGTGCGATTCCGGAATTTTATACCATTTTGGACTCGTAACGATCAGCACTATCGATTGGCATCAAAAGAATGAAAATCTAAATTTTCACCAAAATCGTCGAAATGGCAAGGGGTTACATCACGTTTTTTCTCAATTTCGGGGTCGGTTCGAAAATCAAAACTTTTTTGATGATTTTTATTGAATATCTCGGGTAAATGGTGTCTGATTTTAAAATGTTATACCTTTTTAAATTCGTACGGATCCCTACTATCAATTGGCATTCAAAGATTTTAAAAATCGGTCGGGTAAAAAAGGTGGTTGACCAAAAACCGAGACGGTTGTAAAATCAACCTTTTTTGCTGATTTTTTGGAATATCTCGGCCAAATAATGTGCGATTCCGGAATTTTATACCATTTTGGACTCGTAACGATCAGCACTATCGATTGGCATCAAAAGAATGAAAATCTAAATTTTCACCAAAATCGTCGAAATGGCAAGGGGTTACATCACGTTTTTTCTCAATTTCGGGGTCGGTTCGAAAATCAAAACTTTTTTGATGATTTTTATTGAATATCTCGGGTAAATGATGACTGATTTTAAACTGTTATACCTTTTTAAATTCGTACGGATCCCTACTATCAATTGGCATTCAAAGATTTAAAAAATCGGTCGGGTCAAAAAGGTGGTTGACCAAAAACCGAGACGGTTGTAAAATCAACCTTTTTTGCTGATATTTTGGAATATCTCGGCCAAATAATGTGCGATTTCGGAATTTTATACCATTTTGGACTCGTAAGGATCAGCACTATCATCGGCATCAAAAGAATGAAAATCTAAATTTTCACCAAAATCGTCGAAATGGCAAGGGGTTACATCACGTTTTTTCTCAATTTCAGAGTCGGTTCGAAAATCAAAACTTTTTTGATGATTTTTATTGAATATCTCGGGTAAATGATGACTGATTTTAAACTGTTATACCTTTTTAAATTTGTACGGACCCCTACTATTATTTGGCATTCAAAGATTTTAAAAATCGGTCGGATAAAAAAGGTGGTTGACTAAAAACCGAGTCGGTTCTAAAATCAACCTTGATTGATCGTCGAAATAGCAAGGGGTTACATCACGTTTTTTCTCAATTTCAGAGTCGGTTCGAAAATCAAAACTTTTTTGATGATTTTTATTGAATATCTCGGGTAAATGGTGTCTGATTTTAAAATGTTATACCTTTTTAAATTCGTACGGACCCCTACTATTATTTGGCATTCAAAGATTTTCAAAATCGGTCGGGTAAAAAAGGTGGTTGACCAAAAACCGAGACGGTTGTAAAATCAACCTTGATTGATGATTTTTTGGAATATCTCGGCCAAATAATGTGCGATTCCGGAATTTTATACCATTTTGGACTCGTAAGGATCAGCACTGTCGATTGGCATCAAAAGAATGAAAATCTAAATTTTCACCAAAATCGTCGAAATAGCAAGGGGTTACATCACGTTTTTTCTCAATTTCAGAGTCGGTTCGAAAATCAAAACTTTTTTGATGATTTTTATTGAATATCTCGGGTAAATGGTGTCTGATTTTAAAATGTTATACCTTTTTAAATTCGTACGGACCCCTACTTTTATTTGGCATTCAAAGATTTTCAAAATCGCTCGGGTAAAAAAGGTGGTTGACCAAAAACCGAGACGGTTGTAAAATCAACCTTTTTTGCTGATTTTTTGGAATATCTCGGCCAAATAATGTGCGATTCCGGAATTTTATACCATTTTGGACTCGTAACGATCAGCACTATCGATTGGCATCAAAAGAATGAAAATCTAAATTTTCACCAAAATCGTCGAAATGGCAAGGGGTTACATCACGTTTTTTCTCAATTTCAGAGTCGGTTCGAAAATCAAAACTTTTTTGATGATTTTTATTGAATATCTCGGGTAAATGGTGTCTGATTTTAAAATGTTATACCTTTTTAAATTCGTACGGACCCCTACTATTATTTGGCATTCAAAGATTTTCAAAATCGCTCGGGTAAAAAAGGTGGTTGACCAAAAACCGAGACGGTTGTAAAATCAACCTTTTTTGCTGATTTTTTGGAATATCTCGGCCAAATAATGTGCGATTCCGGAATTTTATACCATTTTGGACTCGTAACGATCAGCACTATCGATTGGCATCAAAAGAATGAAAATCTAAATTTTCACCAAAATCGTCGAAATGGCAAGGGGTTACATCACGTTTTTTCTCAATTTCAGAGTCGGTTCGAAAATCAAAACTTTTTTATGATTTTTATTGAATATCTCGGGTAAATGGTGTCTGATTTTAAAATTTTATACCTTTTTAAATTCGTACGGATCCCTACTATCAATTGGCATTCAAAGATTTTAAAAATCGGTCGGGTAAAAAAGGTGGTTGACCAAAAACCGAGACGGTTGTAAAATCAACCTTTTTTGCTGATTTTTTGGACTATCTCGGCCAAATAATGTGCGATTCCGGAATTTTATACCATTTTGGACTCGTAACGATCAGCACTATCGATTGGCATCAAAAGAATGAAAATCTAAATTTTCACCAAAATCGTCGAAATGGCAAGGGGTTAGCTACATCACGATTTTTCTCAATTTCAGAGTCGGTTCGAAAATCAAAACTTTTTTGATGATTTTTATTGAATATCTCGGGTAAATGATGACTGATTTTAAACTGTTATACCTTTTTAAATTTGTACGGACCCCTACTATTATTTGGCATTCAAAGATTTTAAAAATCGGTCGGATAAAAAAGGTGGTTGACCAAAAACCAAGACGGTTGTAAAATCAACCTTTTTTGCTGATTTTTTGGAATATCTCGGCCAAATAATGTGCGATTTCGGAATTTTATACCATTTTGGACTCGTAACGATCAGCACTGTCGATTGGCATCAAAAGAATGAAAATCTAAATTTTCACCAAAATCGTCGAAATGGCAAGGGGTTACATCACGTTTTTTCTCAATTTCAGAGTCGGTTCGAAAATCAAAACTTTTTTGATGATTTTTATTGAATATCTCGGGTAAATGGTGTCTGATTTTAAAATGTTATACCTTTTTAAATTCGTACGGATCCCTACTATCAATTGGCATTCAAAGATTTAAAAAATCGGTCGGGTAAAAAAGGTGGTTGACCAAAAACCGAGTCGGTTCTAAAATCAACCTTTTTTGCTGATTTTTTGGAATATCTCGGCCAAATAATGTGCGATTCCGGAATTTTATACCATTTTGGACTCGTAACGATCAGCACTGTCGATTGGCATCAAAAGAATGAAAATCTAAATTTTCACCAAAATCGTCGAAATGGCAAGGGGTTACATCACGTTTTTTCTCAATTTCGGGGTCGGTTCGAAAATCAAAACTTTTTTGATGATTTTTATTGAATATCTCGGGTAAATGGTGTCTGATTTTAAAATGTTATACCTTTTTAAATTCGTACGGATCCCTACTATCAATTGGCATTCAAAGATTTTAAAAATCGGTCGGGTAAAAAAGGTGGTTGACCAAAAACCGAGACGGTTGTAAAATCAACCTTTTTTGCTGATTTTTTGGAATATCTCGGCCAAATAATGTGCGATTTCGGAATTTTATACCATTTTGGACTCGTAACGATCAGCACTGTCGATTGGCATCAAAAGAATGAAAATCTAAATTTTCACCAAAATCGTCGAAATGGCAAGGGGTTACATCACGTTTTTTCTCAATTTCAGAGTCGGTTCGAAAATCAAAACTTTTTTGATGATTTTTATTGAATATCTCGGGTAAATGGTGTCTGATTTTAAAATGTTATACCTTTTTAAATTTGTACGGACTCCTACTATTATTTGGCATTCAAAGATTTTAAAAATCGGTCGGATAAAAAAGGTGGTTGACCAAAAACCGAGACGGTTGTAAAATCAACCTTTTTTGCTGATTTTTTGGAACCAAAAACCGAGACGGTTGTAAAATCAACCTTGATTGATGATTTTTTGGAATATCTCGGCCAAATAATGTGCGATTCCGGAATTTTATACCATTTTGGACTCGTAAGGATCAGCACTGTCGATTGGCATCAAAAGAATGAAAATCTAAATTTTCACCAAAATCGTCGAAATGGCAAGGGGTTACATCACGTTTTTTCTCAATTTCAGAGTCGGTTCGAAAATCAAAACTTTTTTGATGATTTTTATTGAATATCTCGGGTAAATGGTGTCTGATTTTAAAATGTTATACCTTTTTAAATTCGTACGGACCCCTACTATTATTTGGCATTCAAAGATTTTCAAAATCGCTCGGGTAAAAAAGGTGGTTGACCAAAAACCGAGACGGTTGTAAAATCAACCTTTTTTGCTGATTTTTTGGAATATCTCGGCCAAATAATGTGCGATTCCGGAATTTTATACCATTTTGGACTCGTAACGATCAGCACTATCGATTGGCATCAAAAGAATGAAAATCTAAATTTTCACCAAAATCGTCGAAATGGCAAGGGGTTACATCACGTTTTTTCTCAATTTCAGAGTCGGTTCGAAAATCAAAACTTTTTTGATGATTTTTATTGAATATCTCGGGTAAATGGTGTCTGATTTTAAAATGTTATACCTTTTTAAATTCGTACGGACCCCTACTATTATTTGGCATTCAAAGATTTTCAAAATCGCTCGGGTAAAAAAGGTGGTTGACCAAAAACCGAGACGGTTGTAAAATCAACCTTTTTTGCTGATTTTTTGGAATATCTCGGCCAAATAATGTGCGATTCCGGAATTTTATACCATTTTGGACTCGTAACGATCAGCACTATCGATTGGCATCAAAAGAATGAAAATCTAAATTTTCACCAAAATCGTCGAAATGGCAAGGGGTTACATCACGTTTTTTCTCAATTTCAGAGTCGGTTCGAAAATCAAAACTTTTTTTATGATTTTTATTGAATATCTCGGGTAAATGGTGTCTGATTTTAAAATTTTATACCTTTTTAAATTCGTACGGATCCCTACTATCAATTGGCATTCAAAGATTTTAAAAATCGGTCGGGTAAAAAAGGTGGTTGACCAAAAACCGAGACGGTTGTAAAATCAACCTTTTTTGCTGATTTTTTGGACTATCTCGGCCAAATAATGTGCGATTCCGGAATTTTATACCATTTTGGACTCGTAACGATCAGCACTATCGATTGGCATCAAAGGAATGAAAATCTAAATTTTCACCAAAATCGTCGAAATGGCAAGGGGTTAGCTACATCACGTTTTTTCTCAATTTCAGAGTCGGTTCGAAAATCAAAACTTTTTTGATGATTTTTATTGAATATCTCGGGTAAATGATGACTGATTTTAAACTGTTATACCTTTTTAAATTTGTACGGACCCCTACTATTATTTGGCATTCAAAGATTTTAAAAATCGGTCGGATAAAAAAGGTGGTTGACCAAAAACCAAGACGGTTGTAAAATCAACCTTTTTTGCTGATTTTTTGGAATATCTCGGCCAAATAATGTGCGATTTCGGAATTTTATACCATTTTGGACTCGTAACGATCAGCACTGTCGATTGGCATCAAAAGAATGAAAATCTAAATTTTCACCAAAATCGTCGAAATGGCAAGGGGTTACATCACGTTTTTTCTCAATTTCAGAGTCGGTTCGAAAATCAAAACTTTTTTGATGATTTTTATTGAATATCTCGGGTAAATGGTGTCTGATTTTAAAATGTTATACCTTTTTAAATTCGTACGGATCCCTACTATCAATTGGCATTCAAAGATTTAAAAAATCGGTCGGGTAAAAAAGGTGGTTGACCAAAAACCGAGTCGGTTCTAAAATCAACCTTTTTTGCTGATTTTTTGGAATATCTCGGCCAAATAATGTGCGATTCCGGAATTTTATACCATTTTGGACTCGTAACGATCAGCACTGTCGATTGGCATCAAAAGAATGAAAATCTAAA
This sequence comes from Drosophila borealis, assembly GCA_035045885.1. Taxonomy (NCBI): domain Eukaryota; kingdom Metazoa; phylum Arthropoda; class Insecta; order Diptera; family Drosophilidae; genus Drosophila; species Drosophila borealis. Next base: position 7,768,619 of record JAWNOR010000211.1, read on the forward strand.
TTTTCACCAAAATCGTCGAAATGGCAAGGGGTTACATCACGTTTTTTCTCAATTTCGGGGTCGGTTCGAAAATCAAAACTTTTTTGATGATTTTTATTGAATATCTCGGGTAAATGGTGTCTGATTTTAAAATGTTATACCTTTTTAAATTCGTACGGATCCCTACTATCAATTGGCATTCAAAGATTTTAAAAATCGGTCGGGTAAAAAAGGTGGTTGACCAAAAACCGAGACGGTTGTAAAATCAACCTTTTTTGCTGATTTTTTGGAATATCTCGGCCAAATAATGTGCGATTCCGGAATTTTATACCATTTTGGACTCGTAACGATCAGCACTATCGATTGGCATCAAAAGAATGAAAATCTAAATTTTCACCAAAATCGTCGAAATGGCAAGGGGTTACATCACGTTTTTTCTCAATTTCAGAGTCGGTTCGAAAATCAAAACTTTTTTGATGATTTTTATTGAATATCTCGGGTAAATGATGACTGATTTTAAACTGTTATACCTTTTTAAATTTGTACGGACTCCTACTATTATTTGGCATTCAAAGATTTTAAAAATCGGTCGGATAAAAAAGGTGGTTGACCAAAAACCGAGACGGTTGTAAAATCAACCTTTTTTGCTGATTTTTTGGAATATCTCGGCCAAATAATGTGCGATTTCGGAATTTTATACCATTTTGGACTCGTAAGGATCAGCACTGTCGATTGGCATCAAAAGAATGAAAATCTAAATTTTCACCAAAATCGTCGAAATGGCAAGGGGTTACATCACGTTTTTTCTCAATTTCAGAGTCGGTTCGAATATCAAAACTTTTTTGATGATTTTTATTGAATATCTCGGGTAAATGGTGTCTGATTTTAAAATGTTATACCTTTTTAAATTCGTACGGATCCCTACTATCAATTGGCATTCAAAGATTTTAAAAATCGGTCGGGTAAAAAAGGTGGTTGACCAAAAACCGAGACGGTTGTAAAATCAACCTTTTTTGCTGATTTTTTGGAATATCTCGGCCAAATAATGTGCGATTCCGGAATTTTATACCATTTTGGACTCGTAACGATCAGCACTATCGATTGGCATCAAAAGAATGAAAATCTAAATTTTCACCAAAATCGTCGAAATGGCAAGGGGTTACATCACGTTTTTTCTCAATTTCAGAGTCGGTTCGAATATCAAAACTTTTTTGATGATTTTTATTGAATATCTCGGGTAAATGGTGTCTGATTTTAAAATGTTATACCTTTTTAAATTCGTACGGATCCCTACTATCAATTGGCATTCAAAGATTTAAAAAATCGGTCGGGTCAAAAAGGTGGTTGACCAAAAACCGAGTCGGTTCTAAAATCAACCTTTTTTGCTGATTTTTTGGAATATCTCGGCCAAATAATGTGCGATTCCGGAATTTTATACCATTTTGGACTCGTAACGATCAGCACTATCGATTGGCATCAAAAGAATGAAAATCTAAATGTAAAGGGGTTACATCACGTTTTTTCTCAATTTCGGGGTCGGTTCGAAAATCAAAACTTTTTTGATGATTTTTATTGAATATCTCGGGTAAATGATGACTGATTTTAAACTGTTATACCTTTTTAAATTCGTACGGATCCCTACTATCAATTGGCATTCAAAGATTTAAAAAATCGGTCGGGTCAAAAAGGTGGTTGACCAAAAACCGAGACGGTTGTAAAATCAACCTTTTTTGCTGATTTTTTGGAATATCTCGGCCAAATAATGTGCGATTTCGGAATTTTATACCATTTTGGACTCGTAACGATCAGCACTATCGATTGGCATCAAAAGAATGAAAATCTAAATGTAAAGGGGTTACATCACGTTTTTTCTCAATTTCGGGGTCGGTTCGAAAATCAAAACTTTTTTGATGATTTTTATTGAATATCTCGGGTAAATGATGACTGATTTTAAACTGTTATACCTTTTTAAATTCGTACGGACTCCTACTATTATTTGGCATTCAAAGATTTTAAAAATCGGTCGGATAAAAAAGGTGGTTGACCAAAAACCGAGACGGTTGTAAAATCAACCTTTTTTGCTGATTTTTTGGAATATCTCGGCCAAATAATGTGCGATTTCGGAATTTTATACCATTTTGGACTCGTAACGATCAGCACTGTCGATTGGCATCAAAAGAATGAAAATCTAAATTTTCACCAAAATCGTCGAAATGGCAAGGGGTTACATCACGTTTTTTCTCAATTTCAGAGTCGGTTCGAAAATCAAAACTTTTTTGATGATTTTTATTGAATATCTCGGGTAAATGGTGTCTGATTTTAAAATGTTATACCTTTTTAAATTCGTACGGATCCCTACTATCAATTGGCATTCAAAGATTTAAAAAATCGGTCGGGTAAAAAAGGTGGTTGACCAAAAACCGAGTCGGTTCTAAAATCAACCTTTTTTGCTGATTTTTTGGAATATCTCGGCCAAATAATGTGCGATTCCGGAATTTTATACCATTTTGGACTCGTAACGATCAGCACTATCGATTGGCATCAAAAGAATGAAAATCTAAATTTTCACCAAAATCGTCGAAATGGCAAGGGGTTACATCACGTTTTTTCTCAATTTCGGGGTCGGTTCGAAAATCAAAACTTTTTTGATGATTTTTATTGAATATCTCGGGTAAATGATGACTGATTTTAAACTGTTATACCTTTTTAAATTTGTACGGACTCCTACTATTATTTGGCATTCAAAGATTTTAAAAATCGGTCGGATAAAAAAGGTGGTTGACCAAAAACCGAGACGGTTGTAAAATCAACCTTTTTTGCTGATTTTTTGGAATATCTCGGCCAAATAATGTGCGATTTCGGAATTTTATACCATTTTGGACTCGTAACGATCAGCACTGTCGATTGGCATCAAAAGAATGAAAATCTAAATTTTCACCAAAATCGTCGAAATGGCAAGGGGTTACATCACGTTTTTTCTCAATTTCAGAGTCGGTTCGAAAATCAAAACTTTTTTGATGATTTTTATTGAATATCTCGGGTAAATGGTGTCTGATTTTAAAATGTTATACCTTTTTAAATTCGTACGGATCCCTACTATCAATTGGCATTCAAAGATTTAAAAAATCGGTCGGGTAAAAAAGGTGGTTGACCAAAAACCGAGTCGGTTCTAAAATCAACCTTTTTTGCTGATTTTTTGGAATATCTCGGCCAAATAATGTGCGATTCCGGAATTTTATACCATTTTGGACTCGTAACGATCAGCACTATCGATTGGCATCAAAAGAATGAAAATCTAAATTTTCACCAAAATCGTCGAAATGGCAAGGGGTTACATCACGTTTTTTCTCAATTTCGGGGTCGGTTCGAAAATCAAAACTTTTTTGATGATTTTTATTGAATATCTCGGGTAAATGGTGTCTGATTTTAAAATGTTATACCTTTTTAAATTCGTACGGATCCCTACTATCAATTGGCATTCAAAGATTTTAAAAATCGGTCGGGTAAAAAAGGTGGTTGACCAAAAACCGAGACGGTTGTAAAATCAACCTTTTTTGCTGATTTTTTGGAATATCTCAGCCAAATAATGTGCGATTCCGGAATTTTATACCATTTTGGACTCGTAACGATCAGCACTATCGATTGGCATCAAAAGAATGAAAATCTAAATTTTCACCAAAATCGTCGAAATGGCAAGGGGTTACATCACGTTTTTTCTCAATTTCAGAGTCGGTTCGAATATCAAAACTTTTTTGATGATTTTTATTGAATATCTCGGGTAAATGGTGTCTGATTTTAAAATGTTATACCTTTTTAAATTCGTACGGATCCCTACTATCAATTGGCATTCAAAGATTTAAAAAATCGGTCGGGTCAAAAAGGTGGTTGACCAAAAACCGAGTCGGTTCTAAAATCAACCTTTTTTGCTGATTTTTTGGAATATCTCGGCCAAATAATGTGCGATTCCGGAATTTTATACCATTTTGGACTCGTAACGATCAGCACTATCGATTGGCATCAAAAGAATGAAAATCTAAATTTTCACCAAAATCGTCGAAATGGCAAGGGGTTACATCACGTTTTTTCTCAATTTCGGGGTCGGTTCGAAAATCAAAACTTTTTTGATGATTTTTATTGAATATCTCGGGTAAATGATGACTGATTTTAAACTGTTATACCTTTTTAAATTCGTACGGATCCCTACTATCAATTGGCATTCAAAGATTTAAAAAATCGGTCGGGTCAAAAAGGTGGTTGACCAAAAACCGAGACGGTTGTAAAATCAACCTTTTTTGCTGATTTTTTGGAATATCTCGGCCAAATAATGTGCGATTTCGGAATTTTATACCATTTTGGACTCGTAACGATCAGCACTATCGATTGGCATCAAAAGAATGAAAATCTAAATTTTCACCAAAATCGTCGAAATGGCAAGGGGTTACATCACGTTTTTTCTCAATTTCGGGGTCGGTTCGAAAATCAAAACTTTTTTGATGATTTTTATTGAATATCTCGGGTAAATGATGACTGATTTTAAACTGTTATACCTTTTTAAATTTGTACGGACTCCTACTATTATTTGGCATTCAAAGATTTTAAAAATCGGTCGGATAAAAAAGGTGGTTGACCAAAAACCGAGACGGTTGTAAAATCAACCTTTTTTGCTGATTTTTTGGAATATCTCGGCCAAATAATGTGCGATTTCGGAATTTTATACCATTTTGGACTCGTAAGGATCAGCACTATCGATCGGCATCAAAAGAATGAAAATCTAAATTTTCACCAAAATCGTCGAAATGGCAAGGGGTTACATCACGTTTTTTCTCAATTTCAGAGTCGGTTCGAAAATCAAAACTTTTTTGATGATTTTTATTGAATATCTCGGGTAAATGATGACTGATTTTAAACTGTTATACCTTTTTAAATTTGTACGGACCCCTACTATTATTTGGCATTCAAAGATTTTAAAAATCGGTCGGATAAAAAAGGTGGTTGACCAAAAACCGAGACGGTTGTAAAATCAACCTTTTTTGCTGATTTTTTGGAATATCCCGGCCAAATAATGTGCGATTCCGGAATTTTATACCATTTTGGACTCGTAACGATCAGCACTATCGATTGGCATCAAAAGAATGAAAATCTAAATTTTCACCAAAATCGTCGAAATGGCAAGGGGTTACATCACGTTTTTTCTCAATTTCGGGGTCGGTTCGAAAATCAAAACTTTTTTGATGATTTTTATTGAATATCTCGGGTAAATGGTGTCTGATTTTAAAATGTTATACCTTTTTAAATTCGTACGGATCCCTACTATCAATTGGCATTCAAAGATTTTAAAAATCGGTCGGGTCAAAAAGGTGGTTGACCAAAAACCGAGACGGTTGTAAAATCAACCTTTTTTGCTGATTTTTTGGAATATCTCGGCCAAATAATGTGCGATTCCGGAATTTTATACCATTTTGGACTCGTAACGATCAGCACTATCGATTGGCATCAAAAGAATGAAAATCTAAATTTTCACCAAAATCGTCGAAATGGCAAGGGGTTACATCACGTTTTTTCTCAATTTCAGAGTCGGTTCGAATATCAAAACTTTTTTGATGATTTTTATTGAATATCTCGGGTAAATGGTGTCTGATTTTAAAATGTTATACCTTTTTAAATTCGTACGGATCCCTACTATCAATTGGCATTCAAAGATTTAAAAAATCGGTCGGGTCAAAAAGGTGGTTGACCAAAAACCGAGTCGGTTCTAAAATCAACCTTTTTTGCTGATTTTTTGGAATATCTCGGCCAAATAATGTGCGATTCCGGAATTTTATACCATTTTGGACTCGTAACGATCAGCACTATCGATTGGCATCAAAAGAATGAAAATCTAAATTTTCACCAAAATCGTCGAAATGGCAAGGGGTTACATCACGTTTTTTCTCAATTTCGGGGTCGGTTCGAAAATCAAAACTTTTTTGATGATTTTTATTGAATATCTCGGGTAAATGATGACTGATTTTAAACTGTTATACCTTTTTAAATTCGTACGGATCCCTACTATCAATTGGCATTCAAAGATTTAAAAAATCGGTCGGGTCAAAAAGGTGGTTGACCAAAAACCGAGACGGTTGTAAAATCAACCTTTTTTGCTGATTTTTTGGAATATCTCGGCCAAATAATGTGCGATTTCGGAATTTTATACCATTTTGGACTCGTAACGATCAGCACTATCGATTGGCATCAAAAGAATGAAAATCTAAATTTTCACCAAAATCGTCGAAATGGCAAGGGGTTACATCACGTTTTTTCTCAATTTCGAGGTCGGTTCGAAAATCAAAACTTTTTTGATGATTTTTATTGAATATCTCGGGTAAATGATGACTGATTTTAAACTGTTATACCTTTTTAAATTTGTACGGACTCCTACTATTATTTGGCATTCAAAGATTTTAAAAATCGGTCGGATAAAAAAGGTGGTTGACCAAAAACCGAGACGGTTGTAAAATCAACCTTTTTTGCTGATTTTTTGGAATATCTCGGCCAAATAATGTGCGATTTCGGAATTTTATACCATTTTGGACTCGTAAGGATCAGCACTATCGATCGGCATCAAAAGAATGAAAATCTAAATTTTCACCAAAATCGTCGAAATGGCAAGGGGTTACATCACGTTTTTTCTCAATTTCAGAGTCGGTTCGAATATCAAAACTTTTTTGATGATTTTTATTGAATATCTCGGGTAAATGGTGTCTGATTTTAAAATGTTATACCTTTTTAAATTCGTACGGATCCCTACTATCAATTGGCATTCAAAGATTTAAAAAATCGGTCGGGTCAAAAAGGTGGTTGACCAAAAACCGAGTCGGTTCTAAAATCAACCTTTTTTGCTGATTTTTTGGAATATCTCGGCCAAATAATGTGCGATTCCGGAATTTTATACCATTTTGGACTCGTAACGATCAGCACTATCGATTGGCATCAAAAGAATGAAAATCTAAATTTTCACCAAAATCGTCGAAATGGCAAGGGGTTACATCACGTTTTTTCTCAATTTCAGGGTCGGTTCGAAAATCAAAACTTTTTTGATGATTTTAATTGAATATCTCGGGTAAATGATGACTGATTTTAAACTGTTATACCTTTTTAAATTCGTACGGATCCCTACTATCAATTGGCATTCAAAGATTTAAAAAATCGGTCGGGTCAAAAAGGTGGTTGACCAAAAACCGAGACGGTTGTAAAATCAACCTTTTTTGCTGATTTTTTGGAATATCTCGGCCAAATAATGTGCGATTTCGGAATTTTATACCATTTTGGACTCGTAACGATCAGCACTATCGATTGGCATCAAAAGAATGAAAATCTAAATTTTCACCAAAATCGTCGAAATGGCAAGGGGTTACATCACGTTTTTTCTCAATTTCGAGGTCGGTTCGAAAATCAAAACTTTTTTGATGATTTTTATTGAATATCTCGGGTAAATGATGACTGATTTTAAACTGTTATACCTTTTTAAATTTGTACGGACTCCTACTATTATTTGGCATTCAAAGATTTTAAAAATCGGTCGGATAAAAAAGGTGGTTGACCAAAAACCGAGACGGTTGTAAAATCAACCTTTTTTGCTGATTTTTTGGAATATCTCGGCCAAATAATGTGCGATTTCGGAATTTTATACCATTTTGGACTCGTAAGGATCAGCACTATCGATCGGCATCAAAAGAATGAAAATCTAAATTTTCACCAAAATCGTCGAAATGGCAAGGGGTTACATCACGTTTTTTCTCAATTTCAGAGTCGGTTCGAAAATCAAAACTTTTTTGATGATTTTTATTGAATATCTCGGGTAAATGATGACTGATTTTAAACTGTTATACCTTTTTAAATTTGTACGGACCCCTACTATTATTTGGCATTCAAAGATTTTAAAAATCGGTCGGATAAAAAAGGTGGTTGACCAAAAACCGAGACGGTTGTAAAATCAACCTTTTTTGCTGATTTTTTGGAATATCCCGGCCAAATAATGTGCGATTCCGGAATTTTATACCATTTTGGACTCGTAACGATCAGCACTATCGATTGGCATCAAAAGAATGAAAATCTAAATTTTCACCAAAATCGTCGAAATGGCAAGGGGTTACATCACGTTTTTTCTCAATTTCGGGGTCGGTTCGAAAATCAAAACTTTTTTGATGATTTTTATTGAATATCTCGGGTAAATGGTGTCTGATTTTAAAATGTTATACCTTTTTAAATTCGTACGGATCCCTACTATCAATTGGCATTCAAAGATTTAAAAAATCGGTCGGGTAAAAAAGGTGGTTGACCAAAAACCGAGACGGTTCTAAAATCAACCTTTTTTGCTGATTTTTTGGAATATCTCGGCCAAATAATGTGCGATTTCGGAATTTTATACCATTTTGGACTCGTAACGATCAGCACTATCGATTGGCATCAAAAGAATGAAAATCTAAATTTTCACCAAAATCGTCGAAATGGCAAGGGGTTACATCACGTTTTTTCTCAATTTCGGGGTCGGTTCGAAAATCAAAACTTTTTTGATGATGTTTATTGAATATCTCGGGTAAATGGTGTCTGATTTTAAAATGTTATACCTTTTTAAATTCGTACGGATCCCTACTATCAATTGGCATTCAAAGATTTAAAAAATCGGTCGGGTAAAAAAGGTGGTTGACCAAAAACCGAGACGGTTGTAAAATCAACCTTTTTTGCTGATTTTTTGGAATATCTCGGCCAAATAATGTGCGATTCCGGAATTTTATACCATTTTGGACTCGTAACGATCAGCACTATCGATTGGCATCAAAAGAATGAAAATCTAAATTTTCACCAAAATCGTCGAAATGGCAAGGGGTTACATCACGTTTTTTCTCAATTTCGGGGTCGGTTCGAAAATCAAAACTTTTTTGATGATTTTTATTGAATATCTCGGGTAAATGGTGTCTGATTTTAAAATGTTATACCTTTTTAAATTCGTACGGATCCCTACTATCAATTGGCATTCAAAGATTTTAAAAATCGGTCGGGTAAAAAAGGTGGTTGACCAAAAACCGAGACGGTTGTAAAATCAACCTTTTTTGCTGATTTTTTGGAATATCTCGGCCAAATAATGTGCGATTCCGGAATTTTATACCATTTTGGACTCGTAACGATCAGGACTATCGATTGGCATCAAAAGAATGAAAATCTAAATTTTCACCAAAATCGTCGAAATGGCAAGGGGTTACATCACGTTTTTTCTCAATTTCAGAGTCGGTTCGAAAATCAAAACTTTTTTGATGATTTTTATTGAATATCTCGGGTAAATGGTGTCTGATTTTAAATGTTATACCTTTTTAAATTCGTACGGATCCCTACTATCAATTGGCATTCAAAGATTTAAAAAATCGGTCGGGTCAAAAAGGTGGTTGACCAAAAACCGAGTCGGTTCTAAAATCAACCTTTTTTGCTGATTTTTTGGAATATCTCGGCCAAATAATGTGCGATTCCGGAATTTTATACCATTTTGGACTCGTAACGATCAGCACTATCGATTGGCATCAAAAGAATGAAAATCTAAATTTTCACCAAAATCGTCGAAATGGCAAGGGGTTACATCACGTTTTTTCTCAATTTCGGGGTCGGTTCGAAAATCAAAACTTTTTTGATGATTTTTATTGAATATCTCGGGTAAATGGTGTCTGATTTTAAAATGTTATACCTTTTTAAATTCGTACGGATCCCTACTATCAATTGGCATTCAAAGATTTAAAAAATCGGTCGGGTAAAAAAGGTGGTTGACCAAAAACCGAGACGGTTCTAAAATCAACCTTTTTTGCTGATTTTTTGGAATATCTCGGCCAAATAATGTGCGATTTCGGAATTTTATACCATTTTGGACTCGTAACGATCAGCACTATCGATTGGCATCAAAAGAATGAAAATCTAAATTTTCACCAAAATCGTCGAAATGGCAAGGGGTTACATCACGTTTTTTCTCAATTTCGGGGTCGGTTCGAAAATCAAAACTTTTTTGATGATGTTTATTGAATATCTCGGGTAAATGGTGTCTGATTTTAAAATGTTATACCTTTTTAAATTCGTACGGATCCCTACTATCAATTGGCATTCAAAGATTTTAAAAATCGGTCGGGTAAAAAAGGTGGTTGACCAAAAACCGAGACGGTTGTAAAATCAACCTTTTTTGCTGATTTTTTGGAATATCTCGGCCAAATAATGTGCGATTCCGGAATTTTATACCATTTTGGACTCGTAACGATCAGCACTATCGATTGGCATCAAAAGAATGAAAATCTAAATTTTCACCAAAATCGTCGAAATGGCAAGGGGTTACATCACGTTTTTTCTCAATTTCAGAGTCGGTTCGAATATCAAAACTTTTTTGATGATTTTTATTGAATATCTCGGGTAAATGGTGTCTGATTTTAAATGTTATACCTTTTTAAATTCGTACGGATCCCTACTATCAATTGGCATTCAAAGATTTAAAAAATCGGTCGGGTCAAAAAGGTGGTTGACCAAAAACCGAGTCGGTTCTAAAATCAACCTTTTTTGCTGATTTTTTGGAATATCTCGGCCAAATAATGTGCGATTCCGGAATTTTATACCATTTTGGACTCGTAACGATCAGCACTATCGATTGGCATCAAAAGAATGAAAATCTAAATTTTCACCAAAATCGTCGAAATGGCAAGGGGTTACATCACGTTTTTTCTCAATTTCGGGGTCGGTTCGAAAATCAAAACTTTTTTGATGATTTTTATTGAATATCTCGGGTAAATGATGACTGATTTTAAACTGTTATACCTTTTTAAATTCGTACGGATCCCTACTATCAATTGGCATTCAAAGATTTAAAAAATCGGTCGGGTCAAAAAGGTGGTTGACCAAAAACCGAGACGGTTGTAAAATCAACCTTTTTTGCTGATTTTTTGGAATATCTCGGCCAAATAATGTGCGATTTCGGAATTTTATACCATTTTGGACTCGTAACGATCAGCACTATCGATTGGCATCAAAAGAATGAAAATCTAAATTTTCACCAAAATCGTCGAAATGGCAAGGGGTTACATCACGTTTTTTCTCAATTTCGGGGTCGGTTCGAAAATCAAAACTTTTTTGATGATTTTTATTGAATATCTCGGGTAAATGATGACTGATTTTAAACTGTTATACCTTTTTAAATTTGTACGGACTCCTACTATTATTTGGCATTCAAAGATTTTAAAAATCGGTCGGATAAAAAAGGTGGTTGACCAAAAACCGAGACGGTTGTAAAATCAACCTTTTTTGCTGATTTTTTGGAATATCTCGGCCAAATAATGTGCGATTTCGGAATTTTATACCATTTTGGACTCGTAAGGATCAGCACTATCGATCGGCATCAAAAGAATGAAAATCTAAATTTTCACCAAAATCGTCGAAATGGCAAGGGGTTACATCACGTTTTTTCTCAATTTCAGAGTCGGTTCGAAAATCAAAACTTTTTTGATGATTTTTATTGAATATCTCGGGTAAATGATGACTGATTTTAAACTGTTATACCTTTTTAAATTTGTACGGACCCCTACTATTATTTGGCATTCAAAGATTTTAAAAATCGGTCGGATAAAAAAGGTGGTTGACCAAAAACCGAGACGGTTGTAAAATCAACCTTTTTTGCTGATTTTTTGGAATATCCCGGCCAAATAATGTGCGATTCCGGAATTTTATACCATTTTGGACTCGTAACGATCAGCACTATCGATTGGCATCAAAAGAATGAAAATCTAAATTTTCACCAAAATCGTCGAAATGGCAAGGGGTTACATCACGTTTTTTCTCAATTTCGGGGTCGGTTCGAAAATCAAAACTTTTTTGATGATTTTTATTGAATATCTCGGGTAAATGGTGTCTGATTTTAAAATGTTATACCTTTTTAAATTCGTACGGATCCCTACTATCAATTGGCATTCAAAGATTTAAAAAATCGGTCGGGTAAAAAAGGTGGTTGACCAAAAACCGAGACGGTTGTAAAATCAACCTTTTTTGCTGATTTTTTGGAATATCTCGGCCAAATAATGTGCGATTTCGGAATTTTATACCATTTTGGACTCGTAACGATCAGCACTATCGATTGGCATCAAAAGAATGAAAATCTAAATTTTCACCAAAATCGTCGAAATGGCAAGGGGTTACATCACGTTTTTTCTCAATTTCAGAGTCGGTTCGAAAATCAAAACTTTTTTGATGATTTTTATTGAATATCTCGGGTAAATGATGACTGATTTTAAACTGTTATACCTTTTTAAATTTGTACGGACCCCTACTATTATTTGGCATTCAAAGATTTTAAAAATCGGTCGGATAAAAAAGGTGGTTGACCAAAAACCGAGACGGTTGTAAAATCAACCTTTTTTGCTGATTTTTTGGAATATCTCGGCCAAATAATGTGCGATTCCGGAATTTTATACCATTTTGGACTCGTAACGATCAGCACTATCGATTGGCATCAAAAGAATGAAAATCTAAATTTTCACCAAAATCGTCGAAATGGCAAGGGGTTACATCACGTTTTTTCTCAATTTCGGGGTCGGTTCGAAAATCAAAACTTTTTTGATGATTTTTATTGAATATCTCGGGTAAATGGTGTCTGATTTTAAAATGTTATACCTTTTTAAATTCGTACGGATCCCTACTATCAATTGGCATTCAAAGATTTTAAAAATCGGTCGGGTAAAAAAGGTGGTTGACCAAAAACCGAGACGGTTGTAAAATCAACCTTTTTTGCTGATTTTTTGGAATATCTCGGCCAAATAATGTGCGATTCCGGAATTTTATACCATTTTGGACTCGTAACGATCAGCACTATCGATTGGCATCAAAAGAATGAAAATCTAAATTTTCACCAAAATCGTCGAAATGGCAAGGGGTTACATCACGTTTTTTCTCAATTTCAGAGTCGGTTCGAAAATCAAAACTTTTTTGATGATTTTTATTGAATATCTCGGGTAAATGATGACTGATTTTAAACTGTTATACCTTTTTAAATTTGTACGGACTCCTACTATTTTTTGGCATTCAAAGATTTTAAAAATCGGTCGGATAAAAAAGGTGGTTGACCAAAAACCGAGACGGTTGTAAAATCAACCTTTTTTGCTGATTTTTTGGAATATCTCGGCCAAATAATGTGCGATTTCGGAATTTTATACCATTTTGGACTCGTAAGGATCAGCACTATCGATTGGCATCAAAAGAATGAAAATCTAAATTTTCACCAAAATCGTCGAAATGGCAAGGGGTTACATCACGTTTTTTCTCAATTTCAGAGTCGGTTCGAAAATCAAAACTTTTTTGATGATTTTTATTGAATATCTCGGGTAAATGATGACTGATTTTAAACTGTTATACCTTTTTAAATTTGTACGGACTCCTACTATTATTTGGCATTCAAAGATTTTAAAAATCGGTCGGATAAAAAAGGTGGTTGACCAAAAACCGAGACGGTTGTAAAATCAACCTTTTTTGCTGATTTTTTGGAATATCTCGGCCAAATAATGTGCGATTTCGGAATTTTATACCATTTTGGACTCGTAAGGATCAGCACTATCGATCGGCATCAAAAGAATGAAAATCTAAATTTTCACCAAAATCGTCGAAATGGCAAGGGGTTACATCACGTTTTTTCTCAATTTCAGAGTCGGTTCGAAAATCAAAACTTTTTTGATGATTTTTATTGAATATCTCGGGTAAATGATGACTGATTTTAAACTGTTATCCCTTTTTAAATTTGTACGGACCCCTACTATTATTTGGCATTCAAAGATTTTAAAAATCGGTCGGATAAAAAAGGTGGTTGACCAAAAACCGAGACGGTTGTAAAATCAACCTTTTTTGCTGATTTTTTGGAATATCTCGGCCAAATAATGTGCGATTCCGGAATTTTATACCATTTTGGACTCGTAACGATCAGCACTATCGATTGGCATCAAAAGAATGAAAATCTAAATTTTCACCAAAAATCGTCGAAATGGCAAGGGGTTACATCACGTTTTTTCTCAATTTCAGGGTCGGTTCGAAAATCAAAACTTTTTTGATGATTTTTATTGAATATCTCGGGTAAATGGTGTCTGATTTTAAAATGTTATACCTTTTCAAATTCGTACGGATCCCTACTATCAATTGGCATTCAAAGATTTTAAAAATCGGTCGGGTAAAAAAGGTGGTTGACCAAAAACCGAGACGGTTGTAAAATCAACCTTTTTTGCTGATTTTTTGGAATATCTCGGCCAAATAATGTGCGATTCCGGAATTTTATACCATTTTGGACTCGTAACGATCAGTACTATCGATTGGCATCAAAAGAATGAAAATCTAAATTTTCACCAAAATCGTCGAAATGGCAAGGGGTTACATCACGTTTTTTCTCAATTTCAGAGTCGGTTCGAAAATCAAAACTTTTTTGATGATTTTTATTGAATATCTCGGGTAAATGATGACTGATTTTAAACTGTTATACCTTTTTAAATTTGTACGGACTCCTACTATTATTTGGCATTCAAAGATTTTAAAAAATCGGTCGGATAAAAAAGGTGGTTGACCAAAAACCGAGACGGTTGTAAAATCAACCTTTTTTGCTGATTTTTTGGAATATCTCGGCCAAATAATGTGCGATTTCGGAATTTTATACCATTTTGGACTCGTAAGGATCAGCACTATCGATCGGCATCAAAAGAATGAAAATCTAAATTTTCACCAAAATCGTCGAAATGGCAAGGGGTTACATCACGTTTTTTCTCAATTTCAGAGTCGGTTCGAAAATCAAAACTTTTTTGATGATTTTTATTGAATATCTCGGGTAAATGATGACTGATTTTAAACTGTTATACCTTTTTAAATTTGTACGGACCCCTACTATTATTTGGCATTCAAAGATTTTAAAAATCGGTCGGATAAAAAAGGTGGTTGACCAAAAACCGAGACGGTTGTAAAATCAACCTTTTTTGCTGATTTTTTGGAATATCCCGGCCAAATAATGTGCGATTCCGGAATTTTATACCATTTTGGACTCGTAACGATCAGCACTATCGATTGGCATCAAAAGAATGAAAATCTAAATTTTCACCAAAATCGTCGAAATGGCAAGGGGTTACATCACGTTTTTTCTCAATTTCGGGGTCGGTTCGAAAATCAAAACTTTTTTGATGATTTTTATTGAATATCTCGGGTAAATGGTGTCTGATTTTAAAATGTTATACCTTTTTAAATTCGTACGGATCCCTACTATCAATTGGCATTCAAAGATTTTAAAAATCGGTCGGGTAAAAAAGGTGGTTGACCAAAAACCGAGACGGTTGTAAAATCAACCTTTTTTGCTGATTTTTTGGAATATCTCGGCCAAATAATGTGCGATTCCGGAATTTTATACCATTTTGGACTCGTAACGATCAGCACTATCGATTGGCATCAAAAGAATGAAAATCTAAATTTTCACCAAAATCGTCGAAATGGCAAGGGGTTACATCACGTTTTTTCTCAATTTCAGAGTCGGTTCGAAAATCAAAACTTTTTTGATGATTTTTATTGAATATCTCGGGTAAATGATGACTGATTTTAAACTGTTATACCTTTTTAAATTTGTACGGACTCCTACTATTTTTTGGCATTCAAAGATTTTAAAAATCGGTCGGATAAAAAAGGTGGTTGACCAAAAACCGAGACGGTTGTAAAATCAACCTTTTTTGCTGATTTTTTGGAATATCTCGGCCAAATAATGTGCGATTTCGGAATTTTATACCATTTTGGACTCGTAAGGATCAGCACTATCGATTGGCATCAAAAGAATGAAAATCTAAATTTTCACCAAAATCGTCGAAATGGCAAGGGGTTACATCACGTTTTTTCTCAATTTCAGAGTCGGTTCGAAAATCAAAACTTTTTTGATGATTTTTATTGAATATCTCGGGTAAATGATGACTGATTTTAAACTGTTATACCTTTTTAAATTTGTACGGACTCCTACTATTATTTGGCATTCAAAGATTTTAAAAATCGGTCGGATAAAAAAGGTGGTTGACCAAAAACCGAGACGGTTGTAAAATCAACCTTTTTTGCTGATTTTTTGGAATATCTCGGCCAAATAATGTGCGATTTCGGAATTTTATACCATTTTGGACTCGTAAGGATCAGCACTATCGATCGGCATCAAAAGAATGAAAATCTAAATTTTCACCAAAATCGTCGAAATGGCAAGGGGTTACATCACGTTTTTTCTCAATTTCAGAGTCGGTTCGAAAATCAAAACTTTTTTGATGATTTTTATTGAATATCTCGGGTAAATGATGACTGATTTTAAACTGTTATACCTTTTTAAATTTGTACGGACCCCTACTATTATTTGGCATTCAAAGATTTTAAAAATCGGTCGGATAAAAAAGGTGGTTGACCAAAAACCGAGACGGTTGTAAAATCAACCTTTTTTGCTGATTTTTTGGAATATCTCGGCCAAATAATGTGCGATTCCGGAATTTTATACCATTTTGGACTCGTAACGATCAGCACTATCGATTGGCATCAAAAGAATGAAAATCTAAATTTTCACCAAAATCGTCGAAATGGCAAGGGGTTACATCACGTTTTTTCTCAATTTCGGGGTCGGTTCGAAAATCAAAACTTTTTTGATGATTTTTATTGAATATCTCGGGTAAATGGTGTCTGATTTTAAAATGTTATACCTTTTTAAATTCGTACGGATCCCTACTATCAATTGGCATTCAAAGATTTTAAAAATCGGTCGGGTAAAAAAGGTGGTTGACCAAAAACCGAGACGGTTGTAAAATCAACCTTTTTTGCTGATTTTTTGGAATATCTCGGCCAAATAATGTGCGATTCCGGAATTTTATACCATTTTGGACTCGTAACGATCAGCACTATCGATTGGCATCAAAAGAATGAAAATCTAAATTTTCACCAAAATCGTCGAAATGGCAAGGGGTTACATCACGTTTTTTCTCAATTTCAGGGTCGGTTCGAAAATCAAAACTTTTTTGATGATTTTTATTGAATATCTCGGGTAAATGATGACTGATTTTAAACTGTTATACCTTTTTAAATTTGTACGGACTCCTACTATTATTTGGCATTCAAAGATTTTAAAAATCGGTCGGATAAAAAAGGTGGTTGACCAAAAACCGAGACGGTTGTAAAATCAACCTTTTTTGCTGATTTTTTGGAATATCTCGGCCAAATAATGTGCGATTTCGGAATTTTATACCATTTTGGACTCGTAAGGATCAGCACTATCGATTGGCATCAAAAGAATGAAAATCTAAATTTTCACCAAAATCGTCGAAATGGCAAGGGGTTACATCACGTTTTTTCTCAATTTCAGAGTCGGTTCGAAAATCAAAACTTTTTTGATGATTTTTATTGAATATCTCGGGTAAATGATGACTGATTTTAAACTGTTATACCTTTTTAAATTTGTACGGACTCCTACTATTATTTGGCATTCAAAGATTTTAAAAATCGGTCGGATAAAAAAGGTGGTTGACCAAAAACCGAGACGGTTGTAAAATCAACCTTTTTTGCTGATTTTTTGGAATATCTCGGCCAAATAATGTGCGATTCCGGAATTTTATACCATTTTGGACTCGTAAGGATCAGCACTATCGATCGGCATCAAAAGAATGAAAATCTAAATTTTCACCAAAATCGTCGAAATGGCAAGGGGTTACATCACGTTTTTTCTCAATTTCAGAGTCGGTTCGAAAATCAAAACTTTTTTGATGATTTTTATTGAATATCTCGGGTAAATGATGACTGATTTTAAACTGTTATACCTTTTTAAATTTGTACGGACTCCTACTATTATTTGGCATTCAAAGATTTTAAAAATCGGTCGGATAAAAAAGGTGGTTGACCAAAAACCGAGACGGTTGTAAAATCAACCTTTTTTGCTGATTTTTTGGAATATCTCGGCCAAATAATGTGCGATTTCGGAATTTTATACCATTTTGGACTCGTAAGGATCAGCACTATCGATCGGCATCAAAAGAATGAAAATCTAAATTTTCACCAAAATCGTCGAAATGGCAAGGGGTTACATCACGTTTTTTCTCAATTTCAGAGTCGGTTCGAAAATCAAAACTTTTTTGATGATTTTTATTGAATATCTCGGGTAAATGATGACTGATTTTAAACTGTTATACCTTTTTAAATTTGTACGGACTCCTACTATTATTTGGCATTCAAAGATTTTAAAAATCGGTCGGATAAAAAAGGTGGTTGACCAAAAACCGAGACGGTTGTAAAATCAACCTTTTTTGCTGATTTTTTGGAATATCTCGGCCAAATAATGTGCGATTCCGGAATTTTATACCATTTTGGACTCGTAAGGATCAGCACTATCGATCGGCATCAAAAGAATGAAAATCTAAATTTTCACCAAAATCGTCGAAATGGCAAGGGGTTACATCACGTTTTTTCTCAATTTCAGAGTCGGTTCGAAAATCAAAACTTTTTTGATGATTTTTATTGAATATCTCGGGTAAATGGTGTCTGATTTTAAAATGTTATACCTTTTTAAATTCGTACGGATCAAAGATTTTAAAAATCGGTCGGGTAAAAAAGGTGGTTGACCAAAAACCGAGACGGTTGTAAAATCAACCTTTTTTGCTGATTTTTTGGAATATCTCGGCCAAATAATGTGCGATTCCGGAATTTTATACCATTTTGGACTCGTAACGATCAGCACTATCGATTGGCATCAAAAGAATGAAAATCTAAATTTTCACCAAAATCGTCGAAATGGCAAGGGGTTACATCACGTTTTTTCTCAATTTCAGAGTCGGTTCGAAAATCAAAACTTTTTTGATGATTTTTATTGAATATCTCGGGTAAATGATGACTGATTTTAAACTGTTATACCTTTTAAATTTGTACGGACTCCTACTATTATTTGGCATTCAAAGATTTTAAAAATCGGTCGGATAAAAAAGGTGGTTGACCAAAAACCGAGACGGTTGTAAAATCAACCTTTTTTGCTGATTTTTTGGAATATCTCGGCCAAATAATGTGCGATTTCGGAATTTTTATACCATTTTGGACTCGTAAGGATCAGCACTATCGATCGGCATCAAAAGAATGAAAATCTAAATTTTCACCAAAATCGTCGAAATGGCAAGGGGTTACATCACGTTTTTTCTCAATTTCAGAGTCGGTTCGAAAATCAAAACTTTTTTGATGATTTTTATTGAATATCTCGGGTAAATGGTGTCTGATTTTAAAATGTTATACCTTTTTAAATTCGTACGGATCCCTACTATCAATTGGCATTCAAAGATTTTAAAAATCGGTCGGGTAAAAAAGGTGGTTGACCAAAAACCGAGACGGTTGTAAAATCAACCTTTTTTGCTGATTTTTTGGAATATCTCGGCCAAATAATGTGCGATTCCGGAATTTTATACCATTTTGGACTCGTAAGGATCAGCACTATCGATTGGCATCAAAAGAATGAAAATCTAAATTTTCACCAAAATCGTCGAAATGGCAAGGGGTTACATCACGTTTTTTCTCAATTTCAGAGTCGGTTCGAAAATCAAAACTTTTTTGATGATTTTTATTGAATATCTCGGGTAAATGATGACTGATTTTAAACTGTTATACCTTTTTAAATTTGTACGGACCCCTACTATTATTTGGCATTCAAAGATTTTAAAAATCGGTCGGATAAAAAAGGTGGTTGACCAAAAACCGAGACGGTTGTAAAATCAACCTTTTTTTGCTGATTTTTTGGAATATCTCGGCCAAATAATGTGCGATTCCGGGAATTTTATACCATTTTGGACTCGTAACGATCAGCACTATCGATTGGCATCAAAAGAATGAAAATCTAAATTTTCACCAAAATCGTCGAAATGGCAAGGGGTTACATCACGTTTTTTCTCAATTTCAGAGTCGGTTCGAAAATCAAAACTTTTTTGATGATTTTTATTGAATATCTCGGGTAAATGGTGTCTGATTTTAAAATGTTATACCTTTTTAAATTCGTACGGATCCCTACTATCAATTGGCATTCAAAGATTTTAAAAATCGGTCGGGTAAAAAAGGTGGTTGACCAAAAACCGAGTCGGTTCTAAAATCAACCTTTTTTGCTGATTTTTTGGAATATCTCGGCCAAATAATGTGCGATTCCGGAATTTTATACCATTTTGGACTCGTAATGATCAGCACTGTCGATTGGCATCAAAAGAATGAAAATCTAAA